>CM044987.1:42169150-42769150 GCA_024586325.1 Stellera chamaejasme
CATCCATTGCCGGAAAAGAGGAGGATCCCGCCGAAAATGCCTCTGGACTTGCCGGAAAAATGAGGACGTTGCCGGACAAAAAATTTAAACATCAAATTGCTTTAAAGTTTATGTCGCCGGAAGAGAGAGGAGGCTGCTATGGTCGGAATGTGGCTAATGAACTCGCCGGAAATGAGGTTGCAGCGGTTGTGGTTGGATGAAATAGGGCGACATAGGAGAGTTTGAGAGAGAGTTTTGAGAGAGAGTGAGGGTAAAAATGTGAGTTTGAGAGTGAGAAGGGAGTAAATCAGATCACTGCGTATTTAAGAGGGTCGTTATAGCGCCGAGATGTGCTTCACTTCCGATAGTATAGAAGTGCCAATTGGAGCTTCTACCGCCGTTACGCTAGGCGGCGTTTTTGCAACCCGCGCTTCATGGCGCTACGATGTAGCGCTTATGTACCGTTTTGCGGCGTCAAACATCCACATTGGATGCTAACATAGCTCCATCATTATACCGCATATGAAGCGCCTCCAAGCGGAACAAGGCATTTATTTCTTTTTTGTTATCAAATTTTGTATTTAGTAAATGAAATAATATTAATAAATATTGTAAAAATGAAACTAAATACACAATAATATATAATTTCAAAATTAATTTTACATTCCATATTAATATTTTTAAATTGTTATATTTATAACAAAATTATCCAAATAAATAAAATCATAAATCCTACAAAGGTGGAGTCTCTGGGAGTCCGGGTGACAAGATGCTCCGATGTACGTCTTCAACATGTCCGGAGTTGACATGAGCCGAGCTAGAGGTCCGGTCGTCGGGATGCTGATGTGTGGAGGAGGCTCCTCCATGCGCCGGGTATAAACATCCGCAAACCGGTGAGGTAGTTGGTGGTCCTCATGGACGATGCTCAGGGCCGCATTTGTTCGGCACAACAGGTCGGTCTGTCGCATGATAAACATCTTATTATTAAAGTGTTACAGTGTGACCCTAAAGTTTGTTTGTTTAGCCTATTGTTCTTTAAATGTTACAATGTGATCCTAAAGTTTTTAAAGTTTACAATTTAACCCAATTATTCTATAAGTCTTACAATGTGACCTTAAAGTTTATTAAAGTTCACAGTTTAACCCAATTATTCTTTAAATCTTACAATGTGACACCCTAAAGTTTTTTAAAATTTGCAATTTAACCCAATAATTCTTTAAGTCTTATAGTGTGACTGTATAGTTTATTGAAGTTTACAATTTAGCCCTTAGATTCTTTAAGTCTTACAATGTGACCCTAAAGTTTATTAAAGTTTTTAATTTAACACAATTATTCGTTAAGTCTTACAATGTGACCCTAAAATTTATTAAAGTTTACAATTTAGCCCAATTAAAGTTTATCAAAGTTTTCAATTTCCAATTATTCTTTAACCCTTTAAATTTCAAAATTTCACAATATCACCCAAAAGTGTGTAAATTTTCAATTTAACCTAAAATTCACCAATTGATTTTCTAAATTAAGAAATTCTTAAAAATCAACACTAATTAAGAAAAATATACAAACGACATTATCCAAATGCACATAAATTCATAGAAATTCACAAAATCAACAACTAATTCAACACATCCAATGAAGAAATTGTAAAATCAACAACACTAATTCATATTTTGCCAAAAAAATCAACACTAAATCATATCAATGAATTGTAAAATCAACACTAAATCATATCAATGAATTGTAAACAAAATGAGTTCGAGATAAACAGTGAAACAAATCAATTCTCGGAGGAACAAGTTCGAGATTGAGAACATTCCCAATGCTTGGTGAAGATAGGTGGTAGTTTGTTTGTTTGAGATCGAATAACAAGACCTTCTCATTACTCGTTAGCGAAGAAACCTTCATTCCTCCAATAGTTCGAGATTGAGAACCTTCCAATGCTTGGCGAAAATTGATGGTCGATCGATTGAAAGTTGAGTTCGAATAACAAGAATCTTCTCATTATCCATGAAGTGATGGAACCTTCCTTGCTTCAATAGTTCGAGATTACGAACATTTCCAATGCTTGGGTGACTGATTTGTTTGTTTGAGATCGAATAACAAGAGTCTTCTCATTATTCGTGAAGCGAAGGAACCTTCCACTGCTCTAATAGTCCGAGATTGAGAACTTTCTCAATGCTAAGAAAAAGTAGATGATTGATTGGTGATTGATTGAAATTTGAACAACAAGAACCTTCTTGTTATTCGTGAAGCGAAGAAACATTCCTTGCTCCAATAGCTCGAGATTGAGAACCGTCCCAATGCTCGAAAAAGTAGATGGTGATTGATTGATTGGTTGAGATTCTGAATAAGGTTGAGGAACTTTCTTCACTGTTGGTGAAAAGAGATTATCATGAAGTGAGAAAGATGATAAGAAATTTCTTACCATATGGGGAGAAAGCGTTTCCCCGGGCTTTGGCAAATGAAATTTCCATGCCTTTGGTGAAAAGTTTGAGTGATTCGGTGAAGTGTGATGAAATGACTACACTTTTATGTTGAGACATCCCACAAAACGAATGAAGTTATGAAATATTATAAGAAAAGATGAGCTTCTTCTTCCTTGCGAGAGAGTCGACAAAGGCGGCGCTGGTTTCAACGGAGCACGGTGAAGATGACGATAAAAGGCTACCAGATGGTGGGAAAGGATCTCTAGGCTCCGGAAAAGATGTTTTCTGTGGATGTGGAAGGAACCGGACAACGACAAGGGGGTTGTTAATGCTAGGGCAATAGCTGAAAATGGTCGGAGATGAATGCTTGGCAACCAGAGATCTGTTGAGACCAGTCTTTCCGTCTAAACCGAGCTTGAGGAGAAGTTACGACACCGATCTTTGTCTTTGAGTGATGCTCCGGTGACTTGGGATGAAGAGAATGGAAGAAATTTCTTACCATTTAGGAGAGAAACCTTTCTCTCATGGGTTAAGGCTAAGGAACTTTCCTTGCCTTCAATGAAAAATCTGAATGAATGAGATTGATATGAAGTTTGACGAAAGGAGTAAACTTCAAAA
This sequence comes from Stellera chamaejasme, assembly GCA_024586325.1. NCBI lineage: Eukaryota > Viridiplantae > Streptophyta > Magnoliopsida > Malvales > Thymelaeaceae > Stellera > Stellera chamaejasme. The sequence goes on from CM044987.1 coordinate 42,172,171, forward strand.
ATGTGAAATCACACAAAATGAGCGAATTTGGAAAATGACGAAGTTTGATGAAATGACTAAACTTTGAATGATAAATCTCATGAAATGAGCGAGGTTTTTAAAAATGGTAGAAGTTTGACAAAATGACGAAACTTTCAAAAGTGTGAAATCCCACAAAATGAGCGAATTTTAAAAAATGAGCGAAGTTTGACAAAACAACTAAACTTCAAAAATGTGAAATCGCACAAAATGAGCGAATTTCTGAGAGTTATAGTCTTTGACTATGTGCAATTTGCAATGTGCCCCGTATGTACAAGATGAAGCAAGTGAAAGATAATGTGTTACCGTATCATGGTAATGTGGAAAGCTTAAGTGAAACCTGAAAGCTTCCAAGCCGAAGTAAACACGAATCGTTGTCATCTTAGAGAGCTTCTCATCAGAATCCTCTCGTCCTGATATCAAAACCTGAGTCGATGAGTTTCTTGAAAACCTGTCTTTGAAAATGGATGATGACATTATGCATGATCCACGAGAATGTTTGATGCTTTTAGTTGTTCACAATACCTTCGTAAAATCAGGATGATCTTTAATTAAAATCAATAATGGAGATTTTCAATTAAAACCAATGATGCATGGTGGATACAAAAATCATTTCTCAACTTACTTCATGAACGACGCGTTCATCTTGCCCGATATGATCTTACCTTATCGTCCAAAAATTGTTTTCCATTCCTGAATTCCTATGCCCCCGAACAATTATATGAGTGAATGATCCATTTTCCCCAATTGTGATCACAAAATTGCATATTCTCAACAAGAGTCTTTAAACCATGTTTGTAGTAAGATTCATACTCATAAATATTTAATGGTTGGTCCTTAAAGAAAACTCTTATCAATTTGTAGAGTTTGACAAAATATATGATGGTCCTTCTTTGGTTATGATAACTCAAATATTCTTTGCCCTTTGCACTTGAAGAAGTAAAACGTGTAAGGATAACAAAAGGCTTCTTAGTATGAATGATCGACTCATGTGGAGGTCAAAGTGAAGAATGAATATCATTTGAATGGTTCTTAAGGTAAATGACATCCATTGATATGGGCTGTGAAAAGTAGAATAGTTTAGGCGAAAGGCACTGGTAATGTCACTAATGAGTGACTTAACTTCTTTGCGAGAGATGATAGTGTCAATCACGAAATCATCGCTATCCATTGAGAACATCTCAAAATGTTGCCTCCGAACTATTATGATGTGTAGACTTCCTCAAAACTCGAAAAGTAGTTGGTACTGCTTGGATGTTTGTTGCTCCCAGTCATTGAGCTACTTCAAATTATGTCTTCTTTCTAAACCGCCTTTGCGGGTTTTCAGTTTAGACATCATGACTCACTTTTCCATTCTTCTTTTCTCTTTTTTTTTCTTTTCTTTTCGGATCAGACCACCTTGTTTGACTTGCGTTTTTTTAGTCATTTTCATGCGAGCGTAAATAGTGGTTGCTACTTACGCCCGATTACTTCTGACTGAAATGCAACGATAAATGGCTACTAGCACTATTCGTAACTTCAACCATTTCTAGCTAAAGACGGCGGAATAGAATTTACATTGACCCTTTTTCTTTTTCTTTTTTGATTATTGAGAGTCATGGGTATTTATGTGATGAAGACATCATGACCGTTGATCTGACTTTGGGATTGATGAATTAAACTTGACTTGATCTCGGCCGTAGCAATGATCTGAAAAGTTCTTTTGTTCTCATGCTTCTTCTTTTTGATGAATGAGGCTCTCTCCTTTGTAAAGAATATTTGAGATGACTAGTCTTTTGATGCCGAGAAATAACCATCTAGCGGTTGAGGCGACATTTCTCTGAAATAATCTCATAGTCGAAGGGTCACGTCGAAATTGCTCTCACAAAATTTGGTAATGTCTTCGAGATAGCCACTATCCAGTCCTCTTTTTAGCTCATCAATGACATTGTTTATGTTGTGTCTTGATGAATGAGTCTCGAAACGGAAAAGAGAATGCTTGACCTGTGGTGTGGTATTTTGCTGAAGGATGTCAAAGTGCACATTTACACCCCTTTTTATTTCAAGGAAAAGAATAATAGAGGTCCGTAGTAACAAAGACAATACCTAGGTTCTAGACTCAATCTAGGTAATTTTAACTTTCAAGTTATCTTGGTAAGCTCTCAAAGATTGGAGTGAAATTAAGGTTTTCCCAATTATTCATCAATTTGCATAGATCTACATATTGGACCTAGCTTAAAAACGACTTGTGAGAAATTGTCTTTCCATGTCACAATCGAGGGTCGTCAGTTTTTGTTCACATCATAAAATTGTTCTCAAACTCTTTGATGTCCACTTCTCTTTTTGCAAGATGTTTTTATTTGTCGATATATGTTCCAAGTTTATGAATGAAAATGTACAGTGACACGTCTTAAAAAAGTGAATGAATGCCAAAATTAGAAAGAAATATGATGAATGTCATTGTCATAAAACAAAAAGAGAAAGAGCACCAATTAGTACAAATTATATACACAAAAGTTACAAGTATCAATAACAAATGATTGAATTGACAATTAATGAATGAAATAACTCCCTTTGAACAAAAAATGTCGACCGATTTCAGATCACTCTGTTGGAATTCTTGGCGCACCAAGTCCTTTTGAGATAATTTTGTTCATGGTAGCTAAACATTGCAACCCTCAGCTCAAGACAGCTAACCCTAGCTCATGTTGACTAGAAGTAGTCAACTTGAGCTCAAATGAGTTAGTCTTGATGGAGAAGTGGTGTTCAACTCAAGGGTAGTTACTTTGTTTTTGGACAAGGACTTCTTTTGTGTCCATTCAACACAAAATCTCCCTTCATCTCACATGCAATCGGTCCTTATACAACAACTCGAAGGCTTTAAGATTGAAGAGCAATCCGCCACCAACTTGGAGCATACGTTTCTCTTTCTTCTTTGTGAAAGTGGAGAGGCATGATTATGATGAAACACATCATGCTGTCAGAATCTCTAAATTTGTGAAATGTCCTTGTAGAAAATGAAAAAATAGATATTATCAAGATCAAGAAACGATTGTCAATCATTTACAGTTAGATGGATTTCAACCGAATTATCATGTGTGGGATTGTCATGGTGAACGACGTTAAATAAATCCATGTGTTTATCGAGGTTATCAATTTGATGTGGCATCGTCATCATCATCAAATATTGCAAGTACGAGTAATTCATTTGAGGGTAATGAAGGAAGGAGTGATTACCGTGAAATGTCCGCGAGGCATTTGGGATTCGTGATCATAATAATAATTTTGAGGGTGATGATATGCATCAGATGGATGAGGACGACGTCACACCCGAAATGCCAAATCAAAGGACTCAAAAGTTTTTTGATTTATTACGTGATGCGTCGCAGCCTTTATATGAGGGATGTACTAATAAGCACACGAAATTGTCTGTTATTTCCAAGTTCTTGAGCATGAAAAGTCAACATAACGTATCTGATGTTTTTTTCTCTGAGTTGATTGGATTTATCAATGAAATACTGGCCGAAGAAGGGGCAACTTTGCCTACGAGCATGTGTAGTACAAAAGCTATGATGAAAGAGTTGGGTTTACCGTACAGAAAGATTCATGCATGCGAGAACAACTGCATGTTGTTTGACGGTAGATATGAAAACTTAAACAATTGTAGAGTATGTGGTGCGGAACGGTTCGAAGAACGTGAGGCGAATCAGAAACCAAAAGCTGAAAAGATTTTACGTTATCTACCAATCACTGAGCGGCTCTAACGGCTTTACTAATCCGCGAGAACGGCTAAATTTATGACGTATCATCTTAGAGCTAGTGAAAATTCGATGGGTATTATTGGACATCCATCCCAAGCCGAGGCATGGAAACACGTTGATAAGTGTTATCCTGATTTTGCATGTGAGTATAGAAATGTTCGATTGGGTTTATGTACAGATGGTTTCAACCCGTTGTCAGACTCAGGACAATCATATTCTATATGGCCTGTGTTCATTGTGGTTTACAACTTGCCTCCTGATTTATGCATGAAGGAGGCGTACACGTTCATGCCATTGCTAATCCCTGGCCCAAAGTCACCGGGCCGTAACATTGATGTGTTTTTACGTCCGCTGATCGATGAGTTGAAGCATCTATGGAATACAGGCGTGGAAACTTGGGATGCACATCGTAATCAGAACTTTAACATGCAGGCATTCTTCTTTGGACAATTAGTGATTTTCCGACGTACGAAATGTTATCAGGGCGGAGCACGCATGGAAGACTTGCATGCCTGTACTGTATGGAGGATATTCATAGTTTTCAGCTGACTCATGCAAAGAAAACGAGTTGGTTCAGCTGTCATAGAAGATTTTTACCGCAACGACATGCTCTCTGTAACAACAAGCAATCATGGAAACATACAGATCGTAGGCAAAGATGTGAGTTTAAATTAGGCCACTAGATATTAAGCGAGGTCGAACATTGTGTTCCCACCATTCGGGATACGGTGGGATCACACGATGGAGACGTTCGGGAAGGAGCATAATTGGATTAAGAAATCGATTTTCTGGGAATTACCATACTGGGCAGATTTGAAAGTTAGACATTGTCTCGATGTGATGAATATTGAGAAAAAAAATTGAAAATGTTTTCTACACAGTTGTCAATCAGAAAGGGAAAACTAAGGACAACGTAAATTCGAGACGTAATCTAGAACATCTAGGACTGCGTCCTGAATTGCATTTGGTGACTGATCCCATTAAGAACCGTTCAAACCAAAGGCGACGTATACTTTAAATGCATATCAGATTGCGAGTATTTGCTATTGGTTAAAGCATACCGTCAAACTTCCAGACGGTTACGCTTCTAACATTGGGAGGTGTGTTAATACGTCCAGTAACACGTTCTACAATATGAAAACCCATGATTGTCATGTCTTCATGCAAAAGTTGCTTCCAATTGCTTTGCGGGGCTATCTCGATGACGGTATTTGGACTACAATATCTGAATTCAGCAAATTCTTCAGGCTAATTTGTTCAAAGGATATTCCATTGGAAGATGTCGAACAGTTGGATGAATTTATCGTCGTTACACTGTGCAAACTTGAGAAAATATTCCCTGCATCGTTCTTTGACTCGATGGAACATCTCACCATGCATCTGCCTTGACATCTTCGAACCTGTGGGCCTGTGTCATATTGGTGGATGTATAGTTTCGAAAGGAACATGAAAAGATTGAAAGCAAAAGCTATGAACAAAAGATTTTTGGAGGGCTCCATCATTGAAAAGTTTCTGATACAGGAGGTTGCGACTTTTTGCGAGCATTACATGGAAGATAATCAGGGAACACGTGTAAACCCTAATATACGTAATGAAATTCGTCCTGCTATTGTCAATCCGAGCGGACTGTCAATATTTGATCACCCATCAAAACCAATGGGCAGAGCGCATGTTCGAGAGTTGACGGTCGCAGAAAGAGATCATGTACAAACCTATATTCTGCAAAACTGTCGGGAAGTTGATCCATTTATAGATCGATTCAACGAATTGGCTCGACGAAATTTCTCAGACTTGGATGACGTTGGTGTTGAAAATTTCAGACTTGAGCAATTCACAAGTTGGTTTAGGAATATGGTTAGTCGTGCAATTTATTGATTTTTATATATAAATTTATGCTTTAACTATGTTAGTTAATTTCAATTACTTTTTAATGTGTAGGCGTCTGCAAATGAGGCAAATTTACCTCCGGCATTGTATGCCTTGGCCTGTGGACCGAGATTGCGAGCTAAATCATTTCTTGGTGAATATGTGAACGGGTACAAGTTTCACACAAAACATTACGGTCATCGCAAGTTGTCTGCTAATTGGGGCGTCTGTGTCCTCGGAGATACAAATGCAGAAGACTATATGGATTTCTACGGTTGGATTGACGAAATCATTGTCCTTCAGTACAGGAATAACCTGAGTATTACGGTGTTCAAGGGTACGTGGTTTTGTACGAATAAAGGCATCTGTTACGATAAACTTTCGGGGATCATTGTTGACTACACATCCAGACTTTATCCAGAAGATCCATTCATTCTTGCCAGCCAAGCGGAACAAGTGGTTTACCTCGAATACCCTTCAAAGAGACAAAATCTGAAAAACTGGTGGACAGTTTTCAAAACTAAACCGAGACGCTTTAAGAATGATCCGATGCAAGAGCCGGAGATAGGTACGGCTAATCCGTTGCAAGAGTCGACGACAATTGGTGAAAGTATACGCCCAGGACCAGATGTGACCCCATTATTATTGGATCATCATGCACATCCCGAGCACATAGATCATTTGGACAACCGACCGGAAGAAGATGACAATGACGATGATCCGGTGGAAATATAGTAAAATGTATGGTGTAATTCGACAACAATCTTAAATTAAGTTGAATGTATCTTTGGACAAACAACAATTTTAAGTTCCAATTGTATGATTTTGAAAAATGGATGGAATTACAATTCTAGGATCAAATTGCAAGTTTTCAAAACATTTGGATCAAATTATAATTTTTTAACGCGCACCGGGACACATTTAGGCCGCATTAAAGTGGCTCGTGGGGCCCACAATATCCACGCACGTTTGCAAAGTCGGGGGAAACGAAAAAAGTTGAAATTGGCACCATCTGGGCTTACCGCGGCCTTACCGCGGTAAGCCCGTGGGCTTGGGCCTTACCGCAGCCTGGGGAGCGGTAAGGCCGCGATAAACCCCTTTAAACCGACCCAACCCTTCTTCTTCCTCAAACCATCGGCCTCTTCCTCTCCAAATCGCAGAACTGCCGCCATTCTCCTCTCCTCACACCCACGGGCGATTCTGGCCTATTTCCACCGTCCCCGAGCCGTCCAGCCACTAAGAAACTTCAGGTATGCGTTTTTTCTTTGTTATTTTCGGTTAAAAAGCTTGTTTCTCATATCTTCCATTTTTTTCTAACTTTCGGTTTTTTGGCTTTTTTCAGGTGCTCCTCCATCCTCATTTGCATCTTCAACTCCATCTCCGTCACCAAAACAGGAGGTGACTACATTTAGGGTTTTTTCCTAATTTTTTTAGTTGCAATTAATTTGTTTAGTTTTTATTTATTGAGTTGCATTTAGATAGTGGTGGATGAATTTTTGTTTAGTTTTTATTTTTCTGAAGTTTTTGGATTATTATGAATTTTTGTGAGTTTTTTATTAAATTAGTTGTATTTAATGAGTTGTTGTTAGTTTGAGAAATTTTATTAATTATGCAAATTATAATACTTTTTATCAAGTTATTGTGTGTATTTTGTTGAACTTGTACAAAATTTGGAGTGTTGTAAACATTTGGGGTGAAAATGCAAATTTTAAAATCTTTGCGGGTGTATCTAAAAATTTTGAAACATTTTAGTGTCGAATTGCAAATTTTAAAAAGTTTTGGGATCAAAATGAAACTTTCGAAAAACTTTGGACGTTTAACTGAAAATTTTTAAAATATTTAGGGCGAAATTGTAAATTTTGATAACATTTGGGATGAAATTGAAACTTTTTGGGTGTTGATCTAAAAAAATTTGAAAAACGTTGGTACTTTCGTTGTTAAATGTTTTGAGTTATGGCGTCTACTCCTGACCCCCGAGATGATTCAGGCCGGGATGAGTTGGGGTCAGGTTCTCAGAGACGGAGATTCTCCCGTAGTTCCCGTGGTCGATCATCGAGGTTATCCCGATCACGTACGGAGGACTCTCCTGTGGGGTCCAGCGATTCAGTGCATCAGGATGCACCTCCTGATGACGCTCCACCTCCACCACAGCGGTCACGCATAGTGGCCCAGCCCCCGCCCCACTACCGCCGCCGTTCCCGGGCCCTGGACGCCTCATAGTTCGCATTGTACAGTAAGTCTCTAACATAGACAATTTTGCTATGATTTTTATTTACATGTTTCAATACTTATTACGGTTTGTGTTTATGTGCAGTTTGAATTCGGAGCAGATCACGAGAGCGATTTCTCATGTCTGGGTGAACCGCTTCTATGGATTCCCTCCCAAATACTTCCAGCAGACAGCGGACGAGCTCACCACCTGGGCAAATAAGTTCGCGGTATTTTAACAATTATTAATATTTAATGTGTTAAATTAACTAATAATTGTTATAAATTACGTAGGATAATGACGATGTATTTTTAATAATTAACAAGAACAACATATGTGGGATGAGCCGAGCTTCTTGGAAAAGTTGCACTCCCGATTTGCGGAGTTCTACCAGAACACGTAGAACAACATCTGGAAGAAGTGCAGACGACATCATCCGTTGGATCCAGACAATCCTGACTACCTGGATTGGCTACCGCTCATCCCAGCTCGAATCAACCCGGACAAGTGGAGGATGCTGCTCGAGTATTACAACATCAACGACTTCAAGGAGGAATCCCAGAAGAACAAAAAGAATGCGAAGAGCGAGAATCGTCCGACGATCAGGTCGTTTGGCAACAAGTCCAAACATAGAGTTTATGAAGACTTGGTAATCTCCTTTAACCAGTTCAACATTTAAACATCTAAGTTTAATTTATTTAATTTATAAAAAATTAATTATTTCATAAATACTATTAGACAGTGCAAAGAAGCTGGGTGCCGGCTGCGTCAGGAGGAGTTTGGGGAGGCATGGCTTGGGAAGGAATTGGCCGTCTTGGTATTATTCATTTATTTTCCTCAATTCAAATTATTGATTCTTTCAATATTATTTAACATATGTATTATTACTTAGGATGCGTATAGGACGTGTCTCATTGACAAGTATGGGCCAGATGGGCGTTCCGGTGATCGATGGCGAGATCTACAGATCTATCATCGGCCAACCCACTCGAGGACGCTGGGTCGGTGTCACGCCCTAGATTAGCCATCCGGAGCGCTTCGAGCCACCTCAGCGATCTCAGGTAATTAAATTGTCTTTTTACTAACTTTTATAATTTGACTTGTTTTTTTATATTACAAATGTTAAATTTTTTAAAATTTTAACTTTCAGCGCGAGATTGAGCTGGGAGACCATCATCGGAGGGATACAGATGAGATCCGTGACCTCAGATGCCGGGTTGCATTGCGATCCTTCGATTCAGCCGTCAGCAACATCTAGTCGGTTATGCGTTCTAGTGGGTACATCCCGTTTAACGCGACGCCGCCGCACTTGTCAGCTGGATCTTCCAGCAGCCGCCGCTTTAGCACTTCCAACAGCCGCCGCCCTACCAGCAGGTGCCGCCTCTGCCCTTCCAGTAGCAGCCCAATGTGACTTGGGCCTGGGCTTCACGCATCCCCAAGGGGATTATCGTCCGGAGATGCCGATCCCGCAATCGCATCAGCGGGGATTCATGGAGGGGCTTACGGGGGTTCAGGACGAGGACTTTGTTAATTATCTTAACACTGATCCAAACGCAAACCCAAACGATAATTTTTAGGATTTTTGTAAATATTATTTAGATTTTGGTGTAAATTAACAATTTATTATATATATAGATATTATTGCATTTGATATTAATTTTTAAATACATTTTAAATTAAAATTATAAATATAAAAACAATTATGTAATTATTATATTAAATTGTTTTATTTTTTGCTAAAAAACGTTTACCGCGATTGTGGCGCGGCCATGGTGGAGGGAGGCTCGCCGTCACGCCTTGTCGCGCTGGCGATGCGGCAAGGCCGCATGTAAACATGGCTACCACGGGCAATTTTACCGCGGCAATTACCGAGGCCATGCCCGCGGTAATTACCATGGCCTTACCACTGGTTGGGCCGCGGTAAGGCATGTTTCGTCGACGTAGTGATCATTGAATAATGATGGCCCAATCCTTACCCACGAGGGACATGTAAGGAATGGATTAACCCGAGTCGTAGGTTTTCGTGAGTCCATTCGGGGAATATTAATCCCACGGCGCTAGCACTACTTCCCTACTAGGAAACAATGAAGGCTTGGAGAATAACATCTCACAAGTACAACGACACCGTATTCCGCTTAGAAAGAACTTGTTCTGTTTAGAGCTCGGTTAGGAAGCTCAATGACATGAATGTAACATGTATGTTGTGTGTGTGTGTTTACAATATGTAAAATAGAAACACAACACAAAAAAAGTACAATCAAACAAATAATTAAAAACAAACCCGTTATATGGCTAGACAAGTCCCCAGCAGAGTCGCCATTTGTAGCGACGAGATTTTTGACAATGAGTCGCCACCAATTTTTTTACCTAGGTTGATGGAAACCTGAAAATAGTCTACGAGAGATTTAAGCTCGTTTGTCAGTTACGTACAAAATTGGTTAATTTTCGTACGCCCAAATATTGGTACCGCGGGTTCTTTTAGAAATTTTGTTTGATTTTAAGAAATCAAAATATCTTGAAAATAAAATTAAAATAATCTAGATTGACATAATAACAAAAATATTAACTAAAACGCTAAACGGTTTAGGCTTAGTGCCATAACTGTTAGTTTTAAATTTGAAAGATTGGCTTAAATGAGACTATGGAAAACTAAAGGGGTTTAAGTGGAAAAGGGGCGAAAGTAAAGGGACAAGAACTGAAGTTGTAATTTTACCCAAAAAAAATAAAACATGCAGGCAACACTCAACAGCTTCTTCTTCTTCGCGATTTCCCGGCAGTTGAAGCGGCGACGGCGGCGGCGACGACGATGGTGAAAAATTCCGGCGGCGGTTCAGGTTCTTGTTGGTGCGGAGGCGGAGTGGGAGACGTTTGGTGGTGGTTTCACGGCGAATGGAGCTCCGGTTGGAGAAAACGGGTCCCGAGTCGGCAAACTGTTTGTTGATAATTTGTCCTCGGTTAGACTGTCTTTGGCGATGTGAGAGGGTGGGTTGGCTTCATCTCGTCGTAGTGGAGCCAATGGTAACGGATGGTGGTGGTGAAAGGATGCAAACCAGAGGGGATGAAGGAAACGGTCCGGAGGGTCGACAGCGATTTCCTCCATTTTTCGGAGGGAGACTTGGCTTGGGTCGGTGCAGCGGAGGCTGTGGGGATTGTCTTCGTTGGTGGCAAGGCGAATGGTGGCTCGGAGCGTTTGTTGCGAGCGTGTTGGGCGAGATGCGGGTCGGCGGGTCGAGGCAAAATTCTTCTTCGTCCAGCAACTTCAGTCGAAAAGGATTGTAGATTCGGATTCCTGGAGACGAGATAGTGAAGATGGGACTGAATATTAGCGACGAAAAGGAATATTTGAAGAAGATAGGAATTGAGGTTGGAGCTTCGGCCGTGAACGAAGAACTGCATAATTTTTGCTCTGTTTTTGTCGAACTTTTCCTTGAATTTTCCCCTTGGTGAATGGGCTGTAAATGGATCAATTTATAGCCATAATTCAGAGGTTTGCTCAAAAGATTAATGTTTTGTTCAATGGTTAAAAGAAAAGTTTATCTCCAGCAAGTTTTTTTCTTGATCATTCATGGTTCAGTGGACAAAAGCTGTGGAGAGTTTCTTCGGCAGCGACTGCCGGCGTGCTGCCGATTTCCAATGCCTCCCTCATCTCTTTTTTTTCTTTTTAAGTATTATTATTATTATTATTAGTATATTATTTTAAACATTAAATATTACAGATAGATCTAAAATAAAAAGGACAAAATGTACATGAAATAATGACAAAAAGTTTAAAAATAACGAAATTAAAAAAAAGCACACGAAATAATAAAAATGGCAAAAAGTTAACGAAATAACTAAATTAACAAAATCACACGAAATAATAAAAAACGTTCATGAAAATAACAAGAATGACAAAAGCAGATGAAAATGACAAAAATCACATAAAATACACAAGTGACAAAAATTACATAAAATGATGACAAAAATCACCTAAGTTACTAATCCGACAAAATTAGGTGTCAACACTTATATATCTACTTTACCTTATTACCCTTTGGTTGCACTTTTCTTAATCTTTGTGTAAAGTCAAATGCTCTATATTTGATGGGACGGGGGAGTATTAATTAAAGCTTCAAAATTGCTTAAACTATAGAAAAAGTGATATTACCAATTAGGGTTCAATAATGATAAAAATCTTATTAACTAGATTTTATATAATAATAGAATTTGGAAGAAAAAAAAAGTGACTTTAATCTCTATAATTCTAACTCAGCTTTCAAGTACCCTCGAGTTTCAATATATAATTGCTAAAGTACAATGTCTCTATGAAAAACAACAAACAAATACTCCCCCCGTCCACAAAAGATTGTTTAATTTGTTTTGATTGTTTCATAGTACTTAATCTATAATTTTTTCCATGAATCTTAGACATTGAAAATTAAATAATTCATATGTTTATCAAAATTTGCAATTTAAATTTTCTAAATATATTTTTTCTGAATTGTTTTCACTATTTATCTTTGATAAAATTTGAGTCAAATATTGAATTTCGAAACAACAAAGTCACATGTGATAATGAGAGTCTTCATAATATTTTAAATGCACACGATAATATTTTATATTAACATACACTTTTAATTAAGTTTCCTTAATTTAAAAAATACTATCGCTTCTATATATTTTATCCATGTTCTTTGAGCGTGTTGCAAATGTTGTCGATGATAATGCACCAATCATCAATATGCTTAGAAAAATAAAGGCGACGAAAATAGTAAATTCTTCCAAGCGGTTTTTAGAGGAAATAGAAGCAGGAATTCTTTACAGTGGCTTATAGTCAATGGAAGTTGGACTGAGGATCCGAAGGTCATTAAAGACGCAGTTTTGGACTATTTCAGGAATCAGTTCAAAGAACCGAATTTGGACAGACCAGAATTCTTAAGCCATAGGTTCAGGAAGTTAAATAAAGCCAAAATCTCTAGCCTAGAAGCACCATTCACGGAAGTAGAGATCAAGAAGGCAGTTTCGCTGTGTGAAGGAGGTAAAGCGTCTGGACCTGATGGTTTCAATTTCAACTTCATCAAAGCCAATTGGGAGATCATCAAGGAAGATTTGCTAGTAGCAGTCCACAAATTCGAAGTGTACGGAAGGATTGGGGTGGGGTGCAATTCTTCATTTATTGCCTTGATTCCAAAGGTGAAAGATCCTCCTAATTTCAGATTTTCGGCCGATCGGTCTCATTGGGTGTTACTATTAATTAGTGTCAAAGCTTCTTGCGAGAAAGATTAAAGGTGGTCATGGATGGATTGGTCGGGAACTGTCAGTCAGCTTTCATACAAGTATGCCAGATAACAGATGGGATTATGATTGTAAATGAGGCGGTCTCCTGGGCTAAGAAGGTGAAACGTCAAATGCTCCAGCTGAAAGTGGACTTTGCCAAGGCGTACGACAGTATCAGTTGGAGATTCCTGGATTCCATTCTTCAGCAGATGAACTTTGGGGTAAAATGGCGGAGATGGATGTCTGGTTGTCTGGAGTCGGCTAAGTTATCTGTTCTCGTTAATGGTAGTCCTACAGCAGAGTGCAAAATGGAAAGGGGCTTGCGTCAAGTGGATCCGCTATCTCCTTTCCTCTTTATTCTAGTAGCTGAGGCTCTCAATGTCATGATGGAGGAAGCGGTGCCCAAGATGTGTTCCGCCCTATTAAGGTGGGTAGAGATGGAGTCGGGCTTTCTCATCTTCAGTTTGCAGACGACGTGATTTTTTGCGGTGAGTGGTCGGTTGAGAATGTCAGATCACTCTTGGATATTCTTAACTGTTTTGACATGGTTTCGGGCCTCAAAATCAGCCTGGAGAAGACTAGGGTGTTTGGCGTGGGAGTTGATATGGATGCGGTCTCTAGTGTTGCTCGAGCGGTGGGTTGTTTGGCGGCAGCCCTACCCTTCTCCTACTTGGGATTTCTAGTGGGTTCAAACATGAGCAAAATTAAAAATTGGGACTCTATAGTGAACGAAGGCGAGAAAAAGTTGTCAACTTGGAAGGCTAACTCGTTATCAATTGGTGGTCGTTTAACGCTGATAAGTTCGGTTCTTGGAAGCTTAACCCTGTATTATCTTTCGGTGTTCCGTGCTCCAGCTGGTGTGGTAAAAAAGATCGAAACCTTAAGAAATAAATTTTTCTGGGTGGTTTCAAGTGAGGGTAAAAAAATGATATGGGTTAGGATTGAGAAGTTGTTTGGAGATAACGAAGTCGGGGGGCTGAGAGTGGGTAGCTTAAGAGCAAAGAACCTAGCCTTACTAGAGAAGTGGAGATGGAGGTGGTTGAAAGAAGGGGTTAGTCTTTAGGTAAAGATAGTAGCGAGCATTAATGGGGGTGTCGGTACTCTGCATCAATGTGAGGGACTAGGTGTGTGGTTAGTATAGAGTGACATAAGTAAGGCGAGAAGTGAGGTAGAGAGTTTGGGAGTGGGGAACAATACGAAGTTTTAGGGTGACGTGTGGGTGGGTGGATGTCCGCTTAAGGATAAATTTAGGAGGTTGTACGAGTTGGATATGAACCAAAATAGTTTCGTGGTAGAGAAGATTAGGTGGGAAGAGGGGGAGTGGAGTTGGGATTGGCGATGGAGGACGCGACCAAGGGGCAGAACGGAATGCGAGCTTTATCAGATGCTCCTTCTTTTACAGGATTTTATCCCAAAGCAGGACACCAAGGATACGTGGCGTTGGGAGCCGGCGACATATGGCTTGTTCACAGTTAAGGCTTTATCCTTGATGATAAATGAGCGGATCGCAGACAATCATGATGTTCCGATGAGGTGGTGTAAAAAAGTGTCTAAGAAGGTAAACGTGTTCATCGAAGAGCCTCTCGGTGCTATATACCGATTCGCACACGGTTATAACGAGAGAGGTTGGAGCTAGAGTCATTACTATGTCCACTATGTTCCATCACAGAGACAACGGATCACGTGCTTGTTTGCTACGGCTTCCACAGAGATATGGCGAAAGGTGGCGGTTTGGTGCGGCGTGGATGTTCATGATTTTCTGGACTTTGTTGAGGTCTTGGAGGGCAATCTCATCTCTCAAGGTCACACCAAAATTAGACAAGTGTGGCAGGGCATTGTCTACATTACCGCCTGGATGATTTGGAAAGCTCGCAACAATCTTGTCATGCAAAATGTCCAATGGCAAGCTTCCCAGATTTTTGTTGATATTCAGGTTATGTCTTACCTTTGGATCTGTAGCAGAATTCTGAAGCTTCGACTTTCTTGGACGGACTGGTTGATGGCCCCGCTCTTAAGGGCAGTTGAAGTGTTGCGCTAAGTCAATTTGGTGATGTATTGTTCTTCTGTTCTTTTGTTCATCTGCTGTTGTAGTTCTTTGTTAGCTGCTGTTTTAAGCTTGCAGGGGTGATTGGCTGGTTAAAATTCAGGGGAGGTGCTGGTCAATTTTTTTTGGGGTGGTGCTGCTTATTTGTAGTTGGGTTTGCTCTCATCTTATCGCTGTTCAAAAACAATATGCTTAGAAAAATAAAAGAAATAAACATAATTTACTTTTAGCAAATTAGTTACTCCATTTTCGTTTCCTTAAGAGTTCTTTACTTTTTAATTAAACGTTCCTAAAAACTATTAGTACTTTTATCCTTAAGTATCTTACAACCTCATTTATATTCACGAACTTATATTCGCGAAGGCAAATACATTTTTACTAGTGTGTATATATATATAACACCACTCAATTAAATTCATTTATCCGCCCCTCATGTCTATATAAATGCCTAGAGAGAAGCAGGGAGAAAGAATCAATCGAGAAGCAGGGAGAAAGAATCAATCAATTAAGATTATTATTATCTGAAGAATCAGGAAAATGGCGACGAACGTGTTCGGCAATCCGGTGACGGACATGACCTTGGAGTGGCTGCCGGAATACGAAGGCAAGGTGATAACCCGTTACGACCGAGCCTTCGAGGCTCTGAACATGAAAAGCTCCGAGAACAAGGCGGTGGAAGCCCGGGCCTTCGTGGACAAGCTCAAAGAAAGCTTCGGCAATGGCGTCTGCACCAAGTGCCTCATCTACAACGCCACCGGAGAGCCGATAAAGTTCATCCTCCACCAAAACTGGTACGGGCACCAGGGAGAGGCGCCGTACCCGATGGAGATTGGCAACGGCCAGTGGGGAGCTTTCCTCCACATCAAAAGCCCGGGGCCTCTTCTGGGTCGTCGGCGGCCATGGTGTACCGTCTCAAGGGCCGTGACGGGAGGGCCGACCTGGACCTGATGACGTGCTGGTCGACGGCGTGGGGCCGTGGTACAACAACCACTGCTACGCCGAGATCCGTGGCAAGGACCACTTCATGGTCGATCGCTGGGGCTACATCGAGAATAAGATGAATGATGAAGACCGGACATATGTGGAGACCAACGACCTTTTTCAGGCCTCCCTGTCCATGGGGAACAGTACCACTTCTGTCTGGGAAGCCATCATCAAGCTCGGCCGTCCTTAATTATTCTTAATTACTTCTATTATAATCTATAAACAAACGTACCCTTTTTAATTACTCCCGTACTTCAATAAGCCTTTCATGTTTGTCCGAATATAATGCTGGCATTCCATTTTCATTGGTGTTTATTTACATATACACGTTGAATAAATATTTGAAGATCTTTTTCTTATTCAAAATAATACTCCGTATTATATATATATATATATATAATTAGAGACTTTTGCTAAAAAATTAGAGACTTTAAATTTTCATTTTGATATAAATTATAAATGCGAATTGCAAATAGTTTGTCACACATAAATTAAATGAACACATGAGTCTTTAAGACCACTGTATATTCCACCGTAAACGTTGGACGCCCATGGTAAATCACCCACACCTACCAAAGCGCCATGTCAAGCCACCATGACCGTCCGTCAGCCACAGCTACACGTCACCGGCATGCCCAATCAATTTCTCAGCAATGGTCATTGGCCGGTTCGAGCCCCGGTAGCTCAGATCTAGCCCCGAGCCAACACACTACTAGTTGAGCCAAGAATTTAATGCGGTTTAGGACGCATTACAGCCAATACACATTAACAATCATTTTCTAGTTGGTTTAGTTGTTAAATACGGTCGTTAATGCGGTTTCGACCACATTAAAAGATATTTTTCAACGTTCAAAATCCAGCTATCCCCTCTTTCCTCATATTAATTATACTTCATCTCTCTAAAAACTCTCCACCAATTGCCACCAACCACTACCGCAGATGCTGACTGCTACTGTTTCACCTCATTTCATCGCCACCCACGGTAAGATCTTCCCCCTTCTCTCCTTCTTCACTGCTTCTGACATGCCGGAAGTTTCATTTTTATTCTTTGTAAACTTTCCCAGATTTCCTCATTTTCTTCTTTTCTTTTGCAGATTCGCCGCCTCGCCTCGTTCTCACTGCCGCCGTTTGCAGCAGAGCAAAAGTAGATCTAGGTTTTGTTTCTTTTATTTTTGTTTTTTTAATTGATTAATTTTAGTTGTTGTACATTAATTATTGTGAGTTGTTGGTTCAAGAAATTGAAGAAATAAAAAAAAACATTTGAGTTTGTTTATCTGAAATATTGTTTTTGGGGAGTACTGTGTTTAGGGTTGCATTTATGGGTTTAGGGTTACATTTCTGGGTTTCTTGGATGAATCCGAATGAATGTTCATTCGGATTCATCCAACTTTTTTTTTTATTTTTGAGATTATTCTAATGTGGCCCAAAGCTGTGTTAAACCGCATTAGAGAACTTACTGCGGGCTTATATAGTGCGGAATCTACTGCGGCCGTTTCCGCATTATATAACACGGATGTGTAACGCGAATTTACCGCATTGAAACGGCTCCCAACAATGTAGCGGCGTCTTTCTCCTCCACCGAGCATCTCCGACCTCTGATCCAAGCATCCTCGACCTCCAATCTCAAGCCCAACTCCAACCTTCAAAACTCGCCTGTGATTCCAGGCGTGGTGACCCTAGATCGAATCATAGTCTCATTACGATGTACGAGGGTTGGAGTGAGAAGGGTGCATGGTGAGCAAACGAAGAAGAGGTAGTGGTGGTCGGACTGAGGAGACGAAGAAGAGGTGGTGGCCGGTTGTCGGACTAAGGAGATGAAAATGAGGTGTTTTTGGCCGGATTGAGGAGTGAGGTTTAGCAACGACACTTTACTGCAAAAGTCGAGTTATCCCATAAGGCTATTTCTAATCCGACAGTGAGTGGAGGATAAAAACGCTTCACATTTTTCAGCAAAGGGTGGGATGAGAATAGTACCGTCTCCGTCCACCAAAAATTTATTCATTTGATTTTATTGTTTGAATGTTCAATGTTTGAGTCAAATTTGAACAAAGATAAATAATGAAAAAGAATTTAAAAAAAATATTTTAAAAATTTAGATATCAAATTATGATACACAATTGGAATGTTTAATTTTCAATGTTTAAATATTCATAAAAAAATCAAAGATTAAATATTCTAAAACTATCAAAATAAATGGATGAACTTTTAGCAGACGGAGGGAGTAAAAGAGATGAGTTTTATCCCAATTGGATTTAACAAATGAAGGGTGAAGGTGGGGATGGGATTAAAAACATCCCATCCTTCCTTATACTAGCACCCAAACATAAGCTTAGGATACAAAGAAAGATAGAAGTTTTTACTTTTTACAAAATTCTGTTAGATTTAAAGAACAAAATTGACGGTAGAACAAAATAGATAAATTTAGAAATTTAATAATATGTAAAAAGGAAAATCATATCCAAATAGGATAAAATTATTTAATGAATTTCAGGTACAAAAGTTGTTCTCTGTTCATAAGCTCTGCACCACCGTTGCTCCCTGTCATGGTGGTGAGCTGGTTGGGTTTGGAGAAGTAGCACCACCGTTTACTATCACTGTATAGAAAAAAAATCAAACAAATCATCAATAATATCATACAATCGCAATAGCGTCTGTCACACAAAAGTCTAATTCGTTTCAGACAAAACACAAATTCATTTTAAAGACATTCAACAATTATAATCTAAAACATCAGACAAAACCTCGATATTAAGAAAATCAGACATTTCATATAGAAAATCAGACAACTATTTTGCGTACCATTAGACAAAAAAAGAAATAAATATTCATTATGAATCAAAATCGATTAAAAAACCATCACAAACGTATTGCATATTATCAGACAATGTTTCAGTATAAAGTCAGACAAAACCATCGTATATCCTCAGACATTAGTTGCAAACAATGCATCGAAAAAGTCATACAACAATATAGGACCACACAACAATGTTTCAAAGAATTTAGTATGCCAAAAATGTCAGACAATAAAAATATATGATCAGACAATAGTTCATATATGATCAGACAATATGGATATATATATATATATGCATGTATATGATCAGACAATTTACATTCAAATGACGAATTCACCATCTGACGGCGTCGAGATTCCTATTGTCGTTTGGTCCGGCTAGGGATGTCAATTGGGCGGGTTAGGTTGGGTCAGGTTCAGATTGAGTCATTCGGGTTCGGGTTTAGCTGTTTTCGGGTTGGGTTGGGCGGGTCATTCGGGTTCAGGTTGAGATCGGGTTTGAGTTTTTCCGGGATCGGGTTGGGTCGGGGTCGGGTTCGGGTTAAGATCAGATTGTGACACTTTCATTTTCGGGTTACTTCGGGTCGTAACCGGGTCAAATTCGGATTAGATTACACAATTATGGATTATAAACAAATATCATTAGAATGCAAAATTGTAATATTTAAATATATTTTCCATAAAGGAGAAGATTAATACTTCCTCCATCCCTAAAAGAATGGTGTGTTTATTTTTTTATGTTATGGTAGATTCAAATTATTATTAGGAAAAGTTCATTAAAGGTTTTTGGAAAAAATATATTTAGAAACTACAAACATTAATCTACAATTTGCATTTAAATTATTTAACTTTATATATTAAAATGTTGAAGAAATAAAATCATAGATTAAATACTGAAAAAGAAATGGACCATTCGTTTACGATGGAGGGAGTATAAATTTTCATATAGGATTTCTTAAATTAGTGAATCTTAAAAATTCTTCGTTGTATCAAAATTAATCAGAATTTAAAAAATGAAAACATAAGTATATTGACCAAGTACAATGTATATTTTAAAATTTAATCAACAATAGAAAATGCTTCCATAAAATTGGAATCGAATATTGCTTCAACACAGTTAGAATTGCACAAATTGAAATTGAACATTGCTCCAAGAAATTTGGAAACTCAACAATGCTCCCACAAAAATTGGAATTGGGTATTACTCCCTCAAAATTGAAACTTATTCATTGGTCCAAAAAATTAAAATTTTGATATTGCTTCAATAAAATTAAAAATTAGACACTCCAACAAAAATTAAGATTAGTTATTGCTTCAAAAAAATAGAAATTGGTCCAACAAAATTAACATTGCTTTAACATTAATTGCTTCTACTAAAAATGCATGGGATATTGGTTTCACATTGCTTTAACATTGCTTCAACTAAAAATGGGATATTGCTTACACAAAATTGGAAATTAGATATTGCTTGGGTTGGATCGGTTTGGGTTCGGGCGGGTTGCTCGGGTCGGGTAAGCTTTTGACATCCCAAGTTCGTCTGGGCAGTGGCAATCACTAATTAAAAAAAAATCAGACAATCACACATTCAATCCTCCAATAAAATCCCTAAAACAAACCTTACCACAGATTGTTGAACAATGATCTCCGGCACTAGTCCACCGTTGCCGGTTATAACGAGAGCCTCCATCACCGGACATGGCCGACTCACGACGAAGTGCTGAAGCGGGTCGGGTTGTCTGAAACCTTGGGACTAGAGTCGAAGAGAGTGCAATGGGGTTGGTGTCGGAGGACCGTGGCGTCGGAACTGGCTGATATTTCCGCCGGTCACGGATGAATCTCATTAGGAGAGGGAATCAGTGGGATGTGAGGTATGTCTTTGTCTTGTGGTTTCGGGGATTGGAAAGAGTGGGATTTTAGGGAGTAATTTTAGGGACGCTATAATAAAATTAGGATTTATTTTTCAAAATTACGATAATATCCTATTATTACTGAACGGAAGGAGGAATGGAGTCTCCTAGGCAAACTTTGCCTAGGTGTATAAAAGCTAATCTCGAGTGCCAGCATAGTGGAGACAAACAACGAGAAACGATTATCTGATGCTTGATTGATAATTCATTGTTGACACTCCATTTTTGCCTTAATAAAATCTTGTTTGTAATTGTGTTTTTTAATATTTTCCGTTTTTATGTGATTTTATGTCATTTTCGATATTTTATGTCTTCTCATTTTTGTAATTTTTGACATTATTTTATATTTTTGTCACTTTCGTTCATTTTTTTGAAATCTTTTTTCGTGTATGCCTTTTGTTAGTTTCGTTAACTTTTGTCATTTTGTTATTTTATGTGATTTTTGTCATATTCATTATTTTTACGAACCTTTGTCATTTTTATATTTCGTTTCTATTATTTTTTTTATACTTATTATTGTTTTTATCATTTCATGTGCATTTTATTACTTTATGTACTTGTGTCCTTATTTTATTTTATTTTTAATGTGATTTTTATGTACTTATTATTGATTAAAAAAACCAAAAAGAGGGAGTGAAAGAAAACGTTAAAATGAAAAAAAGAAAAAAGAAAGAGGAAGCAACAGCAGCACGCTTGGAGGCCGCTGCAGGAGGTGTGTCGCCAAAAGCTCTCTAATAGTAAGCATGAATTGTCATCTCTTTCACCATTGAACAAGTGCTTAATCTCATGGACAATACTCAAGAATTGGACTATAAATTGTACCATTTTCATCATCAATGGAGGCAAGAAGCTCAGCTCGTCAAATAAAAAACTTGCAGCAAAACCTCAACCCACCTTCATCTCCTCCCATCCTCTCCCTCTTGGTCACCCTCCGCTTCATTTCATCACCAACCACCATTCCCATCCTCACCGTCAAGCCTCCAGCAAACCGAAGGTGCCCTTAACTCCGCCCGAAACCGCCGGAAAAAGGAGGAAGGCGACGCCAACAGCCGGATCTTTCTACCCCATCCCCTCCGATTTGCAGCCCTTTCGTCACCAAAACTCGCACCCAGTAGCTCCGCCACGACGAGACGAAGCCAACCCACCCTTCCACGCTGCCGGAGATGGCTTGAGGGAAGAGAAAGCGACCATAAACGGTTCCGACGTCGGCAGCCTCCCGCCTCCGACCGGTAGCTGTTCGTCCTCCTCTGACGCCGTAGACTGCTATCCCATCCGCCGGCGTGCCGCTCTACCGACTCCGGCGGGTTCCGCCGCCGCACAGCCTTCCTCCTCTGCATCCGAAACAGGACCACCATTGGAGCCTCCTGCAAGTTTGCGACTCGCCAGGAAGAAGAAGTGTATTTTGTATTAATGTTTTCTTGGGTAAACTCCTATTTATGTCCTTTCTTTGTTCCCCATATTACTTAGGTAATTGCATTTTCATAAGTTTCAATCCAGTCATCAAACAAGTTTCAAAACTAACAGTTTGGGCACTAGGCCTAAACCTTTTTGTGTTTTAGTTAATATTTTTGTTATTATGTCAATTTAAATTATTTTAATTTTATTTTCAAGATATTTTGAATTTTTATTAGTTATGTGAATTACCAAAAAATCCTTTTCTTCTTTTTTTTAGTTTTATTATTTGCTTTTTTTTCTTTATTTTCTTAAAATCAAGCAAAAATCTAAAAAGAACCCGTGGTACCAGTGCAGGCGTAAAATTAACCATTTTTGTACGTAACTGACAAACGAACCCAGATCTCTCGTAGACCATTTTCAGGTTTCCAATCGACCTAGGAAAAAGATTGGTGGCGACTCCATGTCAAAACCACGTCGCTACATTCATCATATGATGCCAGGGAATAATATATAATTTCATGTCACTACGTAGTTGGTTAGAATTTTGTAGCGGTCGTTTTACAGTTCAAGCCGTTTCAAAGTGGAAAAAAAAAACGAATTCCCGTTACAAGTCCGCTTCAAATTATAACTCACTCATCCCAATTTTTCTTTTTCAACTTTTTTCGTCATTTCATTTTTCAACTCTACTCATTAAATTTTGTAGCGGCATTTTTGCAGTTTCAAACATCAAAAGCGACCTTAATCATAGCGGCATAAATCACAGTATGTGTCGTTTCAACTGGAGCGGCACTGTAATGGGAAGGCTGCTCCAAGCAATCTTTTAACCACGTAGTGTGTTGTTAATCCTTTTGCTGCTTTCTTTTATTAGTATGTCAGATTAGGAGTACGGCTGATACTACAGTTACTTTAAAGCCAAACAATTGCGCCAGGTTTTTGTTAGGATGTCGCCACCGCCGATGGGTCTGGTCCCACCGTCGTGCCGTGGTCCTCCTATTCCATCCCAGCCTTGGGTCTAGTCACTTTCTTGCACGCACAGCTGTCTCCCGTTCCCGGTTCATGCTGCTCTGATCGGCTTGTGCACTGTGGCCTTCAATCGCTACACCGATCACCGTCTTGTTCAAGCAACAAGGGCTCTCGTTGCTTTGCTACTCCCACTGTTTTCATCGATTAACAAGGTCAGAAAGATGGCTATCTCAAAACCTAGGGTTTCACTTTGCTTGTGGTGTTTGTCATCATCCAGCGTCGGCATATGGTCTGTGGCTCCTTCTTCATCATTAGGGCGGTTCACTACGTGGGGAGGAGAGGCCTCACTGCGGCCTCAGGTGCAGTTGGTCCGTGGTACCAAGCTGCGCGACGGCCGCAGCATGAATGCCGCGTTGAAATGTCCGTAGTTTCAACTCAACTGCGGCGTCGGCCGCGATGCATCGCGGTCTCACGCGCCATGGCCGCAGTAACCGGTTTGAATAATTAAAAAAAAAGTGGACGAATCCGGATGAATGTTCATCCGGATTTGTCCAATGAAACCCAGAAAATGAAGAAGAAGAAGAAGAAGAAGAAGAAGAAGAAGAAGAAGAAGAAGAAACAGAAGAAGAAGAAGAAGAAGAAGAAGAAGAAGAAGAAGAAGAAGAAGAAGAAGAAGAAGAAGAAGAAGAAGAAGAAGAAGAAGAAGAAGAAGAAGAAGAAGAAGAAACATAAAAGAAGAAGAAGAAAAGGAAGAAGAAACAGAAGAAGAAGAAGAAGAAGAAGAAGAAGAATTCGAAGATAATAAGAAGAAGAAGAATTCGAAGAAGAAGAATTCGAAGAAGAAGAAGAAGAAGAAGAAGAAGAAGAAGAAGAAGAAGAAGAAGAAGAAGAAGAAGAAGAAGAAGAAGAAACTAAAGAAGAAGAAGAAGAAGAAGAAGAAGAAGAAGAAACAGAAGAAGAAGAAGAAGAAGAAGAAGAAGAAGAAGAAACAGAGGAAGAACAAGATGAAGAAGAAGAAGAAGAGGAAGAACGAAGAAGATGAAGAAGAATGGTGGAGTTGTGCGGCGGATGAAGAGAAATGGGAGTTAAAACCCTAAAACAAAAATTTATCTGCCGCATCTGCGGCCAGCATGATAAATCTTCTTGCGCAAATTTATCTGCGGCCTTCTGCGCCAAGAATCGGGCCATTTATCACAGTAAATGGGCTTATCATGCCCAAACCGCAGTACGGGCCGCAGTAAGAAATATCTTAATATTAATGGAAGGGATACATGAATTTGTGTTCTCTTGCGAGAGTACATAAAGATTATGTATTCATTTGTTTAAATTAGTTAAGTGGTGAATGATAAGTTATCACCCAAAGCTGGCCATGAGAAACAATAGAAATGAGTTTTTCCCACACGGGAAAAAGGAGGAATATGCAAATCCTGGTTGGATTGGGATTGCGGAATGGACTTGTGCTTACCCAAGTATTTGGGCCCGGGTTGCACAAGTTTCTTTTGCACTCAAGAAAGCCTGGTGAGGCGAAGAATCAGAAAACCTGGCAAAGGGTTCTCATTTCTTCGCGAAGGCCTGGTGAGGCGAAGGGTCAGAAAACCTGGCGAAGGTTTCTCACCTTCCTCGCGAAGACTCAAGAAAACTTTGCGAAGTTTTCACCTTCCTCGCAAAGACCGTTGGTCTTCATAACCAGCTCCGGTTACACCATAATTGGCCGAATTCAAGTGGGGTTTTAACCTCATGAATAATCGGTTTAATGATAGAGTTTTAAACTCATCATGGTGGGTTTTCCGGATTTAATATGGCTGGTTAAATGCTGAAACTCATGACTTTTGGTTTGTCGAACTTACTCCCCAAACATGTATAAATAGAGGCATCCTCTTCCCCATTTCTTGTTGAAAAATATACACATAGATATATATATCAGAGATATCTGAAATCAGATTAAAGTTCGATTAGAAAGCAACGTTCTCTTCTGGTCACTTCTCTCCCTTTCAAGCGAGTCCAATTCCGGTGATAGAGGAAGGTACTCTTCAGTTCGATGAGAAGTTCTTGTGCTGCGGTACAAAAGCTTTCAAGTTGTTTTATCCTGGGAGAACAGCGCCATACAAGCCTGTTGGCGGCGTGAAAGTTCTTAAGGAGAGCGTGTGATACACCCTATCTACACACCTCCACTCCTCTTTCTGCTCATGAGTATTCCGTTTTACATCTTGCAGATTACTCCGGAGTTCAAGATCATCGTTCCGATCATTCCACCACCGTTCAAGTATCTGGAAGCCCAGTCCTGCAAAGGAACCTGGCTATCAAGCCTCAACATGGGGGGAAGCCTCCGCATGAGAGGAGAGAGGCAAAACAGCACTCTCAGGAGGATTCTCATGACTCGTCCCGGGAGGGCACGCCAGCAACCCAGAAACAAAGGCGTCCATCCCAGCGTCTTCAGCCGGCGCCACCGCTTTCAACTGGGAGCCAGGGGCCTCCGTCACCGGAGTCTCACGAGCCCCTTTCTCCCCAGGAACACCTCCAGGAGCCCCCTCCTTGGCCACTCCATCAACACTGGGAGTTTCTCCCTGGACAGGTCCTCGAGGACTGACCTGGTCTGATCCGCGAGGGGCCTTCTTCGCAAGGCGTTGCGCCGCGTCACTGGACACTTTCTTCCTCTTCGCCTCTCCTACGAGCTGCACACCTAGGGAGATGTTATTTACCAACTAGTTGGAAAAACCACTAGCTGTGTTATGTGTGTAAATACCTAATTAGAAGAGTATTTTAGTCTTTAAAATTGTTAGTTAGTTAGTTAAATTAGTTAGATAGTGTTAGAATTAGCTAGTGATTTTTCCAACTAGTTGGTAAATAACATCCCTCGCACACCTACGCCTGAAGCTGGCCTCTTCTTTCGCGGGGGCTCAATAGCACCCAAAACCTTCTCCGCAACAGGGGAAGCGTTCTGCCTGTACGCGCAGGTGAGGTGAATCTGGACCGCAGCGCGCATAGATCCTCTCTTTGTTCTCTCCCCGTATCGAGCATGAGCGTCTGGAAATGCGAAGGTCAATACGGAGAAGAGAAACGAAGGAAAAACTACAAAAACGCATACCTTTGGGACCCGCGAGGGCAGCACGGAGTGCATCCACCACTTCACCGCGCAGGGGCCCATCCTTCATAGGGCGGAGGCACCTTGGGGTCCATGAGGTAACCAGTGCTGACGTTAGCCCACCTGAGGGTAACCTCATCCAGCTGTGCGAGAGAAAAGGGAAAGAAGTCATCGCACGACTTCCTGGCCAACACGTCATCCAGCCACCCCAAAAGGCGGACGTATTCATGCCATCGCCGCCCATCTGCATGCAAAACAGCCTTAGGAGCCATGCTCTGTACCGCCTCTGAGGTAAGATAAGTTCAGCTAAAATGTTTCATATGCATGTTCCCCGTAACCCGCCCAGTAATACTTCAGTACATCACGCACTTTTCAATTAACCCTAATGAAACATTTTTTAAGTTTACATTACACGAGTAAGTCGACAATGATTGTTTTCGAAACTTATCTCCAATTATTCACGTACTTATTCATAATTCATGGTCGTGTAGCGCCCAAGGCATTACTAAGGGCGCTACCCGTCAGAGCATGTCAGAGCTAGTAGCGCCCTGGTAATGCCTTGGTGCGTTACGGTGGGGCCGAAAATATTCGTAGCGCCCTAGGCATTACTAAGGGCGCTACCCGTCAGAGCGTAGCGCCCTGGTAATGCCTTTGTGCGTTACGGCCGTCCAATTATAAACTTCCCCTTCTCTTCCTCCTTCATTTGCAGACGTTTTCGTTCGGCAGAGAGGTCCATTCTCTTCTCCGGTCTCTCACCTCTCTCTCATTTTTCTTGAAGGATTTGTGCTTCTCAAATTTTCGGTAGATCTCCGGTGTATTGGGAGCAATATATTGAGCTAGGTAAAACGATTTACAATTTATTTTCAAGTTTGTTTAATATTTTTGATTTTTTATTAAATGTAGTTATTTTAGTAAATGTTGAAAAGTGCATAAATTTTATGATATAGATTTAATTTGAGCCATAGTTCCTGTCTGTGGATATTACGTAGAATATAATATGCATAACGTTATTTTCAAGTTTGGAAATAATGTTGTAAAATATAATATTCTATGGAATATTCATGGATTGTCCAGGTTGGACAGTTTGTAAAAGTGTAATCGGTACGTTGAACTTTTCTTATAGTTGTATATGTGAAACTGGTACGACAACATTAATTTTGGCTCATTTCAGTCTCGTTCCTTGTTATACCGAACTCAGAATTTAAAACCTGAAAAATGGTATAATGAGGAACTGAGGCGAAATGCTGCCAAAATTTATGTAGGATGTACAAGTTATGCATATGCGACCAGAGAAGTTTGATTTACTAATTATACTCTTATGAATAGAATAGGACCCATGCACCCTTAATTAGGACAAATTAATTTAAATAAGTTATATACGTTTGTGATGAAAATAAATTTTGTAGTTTGTTAATTTTTATGTGTTGCTATTCATTTATATGCATATATTTACATTCTCATGTAGGAGTGGTTAATATGGATGAAGGACGAGAGTGGATGTATCAGCGGTTTCTGAAAGGTAGTTGTGATTTGAATCCGCGATTTTGG
Organism: Stellera chamaejasme; assembly: GCA_024586325.1. NCBI lineage: Eukaryota > Viridiplantae > Streptophyta > Magnoliopsida > Malvales > Thymelaeaceae > Stellera > Stellera chamaejasme. The sequence continues at coordinate 42,199,977 of CM044987.1, forward strand.
GAGGGACTTAAGACGTTTTTGGAGTTTGGTTTCAGAGATGCTGAATCGAAAGGGTGGGACATGATGAAATGTCCGTGTAAAAAATGCAAAAACAGATACTTTTATGATAAATTTACAGTTGGATCTCATTTATGTGAGCATGGGTTTAAGCCTGATTACTATGTTTGGGATTGTCATGGTGAGGCGATACCGATCAATCCGTTGGTCTATGGAGGTTTTAGTCGAACGAATTACGAAGCTTCGTCATCCATTAATGCACGTGCGAGTACCGAAACAGAATTGAATAATAACTATCAAGGATGAGACGTCGGACAAATGGTTCATGAAGGTTTAGGATTACGGTACAACAATTTTGAACATGAAACTGTTGAAAATGATGACAATAATGACAATGATGAAAATGATCATGATTATGTTGAAAATGATGGCTATGATAACAGTAATGGAAATGATCATGAGATTGAAGATGAAATGGAAGTGGAAACTCCTAATGAAGAGGCGCAAAAATTTTATAGCTTGATGCAAGCAGCCTCACAGCCTTTATATGAAGGGTGTCGTGCTGAGCATAAGAAGTTATCTGTGTTGGCAAAGTTTCTGAGTGCGAAAAGTCAGAGCAACATATCAGATGCCGGGTGGTCGCGAATGATGAAAGTTGTTGATGAAATTTTACCTGGAGAGAAAACCTTGCCACAGAGCACGACAGAGGCGAAGAAGTTGATCAGAGACTTAGGCTTACCGTATGTAAAAATTCATGCGTGCGAGAATAACGGTATGTTGTTTCACGGCAGATTCGAGCATTTGGTTCATTGCGGAGTGTGCGGTGCAGAACGCTATACTCATGGGGGTCTTAATCGTTGTGGTCAACAGAAAATTAAGGCGAAGAAGGTTCTACGTTATCTTCCAATCACTAACCGCCTCAAACGGCTTTATTAATCACCGAAAACAACTGAATTTATGAGTTATCATGTCAGGGCAAACGGGAACGCAAATGGTATTATTGGACACCCTAGCCAATCGCGGGCGTGGAAACACATCGATGAGTTGTATCCTGATTTTGCTGGAGAGCTCGGAAATGTTCGATTAGGGCTATGCACTGATGGATTTAACCCCTTGTCAGACACTGGTAGCACTTACTCGATGTGGCCGGTTTTCATCACAGTTTATAATTTGCCTCCTGATTTATGCATGAAACAACCGTATATTTACATGGCACTGCTAATCCCGGGACCTCGATCACCGGGACGTAACATTGATGTCTTTTTGCGACCGTTAGTTGATGAGTTAAATTATCTATGGACGACGGGTGTTCAAACTTGGGATGCGCATCGTAGAAAGAACTTTACAATGCGAGCTTGTCTGCTTTGGACTATCAGTGATTTCCCAGCATACGGTATGCTATCTGGTTGGAGTACGCATGGAAGACTTGCATGTCCATATTGTATGGATGATGTGTCTAGTTTCCAGTTAACACATGGGCGTAAAGCTTGTTGGTGGGGTTGTCATCGAAGATTTTTACCTCGTCAGCATAGATATCGTAATGATAGCATCACATGGGGTTTTAGGGAACGACGTGATGAAATTAGGTATAAATCCGGTGAGGAAATTCTAGCAGAGATTAACCATATTCAATTCCCGCCTTTTGGTTCACATTGAGACAGACAACGACTGGATGGATTTGGTGTGACGCACAATTGGATAAAGAAATCGATCTTCTGGGAGTTGCCGTACTGGCCTCATTTGTTGGTAAGACATAACCTCGATGTTATGCATATAGAGAAAAATTGCTTCGACAATATCTTCTACACAGTTATGAATCAAACTGGGAAGAGTAAAGACAACGAAAACTCACGACTTGACCTTCAGGCGATGAAAATCCGAAGTGAGTTGCATTTGTTTCCCGGTCGTAACGGGCGACCATGTAAACCTAAGGCAGTTTACACGTTGAGTCACGAACAGATTGGGAATGTTTGCACTTGGTTGAAGAACACTCTGAAACTTCCTGATGGATATGCGTCAAACATCGGAAGTTGTGTAAACATGTCCAATAATTCTTTTTACGGCATGAAGACGCATGATTGTCATGTTTTTATGCAAAAATTACTTCCAATTGTTTTACGTGGCAACGTTCCTGATGATATTTGGGTTCCAATAGCGGAATTCAGCAAATTCTTCAGAATAATTTGTGCCAAGGAATTCCGGTTGGAGGACATCGAGAAGCTGGGTGAATTCATTGTTGTGACGTTGTGCAAGCTTGAGAAGATCTTTCCTCCATCATTATTCGACTCCATGGAACACCTACCTGTGCATCTACCATGGCAGCTTCAAACTTGTGGGCCTGTGCAATTTTGGTGGATGTATGGGTTTGAGCGGTGCATGAAGACACTAAAACAAAAATGTACTAACAAACAATTTAAAGAAGGCTCGATTATTGAAAAGTATTTGTTGCAAGAGATAGTGCTCTTTTCCGAGCACTACATGGATGATAATCTCGGTACATGTGTAAATCCTCAGATACGCAATGAAGTGTACAACGCAGTGGAAAATGAAAACAGTCTATCAGTCTTTAACCATCCAACCAAGAACTTCGAGGAACTAAGGAATAGAGAACTAACAGACAAGGAAATGCATCATGTGCAAACATATATTCTCATGAACTGTCCGGAGATTGAACCATATATAAGGTAATTATCCTTTTCTTCGAATTTTTATACCATTACAATTATTGTTGAATAAATTGATCTTGGCGCTACGTGCAGCCAATTCAACGAGGTTTCGTGTTCTCATTACCCGACATTGCCACCAATGGTTTAGATAAGTACAGACTTACAAATTTTGCAGCGTGGTTTAAAAACTTCGCTCAGACGAATCGGTGGTTGTTGCCTCCGGCACTGTATGACTTAGCATGCGGGCCGCATCGAACGGCGAAATCCTGGGGCGGCTCAATTGTTAACGGTTTCAGGTTTCATACAAAAGATAACGGGCGGAAACGGACAACTGCTAACTGGGGTGTTTGTGTTTTTGGGGATACGAATGAGGAAGATTATGTTGATTTTTATGGCTGGATCGATGAAATTCTCGTGCTTCGCTACAACAAATCAAAGCTGACCGTGTTCCAGGGGACGTGGTTTGACCCATATACCGCGGTAACTACGGATAAGCACTCCGGGATTACAGATATAGAATACGCAGTCCGATGGAAGGTGTACGACCCTTTCATACTTGCAAGTCAGGCACAACAAGTTGTGTATATCGAGTACCCTTCGAAGCATCGGAATTTGAAAAAGTGATGGAACGTTTTCAAGATGAAGCCCCGACATTTCAAAGGTGATGTTGGACGACGAGATCTGAAAGATGTCGACCCTCTGCAGGAGCAACGAATTGAGGAAACAATAGGCGTGGTAGACGATGATGTGAGTATTTCATTGGTTGATCACAAGGCGGAGCCGGAACGGTGATACTTGATAACATTATGATGGATGAGGATAATTAAACTTGCAGACTCCCTAAGTTTATAATAATTTTCCAGCACAGTAGACATTTCTATGGAATTGTAACACTACGTATTTAATGCGAGCTGGGTAGGGGGCGATCTATCAAGATACTAACGCTGATGTAACGAGGTATTGACGCTGACATATTGAGGACGTTGAAAATACTAAAGTTGACAAAGAAAATACTAAAGTATTAAAAATGTTGGAAATACTAAAGTAATACTAAAATATTAAAGTATTAAAAATGTTGAAAATACTAAAGTAATACTAAAATACTAAAGTCATACTAAAAGACTAAAGTAATACTAAAATTAAATACTAGAGTATTAAAAATGTTGGAAATACTAAAGTAATACTAAAATATTAAAGTATTAAAAATGTTGAAAATACTAAAGTAATACTAAAATACTAAAGTCATACTAAAATACTAAAGTAATACTAAAATTAAATACTAGAGTGTTAAAAATGTTGGAAATACTAAAGTAATACTAAAATACTAAAGTAATACTAAAATACTAAATTAATACTAAAATACTAAAGTAATACTAAAATACTAAAGTATTAAAAATGTTGAAAATACTAAAGTAATACTAAACTACTAAAATACATTCCAAAATACTAAAATAAATTTGAAAATACTAAAATATTTTTTCGAATATCTAAAAATTATGATAATTTGCAAATATTAACAAATTAAGATAATTTACAAATATTAACAAAAATGATATTAAAACATATTAACAAATTATGATAAATATTTTGAATATTTAGAAAATAGTTTTCCCTGGCATTAACTTGGTTCAAATTAAAGTTAATAAAGTAATGCCCTTGTAACGCCCTAGGACGTTACCGTATACATAAAGTGATCTAGTAACGCCCTAGTAACGCCCTCTGGCGTTACCAGCAACCTTTTCGATTCCCGGGAATTAACCTGGTTTAAATTAAAGTTGACAAAGTAATGCCCTGGTAACGCCCTGGGGCGTTACCAACTAAATGAAACTGAAACCGCGTATATACACATTCGAGGTAACCCTCTGCCTCCCTCTCACGCCTCTCACGCTCTGCCTCCCTCTCTCGCCGCCTCCACGCCTCTCACCCGCGCACCGTTGCCGCATCCGTCACGCCGGCCGACAACCTCGCCGACAACCGCGCCCACAAGCGGCGTCGCGCACCACCGCGCCCACAACCGAAGTAGCGCACCACCGCGCCCACAGCCGCGGCCGCATCCATTTCGCGGATTCACTTGTTGAAGGTAATGAATAAGTTATTACTTTATAATATCAGTAGTTATTATATATTTTTAGTGATTATTAGGTAATTTGGGTGATTACTAGATAATTGCAATGATTAATGGATAATTTCAGTGATTATTAGAGAATTTCAGTAATTGTTATATAATTTTAGTGATTATTCGATAATTTTAGTTATATAATTAGATAATTTCAGTTAGTACTTTATAATTAAGTGATTATTAGATAATTTCAATTATTAGTTTATAATTAAGAGATTATAATTTCAGTGGTTACTTTATAATTTCAGTGATTATTACATACTTTCAGTGATTACACTACGTGGTTGAGACCACTTTTATTGAGGCCATTATTGCGAAAACGGCCGCACTAAAGTGGAACCGCAATAAGAGGTGATTTAATTGTCGCAATAACATCTTATTGCTGCCATAGCCGCAACAAGATTAATTTTTCCCACTTATTTATTGTGAAAGACCCAAGCCCAAGTCTTATTGCGACCTAAATCCGCATTAAGCCGCAATAAGACCTTTAAAAAGGCATCACATCCGTCTTCCTCTTCAGTTCATCAAAACCAACCCTCGTTAAAAACCTCTTCGATTCATCTCCGTCTTCGTTTCTTCTTCTCACCTTCCACTCTCTTCATCTCTTCTTTTTCTTTCTTCATCTTCCCCTAGATCCGGCCGAGTTCTTTGGACCAGTTGTTCTTGTTTCGTTAAATGTTCTGGAGATCCGGTAGGTGCAGAGGAAATCAATGGAGGTCGAGAGAAGGTCTTGCTTCACTATTTGGCGATTAAGATGATTTCGCCATTGGTTCAAATACTCGAATGAGAGTTTCAGATCTGTGATTATTTTTGTACCTAAGTTGATTTGTGTGCTGAATTTTGAATTTGTAATGGTTAATACTCTTTGAATTTGTGATTTCTGTGATTTGTGTGAGTGAATCTGAGGAAGAAATTGATTGTATAAATAAAATTATTTGATGAATGGGAAGAGGAGAGTAGAAGAGGCATGAGATGAGAAGGGTTTTCTGGGATTGGTGTGAATTTGGGGATGAAGATGATAAAATTAAATTCATCCGGATGAATTTAATTTTTTTATCTATAGTATTTGGTATTGTGGCCTTATGCGCAATTGGCCCCAATACGTATTGCGCAATTGGCCCCAATAGTCCTGCTAATGCAGGCTTAAATATTGCAGCCTTTATTGCGGCCTATACCGCGTTAAATAATGCGGATCAATTGCGGTATGGCCGCAATAAATGTTGTTTTAACGACGTAGTGTTATTAGTTCAGTGATTATTAGATAATTTCAGTAATTGTTATATAATTTTAGTGATTATTAGGTAATTTCAGTGATTATTACATAATTTCAGTGATTATTAGTTCAGTGATTATTAGATAATTTTAGTAATTGTTATATAATTTTAGTGATTATTAGGTAATTTCAGTGGTTATTAGATAATTTCAGTGGTTATTATATTATTTTAGTGATTATTAGGTAATAATTAGATAATTTCAGTTAGTACTTTATAATTAAGCGATTATTAGATAATTTCAATTATTAGTTTATAATTAAGAGATTATAATTTCAGTGGTTACTTTATAATTTCAGTGATTATTACATACTTTCAGTGATTATTAGTTCAGTGATTATTAGATAATTTCAGTAATTATTATATAATTTTAGTGATTATTAGGTAATTTCAGTGGTTATTAGATAATTTCAGTGGTTATTATATAATTTTAGTGATTATTAGGTAATAATTAGATAATTTCAGTTATTACTTTATAATTAAGCGATTATTAGAAAATTTCAGTTATTACTTTATTGACAAGTTAACTTCTCGCAAGGATATGGCGGGTCCGAATGATAGTCACGGGTCCGGACGTGGTTCCACCGGACGTAGTTCCAGATCCGACGTAGTTCCCGATCCGCACGCCCAGGGACGTGGGTCACACAAGCCGTGGTTCTGGGGTCACGGTTCGAGTCGGTGGTCACACAGCCGTGGTTCTCGGGCGAGCATCACCTGCACGCCTTCTACCTCGCACTGCCGACTCGCAAGACACGGTCCAAGGTCGCATGACCACGTGAGACCGACGGGCCTATCGAGGATGAGATGGCGCGATCGCTCCCGCCGCCACGTACGCTTGCCGATGAGAGGAGGATGATTCTTGCAGCGAAAGTTGTTCATTTTATACGTTCAGCTTTCGGTCTTCCACATATCTATTTCTAATTGAATGAATATATGTAGCCTTGGCTCCAAGCTTCACGGGGTCTACCAAGATGTGCAACGCGCTTTCCGAGACAATTCATCGCGGTGTCCCGAACAAGTACTCGACATTCACCGAAGCAGAGAAGAATGCGTGGCTCGCAAAATTTGCGGTAAACGATTGAATTTTAACATATAGTTTTATTATAAATATTTATATACATTACTCACCTAAACTTATCTTGTCACAGGAAAAATATGTTTGGTACCCGCCGTCAACCGTTACAGGTGACGTCGAGAGGACGTTGCACAAGATTTGGACCAATATGTACAGGGGCGGAAGGGGAAGATCGGCAAGACTTACAAAGACAATTACCCTCTCAACCACGAAAATCCCAAATTCGATCATCAAGGGAGCACAAACACCCTACTTTCCCTCAAGCAAACTGGGATAAGTTCATCGACTCGCTTAACACTCCAGAGTTTATTGCGTAGTCGAGACAGAATGAAAAGAATGCAACAACGCAGGCAACTCGGAGGCCGCGGAGGAGGCACGGCTCGACGACGGCGCAGAACTTATACGAGGAGATGATCATCAAAGAGCGTAGAGAAGTCACCATCACTGACTTTCGACATCGTTGGGACGGTCCGGACGCAACTACATTCGAGGTAACTATTTCAAAGTACTCATCTCCTATTTTTTAGGGTTTATACACATTTTCTACTAATCGATTCTTTATTTGGTCATTAGGCCGAGTATATGAGGCGGGTTATGGAGAAGTACCCGAACATAAACGACGCGCCTCCTTTCGATGAGGATATCTTCAGGGCGGTTATGGGAGCGCCCAGAAAAGGGCGTTATCCTGGCGCTCCCCCGCAGCCTTGTCCACCCAGAGCATTTCCGCCCACCTCACCATCTCCGGTAATTAATTATATACTAAATCGAAACTTTTCAAAACCTTAATGTTACATTATAAAATAATATACCTTTTTTTATATACTTTCAGCGAGAGCTTGCCGCTGAGGAGGAGCGTCGGGCGACTGCGGAGGCCCGACGTAAATCAGAGGAAGACGTCCGTGTGCTCAGGGAGCGCCAGGCCCAGTTCGAGGTTTATGTCAACAACCTCCAGCGACAGTACGAGTCAGCATTCAGCGTTATCTGGCCGACGCTTATCCAGCGGGGCATCATTCAGCGGGACGAGGTGCCTCCGGGTCTGGTTCCGGGGGGATCATCATCAACCCCGCAAACCCGGGACTACATGAGGCCGCCCAACTTCCTCGACTCAGCCCGATTTCCACACTAGCAGTGGCCGCCGCACCAGAACCCTTTTGCCAATACAACTCTCCTCCGCGGTACTGAATACTACAGGCCTCAGATGCAACGACCCCAGCCGATATACCAGTACAATTTGGAGACAGACACGTACTTGAGAGAGAGTATCGAGCATTTCGACCCATTAAACCCTGGGTTTAACCAGGAACAACCGAATCCGTCAGACCAACGACCGTCGGATAGTCAAAATCCTCCGCGGGATAATTGGAATTTCCCGCCTCCGTAGGATCATGAATGTATTACTACTCTTTTCGGATGTTTTTGAATGTTTTAATTGTGTTTCAAACATTTAATTAAAATATGTTTATATTCAATTATCTTTTATTCCAAAATATAAATACAAATATTAATTAATGATTATTTATATTTATTTTATAAGATAAACATTTGAGATTTAATAGACTAAATTTTTAAACATAAAAAACAATTCGGGATAGTAACGCCAAGTAGGGGGGGCAAGTAGGGGGGGTGTGGTGCTACCAGGCCTGTCAGCTTGGCAGACGCGCTGTCAGGCTTGGTAGCGCCTGGTAACGCATTGGGCTGAAGTAACGGCTCGATTTGTAGTGCCCTGCTAACGCCCTTTGGCGTTACAATTCGTAATGGATTGGTAGCGAATTTGGCGTTACCACGCCACCTTCAGATACGTAGTGAATGAAGTTTTGGTCTTATATAGACCTTACACAAACACTGTTTTATTCGGACTACTAATCCTAATCCTCTCTTAACTTAGAACACAACAAATCATAAGTAAAATAGAACTCCTAATTCTAACTAAACTACCATTACTTGATCAACACGTCATCACACCTTGCTTCCTGTAACTTGTTTCTCACCTGCTTCTGGATCACTACCTCCAATACTCCCTCTTGATCCAAAGCTGGTGATCATTAACTGACTCCTTAGCCATTCAAATCTTGACCTGGCCAACGGCTTGGTGAATATATCAGCCACTTGATGTTCTGTTGAACAATACTCTACTACAACCAATTCTTTCTGAATCAACTCCCTTATAAAGTGATGCCTCATTTCAATATGTTTAGTCCTGGCGTGCATGACAGGATTCTTGGCAATAGCTGCAGCTGCTTTACTGTCACAAAGCAATTGTGTGGGCTTGCCTTGTTTCTTACCAATGTCTGCTAATATCCTCCTCAACCATACTGCCTGACAGGCAGCTCCTGTAGCTGATATATATTCAGCTTTTGCTGATGATAAAGCCACAGGCACTTGCTTCCTAGATGTCCATGAAATTGGACCTGAACCTAGAGAAAAGAAATTCCCTGATGTGCTTTTCCTCTCCACCTGGTCTCCTCCCCAATCACTGTCAGTGTAGCCTTGGAGAATGAAATTCTCATTCTTCAAGTACCAGATCCCATAGTCTTTGGTTCCTGACAAGTACCTTAGGATTCTCTTCACTGCTCCTAGGTGTTGTTTTGAGGGTTTGTCCATTTGATATAGCTTGAGCATCTCTGATATGTATTTCTCTTGTGACAAGAAATAACCCCCTGTTCCTTTCTTAATTTCCAACCCCAAAAAATATTTCAAATTGCCAAGATCAGTCATATCAAAGCTGTTCATCATGTTCCTTCATATATAAGGTGGGTTCACTGGTACTCTTGATGTACTGTTTTTGATGAAACAATTCATCTATCTTGCATACCAAGCCCTTGGTGCTTGCTTTAAACCATATAGGGCTTTATACAGCCTATACACCTTATGTTCCTCACCTAACTTTACAAATCTAGTTGGTTGATCTATGTAGCCCTCTTCTTTCAGATTTCCATTTAAAAAGGTTGTTTTCACATCAAACTGATAGATATCCCACTCATATTGTGCTGCCAAGGCTATGATGGTCCTAATAGTGTCAAATCTGGCTACTGGAGAAAATGTTTCTCCATAGTCAATGCCTTCTTCTTGACTAAACCCCCTAACCACCAATCTGGCCTTGTGCTTATGAAGTGAGCCATTAGCATTGTATTTAATTTTGAATATCCATTTAACACCGATAGCATTCTTACCTTCGTGTTTCTCAAATAATTCCCAGGTCCCATTCTTCTCAATTGAGTTGATCTCTTCTAACATTGCCTTTTTCCATACCTTTTTTTGTAGAGCTGCTTCTACAGATGTGGGGGCTTCTGTGTACATGACCAGGTTGGTGTCATATCCTACAAGATAAGCTGGAGGTCTTCTATTTCTGATTGGCCTTCCTCTTCTTTCTTGTGGTTCTCCTTCTGAATCAGTGTCATGATCATCATGTTGATGTTCTTCTATAAATTCTTCAACTGCCTCTCGTATTGTTTCGATGTGTGTCTTCTTCAATTGAGATCACGGGTTGATTCTCATGTTCTGAACTCCAGCTCTTATGTTCATCAAATTGAACATCCCTACTTATCATTAGCTTCTTTGTTTGTGGTCAAAGACCCCGTAGGCCTTTGAGTGTAGAGAATAACCCACAAATATATACCTTTACTTTTCTGCTGGAGCTTGTGTCTAGATGTGGACATAACATAACATAAACAACCAAAAAATCTTAAATGAGACACTGCTGGTTTGTATCCATGCCATACCTCAAAAGGGGTCTTGTCTTGAACCGCTTTAGTGGGTGACATGTTGAGTAGATATATTGTTGTGGCCACTGCTTCAGCCCAAAATTCATCTGATAAGCCTTTTGCTTTTAACATAGATTCTGCTTTTTCTTTCAAAGAACCCCGCTTTTGCTCGGGGTATATGGGCTGTAAGTTGTCTCCTTATTCCTTGTTCCTCACAGTAAGCCTTGAATTCTGCAGAGAGGAATTCTCCCCCTTTATCTGATCTAAAAGCCTTCAATTTCACTCCAGTTTCTCTTTCAACAGCAGCTTTAAAGATCTTAAACTTTTGGAATGCCTCAGATTTATTTGTCAAAAAATATCCCCAGCTCATTCTACTGAAATCATCAGTTAAAAGAAAAAAGTACCTACTATTTGCATGAGATGCAGTCCTCATAGGTCCAACCAAGTCTCCATGAACTAGCTCCAGCTTGTTGCTAGCTCTCTGGGCTTGATTGTGTGGAAATGATCTTCTTGTCTACTTCCCAAACACACAACCTTCACATATTTGATTTTCTTCTTTGATGGCAGGTAGTCCTTTCATCATGTTTTTTGTTGACAGCAATTGAAGTCCTCTGGAGTGCAAGTGCCCATACCTCATGTGCCATGTTCTGGAGTCAACATCCTTGTTGTTGAATAGGGCAAAGTCTCTGGTGCTCAAATTAACTGGAAACATCTTGTTTTCAGTCATTTGAGCTTTCAATAGTGACTCCCCCTTGCTGCTTTGGACCATACATCCTTCTTCATTAAAGATCACCTGATGTCCATCTTTAATTAACTGACCAATGCTAATTAAATTATGTGCTATCCTTGGGGCTTACTCAACTTCTGAGATGTATTTCACTTTATCTTCAATATATACTTCAATTGTCCCTTTTCCTTCGATTTGAATCTGCTTATCATCTCCTAATCTGACATAGGACTTGTAGCTCTCATCTAGGTACTTGAATCTGCTCTTATCACCAGTAATGTGGTTTGAGCAGGCACTATCAAGATACCACACTCCTGTGGTGATCTTCTCATCTTCTCTTTTAATAATGAAGAGATAATCCTCTTGATCCATCTCTTCTTCTGCAAATTTGGCTTGCCCTTGTTTACTCCAGCAATTCTATGCCCCATCTTTTTGCAGTGTGAGCATTGCATCTTATTCCAGCAATCTTCTTCTTTGTGGCCTATCTTTTTGCAATGAGAACATTGTTGTTTTCCCCAACATTCCTCTTCTTTATGACCAGGTTTATTGCAATGTGTGCAATAACTTGAATTTCTTCCTCTTCCACGGCCTCTTCCTCTAAAGGAGCCCCCTCTTCCTCTAGCGCTGTATTTTCTTTGGTCTCCTGCCACTTGAAAGGCATGTTCTTCACTTTCAGTATTGGATTTGTTGATCCTAGCTTCATGCACCTGTAAGGATCCCATTAATTCATCTATTGTCAATGTTGACAGGTTCTTTGATTCTTCTATTGCTGCTACAATGTGATCACATTTGTTTGAGAGGCTTCTTAGGATCTTAGTCACCACTGTCTTGTTTGAGATGTCTTCTCCATAGCTTCTCATCTTGCAAACCAATCCGGTTACTTTAGCAAGATAGGAATCTACAGTTTCTCCTCCTTTCATTCTTAAGTTTTCAAATTCTGTTCTTAACCCTTGAAGTTTCACTTCAATGACTCTTTCTGATCCTTGAAACTCCCTTTTCAAGGTATTCCATGCTCCTGATGCTGTTCTCTGACCTGCAATTCTTGAGAACACATCATCTGTTACAGCCTGCTGTATAAACAACAAGGCTCTAGCATCTTTCTTCTTTTCTTCCTTCCTGGTTGTGGTTGATTCTTCTTCAGCAGTTACTCCTTTTTCAACTATGTCGTCCCAGAGGTCTTAACATTGAAAAAGAGTCTCCATCTTGATTCTCCAAAAATCATAAGAGGCATTATTGCTTAGGATTGGTATTTGAGGTTGTGGATATGATGTCGCCATTTGATGATTTTTTGAAGTAAAGAAGGAGAAAGAAAGTAAAGAAATCAGGAAAGAACTTGCTCTGATACCACAATGAAGGGTTTAGAAGTGCAAGAAGTTGTGATTTTTGTATGAATTCCACTCTACTGCATTAATCAATGAAGTTTTGGTCTTATATAGACCTTACACAAACACTGTTTTATTCGTACTACTAATCTTAATCCTCCCTTAACTTGAACACAAAAAATCATAAGCAAAATAGAACTCCTAATTCTAACTGAACTACCATTACTTGATCAGCACGTCATCACACCTTGCTTCCTATAACTTGTTTCTCACCTGCTTCTGGATCACTACCTCCAATAAACCCCATATTACAATGAATTCACATAGAACATCTCAAAAAATAACAAGACATCTTACAAAAACTATCTTGGGAGTAGAATGTAATACTAGTTGAACTAGTACCCATCTTACATTCTTACCACACCCAAGGCTCAACAATCAGTTCTTGAGAGACTTTAATCTCATGCGAAAGAATTTCAGGACAAAAGATATAGATCACCGCAAAGGAGAAGTCATCCTCGTCCTCCTCAACCCCATAAGAGAGATCAATTTTCATAGATCTCGAGAACGTCATAGCAAAAAACGTTCAAAATTGAATTTAGAGATTGGCTTCGTGAATTTGGAAATTATAAGTTTTTTGGGTTTCAGAAAAAGAGGGACGATGGATAGGTTGAATCAGCTTTTGAAGGAATGGATGGAGAAGGAGGTGATGCTCTTGATCTACAAAGATTGATGAAGATGGAGTTGAGATTGACACTACTACAAAACCAAGCAAAAGCCACATATAACTTTCCCCCCCAAAATAAAGTGGTGGGGTCAGCTTTAAAAGCCACCAATATACCCATCATTACCACCAATATACCAATTTTTCTCACAAATATATTTATTTTTGCCACAATAGATTAATTTCAAATAAGAAAAAACAGTAGGTTGGTACATGGTGCAGCAGCATGCATGTGATCGATTGACCTTATTAATTCCTCTAATTAATAAAGCAACGCCACGAACATGCCTGCAAATTATTCAAACATAGCATAAGAAAAAAAAAAGACACACACACTGACACGTACATGTAGAAAACATGGGACGTGACTTATTTGAGAGAGAACCATGCACGTACGAGAGGAGAGGAAGAAGAAGCTAGCCAACAGGAGCCGAATTCAAAGATGACACTATTCGAGAACTCGATGGAACAATTATATATTCCCGTGGCACACTTCTTGATGATCCTATTGGTTCTTCTATAGCCCTGTAGAAAATGTCATGGTTAACAGAATGTCATGGTTAACAGAATGCAAAGAATGTCATGGTTAACAGAATGTCATGGTTAACAGAAAATGTCATGGTTAACTCCAATGGCAATACCATCGTGCTTTTCTAAGCGTCTCATCACTCCGGTTAACAGAATGTCCTCCTGAGTGTAGGAGTAGGGAACGTCATGAGAGCTTCGCGACTCCCACCTGGTCACAGAGACTTTAGTCCATGGCTTCACAACGATATCTATTGTATCCTCCTTCGTCTGTTCCGTAGTACGCTCTGAACCCATCTCATACGCTGCTGTAAACTCCCATGAAGTCGTGAGCGAAGCAGAGGAGAAAATTGGAACACTTGCTGTGAGAGTGGCCGAGACGCCATAGCTGAAGGAGAATTGAGCGTTCCAACTAGTAGTCACGCTCTCGGTATATGAGAAGGTGCGGCTGAAATTCTGGTCTGACGAGGTTTCGTTGAACATGGTTTGTGACGACACTTCACTTGGGTGCCCTGACAGAAGCCTCGCAAAGACTTGTGCTGTATCTGACATTGTAAATCTTCCTCGACCTTACAGCCTCTTCCACCACGAACTCTGCCTCCGGGTGTAGTGCAGTCGCATTACGGCCCAGGTAGCCTAGGAGGTTATTCGGGACTCGCTGCAAGTACGACGGCGGCGTCGTTGCAGGCACGAGAGTCAGGGAGATCTTATTGACGTCGGGGCTGGATGGTAGTTTCTGTGCTGTGTAGAGGCCGTCGGTCCATCGATGGTCGGGTGACAAGTCGAGCTCGTTTGAAGCTGAGTCGGCGATAATCAAATTCCACGGCTCCTGTGGAGTAGCCGGGGGGCCGCCTCGATGATTCCTCCAGCAGCTGTTGTTGGCGAGGCTCCGAATGCGAATGGATCCAAGAAAATCGGCAGGCGGTAAGATCTCGTGCATGGCGTTCACGTGCAATCCATCATCGGCTGTTCCGCAAGTCAAGTGTGGAGAACTACCACTGTCGGTGACGACCCGAACATAGTTGTTGTTGTCTGCTTTGAACACCACGAATTGAGGGAGTTTGAGTGCGAGAAAGGACGATATGTCGTGCACATTGAAAAGTGTTCCGGTGAAATCAGGAGGGGCGACCTCGAGGACTCGATCCGGGAGCGGATGGCGAATTCTGCGTCCGAGGTGGACGTGCGTGAACCGGACACGTTGGAACCCTCCGGAAGGAGTTCCCATAGTGAGCTCGAACATGGTGCATGACCATGATGATCGGTCCTCCACCGGTTCGTTCGCCACCGCAGAGACTCGGTGATCATCTTCGCTTCGGATGGCCAAGTATCTGTTGTTGAAGCAGCATCTTATGTGCACAAGTCCGTTGCCGGCGTTGACCAGTTCCAGCTTACTCAAGGCACTCAGAAACTAGTCTCCTTGAGCTATGAAGAGGCCGCCGTTAGCATCATTGTCGTTGTGCACGTACTCCGTGTAGCGGCGGTCATTAGATCCAGGGCTTGAGAGCGAAAAGTATCTGGGGATTGAGCTTGCTGCTGCCATATTATCTGATAATTGAAGAATCGGATTCGGGTAATGGTACATTGTGCTTCACTCAAATCATCATATCTTATATACAAAAACTCCTCATGTCTCGTAGCTAGCTTCCAGTACAAAGTTTAGGAAAGAGTTAATTTCCACGTTTACTGTGACCGATAATAGTAATTAATTATTGGAAATTATTGGATTGGATACGTGGACTATGCATTTGGGGTGTTCTGCAGTACTCCCTTGTTTTGGAGCATTGGATCTCCCCACTTTCTCTAAACTAAGGAGTTTTAATACTCCAGAACACTATAGAATTTTAATACATGGATTTTGGCTATTAGTAATTAATTATTGGATTGGATTGCAAAGAAAGAAAACGTGTTTATGGTACACGTGGACGGTGGGAATGAATTAGTTTATTTACCACATACGTAGAATAACACATACCTAAACGTACTACTAATTAACTAATTCAATTAACTAATCTATTAAATTAAAAGACTAAAACACCCTTTGTAAAGATTTATTAAGATGATAAATTTGACATTTTCACGATATGTATTTTTCCACATACGTGGAAATGACACTCACTGGCTCTAGGTCTTTCTCCCGGACAAATCTTGGCTACCCATGCTAACTCCTATGGACAACTAATAATAATGTGCCAAATGTCTTTTTTTTTAAAAAAAAATTATTGAAGAAGATTTCAATTTGCAAAAGAAAAAAGAAAAAAAAAAGAACACTTGCCACACTTTCATTGGTTGTGAGTAGGAGTAGCTACCCATGCATGGGTAGCCAAGACTTGTCCCTCTAGACGCATATTAACATGCCCTGTCCTGCCCTGCTTGATATTAATGGTAGAGGTTGTATTGCTTTTAAATTGTCTAAAAGCGCGCATTTTAATTTTAAAGAAAAAATTAAACATAAATAAAAATATATAAGAAAGTGATATGGTTAAGTTTTAGAAACATTTTGAAATATTTGAGAAGCACTTTGAATTATTTGAGAAATACATTATGGATGATTCCTAATTTTAAAAGCATTTAAAAAAAATCATAAGCATTTCCAGAGAGATCGAGGTAGGAAGCAGTCCTAATATATTTAGAACATCAAAATCGTTTATGTCACGTGCATCTTTAACTTATATTTTCTCACTTTGTTTCATGGGGAAAACGATTCAACCCAGAGTCTTGCTTAGGAATTATCAAGTTTTCTGATTCACATGAGAGCCTACCATCTATATATGGTATTGCGAAGGGATGGATGCATGATTGATAGGGATTATTGGGGGAGTCTTGCAAGTTCTGTGTAGATCAACACATCTCGGGGCTTGCGAGGGCACCCCGGGAGCACCTCATAGTGCAATGACTTCAACTTTGTTGACAACTTTTCAAGCCATCCCTTCGTAATGCACGGCATCGACGGGAAAGAAGGCCTTCTCAAACTCGTTCGTGGGGTGGCGAAGTTGCGGATTTCGAGGTTCTTCGTACTTTTGCTTTTAATACTAGTACTTTCATATACTGTGAATTTCTTTTAAAACAAATTAATGTTATTTTTCATAAATTAGGAAAAATATATCGAGGCTATGCGGGAGAAGTATGCAGTTGACGATGACATGCCACTTTTTGATCCCGACGCCTATCGTGCGGTCACCGGTCAAAATCCCACTAGAGGTCGTTGGAGATCAACACCCTCGCACTGGTCCATCCCGACATGTTCCACCTCCGCAACCATCCGAGGTAACTATTATACATCGTCCACTTTTGAATCGTTCTAAAAACTTTAAGGACTAATTTGTTACTTTTACATAACTTGTAGCGTGAGCTACAAATGAGGAGGAGCGTCGGAAGGATAAGGAGCGCATCGACAGAGGAGGAAGAGATCCATACTCTACGGCAGCGGTCACCGAGCATGAGATGCGCTACTTGCAACAAGCGGACCTACGGCGCCGCACAAACGCGGCCCTAAGCGCTGCCCTGGGAGAGCTTCGGAGCATGGGCCGATTGTCGCATACTGATGTGCTAGCACACTTAGTTGCATCATCATCGAGGCCACGGTCTTCGTCTCCAAGGACCACCGGCTTCCTCACCGGTCTGCACGAGGATGTTTATACCCCGCGCATGGAGGACCCTCCTCCACATTTCAAAGATCCCTGGCCACCGGTGCTCTAGCTCACCATGTCGACACGACATGATGGAGGCCTACATCGAAGCTTCTTGCAGGGGCACGCTCACCACCTCAAAGAAGGCATGTCCCTGGTCCTAATGATGATACTCCTCCGCCCACCTTCATAGGATTTAGATTTTATTAATTCAGCTTTTTTGTTGTAAATAAAACAATTTAGAAATATAAATATATATATTGAAATGAATTTTGCTAATATTATTACGTTTTACTTTTTTGTTGTAAATAAAACAATTTGGAAATATAAATATATATATTGAAATGAATTTTGCAAATATTATTACGTTTTTTACTTTTTTACATTATTTATTAGTATTATTTCGTTTACTATATACAATATTTCGAAATTTATTAGGTTTAATAAAATAGGACCTTTGTACCGCTTTAATGCGCTTCATATGCGGTACAAAGGCTAATTGATGTCATCAGCCAACATGGCTAATCTGAAGCGCCGTTAAGCGCTACTTAGGCGCTACTCTGTAGCACCGTGAAGCGCACAGATCAATAAAAAGCGCCCCACGTAGAAGCGGCGATAGAAGCGCTTATTGGCGCTTCTATAAAAGCGCGTATGAAGCGAAAATTGCGCTACAACTGCCCTCACAAATACGTAGTGCAGGCCTGTCAGTTTGGCAGGCCCGCTGTCAGGCCTGGTAACGCATCGGGCTGAAGTAACGCCTCTATTTGTAGCGCCATGGTAACGCCCTTGTGCATTACAATTCGTAACGCCCTGGTAGCGAATTTGGCGTTACCAGGCAGCCTTCAGGTACGTAGTGTCAGGTCCAATGTTTGAATCAAATTTTAATAAAGATAAATAGTTTAAAAAAACTCAGAAAAAATGTATTTAAAAAATTTAGATTTCATATTATAATACACATGAAATATTTAATTTCCATTGTCTAAACATTTATGAAAACAATCATAGATTAAATACTTAGAAACTGTCAAAACAATTGGCTCATTTTTTTGCGGATGGAGGGAGTAGTAAATTACTTTATTACTTCATTGTTCCTAAAGATATAAAAACATTGATTTCTTATATTAATTTGTCTTCAATTTATCTATATTATTTCTTAATTGAAAAATATTAAATATATATATTCATAAAATTAAGATGTCAAATTTTTAGTTGTATGTAAATTTATAATTTGAATTGATATAAAAATAAAATTATAGATTAAAGGTTAAGAAAACAAGTACTTCCTCCGTCCCCAAAAGATTGAAAGGTTTGACTAGGCGGAGATTAAGGTAATTTAAAATTTTTGTACATGTTTACTTAATTGCTCATTGGTTGAAAGCGCACAAAAAATGAGGTTAAGATTGTTTAATAACTTTGAGATTGAAATATATCCTTTAAAGAAAAATGATCAATTTTTTTAAGACACTCATAAAAAAAATATATGTTTGATATTTCAGAAATGGAGAAAGTATTTCATAGCTTTTGGAAGGAAATGAGTAACTTGAACGGAAACAGCTGAGCATCAGACTTGCGTTGATCTTATACTTTCTAGCAACTTTCAGCTTTGTTCCAAAAGAACCCAAACCACCCTAATCAAAACTACGAATGGGCTTCAATTTCTCCTGAAAATTGATAATGTACCAAAATTGATAATGGGTCCCTAACTTTATTCCATTTTAAACTTTGTACCAAAATCACTCAGAGCACGCTTCCTAGAAAAATTAATTGCACCATAAAGCATTTGCAAAATGTCGCTATTACATTACTTCATCGATTCATCCATAAAAATATCACAATTTAATTTTTAAATTTGTATTTGATTTAAATTTTCATTAAAATAATTTTTAAAATTTTTTAATATATATATATATATTTAGAAAATAGAAATGTTCATTTATCATTTACATAACATAAAAATTATTGAACTTTATATATTAAAATATTAAATAAACAAATCATATATAGATTAAATGTTTTAAATTTTGTAGTATCTTTTCAAAATGGATGAAGTATATTATTTAATGTTACTGAATTAATGTAGTTTTTAAATGCTTTTTTTACGGTGAATTATGTCATTCATAATCAATGATAAAAAGCTAAGCAAATAGTTGTTTAAGGGACCAACTCCCGTACAACAAAAAAAAAAACAATTCTAAGCGGAAACAACCATAACAAATCCTAAGAACCATGCAATTTAAAGTTGTATGGTATGAAAAGCAGAGAAAATGTCTTGCAAATAAAAACCTAAGCAAAGATAGAATGTACATCAATTCAGAAAATGAATGATAAGCAAATCGAGTCCATATCAAATTATGATGAGTTTTTCATAGTTCATCTTGGCTTTGAACATCTTTTATTTTATTTTATTTTACTTTTTTTAGAAAGCGGATTATACAAAGACATTATTTTTAAATGTACTATTTGTAAGGATTTTATCTTCTTTATGTTAGAAAAATATTTAGTTCGTGATAGGATGATAAAACAGTATTCATCAATCTTAGTTGATTAGATATCCTAGTTTGAATTCAATTGTTTGCTCTTTTCAACAAAAAAATCAAATCTCAAAATTTTCAAATCAAATATTGTCTCTAATTTTACTTTCAATTGTTTTTCTTTATTTTCATAAGTCACAACTTTTTTTCTCAAACTTCTCTCAAGAGAATACATTGACAAGTAACCAACTTAAGTCACATTTTGCAAATACTTTTCATGGTGCAAAATGCATTTTCCAATGTTTGAGGTAGCTAGGTGGTTCACACGTCTAGTGACTTCTTTCCGTACGTTCAGTTGATCAAAGTATTCTACTGATTAAAAAAGTCTGGTGGGTGTTCAGTATTTGCATAAAACGAAAAAACCGAATTGATAATATTGAACAATTTGGATCGGTTCATTGATATATTTGATAGGTTAAAAACCAAAAATCTTAATTGGTTATATCATTTGGTTATAGATACTACTAGTGGAACCAAAATGACCGAAATGAATATATTAATAAATTTTATAGGTTACTATGTAATTACCACTAATCCCTAGATATATATTGAAATTTACACTCCATAGCGCTGCATTTTACATTTGTTTCACCCCTATCTACCGCTTCCGAAACTTTTAATAGGATGCAATGACCATTAACCAAATCTGTCTTCAACCCAACTTTGTCTTATTTGTTTTTGTTCACCTTAAAGGTAATATCTTCCATATTTCTCTTCTTATGAGTTTTGTCACAATAAAGAGCTCTAAACCTAAACTTTTGCTCTCCAATGGAAATGTTAGTTCAGATGTATTTTAGGCCAATAAACTAATCAATCCAACCGAAATATTAGTCGATCGGTTTATTTTCGATTATAATTAGTCTTATTCGGACGGTTTAATTTGTATTCCAAGTGTCCAAAAAGGTAAAAACCGATCGGTCCGAGACACTAATCGGTTTTTCTCTATTCTGAAAGATTATATTTCCTTTTTAACATTTAATTTATATGATGTTGTTTATCAACATTTTATTTCTCTAAACTAAAAACAAATTAAATATATTAATATTTTTAGTTTTTAAATATAATTTTCCCCAAAATTTTTAATACATTATTTATAATAAGAATAATTTAAATCAAATAAACAAACATCCAAAAATAAAAAGTACTCCTTATAAATCTTTCGGGGAGTATCAGAAATGGTTTTTGTGAGAGGAAGAAGCGTGCACATGGCGATGTTGGCACAAATTAAGCATAAATTGGCAAAGATTAATAAAGTGAGGGACCCTGATTCTCATTTTTGTTGAGAAATTGTTTGAAACCCGTGACTCATGAGAATTTGATGCTATTGTCATGTTCTTTTTTTGAAAATCGCTGTTGTCATGTTTATGTACCAGTGTACGTACGCATTATCCATTATACAAAAGAAGTATCAAAACATCCATATACTTTCTCACTCTCAAAAAAGAATACTCCATTTAAATTTTTGTATTGCGTTTAATTAAAATTATTACTATAAAAAAATTTAAAAGAAATTAAATTAACTATGTTTACAAACTGTAAATATTCATTTATCCTTTGTATTATGAATTTTTTCACTTTCAAAATCAAAAGTTTGGAGAAAATAATTCATAGTTTAGATCCAGAAAAAGAAATGGAGTTAAAAGAAAATTGAGGAAGAATTATAAAATAAAATCAAATTATGACGATAAATATAAAAAGAATAAAAATCAAACATTAATAATTGCAAGAGAAAAAATTAATTGAAGAAAAAATTATGATTTGCTAAATTGGTATGTTTAAAAGGTATAAAATAGTAGTAAGGTAAACGGATGGTTGTGGCGGCGAATGAACGGATGAGAAACTAAACCGTGTAAAGCTCTGATCTACTTATCGGCAATGAACGGATGGGTGTGGCGACGAATGGACGCAGCGGATGATGTAACGGCGGCGGTTGGGAGCGGTGATTCTAGAGATGGAGAGGGAGGGTTTCGAGTTGCAGTGTTGAGAGGAAGGGGAAGTTTCTGGCTTTAAAGGCCTTACCGTGAACTTACCGCGCCCTTACAATGCACCAAGCCTTACCACGCATGGGCAAAGGTTTACAGCGACCCTCACCCCAGTAAGGGTCACGGTAAACCTTGCATTCTCTATGTAGTGCTCCGTCCCATTATTTTTGAAACATATTGACTAGCACACTATTTTAGGTGGAGTTGGTTTTGTGTTAACTTATTAAATGGAAGAGAGGGATAGAATGATTGTTGGGTAAATTCATGTATAAAAAGTTACTAAAAGGGGAAAGTGTTTCAATAATTTTAGGACAGCCCAATAAGGAAAGTGTTTAAAAAATTTAAGACGGAGGGAGTACTATGTTAGTATAGAAAAAGTGCATTATTATTTTATATTTAGGTTATTTCATGATAATTGTATACAGTGAATGATGATAGTTAGCTTTAAGACAATAACCGGTTGGACTGACGGTTGAACCGGTTGGACCATGAACCAGTACTCTAGACGGTTCTTCTTCCGGATCGGTTTTTAAAACAGTGGCCATGAGTTACCGCTCCGACAACTGTTTAGGTCTTGGGTTTTTCAAGACAATATGGTCGGTTTCTGAATTAACCCCTTGTTGTTATCAAGGACTTGGATCTTCCCGAGTAATTCTAGCCCTTGCGAAAGGAGAGGAATTGGTCGCAGCTTGGGTTCTTTCTTCAGTGGAGGTGTTGGCTATTGGAGTGTGTATTCTTTAGGTCCCTCCGCTTTTGTTCTGAAATCTGTTGCGTCGAGTTTCTGCCTTTATGATGTGTTACCACTCTCTCTTTGTTCCTCCTACACTAGGCTTTTCCTTTTTCTAATGTTTTGGTTTGTTTAGAGGAAATTCTACGGTACCCACCCGGCAATTGTGGGTACCGGTACCCACGAGCTTAAAAATTTAAAAATAAATATTTTATTTGTGTAAAAAAAGAGTTTTATGACTAGTTTATTATTTATTGAGTTATCATAAGCTTTTTCTAGTTAAAAACCCGGATTAAAAATTATGTAATTAAACTTTTTATATATCGGTAAAATTGGCGATTGTTAACTGACAATCGGTATTTATAAAAAAGTCAATTTTATCGATATGTTAAAACAACATAATTACTTCATATTTTCAAAAAAATTTGTTAATCATAAATAATTATAATAACTCTAAACGTTATAAATTAATTATACAAAAAAAAATTTTGTAAAAGAAAATATTTATAAATTTATTTTTTAAAAGATTGTTGGTAACGGTACCCACAATAATAGTGGGGTACTAGAGCGTGGCCTTTTGTTTGGTTTGGTTTACGTGTTTAGTTTTCCTATGCCACTTCATTTTTCTGACTCGTTTTGTATTCTTCTACCTTCGGATTTAATTATATGGAACCCCTTCTTTCTAAATAAAAAAAAAAGAATATTTCTTTTTGAATAGTAGTAGATCAATTGGTTAGATTAGACACTTCTATCCTGAGAAACCCCACATCACGAGTTCGAATCCCTTCGCTTTAAACTCATCCGAGGCAGAGCTGACTGAAGCCAAGACCTCGAGCCCGAACACCCACCAGAAGACACTAAGTGTCACTGAGCAAGATCGCTAGACAATAGAATATTTCTTTTTGAATCCCTCTGAATGCATAATCGTTTTAATGAACCTTGATTGCACAATAAAAAACATTTAAACAAAACTAAAATATACCTTAATCCATATTTGTTTTTGGCCTAAAAACTTGAACTCTTAACACGCGAACTCTAAAGTTTATGTGTGTGTTACATGGGTCATACTTGTTGCATGGATCATATTAGTTACATGGGTCATATTACTCAAAATTCAAAACAGCGAACCATATTTTCTTAGAGTTCTATTCGCAATAGCATGGAGTAAATTACTTCTTTCTTAACTTAAACGGAACCAGGTGAGCATTAGGTACTTGTGTTAATCTCCAGTCATGCCTTTAAACATCGGCATTTATTTTCATTATTGCTGAAATAAGTAAGTTCATAATATGTCAAATTATTGCATTTGTGGTCCTCAAAGTTTATTTACTAACAATAAACTCTCAACTTCATCAAGACACACAAACAGTCAACGTGTTTATTCATCAATCACCTGGTGAAACCAGTCCTATGGTGGCTTGGCACTCGGCAGTGGTGCTGCCACCGATGGTGACTCTACCCTCAAACCAATCACGACCGTCAGCACATGGGCTGCCGGAATTAACCATCTTGTCCTCCACCACCCCCCACACGTCGTCGTTGAAATGGTCTGTGTCACGGATCTCAGTGTAGCAATGGTTGTTGTACCAAGGACCCCAAGGGGTGGACCAGCTGACCATCCAGTCCCAGTTCTTCGAAAGTTCCTTTCCGTTGAGCCGGAACACGACGGCTCCTTCAGAACCGACCGCCGCAGCCGTCGGCTTCTGGTGGAAGAACACGCCCCACTGCCCGTTTTTTATCTCGGTCGGGTATGGTGACTCCCCGACGTGGCCGTGCCAGTCGTAGGACCGGATGAAGGTTATGGCGGCACCGGTGGCGTTGTAGATGAGGACTTTGGTACAACAGCCGTCGCCGAATTTGGCTTTCAGCCCGTCCAGGTAAGCGCGGGCCAGCTCCAGCTTGTTCTCGGCGTTGCTCATGTCCAGAGCCACCTTGGCCAGGTCGAATCGCATTATCTCTTTCTTGGGATCGTCGTAGCCGGGCAGCTCCTCACCGTCATCTCCGTCACCTCGCTGCCGAACACGTTCGTCGTCATTTCTATTGCTCTTGATTTTTCTGAAATAAATAACAACTACTAGCAATGTTCCATATATAAAGAGCCACGTCTTTGGTGAGCCGCGTGAATGCTTGCCTCTACCCTTAACTTTTCAACATTTTTTCACTTTACTACCGTTATGTTTTTTATTTTTGCATTGGCCAGCATGTTACAAAAAACTAGCAACTATTTGAATTTTGAGAGGAGATTTATGAGAGAGGTATTGGAGGGAAATTTAAAAAAGAGTTGGTTTATTGCTACTTTTTCCGTCTCTTTATTATTGCAATACTTTCTTTTTTATAATGTCACTAAATGTCTACAACATTTCCTTATTTAATATACTTTTCAAATAAAAATACCAAATTATCTTTTCAACTATCTTTCTACTTATTCTTTTATTATCTGATCTCACATCATCAGTAACTCTACTTACTCCACCCATTCAACTCTTATCTCATTTTTTTTGTTTTCTAATTTGACACCACCAACTTCACACATTCACTAACTCTCCATATCTTTCTTAAAGTTAATTTTGTCCAACTTCTATATTTTTCAACTCTTCCTAATATCCATGCCAAAATGAAACATTACGATAAATAAGGGACGAAGGAACTACATTTTTTGTTAAAAGAACACAACTTTTAGGAAACGAGTCATTAAAGTGGTGTGAATCTCCTACCTTGAAAATAATCAAACACTGGTAAAATGCATCTAATTGCACCATAAAGCTTTTGGAAAATGTTGCTATTACATATTTTATCCGTCCTAAAACTATGTATAAATTTTAATTTTCAAACTTGAGTTTGACTCAAATTTTCATTAAAAAGATTTTTTTTTAAAAAAAAATTATATATATATATATATATAGAAAACAAAGATATTCTTTTATCATTTACATATAAACTATTGAACTTTATATACTAAAACGTTGAAGAAAAATATTATAGATTAACTGTTAATAAAAAGTGTAACATCTATTTAGAAAAAGATGCAGTTTATAATTTAATGTCATTGAATGAATGTAGTTTTAATTTCAAATACTTTTGAATGAAAGTCAAAGACATTATTATTAACTTTTTTTTGAGAAATCGGATTATACAAATTAAGTCATTATTTTTAAATGTACTTTTAGTAAGAATTTTATCTTCCTTATGTTAGAAAAAAAAATGAACGGCAAGTGAAAAACTTCATAGAAAAACAATCAATTTGCAGTAATAGATGTTCATTAATATATTGACCTTAACTTGGAAGACATTTGTTCTTCCAGAGAGATGAGAGAGAAAACTAGAGAGAGAAAGAGGGAGAACCGGCGAGATGAGAGACACAAACTCAAGTGGATTCATGGACAAAGGCAGGAGAACAGGGGGAGGATTCCTACTAACGAGTTTATCAGCGTGATCGACAGAATGAGCACAAGTTTGTTCTTTACAAACTTCCCAGAAGAGTGGTCAAGGGAGAGCATGTGGAAACATTTCTTGGCTTTTGGTACTGTAATTGATATCTTCATACCGTTTAAACGTTCTAAGCAGGGGAAGAGATTCGGTTTCGTCAAATTCAAGAATGTTTCGAATGTGGATACGTTAGTCAAGCAAATACAGGCAGTTGCGATTGGAGGGGAACGAATTTTTGTGAACGAGGCCAGATTTAAAAGGGGCTTCCGAGATGGGGATCAAGGAGCAAGACAACAGCGAAACTTAGGGTCTGAAGCTGGACAGGCAGCAGTTGATGTGGATAGTGTTAACAGGGACAACGTTAGAACTTTTGCAGATATCCTCAAAGGCCCCGAGTCGACCAGTAAGGGAATGGAAGGACGCAAAACTTTGCATCTGAAGGTCAGTACTAGATGTGAAGAGTTAGAGTGGTTGAAGAGGTGTGCTATTGGGGAGGTTAAACATGTGTCTGACCTTGCGAAGGCGTCTGAAATTGTGGAGCAAGCAGGCTTTTTACAATGCAAAGTGAAATATTTGGGTGGCTTTCGCGTGTTGATTGAGTGCAGCTCTACAGAGTGTCTTAGCAAGCTGATTGCGAGTGGTAGGGAGCTGCTTTCAAATTGGTTCTCAGATATCTCGTGCTGGAGCCGTGCAAAGGAGCTCATCAGGCCTGGGAGAGTTGTGTGGCTGAATATGGTAGGAGTCCCTATTCACGCTTGGCATGCCAATACTTTCGAAAGGCTAGCTTCTTTCTGAGGAAAAGTGGTGGAAGTGGAGGACTTCACTACCCAGAAATCGGCAACATTCATAGGAAGAATTTGTGTTCTAACTTGGCAGTATGAATCCATAGATGCGGTGGTTAACCTCAATGTTGATGGATCTCTATTCAAAGTTAGAGTGGTGGAGGATGTGTCAGATGTGGTGGACTTTGGACAAAGGTACGGAAACTATTTTCATTACCCAGAGTCGAAATCAGAAGTGGAGATGGAGGAGGAGGGGGAGTGGAAACCAGATGACCGGTCGGAATACGACGGCGAGTCTCTGGCGGATTCAGCCTCCGATGGCGAGGTGGATGTCCAAACAAAACTAACCGCTTTGGGAGGTGGGCAACAGAACGCACAAAAAAGTTGTGATTGTGACAAGTCCTCTGATCCGGAAGAAGGTGAAAAGGCGTTGACAAGGGCAGAAGCTAGTAGCCTCCGCTGTGAGGATTTTCAGAATCGCGTGGGTGGTTCTTCCGAGGAGGTTGTCTTAGAAACCTGTGCGTCGGATAAAAGGAAGGAGGAGCAGGGTGGCTTGGAGAACCGCGACCAGATGGAACCAGTAAATGGGCCAATTTTGTCTTCGGGCCTGGTTGGGATGAGAGCCCAAGGACTTAGTCCAGTTTCGGTTCGAAGTCCAGACTGTGGAATTTCTCTGGTGGGCTCGGGCTTAGGTGTGAGTGGTACACAAAAACTGGTGGACCATGTTGAAGAGAGTAACAATCATCTTCAAGCTGAGTCCCCAAAACACACGAACAGAGAAACGAACGAGAGCTTGCCCTTTTCGGAATCGGCAAACAAGGAGATTCGCGGCCAGCCGGTAAGAAGGCGAAAGGGTCAGCGTGCTTTCTCAAGGTCAGTCCATTGGATTGAGGCACAACAGATGACGGGAGGGGTTTGCGCCAAAGTGTCCTTGAGAGATATGAAAAGGGCGGCTCGAATCAAGGCGGAGCGGACCTCCAAGGGATTCCAAAAAATCAGTCAACTCCAAGAAGCGGAGGAGCCAATTTACTCGGACCCCTCTTGGGGTATGAAGGTGGCGGAGTCATCGGGCACGGCTGATGGGTCTCAGCGCCAAGTAACAGCCTCTTCAAACTCTTCGTACAGCAGGACACGTATGGTAGGGAAGAAATTGGGGCTTGTGTTTAGAGATGATATTATTGATTGTGATGCTGGTGTTTCGGGTATTTGTAAATGAAGATGGCAACGCTGAATGTCAGAGGCTTAGGGAGTGGGGAGAAGATCAGGCAATTGAAACTTTTGGTGACAAAAGAAAAATTGGACTTCCTAGCTATCCAAGAATCTCTATTGGGTGAGGAGGTTGGGGAGTCGATTAAGAGGATTTGGGGGCATAGTGATTTGGGCTATGCTCAACAACTGGCGGATGGCAGATCGGGGGGTTTATTGCTGTTTTGGAATAAAGGCTCGTGGTCAACAGAGGAGACAATATCTGGGTCAGGGTTCTTGGGCGTAATAGGGAGATGGAAAAACAAACCAACCAGATACTTGTTGATTAATGTGTATGGCCCGCAACTCACAAGTCAGAAGCGAGTTCTGTGGGAAGAGCTTAGTCGGGTAATCAGGGAGTTTGGAGATGCAGTTTGCTTGATGGGGGATTTCAATGTGGTGAGAAAGGCTGAAGAGAGGAGAGGCTGCAGATTCAAACCGTTAAGGGCGGCAGATTTTAATTCTTTTATTCGGGGAAATGATCTGCTGGATGTTAAACAAGGGGGTCGCAGATTCACGTGGGTGAGCAGTGATGGTTTGAAGATGAGTAAACTGGATAGATTCCTTGTAAATAGGAAATTCTCGGATGATTGGCCCAATGTGGCGGCTATTGTTGGGGATAGAGTTTTTTCTGACCATTGTCCTGTTCTTCTGAAATCAGGGAAGGTGGATTTTGGTCCTTCTCCTTTCAGGTTCTTCAATCACTGGCTCTCAATGGAAGGATTTGGAGATCTTGTTAAAAATGCGTGGAACCAAACGGTGATCACTGGTGATGCGGATTTTGTGCTGAAAGAGAAATTGAGAGCTTTGAAGAGTAGAATAAAAGATTGGAGGAGAAATAATTTATCAGAGGTAGGGGGAAAGGTGGAAGCTGTCAAACAGGAGTTCCTTCGTCTGGATCGACAAGCGGAGATAGAGGAGCCTCCCCTGAGGACCGCAGGAAATGACAGGACCTAAAAATTAGTTTCATCAAAGAGCAGAGGATTGTTTCTAAGGACTTGAAGCAGAAGGCCAGGATGAGATGGGCGGTGGAAGGTGACGAAAACAACAATTTCTTTCATGCGATTGTCAGAGGGAATAGAAGCAGGAACTCGATCCAGGGTCTCTTAGTCAATGGAAGCTGGACTGAAGACCTGACGGCCATTAAAGAGGCAGCCTTGGAGTATTTCAGGAATCAGTTTACAGAACCAGAAGTGGATAGACCAGAGTTTTTAAGTCACAGATTCAGAAAGCTAGATGCAGCAAATCTTGCTAAGCTTGAAGCGCCGTTTACGGAAGAGGAGATAAAGAAGGCGGTGTGGTTATGTGAAGGAGGGAAAGCGCCTGGCCCTGATGGCTTTAATTTCAACTTCATTAAAGCCAATTGGGAGATCATCAAGGAAGATGTGATAGCAGCAGTTCGCAAGTTTGAAACTCTTGGAAGTTTTGGGATGGGTGCAATTCCCCGTTCATTGCTTTGATTCCGAAGGTGAAAGACCCCCTCCTAATTTCAGATTTCCGTCCGATTAGTCTCATTGGGTGTTTTTATAAAATAGTGGCTAAGCTGCTTGCTGAAAGACTAAAGGTAGTCATGGATGGTCTGGTTGGGAATGTTCAGTCAGCGTTTATTCAATGCCGACAGATTACAGATGGGATTCTGATTGTAAATGAGGCGGTCTCCTGGGCTAAGAAGGAAAGGCGCCAATTGCTTTTTCTGAAAGCGGATTTTGCCAAGGCGTACGATAGTATCAGTTGGAGTTTTCTGGATTCCATTCTCCAGCAGATGAATTTTGGGACAAAATGGCGGAGATGGATTTCTGGGTGCCTTCAGTCGACTAGGGTCTCTATACTTGTCAATGGTAGCCCCACAAAAGAATGCAAAATGGAAAGGGGTCTGCGCCAAGGTGATCCTCTATCCCCTTTTCTTTTTATCTTGGCAGCTGAGGCTCTCAATGTTATGATGGAGGAAGCGGTGGCGCAAGATCTGTTCCGCCCCTTTAAGGTGGGAAGAGATGAAGTCGGGCTTTCTCTTCTTCGGTTTGCAGACGATGCGGTTTTCTGTGGTGAGTGGTCGGTGAACAACATCAAAGCCCTTATGGATATTCTTAATTGCTTTGACATGGTATCGGGGCTCAAGATTAATTTGGAAAAGACTAGGGTATTCGGAGTGGGAGTTGATATGGATATGGTTTCAAATGCTGCTCGAGTGGTGGGATGTCGGTCGGCAACCCTTCCTTTCTCTTACTTGGGGATGCCTGTGGGTTCTAACATGAGTAAAATTAAATGTTGGGATCCCCTGGTGGGTAAAGTGGAGAAAAGGTTATCAATGTGGAAGGCCAACTCGCTCTCAATTGGCGGTCGGTTAACGCTGATAAGCTCGGTTCTTGGAAGCTTACCCATGTACTATCTCTCGGTGTTCCGTGCCCCTGCTGGGGTGGTTAAGAAGATCAAAACATTAAGAAACAAATTCTTCTGGGGGGCTACAGGGGAGGGAAAAAAATGATTTGGGCTAGGGTTGAGAAGCTGTTCGGAGATAATGAAGCCGGGGGGTTGAGAGTGGGTAGCTTAAGAGCTATGAATCTAGCTTTATTAGAGAAATGGCGTTGGAGGTGGCTGACGGAAGGGGATAGCTTTTGGGCAAAGATAGTAGCAAGCATTAATGGAGGGGTTCCGGGTTCTTTGTCTGTAGGTGAGGGGATAGGAGTGTGGTCAGTTTGGAGTGACATAAGTAAGGCAGGTGGTGAGATAGAGAGTTTGGGAGAGGGGTTCACAAACCTTTTTCAGAAAGAGGTGGGAATGGGTAATAACACAAACTTCTGGGGTGATGTGTGGGTGGGAGGTGGTCCGCTTAAGGACAAGTTTAGAAGGTTGTATGAGCTGGAGTTGAACCAAAATAGCTTGGTGGTAGAGAAGATTAGGTGGGAGGAGGGGGAGTGGAGTTGGGATTGGAGTTGGAGGATACACCCAAGGGGAAGATCGGATTGTGAACTTGGTCAGATGCTTCTTCTTCTTCAGGATTTCACCCCCAAACGG
This sequence comes from Stellera chamaejasme, assembly GCA_024586325.1. Taxonomy (NCBI): domain Eukaryota; kingdom Viridiplantae; phylum Streptophyta; class Magnoliopsida; order Malvales; family Thymelaeaceae; genus Stellera; species Stellera chamaejasme. Next base: position 42,231,435 of record CM044987.1, read on the forward strand.
GACTCCATGGATGCTTGGCGTTGGAAGGCGGCGACGGATGGAAGATTCACTGTCAAGGCCCTCTCCCGGATGATAAGCGATCGATTAGTGGTGCAATAAAGTTCCAAAGAAGGTTAACGTGTTCATCTGGAGAGCCTCCCGGCGGTACATACCAGCGCGTGTCCAGCTTCTTCAGAGAGGGTTGGCGATTGATTCTGTGCTTTGCCCTCTCTGTTCTACCTCAGCTGAAATAGTGGATCATATTCTAGTTTGGTGCACGGCTTCCTCAGAGATTTGGCGTAAGGTGGCGGTTTGGTGTGAAGTGGATATTCAGGAGTTTATGGATTTTGTTGAAGTCCTGGAAGGCAATCTCATCTCCCAAGTGCATTCAAAGGGTAGACAAGTGTGGCAGGGCATTTTCTACACTACTGCATGGATGATTTGGAAAGCTCGCAACAGGGTGGTCATGCAAAATTACAACTGGCAAGCTTCCCAGATCTTTGCGGACATTCAGGTTATGTCTTTCCTTTGGATCTGCAGCAGAACCCCGAAGCTCCGCCTCTCTTGGGCTGACTGGTTGTTGGCTCCGCTTTTAAGGGCGGCTGATATCTTGTGTTGAGATTTTATATGGTTGTTGTTTTGTCTTTTTTCGCTGTCCGGCAGCTGTTGTGGAGCTATTTGTGTTGATTATTTTTCAGGGGTGTTTTCTGGTTGGCCACTTTCCAGGGGAAGTGCTGGCCAATTTTTCCTAGGGGGTTCTTCCGTTTTGGTGTGTTTCGTTTTTCTTCGGTGGTGTTTTTCTTTCCTGCCCCTTTCTCATGGGCTGGCACTTATGGACTCTCTTCTGTACCTTTCTTTTTTGTTCTTTGTAATTGAAGTATTCGCTTGGCTGTTCAAAAAAAAATAGAAAAACAATCAAGAGTACATGTGATCAGACCGAGGCGAGCTACCCATTATGTTATGTTAGAAAAATACTTCCTCCGTCCCATTATTTTTGAAACGTTTTGACTGGGTACGCTGTTTTAGGTGGAGCTGATTTTTAGTTGACTTGGTAGAGGGAAGAGAGTGATGAGAGATAATTGAGTAAATTCATGTACAAAAGTTTACTAAAAAATGAAAGTGTTTCAATAATTTAGGGACAGCCCAATAAGAAAAGTGTTTCAATAATTTTGGGACAGATGGAGTATTTAGTTTGATAAAACAATATTCATCAAATTCAGTTGATTAGATATCCTGTTTTGAATTCAAAAGTTTGCTCTTTTCAACAAAAAAACAAATCTCAAAATTTTCAAAATCAAATACTGTCTCTAATTTTCCTTTCAATAATTTTTATTTATTTTTTAAAAGTCCCAACCTTTTTAATTTCTCGAACTTCTTTCAAGAGAAACTACTGACATGTAACCAATTTAAGTAACATTTTACAAATACTTTTAATGGTGCAAAATGCATTTTCCCAATGTTTGAAAGTAGCTAGGCGGATCACATATCCAGTGACTTCTTTCCGTACGAACAGTTTGATCAAAGTACTCTACTGAAGAAAAAAAATCTAGTTTTTTTTTTCAACTAAACCGATCAATTATATTGATAATCAATTGCAGAAAAAGTCAGAAGCCAAAACGGCTTGTTATCCAAGACACCAACATAACAAAAATTAAAGAAAAATCAAACATAGCCAAAACAATAAGAGACGTGAAAATAAGTACAAAGCAACACACAACTAGAGGATAGAAACCTAGGTAATGCAGATGTCTATCGTATCACCAAAGATTTCCTCAAACAAGCCACCAAAGAGTTGAACGGGCTTGAAAACAGAATATTTCATCATGATGAGGTGTGTATAGGCAAGCATGTCAGGGTCAATCAAACCCAAATGTCATACTACCATGAATATTAAGAAAGGAAATGTTGACGCACAAAAAGAACGCTCCACCACAAAAATGCAAAGTCATCCCATCGAGACAACTAAGAAAAAAACACAAAAAAAAATCCATAAAAGGGCCAAAAACCGCTAGAAGGAGAGGACCCAGGTGGTCCAAAACCAAGTCCGCTCCTAATCCCCCGAATCACTGCTCCATGTGAGGTAGGAAGTCCCCTTGTCCCACCAAACTGAGTCCAACTGCTTCTGCCACTGCTTCTTCCCTCTGCTTTGTCCTACTGCCAGACCAGCTGGTCGACCCCTCCCCCATCCGCTTTTGGGGGTTCGGAACCTCGCAACTACAGTTTGCTTCACATTCACCTCAACTAATGCCAGCGAATTCTCCACCACATCTTGAGACACCTCACCAACAGTCGGGACCAAAGGGAAATCGCCCACCACAGAGGGATTCATAACCAGGTCCCCTCGTTGCACCACCTGTTCATTACTGCCTTCAGATTTCAAGCCATCGTGCCATAGAAGCAAACACACGTGGACCTCCCTGACGCGTACCCGGATGTCGCAACCACTCACCAAATTGATCTGGCGCAACCGAGGCATCTAAAGGAGCTTCACTTTCCACATGAGTACAACGGCCACACCGGAAACATAAATAAGTTAGTCTTTCATATTGAAGAAGGAACTACTTAACAACACCTTCCACAAAGACTTTCACAACCCTTCAGAGAGGTGTTGTGACGTCTAAAGTTACGCGAACCCTTAAAGATGAACCAGTCACATCCACCTCCTTGACCGGGCCTATCAAAGTGGCCAGAGAATGAGCCATTGCAGTAGTAAACCAATCATACAAAGCATTGACAATATGTATCCTGAAATCAATTTTTGAAAGATCCAACGAGGAGGGATAGTTACCTTTTCTCAGGAATGTCATAACAACTAACCTGTTGATGAAGGACCACGGACCACAATCCATAATACGTTGAACTTGTTCCATCGAGTCAAAGTGAAACATGAAAACATTCCCGCCTGACGCAAATGAAGTGGCCCGGACGGAGTAGTTCACTTCTGGCCACACGTTACGAAATGAACTCTCTACAACATCCACCCGAACAGGTCGGGTCGAGAGGAGATGATCGGCCACCACCAGGCTAGTGGGTTGATGAATCACAGCCGGTGCAGTGATAGCCACCGCATCCTCTCTTCAACCGAGAGATCAAGGCTCGCAAGCCAAGAGTTCAAGGCAGCCATCGATGATAGACGGGATGACATCAAAACCACAGCGGTTGAACAAAGGTAGAGCACAAAAACGAGAGGATAACGGCGAGCATGGCTTAAGCGGAAGGAGCCAAAGGAGAGAGACTCACCAGAAGGCCGACGATCAAAGGAAAATGGCGAAGATGGCAGGTCGAGTTGCACCTCTATGTGGGGGTGGAGTAGTAGCAGCTTTACGGCGCTAAGCTGGATCACACCTGAAAAAGTGAAACCTTATTTGACGCTAGCTAATTTAAGTATAACAAAATCTACACTACGTAGAGCAAACATTGGTTATCATGGCCATAACCATGGTAAATCCTTAGTAACAGCTACGGGATAAGCTGTGGTAATCGCCGGAGTATAATGGGCGTGGTAAAAAAATTTACTCCAACCAACACCGTGGTAAAATGAAAATACTACAACTTACTCCGGTCACAACCGTAGTAAACATTTGTAATAATTAAAAAAATAGTTGATGAATTCGGATGAATATTCATCCGAATTTATCCACCAAACCCAGAAAAACCCAGATTCATCCACCAAACACATAAAAAACCCCCAGAAAATTCATCCCCCTTGTTTCCTCCCAAAGTCCATCTTCGTGAACCAGCCCCAAAGTTTCCTCCCACTCGAGCACCTTCACCATCAGTCTCGCTCTCCCTGCAGCTCCACCGTGAGACCGCCGGAGTTTGCTACCACCACTCCGAACGCGCCCTCCTCGCCTGAAAATTCTTTCTCTTCTTCACCGTTGCTCAAAAAGCCCAACCCCTTAATCCTTTATTTTCCAGCCCATCTATTTCTCTGAGAGAAAGATAGGAGGAAGAAGAAGAAAGAAAGAAACAACGGAGAAGAAGAAGAGAACGAAATTACATAACAAAAAGAAGAGAAGGAAAAGAGAAAGAAAGAAGAAGAAAACGGAAGAAAAAGAAGGAAAATGGTAAAGAAAGAAAGAAAGAAGAAGGAAAAGAAGAGTATGGAGAGAAAGAGATGATGGAAGAGTATGGAGATAAAGAGATGAAGGAGGAAGATGAAGATTATATGGCAGATTGTGAAATGAGGAGAGAAACCCTAAAAGGAAGTTTTATCTCTGCCTTACCACGCAAAAGGCCGTGATAAAACGGGCTACCACGGTTGTACCACGGCTTTAGCCGTAGTAAAAGCTTACCACGACGTGTGCCACACCATTTACTGCGGTAGGTCACTTACCACGGCCAAATTTGTGGTAAAGGTGTGGTAAAAAGTGCAACTTCTACGTAGTGCTAGTTTATACATGTTTGTGTCTATGTGTGTGTATATATGTATGTATATGTTCACTATTTACATAAAAAGAAAAAGATCGAATAACCGAATTGATATTGAATAATTCGGATCAAATTTTTGGATTGGATCGATTAAAAATCAAAAATCTCAATTAGTTATATGGTTCAATTATGCATACTATTAGTGGAACCGAAATAACCAAAATGACCAAAATATAACCCCAATCCCGATATATATTGAAATTTACACTCCATAACCCTCATTCTCATTTTCGTTGAGAAATTGAAACCCGTTACTCGTGAGAATTTGATGCTATTGTCATGTTCGTGTACTATAGCCTAGAGTACGTACGCATTACCCAAAAATAAAATAAAAAATAATAATGTCAAAACATCCATATACTTACTTTAGTTTAAAAAAAACAAAACTCCGTTTAAATCAAAAAAGTTTGGAGAAAAAAATTTACAGATTAAATGTTGAAAAAGAAATTGAGTTTTCTTTTTGGAAAGGAGGGATATATTATGACTCGGATTAAATTGCTCAATATATTTAATTTTTTTTACATCCAGAAAAAACTCTCAATCATTCAATCTGGCTTAGGATATAATGTGTCACTCCAATTAACATGTGTCAAATTATGTCAAAAATCAAATATTTACAATAATTCCATGCACTTAAATCCTCCCCTCCCCCCTTCCCTTCCTAGCTCGCTTCCTTCGGTTTTTTTTGCTTTCTCAATCATGTACTAAAATAGTCATATCTTTTTATTTTGTAGTTCGATAACAGTAAATAACATAAGAAGAAAAAATCGAATAAAATAAGATCCATCTATGATATATTATTTTCACTTTATCATAATGCAAATTTGTTTGGATTTATCTTGTTCTTACGGAAATTATGATATGCCCAGATACCTTATTAACACTAAACTCATTATGATGTACCTCGTTATCATAATGATGTAACCAAGAACTGCATATAAATAGTGATATTCACTTTTTTCTTAGAAATGAGCACATGAAAATATATATATTTCAAGTGAACAGATTATTCAATCAAACTATTTTCTTTATAAAATTTTTATGAAATGGCTTTGAGATTTTAAAATATGGATTAATAGTTTTTAGCGTTGTGCATTATTTTTCTGCAATTCTCTGTTACATCAAAATTGTATCGAGACACATCATAAGTTATTCTACTGTCATTATATAGTTTTGTGGGTGCATCATTATGTTTTCCAAGCTCATCATTATGTGCTCAAGGCACATCTTTATTTGTCTTGTTCTTTATATTTTTGTCATCATTTAATGTTTGCAACGCCGCATCATGCATGTAAAGCGCACAGTTATGTGCCATCTGCACATCATTTTGTTTTTGATGATGTGAAATTTATGTCATCATATAATACACTGGACACATCATTATGGTTCTCTAGTACTAATTTCTTATACCGGCACATTGTTCCTTCTAAAACACGCGTCAGTTTGAGTGCAACTTAATTTCTCATAGGTGCATCATTGACTCTTTCCGAGCACATCATACTATTAATTAAAATTGTATGTATCTTGAGTGGTTGAACGTCATGAATCGTGCATCATAATGTGTCACAGGTGCATTAGAAATGTCGAGCAACACATCATAATTGGTTTACATCGTCCTATGTGGTCTACTTGATTTACATCAAAATAGTGCATCATAATGTCTCGTGCACGCATCATAATTTTCTACATTATGTGCTAATAATAATGTAGACTACTTGGTTTACATCATAATCGTGCATCATCTTTTGTTATAACAGTGCATCATTTGGAAGCGTTGTACATCATTTTGTAAAAGTTGAGCGCGTCAATGTGCAACGAGTGTATTCTTCAGGGGTTAGTAGCTGTTAGCGCATCATTAGTAAGATGGGGTGCATCATATTGAAACTGTTGTACATCATTCTCAAAATTGAGCGCATCGTCTTGCGGGGGTTAATAGTTGTTAGCACATTGTTATTGAAATGCGACGCATCAATTGAAAGACGCTAAACATCATATTCAACTCAGAGGCGCATCATGTTGCAAGGTATTTCCATCATTCTTTAAGTATGTGTTAGCACATCATTACTCAACTGGAGTGCATCATATTGAAGTTGTTGTATGTATATCCTTTTCAAAGTTGAGCACATCATTTTGCAGAGTGTGTGCAAGGGGTTAGTTGTTGTTAGCGGTAGCATCATATTAAAGTTGTTGTACATCATTGTCAAAGTTGAGCGCATTATCTTGTAGGTGTTAGTAAATATTACCTCATGATGTGGCTTTGTTTTCATTATTTCTACTTCATAATTGGTGTGAATAGCTTTGAGCATTTTATTTTCCTTCAGTTCTCTATTACATTAGTTTATTATAGGTATGCATCATAATTTGTTGAGAGTGCATCATTAAGGTATCCAAGTGCATCATAATTACTTGTGAAGCTAATGTGTCGGGATCGAAACTTTTATAACCAGAAGAAGGGAGAAGGGGGATTGCCAGTTTTTTGACGATTTGGAAGCCGACACGATGAAGGAAGAGGGATTGATGCAATTTGATGTGAAATCTGATTCACTCCAGCATCAGAACTATTTTCTTCGGGAGCAAATCCATAAACTATTTTCTTCTGCAGTTTTTTGATGTCTCTGGCAATGGATATGAGGCGACGGAGACAATAGAGCGACTTCTATAGAGACTTAGAAGGAGGAGAGAGACACTTGAGTCGGTGGTGGCTTCAGAGTCGATGTGATCCGGAATTCACAGTGACAGATGCAGAGTCCATGTTTTCATCTCCTATCTCCTTACTTAGTTTATGACACTTAAAGTATGCTAAAATGTGTCTGGCACACTGTATAATTACTCTTAAAATTTTGTTAAGTTCCACATCCAATTTATAGCATGGGAAACATGCAATTATCCCGTGAGTTTGGTTTAACCTTTAATTTGCTCTCAATTTTTCATACACAAGCAAACAACCCCTCAAGGTTAACATAGCTAAGTTGTATGTTAAGTTTTTGGGCTATTGTTCCTATTAAACCATAAAAGTTTAATCCTAACAAATTCACTCCAATGTTTTAACTTTTACATTTTTTCACCAATTCACCCCAAGTAAAAGATGTGTTTTAATATAGTATTAGAACAAACAACAAGAAGGTGATGATTCGATCATTATAGACACGTAATAATTTCTAATAAAATAACTAATAAGAGCCATCCAAACATGTGAAACCAGTTATGGAGTTTGTATCTCTGAAAATCAGTGTGCTTTTGTCTCGTGGCGATTATTGACAGATTGTGCTCTCATTGCTCTCGAAACATCTCACTCAATTGGCGGGTTGTATGGAAATAGATTGGGGGCTTATGCGGTGAAGTTGGACATGATGAAGGTCTATGATCAGGTTGAGTGGTCTTCCATCGTCGGATGATGCTTCGTCTTGGTTTTCCGAATCAATGGGTGAACTTGGTAATGTCTTGTGTGGAGTCCGCCACCTTCTCAGTCTTGGTGTATGGGAGGCCAATGAGGAAGTTCATTTCCACGCGAGGTATCCGACAAGGTGACCCGCTATCACCGTTCATTTTTTTATTCCGCACCGAAGATTTTTCAACGATTTTACAACTTGTAGAAAATAATGGGTGGATTCAGTGGATGACCGTTTCGCAGGAAAGTCCAAGTATATCTCACTTGTTCTTTGCTGATGACTCACTGGTTTTCTTGAGGGATCATCCTAATACTGCCCGTTCTCTAGTGGATATTTTAGTCCATGTAATCTCGCGGGAAAAGAAAGTTTTGATACAACGTATCCTTGGTATCCGGAGGTGTTTGAAGGAAGATAAATATTTAGGCTTTCCTTAGTTGCTAGGAAAAAAGAAGGTTGACCAGCTGGATTTTTTGGTCAAACGGGTCACGGAGAAGTTAGCTTCATGGAAGCAGCCACGTTGTCTCAAGCTGGGCGCACTACACCCATCAAATTTTTAATACAAGCGATGCCCACACATTTGATGAGTTGTGTTTTGATTCCACCACCCATTCATAAGTCACTTAAGTCTCTTGCAACTCAGTTTTATTGGTCAGCTGATATTGATGATCAGAAAATTGCCTGGAGGGCATGGGACAAACTACGTTGTTCCAAGCGAGCAGGTGGATTCGAGATCTGCCGGCATTCAAAAAGGTAATGCTTGTAAAGCAAGGCTGGCGCTTGGTGATGAATCTGGATATTTTAGTGGCACGGGTATTTAAAGGGAAATATTTTCCTAATCATAGCTTTCTGGACGCGCCCCCTCATTTCGGTCGCCTACCTGGGCGATGCTAGAGGCCGGGAGAGAGGTGTTATTGGCGGGTTGTTACTGGTCGGTTGGAAATGGGGGCACAAATTTAGTTCTGGGAGAACCGTTAGGTCCCGAGCCCGAATATTTCTCTTCGCACAGAGCCACTTTCACACCATTTGTATCTTCATGTTGCGGATCTTATTGATCAGGACAATATGGTATGGAAATATGGTATTGAAAGTGAGTGACATTGAAGCCCTTTTTCATCTGTTGGATGCAACTTTCATTAAAGGTATTCCCTTGAACCCTGGATCTCAGTCGGATTTTTTCACATTGGGAATGATAGATGATGGAGTTTTCATAGTCCTTTCTGCCTATTGTTTTGTTTATGCTCTTTCTTACAATAAGAACCCATGCCAAGTTGATCCTTTTTCGAAATGGTTGTGGGAGTTGAAGCTTCCTCCTCGTGTTCATATGTTTTTCTGGTGTCCACAAATATTCTAGCTGGAAATAACTCACTGCAAGTGTACGGTGGTCGCAAGTAATAAATTCCTGTAAGTACTAGGTTGAACCATAGATAATTAGATTTTTGTGTGTGAATTACAACTTAGCTACACTAAGAAAATGATTGAATGGTTGGCGGGGATTACACTAACATGCAAGAACGATAATCAAAGTTGACTAAAACAACTAGAACAATTAAACTAGAACAAGAACTTGGATGATTAAAATATGCAATTAAATAGATTATCTCTTGGGAATTATTGTTCCACTTAAGCTTTAGGTGTGAATGTCCGCTTGCAAGTGGACTTTGGCACAATTTGCAGGTTGATTCTTCACCTTTTTTGGGGCGATTAGCGGATTGGCATGATCAATTCCATATTCTTAAGTTAGACCATCTAGCTATGGTTCGTATTGCAGTGGCAATGTGTTTTATTTGGTCCAACGGGAACATGATTTTTTATGAGCACAAATGCAAAACTCCCATGGCTCTAGCACTTACGATGCAATCTTGGGTTACAATCTGGATGGCTGCAAATCTGGTGCAGGTACAGCTAGTGCGACCCCCAGAGCCGGTTTTGCATTGGTCACCCCCAGAGCTGGGACGATTCTGGTCTGTTTTGGGTGTTGCGTCTGACTGGTTTGCGTACTATGGTAGGGACCTGCTTTTTGTGGAAGCTAGGGCGATACTTGCACTACTAGAAAATGTGGTAAAACCAACGGGCTAAACCAACGGGCAATTTAGCCCGTTGGTTTAAACCAAGGGTTGACACGTTGGTATTCTCACCGGTAAGAACTAAACCATCTCCGGTAGGACTTACCAACGAGCGAACCCTTGGTTCTACCGGAATACTAATCATACCAACGAGCAACCCGTTGGTACTATGAAAGCCCATTATATGTTACCAGGCAATCTTAGCCGTACCAACAGGCAGACCCATTGGTATTGTTGTACTATCCTAGTTTCATAATTAATCCATTTTATTCATTTCCAATATAAAATTGAACAAATTCTAATGTGGTTATAATTTTAGTGAAAATATAAATTTTATCATACAATAATTACAATTAATAACATAAAATTGAAAATAAATAAAAGTTAAAATAGAATAAGCGTAACTAATAAGATTCAAATTTTGACATTCATGAATTGTTCCAATTTTTATATCAAAATTTGTTGGGTAAGAAAAAATTATTCAACATCATCTATGGATCATATTAAACAGAACAATTCAAAAAAAGATTATGAAATTTTAATGTATGATGAGTTTTAGTAAAAATAAATAAATTCTATAACAAATTAGTTATAGTAATTAGAAAAATTTATTTTATAAGGAAACATTTATAATATAGTTGAAGAGTTTCTTGAGATTAATTATCTGTTTCAAATTATCTTTCAAATTTAGTGGGATTATTTTTTAAAAAAAATCTGTCCAGTTCCAACTGGTAAGCCGTTGGAACTAGTATGATTCCAACGTGTTAACCGTTGGAACTACAAATTTTCCAACATGTTGTCCGTTGGAAAATCAAAAAATTTGTGCAATTTGACTTAGAATTGGATGGTTAATGATGAAAGCATGTATTATAAAAATAGACACTAATTAAATGCATGTTTTGGAACATTAATTTTTTTTTTAAACATGAAAATTATGAAATTTTAATGTATGGTGAGTTTTAGTAAAAATAAATAAATTCTATAACAAATTAGTTATAGTAATTAGGAAAATTTATTTTATAAGGAAACATTTATAATATAGTTGAGGAGTTTCTTGAGATTAATTATCTGTTTCAAATTATCTTTCAAATTTGGTGGGAGAATTTTTTTAAAACAAATCTGTCCAGTTCCAACTGGTAAACCGTTGGAACTGGCAAGATTCCAACGTGTTAACCGTTGGAACTACAAATTTTCCAACGTGTTGTCCGTTGGAAAATCAAAATTTTTGTGCAATTTGACTTAGAATTTGGATGGTTGGAGGCTGCAAAGTGTTGTTGGAGGCGTCTGTTTTTGGAATCGGGTCGTCTAAGGCTAGTTCAGCTGATAAATACTGCATTTGGTCTTTGTCTTTATCATTTTGGGGCATTAGTGTCGATATTCGTTACTTTTGCTCCACCTTTGAGCACTACGTACTTGGAGCTGATTTCGTAATGCATGGAGTAACGCCCCAGTTGTTACTGTGGGGCCAAAAAACGTAGTAGCGTCCAAGGCATTACTGAGGGCGCTACCGGTCAGAGCCTGTCAGAGCTAGTAGTGCCCTGGTAATGCCTTTGTGCGTTACTGTGTGGCCGAAAGTAGTAGTAGCGCCCAAAGCATTGCGAGGCGCTCTTGGTCGAGCTTATCAGAGCGAGTAGCGCCCTGGTAATGCCATTGTGCGTTACGGACGTTCAATTTCAAAATACTAAAATAAATTTCAGAATACTAAAATATCTTTTCAAATATTAACAAATTAAGATAATTTACAAATATTAACAAAAAATGATATTAAAAAATATTAACAAATTAATTACAGTATTAACAAAAATAAATATTAACTGAATAAATTAATTGGGTGCACATAAATATTAACAGAAAATAAATATTAGCTAAACTGATTTGGTAACGCCATGGTAACGCCCTATGGCGTTACCAGCTTTCATTTTCAATTCCCGGGCTCTGACCAGTTCAAATTAAAGTTGAAATGAGTAATGCCCTAGTAACGCCCTAGGGCATTACCAGCCAAATAAAAGTGAAAATTACATGTTCTCTTCAGATCGCAAACCCGAAAGGAGCTGAGATGCCTTCTCTGTCGCTTGGTTGCGCCCTCGATGAAATCCGGCGAGCGTCCACGGTGAGTGCGATGAAGACGGCGGTTTGTGACGTCGGATGACCGGTGAGACGTCGGAAAGGAGGCGGTCGCGTGGGAGTTTGGTAGACGAGCGAGGCGGCGGCTTCCTATACGCGAGTTGGGGTTGCGAATTCGGCGAGGATTTTGGCCGGATACCTCAAATCGCCGGCGGAACCACCGCCAATGGGCAAGGACGAGCTGGACGAAGCGGCGGGCAAACGCCCAAATTTTCTTCTGCTGATTGTTGCGTTTTTTGTGCGAATTGTTGCTGAATTCGATTCTCTTCGTAGCAGGAGTTTTGGACGGTTTCCTCCCCCACGACGTTGGCAACCGTCCGATCGTGTGCAAGGAGGGGAGCGTGAATCAGCTCTGAAAACGTCTCCGGCGAAATGCGTCGGCCAAACGCACCTGCAACAAGAAATATCAAATGCGCAAAACATTGAATTAGCCCCCAACTTTGTACCACATTCAAATTAGTCCCTAACCTTTCAATTTTATCACAAATGAGCTATTCCTATTTATTTTAAATATCAGATTTAATAGATTAAATGTTAAAACATAAAAAAAAATATTTGGGATAGTAACGCCCAAGTAGGGGGGTGGGGCGCTACCAAGCCTGTCAGGCTGTCAGGCCTGGTAACGCCAAGTAGGGGGTGGGGCGTTACCAGGCCTGTCAGTTTGGCAGGCCCGCTGTCAGGCCTGGTAGCGCCTGGTAACGCATCGGGCTGAAGTAACGCCTCTATTTGTAGCGCCCTGGTAACGCCCTAGTGCGTTACAATTCGTAACGCCCTGGTAGCGAATTTGGCGTTACCAGACAGCCTTCAGGTACGTAGTGAGGTTTGCTGCATTTCTTTTTCCCCTAGAGACATTAATGGTGTCGCCCATACAATTGCTCGTCATGCTCTACCGGTAATTGGTTATTGTACTTGATTAGACCCCTTGCCGAATTGACTTTTGACGGTAACTGTTGATCATTAATGAAATTGATAGTCTTTTCTTCAAAAAAAAAAAGACACAAACATACAACAATTTATTGATCAAGCTGTCCAATACTGCAAAGTATTGCAATACTAACAACCATAATATTCTTAACATCATAGTACTTGGCATTTATATATACCAATTTTATTGATTAATTTAACTGCACCGATTAATCATGTATCAGTGATGAAAAGGAGGAATCACTGGTAGTGGAATGAGTGGCCGTGAAGTGAGAGTTAGGGTGGCTTGGCACTCGGCGGTGGTGCTGGCGCCGATGGTCACCGTAGCCTTAAAGTTGCCGTTCTCCTCCACACAATGCTGGCCGGTGTTTACCAACTTGTCCTCGACCACCCCCCACACGTCGTCGAAGTGGTCCGTGTCCCGGATCTCGGCGTAGCAGTGGTTGTTGTACCAAGGTCCCCACGGCGTGGACCAGCTGATCATTAAGTCCTGTTCAAGATGTCCTTGATAATACGACTTATTCAGCCGGTACACGACGGCACCTTCGGACCCTGTTGGAACGGCTCCGGGCTTCTGGTGGAAAAACACCCCCCACTGACCGTTTTTTATCTCCGTAGGGTATGGTGACTCCCCGACGTGGCCGTGCCAGTCGTAGGACCGGACGAAGCTCATGGCGGCGCCGGTGGCGTTGTAGATGAGGACTTTGGTACAACAGCCGTCGCCGAATTTGGCTTTCAGGCCGTCCAGGTAAGCGCGGGCCAGCTCCAGCTTGTTCTCTGCGTTGCTCATGTCGAGAGCAACCTTCGCCAGGTCCTCCGGTGTTATCGGTTTCTTCGGATCGTCGTATCCCGGCAGCTCCCTCACCGTCATCTCCGTCACCTCGCTGCCGAACACGTTCGTTGTCATGTTTTTTTGCTTTTAAATTTTGTACGTTGCTCTTTTGTTTTTCTGGATGTCAGGAGGCGCTAGCTGAAAGACTCCATTTTATAATGGAAAATAATGGAATATGGTATATGGATTAAATTCATTTCTTAACCTTCAGCTTTATCAATTCAAATACTTTGAACCCTGAATTTATGAACCGAATCCACTATACAGGGCTTTGAAAATGAATTTTAAATGAATAAGTTGTAGGAGTATATCTGATGTTCAATCATTAAAACAAAAAATCAACTTTTAATACTATATCCATTCCATACTAATTAACTGATGTTTGATAGGCCATGACTAAGATGTGCAGAAAATTTAAGGTTAGTCATGAGTCTTTAGCTTAATGATTAAACTCTTAAGTACATAAGGTGAAGGTCTTGTTCAAGTATATATCCATCATCACTATCTATGCATCAATAAAATTAAGGGTAAAAAGGCAAAAATGACATAATTTTTACTCATATAATACAATAAGTTTTTTAGTAGAGAAGGAAAATTCTGATAATAATAAAGCGAAAAGAATAAATATTATAGCCACTAACTGTGGAAAAGATGATGGTGGAGAAAATCTTCAACACAATCACTCCTCTATTTTGTTTAAGAGGAGAGAGAAGTGGAGCGAATGAAGAGAAGAATTTGGGTTTCTGTTAAATTTGTTAAAGATTGAAGGCTGATTTAATAGTAGGTTTGAGACATTTACGTAAATTTACGAAATTATCAGAAAGTTTAACTGAAAATGCAACGAAAGGATCAATTTGAGAGGAATTGAAAGCTAAATGATTAATTTGAGATGAATTCCTAAAACATGATCAAAATAGAACACACATCTAAAGTGGACTTTACCCTTTATCCAAGTAACAATAGATAGGTAAGTAAAACTTGCCTCATAGTAATAACGAAATTTGTATGGATTTATTCTGAACAAAAAAATTGTATGATTGATCAATAACAAAATAATCTAGCATAGCTTGGGAGAAGGACTCCAAAGGTCCTAAATTGTTTGTTTTTTTAATCATATCAGTCCTAAAACTTTAACTTTTTGCACATCAATCCTAAATCTCTATAATTTACCACTTCAGTTATTATCATCAAATTTTCAACACTCTCTGATCTCTATAAGAAAAATACTTTTATTTTATATGATAATTTTATTTTATAATCATCATCAAATTTTCAACACTTCTGAGTCTCTAATCGAGTTAA
This sequence comes from Stellera chamaejasme, assembly GCA_024586325.1. Lineage (NCBI taxonomy): Eukaryota > Viridiplantae > Streptophyta > Magnoliopsida > Malvales > Thymelaeaceae > Stellera > Stellera chamaejasme. The sequence goes on from CM044987.1 coordinate 42,246,479, forward strand.
ACATTCAATCACTTTGGGAAGGTTGGAGTTTTTTATTTTACATTTGTAAATGAACCTACCCATTTCAGCAATATGGTTAATGTACTATGTTCAGATGGGTTGGCCAGCTTGTATGGGTGGTCCAATGGTCATTCAATTTCTTCTCTACAAATAGGAAAGTAAACCTAACCAATTTTCATTATTGCCTTTCACTCATTGAGTAAACATAATTAACCAAATTTCATTATTTTAATCTTTCTCGACTTTTTAAGCTTTAATCCAAAACCACTCTAAAACCATGCTTCTCAAAAACAACCAATTAATGTGTAAAACAAAATGATACAAAAAAACAATATGATTAATGTACTATGTTCAGATGGGTTGGCCAGCTTGTATGGGTGGTCCAATGGTCATTCAATTTCTTCTCTTCAAATAGAAAAGTAAACCTAACCAATTTTCATTATTTTAATCTTTCTCGACATTTTAAGCTTTGTTCCAAAACAACTCTAAAATGAGTGTGGATAGGTTGTGCCAATGGCACACTATGTGTGCCCCTAGATATAAGAAGGAAGGATGATATACGTGAATCTTTCAACGCGCCGCGTTTACCGGCGACAAATTCGGAACTGCTATAAGGTAAGTCGATCACCTTCCTTCCTCTTGCAGAAACGAAATCCAACAACAAATCAACCAATCGACCTCCTTTCTCGCACAAACGCGGCAAAAGGACGACAAAAATAAGCAACCACCGTCCTCCGGCGACAAAAACCACCAGCCACGCCGTAGTGTTCAACAACCAAAACTCAGAGTCTACCGGCGCGTAAAGTTGTTCTTCGTGTTAATAGTGATGCTCTACATCAAAGTTATGATGCTCCCTATTAAAGACTGGCTCAACATTTCGGCTTATTACCAACATTAATTAGATTTTTACCACAAATGATGTGCTTCTTGCACCAATGTGAAGCTCTAATTTAACATCATGAAGCCTTTCTCAATAAATCATCATGCTCCACCTTGTCCTGTTTGTCAATAAATGGATGATCTTTGAGGTATAACGGGTGCAAAGAAAAAATATGGTGCTCTTCGTTCACAATGATGAACTTCGTGAAAGCGTGATGCTCTTTAATCAATGTACAATGCTCGTGTTTTAAAAATTGATGTTCTTGTTACCAAAATGAACTAGACGATAAAAATATATTTTCAACTTTTTAATGTTATGAATGCTCTTAATGACATATCCGATGCTCGTAGATACCATGGTGATGCTCGCGCTTTGAACATAGTGTTACGTCTATTAACAAAGTATGATATCTTGGTTCAAAATGATGTGCTTGGTGTCACGAATGATGCGCTTCTGTAAAATTATGATGCTCTTCAATAAAGTATGATGCATTCGTTAAATATGATGTTTTTGGTGTCATGGATGATGCTCTTTGTTTGAAGTATGATGCTCTACCTATCAAAAATGATGTACTCGTTTTGATGACTTAATCGTGCACACATTTTCTTCATTCTCTTAAAATGATGCCTTTGATGACCATAACGATGCACTTCCGTTGCACTATGAGCTCTCAATTACAAACATCGTGCACATGTTCTGATAACTTAATTATGCACTCATTTTCTTTAACCTTACAAAATGATGAAGTTCTCAAACCGATGCTCTGTGTGGTTAAAATGATGCTCCTTTTATAAGTATGATGAGTTTAGCACTTAAAATGGTGTTTCATCTAGTAAGTATGCCTTTATGGTGCAATGTATGTGATGCTTGTTTATTTGAAAAATTTATCTTCTCGCAATTCATCACTAATTGGTGCTATTAAGTTCATTATAATAGATTTAAGCATTATTTGTATGCAATTTGTGGTTACATCATTTTTACACAAAAGAGCATCATAATTAATCGAGCACATCATAATTATATGTAGGAGCATCATAATTTTGTTGTCTGCGGATTGCGATTTGAGGACTTGAGGCGAATTTTCGTCGTTCAACTCGAAAAATGGCTGGGAATGAAGCGTCGGCGACCGGGAAGAGATTGACGGCTTGGCGGGTCGATTACCGCCTTGGTTGGCGGATTTCGTCGGATCGGATAACGGGTCGTCCGAACGGATCTCCTACAATTCTTGGTTTCCGGTGGTTGTTGATGGAGGGTGAGACTATCACTGAGTTGCTAACTGCCGACCAGTGTTTAAGGGAGGAGCTACTGTGGTCAAAGGCTAGAAGTGAGAGGTGGTGGGTGGTGGTTAAAATCTCCGTGGAAGTCGACGTAAATAGCAGGAGAAGAGAAAAATGGCATTGTTGTAATTAAATAGACTTTGGCACAAATTGGCACATATTTGAGGGTGGCACACTATAGCCTGTGCCCTCTAAAATTGTGTGATCACGCGTTTTGCCTCCTAGAGTACAATTGTGTGATCATAAGAGTCTGTGTGAAGTATGTGGGTGATTAAATACTACCCATGCATGAAGAGTGGTATATTACTATTACTATTATTATTATTATTATTATTATTATCATCATCATCATCACAATCACAGCCTCCAGTTAAAAAGTAATGTAACAATTAATTTTTTATATTCATTTGATTTCAATTTATCTGTATTATTTCTGAGTAAATTTTTTTCTCAATAGAATATATTTATAAAGTAAAGATATAAAGTTTTTAATTGTACATAAGTTTTAGATTTTAATTTAAAATGATAAAGAAATAAAATTTTAAATTAAATGTTGAAAAATAAATGTTACAACACTTTTGGGTAAGAGCGGTATATAATTTAATTATAGAAAACTAGTCATCACCACAATATATAGTATGAATCTCTCCTAACCGCAAAATACTAAGTGGGTGTCTATTTACCACATATGTGGAAAAATACATACCATGAAAATGTCAAATTTACCCTCTTAATAAATCTCTACAAAGAGTGTTTTAGTCTTTTAGTTTAATAGATTAGTTAGTTAAGTTAGTTAATTAGTGTTACATTGTATGTGTTTTTCCACATATGTGGTAAATAAACGGACTCAAATACTAAAGTAAAACACTCAAAATGCAACTAATTGCACCATAAAGCATTCTGATATGTCACTCTTTTTTTGTACATATATATATATAGTAATTTGTTTTTGTTGGATGGATTTTTGTAGTTGTTAAATTATTTTTAAATGAAAAGTTAATTAAAGAGACATTGTTCCCAAATATTGGAATATTTTTAAAATCTTGTAGGAGTTATAAAAATTTAACAGTCAAATTGCATTCCGCGTATTTTTTAAGATAGGAGATGCGCACAGTTCTTGTGATCATTGTGTCATTTAGTTGATCAGATATTGAATTCAAGGAGCTATATAAGCTTGTAAAAAAGTTCCTCAAAATTTTCAAATTCAATTATCCATCTCATAAATATTTTCCACTCATAAAATTTATCAAAAGACCAAATTATTTTGTCAAACTTTTTCTAAATTAATACACTGACAGTAACCAATTAAGTTAAATTTTGCAAATGTTTGGTGGAAAATGCATTTTCCCAATGTTTTCAGGTAGGCGGTTCACACGTCCAGTAACTTGTTTCATTTAGTTAATCAAAGTATTCCATTGAATATTCTAATTAAAATATATTAAAAAATCCCCATAAAATTTAATTCTAAGTAACTAATTAGTTCTAAACATATATATCACTGGGATTAAAGCAACCCCTCACAGATTATTTGCCTTCACGGACCCAAAAAATGTTTTCAGTGGGGCTAAACTTGAAGCGATCAGTAATGCATGGTTAGAGCAATATTAAAGGATTCTCTGTAAGTTACCTAGATTAAGGTTGTGTTCAAGAAGTTTATACTGAGAAAAATAAGTTGGAGTTTTCAAAAATTATAGGATATTTGTGAGAGAGAAAATAGAAGGAAAGTGTCATTTTGAAAATTTTGAGAATAAAAGTTGTATAACAGTAATTAAAAGAACACAAACCAAAATAAAATTTCTAATGAAGAATTTTAACTAAAATAAAATTGGGAGTTCTGAGGCTATGCCTCGCCTTCCTGTTGTACCTTCTTTTTATTTTAGTCGAATATTTTAATTAATTGCACCTATTTGGTTTTGCTTTCCACGCTTTCCGTTTTCTAGTAGGTTTGAGTCTAATTTATTTGGTGCTCGCTATTTCTTAAAGCCAATTTAGTAGTTTCTCTATGTCTCTGTCCATGGTTACGTTGTTTCTTAGACACGCTGTCATGCTGCCGCTTCACATTGAATAAAAATCATTTATTTAAAATAATATAATAAAAGTAATAATAATAATAATATCACAACCAATTAATGTGTAAAACAAAATGATACTCTTCCTTCGTCCCAAGAGTGTTGTCACAACATCAAAATATTTTTGTCTCAAATGAAATGATATTTTTCCACTTGCGTTTTATTTTAGGAGTGGGTTGAGATAGGTGATGAGAATGATGAGTTTGAGAGGGGTGATGATGGAATTTTATAATGTAAAATAAAGTAATGACCAAAAATAATTTTAATTTATACAAAAAAGCTAAAGTGACGACCCACTTAGGATTGATGTAGTACTTTTGACTCTTGTAACAAAAATTTGATGTGCAGCTTAAACAGGATGATGAGTAAATGTAGCTTAATTTTCATGTGTTAGGGGTTAAGTTTTATTAACTTCATAGTTAAGGGGTTTAATAAATTAATGAATTCTTTAATTAATTTTGTAGGAAAAACTTCAACTGAGACTTTTACTTCTCAATATATGTACATAATTTCTGGTGATTAATTTGATGATCAATAGCTAGCTAGAGACACATAATTATAATACTGTTGCGAACAATTAAGACACAAACATCCTTATATAATAATTTATTCCAACAGAGTAGTACTGCATGAAATACTTATTGATAGAAGTAATATTCTTAACATCATACTTGGCATCTCTCTATATATCAATTTTATTGATTTGCAACGGCCGGAGCTGGAAACGGAGGGTCTCAGCGTGGAATGAGTGCTACGGTGGCTTGGCACTCCGGACGGTCGCCGGTGCCAATGGTCATGGTGACCTTAAAGAAATCGCTGGTTTCCACGTAGTCGTGAGGTTTAGTTCCCATCTTCTCCTCCACCGTGGCCCATACAGTGTCGTCAAAATGGCCCATGGCCCTGATCTCGGCGTAGCACTGGTTGTGGAAAAAAGAATTATAAGGGGTGGACCAGCTGAGCATGCAGTCAACCTCCGGCGTCCCATTCAGCCGGTACACGACGGCTCCCTCAGACCCTATCGGTAACACTGCCGGTTTCAGGTGGAAAAACACGCCCCACTGCCCGTTCTTGATCTCCTTCGGGAACGACGGCGCCGTCACATGACCTTCATAGTCGTATGATTCCGCCACATGGCCGTGCCAGTCGTAGGACCGGATGAAGCTCATGGTGCTGCCGGTGGCGTTGTAGATGAGGACTCTGGTGCACACGAAAGCGCCGAACATGTATTTCATTCCGTCCAAGTAGGCACGGGCCAGCTCCAGCTTCGTCCCCGCTTTGCTCATGTCCAGAGCCACCTTTGCAAGGTCTTCCTGAGTTATCGGTTTCTTCGGATCGTTGTATTCAGGCAGCTCCTCACCGTCTCCTCCGATATCTCGCTTCCGAACACGTTCGTTGACATTTTATTGCTTTTAAATTTTGGACGTTGCTCTTTGCTTTTCTTAATGTTATTTGCGCTGTATGAAGTAGCTAGTACTCCATTTATAATGGAAGATAATGTATTAACTTGGATTAACTTCACTTCTTACCCCTGAGCTTTATCTACTCAAATACTTTGAACCCTAAACTTATTTATTACTGATTCAGCTATAGCCTCTCAAATTAAATAATAAACTATATTTGACTTGTTGACTCCAGATCCTCTGTCCCCATTTAAGATGTCCCCTTCATATCGTCCACTATAATTAACTAACAATACCATTTTGTTAAACTTTTAACAAAATAAGTAACAGTGTTAATGAATTATAGTGTGAGACATTGAAGGGACACCATAAATGGGAACAAAGGATCTGGACTCTCAATTGTTCAAACTTGACTTGCAACTTACTCCATTCGGTTGGTTAAAATTAAGGATGTCACGTTAGAAACTAATTAACCCATCCCAAAAAAACTTGCTTGATCCTGGCCTAATCAGACCCGAGATCAACTAGGAAGTCACAACCGATATGATCCGAACCCGATATTATCCAAATTACACAATTGAGGTGAAACACGAAACAATCCAAACCCGAAATGATCCAAAGTTGAATAACTAGAACCCGAATTGCTAGAACCCGAAATGACCCAAACTTGAGGGAACCCAAATGACATAAAATAATCAGATTATATATAGTAAGATAACCAAGGGATGAGGTTCAAATATCAATAACTCAACACTGTTGCACATTTGATTTCAATTCAACCCACTTAGACCTAGGTAGACCTTCACGAAAACATGCACACAACAACAATGAACTACTGCATGCGCAACCGAGACTTCGGGAAGCGTCGCATACTCGCAATCGATATCGAGCAACAACTTGGAGTTCAAGGGAGAGGAGCTAGAGTAGTTATGTGTGGGCTCTTGGCTGGTCCGTGCATGGTTGCACTGCCTACTTCTGTGGCCATGGTGGTCGTGAAGTCGTGCATGAGCGCTAAGCGAAATGAGTGGGCTAGCTAGATGCGCGCGATGATTGTCTTTGTAATATCACTGTCTCACACAGACCTTATAAGTTTAGAAACAACTAAAAAATCAAAGTACGTCCCGATTAGAACCGAACGAGCCAACTTGAACACGATAAAGGTACCACCCGATCTCTATTCGAAACCTGAATGAACCCGATCTGATAAAAAAAAATTGCTGGACTCAAAGAAATCTCAAACCAAATGACCCAAAAAACCTGAAAACCAAATAATCGAAACCCAATTTGACACCAAATTAGCTCTACCTGAAGCAACAAATTTTTAAATTTTTGGAAAACAACACATCAATCAAATATTTGACAACATTAATTGTACAAATAAAACTTAAAATAAAATGATTGGAATGTAATTTTTTTTTATAAATGGAAGATTTAAATTGAAATTTAAAACATATCAATAATAAAGGGTGTAACTAAAATCTACCAATGAAATGTTAGAAACACAACCTCAAACCTACCATGCACCACACCTACCAAAACATCCAAATACTATTCATAGTATCAAATCTAACCTGCCTAACTGATTAACATCCTAGTTATAATTCCTGGATTAGTCCATGACTTGTTCATTTTTACGAATAGTTATTTAAATTTATCATATAATATTATGGTAAGTATAAGTTTAAGAAAAACAAATTTGATTAAATTAAAAAAGTAGTTGTAAATATTTAATCATGCATGTAATCAGCTTAATCAATATCTCATTGGGTTTTCATGGATCAAGCTAAACTGTCCTATTTCAAATTCAATGAAACCTTATAATTTTGAAATTTTACTTCAATTAGAGTTTTGGATAATGTTTTGGATCACGCTAAACTGTCCTAAATGCCCCACTAATGTTTTGGATGATGTTGAATTTTCCACGTAAAGTGTTTGACGGTAATATTTTAGTTTTGACCTATAAATGTTTGTAAACCAAAAAATTTAGCTCTTAAATTTTACTCCCTCCATTTCAAATGTAAACACTTTTGTCTTTTGATCGTTCTAAAAGTGATTCAATAATTTCCCCAGAAAATTATTTATCCTAATTACATTGTGGGGTCGGTGGCATAAAATTTATTGTAGTAATTGATTGTCAAAAGTTATTTGATACTATATATATATATATATATATATATATATATATATATATATATATTGATAGAGAGTAGTACCCCCCTAAGCAACTCACAGTGAGTATCTACCGTAATGATCTAACCTAGGTCTGGTTCACTAACAAATGTGATACAACGGGGAAAAAGAACCAGGAAGAAAATTTCTGAGACCCTAAAAAGAAAATAAAAAGTCCCAAAGAGATGGAGAAATTATGGTATTACATCCAAAGAAATATATTCCTTCAAAAAAAGAGGTATGGAGTCGATCCTTATGGAGCAATCCACCATTGACAAAGCTCGCCTTGCCCGCTGATGTGCAAATTTATTTGCCTCTCGGAAGGTATGTTGCAATCTCCACCAAGGTAATGCTCAAAGGTTCTATTGGATGTCTCTGACGTTGAGGGCTGCTTCAGATTCACCAATGCAAGGTGCTAGAATGGCATTGACAACATCTCTAGTGTCTGACTCCACAATGATTCGTTCTAGTTTGTATCTATGAATCAGCAGAAGCCCCTCTTTGATAGCCAAGACTTCACCATCAAAAGCACACTACGTCGAGGAGACGGGCTCTACTGTGGCCCTCCACGCAGTAGAGCCGCAGTAAGCACTGCGGGATGGGCCGCAGTAGATGCCGTAGTAAATATTGGCGCAGTTCCCTCACTGCGGGTACGGCCTGTTGACACTCAAATTTTGTCCCGGAGATTTTGAATGTATTTTGTGGGAGGGCTCAAATGATTAATTATGAAGAAGAGGGTCTTTAGGAATGACATTGGAAGGTTTAGGGATAAATTGAAAATCAAACAAAATTGGGGACTAAATTGAATGTTGTACGAAGTTGTGGGCTAACTCAATGGTTTTCCCATTTATTTATTTTCTTGTTGCGACGATCCTTCTTCGACGATAACCGCTCCACGCCTTGCTCCACACCCGCCCACGATTGAAGCGGTTTACAGGTTTGTGGAGGTGGAGGAGTTGATTTTTCCCATCTATAAGAGCCACAATCAATCTCAGAAAAGGGCAGCAACCATCCACGGAAGAAGAATCGACAAAAAAAAAAGAAGAAGAGAGGAGCGGCGAGTTTGCCGGCCCAAAGCTCCACCTTCCGCCATTGCCGTCAGCTACCTCTTTGCTGCCTCCCACCAGTTCAACCATCACCGCCGGACCACCAGGAGGCTGTTGATACCTACTTCATCCCCGAAGGCCGCCGGAAACACCCAAGAATCCCCGCGACCCGCAGCAGCGCCTCGGTTCCGAACCAGTCCTTCATCTCCATCCGCCGAGGCCACCGCTGGTTCATCTCGCCACCACTGTTCCTTCAATCGTATCTCCGGCTAGTCCTCTACCGTTTCACGCCGGATGACCGCCGCCCAGCCTTTGCCCAATCTTCGGCTCCTGATTTAATCGCGAGTTGCGTGCTTTTGGAGAAGTAAATTATTCTATATTGGTACAATTATTTCTTGATACTTGTTCTTTGCCTATTGGTTCATTTAAATAATATATGTTGAATATGTTGCAGTATCATCACTCATTATGTTAGAAAATTGTTTGGTGCACATGCTAGATGTTAAACCTTTGTCTTCTTATTTAGCCTTTCCATCAATTTATCCAAGTACTGAATTTATGCATGTGGCAGGTTTAATGAGATGGATAAGAATGTTATTATTATTTTTCTTTTCTTTTTTCTAGGATATCACTACTACTTCCTATTTGAAATGTTGAATTTATAATTGCTTCTCAGTTCGTCCCTTCCTTTCTTTTTTTTTCCTTTTTTTTCTCTTATCTTTATTCATTTGTTTATTTATCAACTCGTTTGTTTCTGTGATTGATCATATGTGCTCCTCAGTTGCATTTTTTATAAGGGGCGTCTTGCTGTTAAATTAAATCAAGTGAATAAATAAAACCAACCCGTGGTACCAATTTCGGGCGTACGAAAATTAATCGTTTTTGTACGTAATTGACTAACGGACCTTTGAGTGTCTCGTAGACCGTTTTAGGTTTCCAATCGACCTGCCTCACAAAAGATTGGTGGCGACTCCCGTCGAAAACCCCGTCGCTACATACCGGCGACTACCGGGACACCGCCACATCAAGGGTTTGTTTTATTTTTTCTTCACTTGATTTTTATGTTTTTTTCTTTGTCATTTTTTACATGTTATATTGTTTTGTGACATACATTCTTCAAGCTCTACACCCGAGCTTTTCATAGCCATATTTTGTGAATACCGGGAGTGGTTAGTTGTGTGTGACAATAGTCACCGCACTTTCTCTAGACCGTAGTGGTTAGTAGCGTTGTTCGGGTATGGCGTCAGTCACCTAATAGAACCGCGAAAGCTGCGACCCGAATTAATCTTTCCTTACATAACCCTCATGGGTAAGGAATTGGGCCTTTTCTAGTTCGACAGAACTTAGTAAAAGGGATTCGGGAACCTACCATTGGCCTTCTTCTTTCAAAAAGACCACCCAATGCATATAATGGACGTAGATCCTTCCACCAGGTTCGACCCTATTGCCTCTTGAGAACTGTGATAATTTTGTGACCATTTTTTACATGTCATATTTGTCATGCATCCACATGCCATTTTCATATAGCATATCATATCACTCATAAGCATGCACCTGCGGTTCAGAAAGTACAAGATTGGAACTCAATACCGACATAACACCCGATCTCGAACAAAACAAGTGATGGAAAACATGGAAGGACGTTTCTTGGAATTGGAAAACAAGGTTAACACCATCGCCGAGCAATTTGGTCACTTGATGGAATTTATCAAAGCAAAAGGGCCTCAAAGGTCCTCCCAAGATGATTCTGACACCCCACCCGGATTCACTCCAACAAAGAACAAGAACGATGAAGGAACTTCGCAAACGCGAGTTGAGTCGGGAGATGAGAAGAAGAAAGAAGTGGAAGAGCAAAAGTTCGAGACATTAGAAAAAAGGTTGCGAGCTGTCGAGGGAGGAACTCTCCTGGGTTCTTTTAATGTGGACGACCTCTGTCTGGTTCCAGACGTCAACATTCCGGCTGATTTCAAAATCCCAGAGTTCAGCAAATATGACGGAACTACTTGTCCGGTGACCCATCTGACATTATTCTTGAGGAAAATTCAACCGCTTTCAAAAGATAAGAGGGTCTGGATAGTTCTTTTCCAAGAAAGCCTAATCAAATCCCCTTTGCACGGGTACCTCAGTTTGGGTTCAAAGGCGATTAAGACATGGAGCGATCTCGCTCATGCATTCGTGAACAATTACCGGCATATCACAGACCTAGCACCAGATCGACAAACCTTGCAAAACCCGGAAAAGAGAAACCAGGAGACATTTAAGGAGTATGCCCACAGGTGGAGGAATCTAGCTGCACAAGTCCAACCGCCCATGACAGAAAAGGAAATGGTTACTATGTTCATTCAAACATTGAAATCTCCTTTTTATGACAAGCTCATTGGTAACTCCACAAATAGCTTTTCGGATGTCGTGTTATCTGGAGAACGTATTGAGTATGGCATCAGGACTGGGAAAATATCAGAGTTTTCAAATAATGATGGAAAGCGGATGAGCGTACAGAATGTCTCAACGGATGGTCAACATTCAACACCATTATCTGGAGGAACAAGCCAAAGAGTTCAAGAGACAACCGTAAAGAAGAATGAAAAGTTTGATCCAATCCCGCCAGTATCTGAGTTGTATCACAAGCTACTTGGGGGCCGCTTGATAGAACCTATACAAGCCAAGCAAATTCAACCTCCTTATCCTAAATGGTATGATGAAAAAGCTATATGTCATTACCATAGAGGAGTCTCTGGACATTCTTTGGAGAATTGTTATGCGTTGAAGAGAAAGGTGCAACAATTACTGGAGTCGAAGATGCTTCATTTCACCGAGGAACCCTGAGGGAAAGCACTGATTCAAGAAGTCTTTTTAAGTCAAGTTGATCTTTAAGTTTGGGCACATTTGTTTTCAGTAGGACGGTTTGACGTGGTTTTTGTCGTCGTTGAGATCTTGTCAAAGTAACTTATGTCTTCTTTAATTCTGACTTTCATCTTTGTTACAATCGATGTTTGTTATTCTCTTCCTTTGAACGAGGAAACACACAAGATGTGTGCTAGGATCATTCTAATTCATCTTTATCGGTACTTGCATTCTTGTGAAAATGTCACTCATATGCCTAAACCAAAGACTTGATGGTGGTACTTTTGTCGAAAATGTTGTCAAATCTAATGGAAGTGATTTCAGTGTGGCACCTTAACTTTTATTGCGAAGATCATTTTCCAGAGAAGTGTCACCTACACAAAAAAAGAGGTCGGCCAAACAAACCTTCAGAAAGCTCTTTTCGACCACAGACTTTCCGTTCACCACAAAGATTCCTCCAAAGGAAAGAACCTCATTATTCAAAAATGGGGGGCATGAGGAGAAAACCTTTGAGATAAGAAAAAGGGTCAAATTAAATCCTATTCCGCTGTCTTTAGCCCGAAAAGGGCTGAAGTTATGAGTAGCGCTAGTAGCCATTTGTCTTTGCATTTTAGTCATAAGTAATCGGGCCTAGGTAGCAACAACTATTTATGCTCGCATGAAAATGACTAAACAAAACGCAAGTCAAACAAGGTCCGACCCGAAAAAAAAAGAAGAAAAAAAAAGAAGAAGAAAGAAGAATGGTGAATCATGAAATCTAAACCGAAAACCTGCAAAGGCGGTTTAGAATGAAGGCATGATCTGAAGCAATTTACCAGCCAAACCACCTCAAAAGCAAGAAGAGAATCTCAAGCGATAATCCATTTTTCCAAGAAGCTTCACACGATTATGAGAGTTGGGGGGCAACATTTTGAGATCTTTTCTATTTGGTATGACAATGATTTCGAGACTAGCACCATCAAGTTTTTCAAAGATACCCTTTTTCCATTGAGCCCTTTTCATATCAGACGTCATTTGCCTAAAAAAATCATCATTCACGTTGGATTCGTTCTTCACCAAATCAGTGCCATAAGATATCGACAATCTTTTTCCTTCTTTTGATCGCGCACATTTGTTTATCTGACTTGAAAGGGAGAAGAATAAAAAGTTAGTTTTACAAAGTCACAAGATATTTTTGTCAAGTTCTACGAATTGACGATAACCACTTTGAAGCTGACTTATTGTGGATTAATGTGCTTGAACTTAGAAGAGACATTTGACTTGAAGTTCCTTTTTGGAATAACTATCACGGAATATGCAACCGAAGTGAGAGTGATTTTATCTTCACAAGGAAAGGATTTTTTTTAAAGGGTTGATGGAACCTAAAAGAGCAGTTGGACCTCTTCACAAGATATATGGAAAGCCATGAGGAAAACCTAAGGATAGGCAGTGGAACTGATTCAGGATGCAGGTTGAAGGTAAGACTCATGCATCTATCATGCATCATTTGTTTTCATATAAAGGCATTGTGGTAAGCCACTCCAGGCATCAATCATTTTCAAAGTCATGCATCATGTATCATGCACAATACCATCATTCATGCTCAAAGGCAGGTTTTCAAGGAGCACACAAAGTTAGGTTTCAAGATCAAGGATATCGACAAGGAGAATAATTCCACCAAGCGGAAAGAAGGTCCCTCAACATCATTCACGAGACAAAGGTTTCTCCCCTTTAGTGGTAAGAGAGTTCATACCACTCTTTTCATTGGAAAATATCAACCGAGAATTAGCCAAGGTTTTCACCAAGACAGTAAGGAAAGTTCCTTAATCTATTCCCAGAGAGAAAGGTTCATCTTGCAATACAGGATGGTAAGAAGGCTCATGTTATTCTTATCTTTTCAAGTTTAATCGCTTTTGTCAAGACTTCGTCGTTTTTTGGAAATTTCGCTCATTTCGTCGGATTTCTCATTTTGAAGTTTAGTCGTTTTGTCGAGACTTCATCGCACTTTTGGAAATTCACTCGTTTTGTGGAATTTCTTATTTTGGAAGTTTAGTCGTTTTGTCAAACTCCTACATTTTTAAAGATTCACTCATTTTGTGAGATCTGTCATTTTGGGAAGTTTAGTCATTGTTGTCAAACTTTCATTTATTTTAAGAAATTCACTCGTTTTGTGGAATTTCTCAGAAGTTCAGTCATTTTGTCGAACTTCTCATCAATCTCCAATCAACTCAGATTTTCGATTAAAGGAAAGGGAAGGTTCCCTACCTCGCAACCCGAAACTAGGTGGCAAAAAGAGAGAGTTCTCTACCTAGCAGCATTTTTGGGCAAGTAAGGTTTCTTAGCCTCGAATAGCGGGAAGGTTTCTGCTATTCAACTCAATAGAAATGTTCTTATTGAGAGAAGCAAGGAAGGTTCCTTCGCTTCATTTATCATTCTTTATCAGAGGAAACGAGAAGGTTCTCGACCTCACACCTTTGGGCAAGGAAGGTTCCAAGCCCCAAATCGCGGGAAAGTTTTCACTATTCAACTCAATAGGAAGGTTCTTATTGAGAGAAGCAAGGAAGGTTCCTTCGCTTCATTTATCATTCTTTATCAGAGGAAACGAGAAGGTTCTCGACCTCACACCTTTGGGCAAGGAAGGTTCCAAGCCCCGAATCGCGGGAAGGTTTCCGCTATTCAAACTCAATAGGAAGGTTCTTATTGAGAGAAGCAAGGAAAGTTCTTTCGCTTCGTTTGTCATCTTTTTTAGAGGAAACGAGAAGGTTCTCGACCTCACAGCTTTGAGGTAAGGAAGGTTCCATAGCCTCGAATAGCGGGAAGGTTTCCGCTATTCAACTCAATAGGAAAGTTCTTATTGAGGCGAAGAAGAGAAAGGTTTCTTTTCTTCACGAAATAACGAAAAGGTTTTTGTTATTCGCGGGATAAAATTTAGGTCAATTTGCTTTGCATGCTTCATTTCTCATAAATCACGCAAAGGAGGGGCAGCTGTTGACACTCAAATTTTGTCCCAGAGATTTTGAATGTATTTTGTGGGAGGGCTCAAATGATTAATTATGAAGAAGAGGGTCTTTAGGAATGACATTGGAAGGTTTAGGGATAAATTGAAAATCAAACAAAATTGGGGACTAAATTGAATGTTGTACGAAGTTGTGGGCTAACTCAATGGTTTTCCCATTTATTTATTTTCTTGTTGCAGACGATCCTTCTTCGACGATAACCGCTCCACGCCTTGCTCCACACCCCGCCCACGATTGAAGCGGTTTACGAGGTTTGTGGAGGTGGAGGAGTTGATTTTCCCATCTATAAGAGCCACAATCAATCTCAGAAAAGGGGCAGCAACCATCCACGGAAGAAGAATCGACAAAAAAAAAAAGAAGAAGAGAGGAGCGGCGAGTTTGCCGGCCCAAAGCTCCACCTTCCGCCATTGCCGTCAGCTACCTCTTTGCTGCCTCCCACCAGTTCAACCATCACCGCCGGACCACCAGGAGGCTGTTGATACCTACTTCATCCCCGAAGGCCGCCGGAAACACCTAAGAATCCTCGCGACCGCAGCAGCGCCTCGGTTCCGAACCAGTCCTTCATCTCCATCCGCTGCAGGCCACTGCTGGTTCATCTCGCCACCACCGTTCCTTCAATCGTATCTCCAGCTAGTCCTCTACCGTTTCACGCCGGCTGACCGCCGCCAGCCTTTGCCCAATCTTCGGCTCCTGATTTAATCGCGAGTTGCGTGCTTTTGGAGAAGTAAATTATTCTATATTGGTACAATTATTTCTTGATACTTGTTCTTTGCCTATTGGTTCATTTAAATAATATATGTTGAATATGTTGCAGTTTCATCACTCCTTGTGTTAGAAAATTGTTTGGTGCACATGCTAGATGTTAAACCTTTGTCTTCTTATTTAGCCTTTCCATCAATTTATCCAAGTACTGAATTTATGCATGTGGCAGGTTTAATGAGATGAAGAAGAAGAAGAAGAAGAAGAAGAAAAATTCGAAGAAGAAGAAGAAGAAGAAGAAGAAGAAGAAGAAAAGGAAGAAGAAACAGAAGAAGAAGAATTCGAAGAAGAAGAAGAAGAAGAAACTAAAGAAGAAGAAGAAGAATTCGAAAAAGAAGAAGAAGAAACAAAAGAAGAAGAAGAAGAAGAAGAAGAAGAAAAGGAAGAAGAAACAAAAGAAGAATTTGAAGAAGAAGAAGAAGAAGAAACTAAAGAAGAAGAAGAAGAAGAAGAAGAAGAAGAAGAAGAAGAAACAGAAGAAGAACAAGACGAAGAAGAAGAAGAAGAGGAAGAAGAATGGTGGAGTTGTGCGGTGGATGAAGAGAAAGGGGAGTTTAAACCCTAAAAAAAAAAATTACTGCGGCCTTATTGCGGCCAAGGCCGCAGTAAATCTTACTGCGCCAGCAACTACGCCATTTACTGCGTCTTTGGGCTTACTGCGGCCCAAACCGCAGTACGGGCCGCAGTAAGAAATGTCTTCCCCACGTAGTGGCATTCGGAAGTCCCTTCAATTTGGCCATCAACACCGCAACTACTAAACGCTCTTCATCCCGAAGGACTACGCCAACACTGATCTAACCATCTTCATTAATTGGAGCGTCAGTGTTTGCTTTCACCATCCTGTTGGTGGTG
Organism: Stellera chamaejasme; assembly: GCA_024586325.1. Lineage (NCBI taxonomy): Eukaryota > Viridiplantae > Streptophyta > Magnoliopsida > Malvales > Thymelaeaceae > Stellera > Stellera chamaejasme. The sequence goes on from CM044987.1 coordinate 42,262,771, forward strand.
ATTGCCACTTCGCTAAGTGCCACGGCAAAAGGTTAATGGTCGGCAAGCTCTTCATTTTCATGAGTTGCTGTGAAAGTGGCCATATGAATGTAGAGATAGACCGCCTTCCTTTACCATAAATTTTTCCCAATCAGACGCTGAAACAACCGTCTTAATTATCATCAGCAGCCAGTGCCTAACCACATCGGATTCCACCTGAGTCACTACTTGTTGTTCGCTTGTAACCCATACTTCTTAAGCATATGCACAATCTTGCAGCACATACTATAAATTAATGCAGAAGTATAGTGATAAAGTTTTACGTTTGATGCTCTTCATGTCACTATCTTCGTTCAAAGAAATAATGAGATGAAATTTCAAAATTTATTATTATAGTTTTTCCACTTTAAATGAAAAATATCATAAAACGATGATGAATTGAGATAATTACACATCATATTCTATTAAAAACACATGACCTAAAGAGCCTTCAGAAGCTTCCACGCCTAACAACAAAGAAACATCAAAATGACATACCACATGCATTACACAGCCAGTGATTCATAGGTTTTACATCAATAGCCTCTCAAATCGGTCAATTTATTTACCCACTAGTTGGTAAAATTATTAATAGATCCTTAAACTATCTAACTAGTTTAACTAATTAACTAGTAATTTTAAAGATTAAAATACTCTTTTAGTTAGATTTTTACACAAATGACACAACTACTGGTTTTTTCAACTAGTTGGTAAATAACATCCACCAAAAATACTGCACAACAATATACATGCGCATCGGCATAGAGGGAACTACTTGAGGTCAGGGGGTGCTACACCCCCCCCCCCCCGAAGTTGATGGGGTATAGGGTATATAGCATAAATTATGAGAATTAATGTAATTAATAATTTACTCACTAGCCCCCCACTCAATCCAAAATAATTTTTAAACCCACTTAGTATTAAACTCCAACCTGAATGGTTTCTTTTTTTTCACACATCCAAATTGCATCCATAAAAGAAGGCAACTCATCTTGGTTAGGTAAACTTCTTTTTTATCTCTGTTTTCTATTTATAATTTTATCTAAATCATTTAAATTTGCTATATTATAGTTTGACACCATACCTAATTAAACTTTAATTTTCCTTTTAATAATCTTTTAGCACATTTAAATTTTGGATTTATGTGCGGTAGTTTTTGTGAGATTGTTTGGATATAATCTACTATTAATATATAAACAGGAACATACTGAAGGAGGACCTGCCACGTGTAAATTATTTTTTAATATTTATTAAAACCACATGATAAATTTAATCAAGAGATAATATCCGAACAGATTGAATCTGCAACAAACTATATCTAAACTTTCTAAAAATTTGAAATAACCCACAAAATCAGGTGTCAAATTCGATCCCAAGCCTATATTCTAGATATTTCATACTATAATATTTGATCTAAATGAAAATATAAATCTTTGAATAATTGTTTATAAAGAGAAAGCGGAAATCATGATGAATCTACTATTAATATATAAACAGAACATACCGACGGCGGATCTCGCAGTGTGTAATTTTTATTATTTATTAAAACCACATGATAAATTTAATCAAGAGATATCCGAACATATTGAATCTACAACAGACTATATCTAAACTCTCTAAAAATTCGTAATAACCCACAAAATCAGGTGTCAAACTCAATCTCAAGCTTACATTCTAGATATTCCACACGATAATGTTTGATCTAAGTGGAAATATAAATCTTTGAACAATTTTTTACAAAGAGAAAGCAGAAATCATGATGAATGTACTATTAATATATAAACATGAACATACTGACGGGGGACCTACCACGTGTAATTTTTTTTAATATTTATTAAAACCACATGATAAATTTAATCAAGAGATAATATTCGAATAGATTGAATCTGCAACAAACTGTATCTAAACTCTCTAAAAATTCGAAATAACCCACAAAATCAGGTGTCAAACTCAATCCCAAGCATTCATTCTAGATATTCCACACTATAATGTTTGATCTAAGTGGAAATATAAATCTTTAAGCAATACAAAGAGAAAGTGGAAATCATGATGAAAAAATGTTAAGCATGTTTGCCACCATCGGAGGCCGTCGGAAAACAATTTTTCACGGTAGACACTCGACGGAAATGCATCTACTAGGCGATTTTGGTGGTTTCTCATGATGAACAGTAAGAATTCGGTATGGACACGGTTGAATTTTTACACACATACATAGAGATGCAGCGTGTTAGGGTTAGAAACGTAAGAAGGTTGGACACTGGGTTATCTATATGAGGGTAGATGGGTTAGAGTTTCGGTTGGGTTACGGGCTGGGCTAACAATTTGGGCTTAAGTGTTTAAGGCCGGTTGGGAGTTTGGACAATGTTGGGTGTGAAAACAAAATTGGGCTCGGTAAGCCAACTCGCAATTTGTGGAATTTTTGGATTACTATTTGTATTCAAATCTTTTTTTAATATGTAAAAGTAACTTTATTTATATTTGTGAGTATTATTAATTGTAATAATTATATTTTTTTAAATACGATAAATTACCTTAAATTTATAATTAAATCTTTTAATAATTAGAAACTAAAAAATCAATAGCACGCATAAATTTCTTATAATAATATTCAAGTCTATTACTAATATCTATAAATTTAAAACTTTATATCCTTTTTTTGATATATTTGGGGATTAGGGTAGGGGGTTGTGGAGGCTCGACACTACGTACTTAAAGGGAGTCCTGTAGCGCCTTAAGAAGCGCCAAAAGGAGTTACAAAACCTCCACCAAGCACCTGGCGCTACAAGGCGCTTCAGGAAGTGGCTGTGAAGCGCCTTTGTAGCGCATGGAATAAGCGGTTCCCGAGACCTCCACTTCATGTCCAATGAGTATAGCCACTAGACTAGATGCTCATGACTAAAACTTTCTATTATTGTTTCACTAATACATAATTTCTTTTATAATTTACAAGTTTCATAAGTAGCTAAAAAGAAGATGGCATACATAAATTGCTTTTAATAAGGTTTCGGCCGTCCATGACTTTAAAAAATTTCATCTTAATTTTTAACAAATTAAACTTTTCTTAGATTTAATTATATATCAATCACATTCATGAACTTAATAGAAGTCGTTCATGTTTTACTGATAATGATTTTCTTCTATAATTTTCAGTCTTAATGACTGAGGGATTTAAAAGAGGCAAACAAGAGAAGTTGCTTTTACTCAAATTTTTAGTGATTTATGTTTTAAGGGTTTAGAATATTTAGGTAGATGTGAAAAATAATTAAAAAAGTGAGATTAAAAGATTTAGCACATAAGAAAAGAGGTTTCAAGTTGAAAATGAAAACATTTGATAGACTTAAATTATAATTTTGAAAACATTTGGGATTGAGATGAAAAAATACAAAACTTAGTGGCATAAAAAGATTATCCCCAAACTAATAATAGAAAAAAAAAAGAGAGAAATACTTACTCCATCCCCAAACTTAGGAGGTAGTAATTATTAACTAATAAAATTGATGGAATATTGAGAATTTCTATGTCCCAGAATTCTTGATGAACAAACCCCAAACAATTAAAAGAGAATGTAAAAAATTAAAATTCTAAAAAGAATAATAACAAAATAAAAAAAAAGAATTAGAAAGAGAAAGGAAGAAACGAAAAAAGAAAGGAAGATTCAGTAATAAGCTCGAATGTTTTACCATTTTGGTTATCGATTGTTAAATAAAATAGCATATGAGTTATCTTTTCAGGAATTTATATGAATGCATCGATAGTATCAAGACATAGACGTTAATTATTTTTACCCCGTCCCGTAGGAGGGGGTACCAGCTAGTTTAATTTATATTACTAATCCATTTCTCTTTTTTTTGTTTAATTTCTTACTGTTTTTTGTTTCTTTATATGAAAAATATTGCTTTCTATAACAAAAATCAAGTAAAAGAAATAAAAATGAACCTATTACACCAATTTGGTTGTATGAATTTTTGTTTTGTATGTAAAAGGTTAACGAACTTAGAATTCTTCGTAGATCGGTTTTTAGGTTATATATTGAGTTAGCAGAAAATGATTAGTCGCGATTTCATTGGAAAACCACGTCGCTAATCTCCATTACTTACTATATATGGAGGTTGGTTTGCGGTCATTATAAAATGGGTTAAGGTCGACGTTTTATGGTTGCAAATTTCAACCCCTAATTTAAGCTACTCATCAGCCCCTCCAACTTCAAATTCCTGGTTCTGCCACTGAATATCAGTTACAATTTCTCCGAGAAATGACAAATCGGGCCCTCATTTTATTCATTTTAAGCTTTGTTCCAAAACCACCCTACGCATTGGTGTACTTAATTGACAACAGTGTGGCAAATTGGTTCACGGGTTTCATGAAGTTTTACCCAAGAATGACAATTGGGTTCCCCACTTTATTTTTTTTTATAGAGAAGGCGCACGAAGTCCTAACTTATTGAGGTGAATTTTTACACTTTTATTGATATACACACACAAACACACACTAAATCCCTTCCAAGTAGTGTACTTCTCTCAATTTAATTATTACGTTTCTTTTTCAGTATTTAATCTATGAATTTTTTCAACCATGTTAATCATCACCTAGGTGATATTTCACCCACTAGTCCAAATGGTTCAGTTACAAGATAATCTGGAAGTCCAAGCCCAACTAACTGAACAATTACATATCCACCTCTCATTTTCCAAGTGCTTTAGGTGGGTGAAAATTCACCCGGGTGATAAATAACATTGACGGAATTTTTTCTCTCAATATTTTGTTATACAATATTAAATGTTTTATATACAAAAGGTAAATCGATGAGTCTATTTTCTAAAACTATTTTTTTCAGATTTTTTTAAAAAAATATTCTTGTTTAAAAATTAAGTCAAACAAAAGTATCAAAAGTCAAATATCTCAATTAAAAAGGGATAGAGGTAGTAATAGTTTATTTCTAATTAAATTTAAATTCAATTTATTTATATTAATTATTGATTACTAAGTTTTTCCAAAAAAACTGTTTATAAAGTAAAGATATCAAATTGTATTTTTATATTAAATTTATAATTTAAAGTTATATAAAAATGAAATAAAAAATAAATACTGAAAACAAATGTTACTCCACAATATTACTTTTGGATAGAGAAAATATTTGATCAACTAAACGAAAAAAACTCACCGACTCACTCGATGTGTGAACCTCGAACGTCCTGAAAACAATGGCAAAATGCATATTTCACCATGAAAACACAATTGCAAATTAAATCGGTTAATTACTCTTTTCATTCCACGAAAATTATTTACTTTGGATTTTTAATTTTCATTTTTTAAGTTATGAACTTGACCAAATTTTTTTGAAACTATCAAATCAACCTTTTTACACAATATTTCTCTCTGAAAAAATTCACATTAACTTTTAAAAAATTTCAATTTTAATCTCACCTTTTTCTTTCTAAAGTACACACTTAAATATATTCTTTGTCTCTAGGAAGGCGATAGAGAATGGGATCCAGGGAAATATAGTGTACCTTTACCAATACAAATATTTTCTTTCCCTTTCACACTCATTAGGACAAAAAGACCAGCTGGGAAATTTTAAAGTTGGTATACTATGAAATGCTTTTTAATTATATTGTGTGCACCACTTACCTAGCTAAGGAAATTGTAGTATTCATGAACTTAGTTAGGTTTAGTGAATCCTATTTTAAAAATGAGAGTAAAACGTCGGGTAGGATTCCCTCTCCGGGAATCCCTTATCAGGAAAAGAAAGGCTATAAATTATTTCATGAACTTTATTTGTCATTGAAATAAAAAATGGATTTTGTAAAACTTTATCATATATGGGTAAATAGTTTTAAATACAGATTCTTTACTAATGAGCCTGATTTGTTATACATATATCAGTTATTACAGTTTTATTCATTATAAGATATTTGATCTATTAAAAGTTCAAGCCATGAAACTTGTGTTTACCACCTCTATCTTAAAAAATACTGATGAAATGTATTGGCTTTAATCTATGATTATTTATCATACGTTTAGACATATAAAGTTGAATAGTTTATATGTGTATCATAATTTCAAGCATAAATTTTCCAAATATTTTTTTTTGAATTTTTTCTCATTATGTATCTTAATTTTAATTTGAGTCAAATCGCAACATAGACATTAAAAACAATTCACTCAATTTTTCAAGGGCAAGGACAGAGGGATTATAATTTTTAATTAGAAAAAAAATTGTTTATTTTTTTGTTGAGAACCCCCCCTCCCCCCCCCCCCTCCCGCTTCTATAGAATTCAATTATATAGTATATTTTCCGGACTATTTGAGACTAGCTAATCGGTTATACTTTTCTCTAAAATTATAAATGCCATGAATGATGCATGCCATAATATAGGGTGTGTTATTTTTATGATAATTTTGGAGAATTTGGTGAAATATTTAAAATTGATGTGATGTTTATGAGAGGAAAATTTGGAGGGAAATGGTGATGCTTTGTTAATGAAGTTTAATGAAAAAAGTGTATAGAATACACACCTTAATCCAGGGCATGGTTTTGAAAACAAAACCGGACCGGCCGGACCGTGAACTGGTTTGACGACCGGCCCGGTTTTCAGCTTCCAGAAGGTTTGGTCAAGAATCGGTCAAAACTGGAAAAAATCAGCTGAATCGGTAAGAACCGGACGAACCGATGAACCGGAAAACCGATGATTACTTTTCTTATTTGCATTTTTTTGAAGAAATTTGTCCAAAACTCATAAATTTTTATTACTAATTCTAATTTATTTTACATATGTTTATAAATTCATATTTATCATCTTAATTTTTTTTAATATTTTCTCGTAATATCTTTTAAAAAAATATTAAACTACAATATACACATAAAAAAACAGTTTTTAGTTATTTTAAATTATTATTTTAATTTAAATAATTAATTAAAATATAGAATATTATTTTCCTTATTATAGAATGACTAATTTATATTTTAAATTATTATTTTAGTATAAAAAATGTGCATTATTATTTCATGTTTAGATTATTTCATGATAATTCTATATAGTGAATGATAATATAACTACATTTAAAAAAGTAACCGGTTGGACCATGAACCGGTGTCTAGACGGTTCTACTTCCGGTTTGGTTTTTAAAACCATGATTCAGGGGAGGATAGTTAGTTAATATGGGCTAAGATCTCGAAGATATATGGAGACAATGAATTAGGCGGGTTGTGTGTTGGTAGTTTAAAACAGAAAAATCTGAGTTTTCTAGGAAAATGGTGGTGGAGGTTTTAAAGGAGGAAGATCAGCTATGGGTTCAGAAAATTCAAAGTATTCATGGACAGGAAGGAGGTCTTCAAAACTCAGGGGATGAGAGTGGCAGGTGGGGAGTATGGAAGGACGTGATTAAAGTGAGAGTGCGGGGTTTGAGAGTGTAGACGTCCCTTTTAGCTCAGGGTTCAGGTAAGAGGTGGGGAAAGGAGATAAAACTTGATTTTGGAGTCATGTTTGGATGGGTGAGTTTCCTTTGAAAGTTAAGTTCCCTCTGCTTTTTAGATTAGAGGTGGTTCGGCAGTGTAGTGCATGAGAGGTGGAAGCAAGATTGGGAGGTGTGGGGGTGGAAGTGGGATTGGAGTAGGCCAGTGAGAGGAATGGTGAGGGGAGAGTTGGAGAAGCTAACATATTTACTTCAGCAGGTTCACTTAAAGCCAGATCATCCCGATGGGTGGACTTGGTGGCTAGATGGCAAGAATGAGTACTCGGTTCATCATATGTCCAACGCGGTGGACAAGATAAAGGCCAAAACAGAGGAGATCCCCTACGCTCGTGCAAATTTGTCGCAAGAAAGATAATCATATTTGTTTAGCGTGCAACTCGTGAGTTGCAACTAGTTCAGATATTGCTACAACGCCGAGGTGTTCATCTCCCTTCTAATCTTTACCTGTTGTGCACAAATGCCGCAGAAACCATCAATCATGCAATCGTCAGGTGCTCGTTTGTTCATCATATATGGGGCATCGTATCAACTTGGTGCAATACGGATGTAAGTATTTTATCCGATGTGTCTGATTTACTTGAAGGATTATTCATTGAGCAAGTCCCTCGTGAGCTGAGATTGTCTTAACTACTGCTTGGGCTATTTGACGAGCACGGAATAAATTGGTGATAGAAGCTCAACCTTGGATATCCTTTATATTCTATATGAAATCCAAAACCTGTCTTATTTGTGGATTAGTACACTATGTAGTTGTGGGATCCTTGGTAATGGGCCTAGTAATGCACAACCCGTTACCAAGGGTAAAAAATGGTCAAAAAGTGGACCCAGCAGAGAGTAATGCACCAAGGCGTTACCATTTCAGAGCTGGTAACGGAATGGAAACGCTCTAGGGTGTTACCAGACTAGTAATGCCCCAGGGCGTTACCAACCCGTTACCAGCTCTGAAAAAGCAACTGACGAAAATTCTGAATTTTGATTTTGTGAGTTCGTTCCCCGACTGTTCAAAAGTTGAATTAAATGGTAACTGGTTGGTAACGACCCAACCCGTTACCAGCCCAAATTAAATCCACTATTTTTTTTTCTTTGTTTTTTTCATCTCTCTCTCACCACCTACTCTTTCTTTCTTTAATTTTTAACCACCCACTCTTTCATTCTTTTAATTTTTCAACTATCTCTCCTTCTATCTCTCCCTCTCACATTGTTCTTCATCCACCTATTCCTCTCTGTCAATCTCTCTTTCTTTGTTCATCCTCTCTTTCCCAAAAAAAGTTTAGAACGTTTATCTTCAACAAAGACAAGAATAGGCGGCGGCAAGATCGAGCTCTCATCATTGTTCAACGACATTGAGATCGGCGAGATCGGCTCTAACATTCAGATTTAGATTTTGATAAGATCCAAGAACTGGTAATGTTTTTTTGTGAGATCGGGTTTTTGTGATAATTTTTGGCAATCCGATGATGTTTTTTTTCTTGATCTGAGATCTGATGAAGAGTTTTTGCTAGATTCAAAGGAGTTTAATGATGGTGGGTGGAAAAGAAATCGTGACAATCGGAGAGATTTTCCGGTGATCAATCGACGAAGCATGATCGGGAAAAGGTCCAGTGGAATGAAAGCCCACTAGGTAGATGGTGTTTTTGGGCTACAAATGTTTTATGAGCCTAATCTGCAAATTCTTTAAGTTCAATGCTTATTACTCCATGATCGATCCATGTATTTGAATTAGAGTTTTGAAGATTATATCATCGCACCCTTTTTTTCTTGGATTGTTTTAGGTTTCATTTTTGTAGATCCGATTCATATGTTTGTTCTGGATTTGTATTTTTGTTTATTTATAATTTGGATGAAGTGTTTGAATAAAACATCTTAAATCTGGATTCGTTGAAGATTTTTGAGTTTGTTGAATGTTTGAAGGTTTGGATATGAATTTGTTTTCAGATCTGAATCTTTTTTTTTATTTGAAAAATTCTATGGTAACAGGGTAGGGCGCTGTCAACCCTGTCAGGTTGGCAGACCTGCTGTCAGGTCTGGTAACGCCTAGTAACACACTACCCTTAAGTAACGCCTCGAATCGTAGCGCCATTGTAACGCCCTCGTGCTTTACCATTTGTAATGGGTTGGTAACGCATTTGGCGTTACTAGACCTCCTTCAGATACGTAGTGGTAGTAGGTGCAAGAAGTTTCAGGTGGCTATGGATCAGTGAATGCTAGCTCCATTGGTGTCTGCAGGTCAAGATGGCATTTAAAGTCCAGAGCTTATCCAAGGTGATTGATGGGAAGCTGGCCTCGTGCTTCAACATCCAGACGAAGTGGTGCAACAAAGTCCCCAAAAAGGCAAATGTCTTCTTCTGGAGAGCAACAAGAGGATTGATTCCAGTCATGGTTCAGCTTCAGAAACGGGGAATTGTGCCCCATTCGGCTCTTTGTCCGTTGTGCGGTACTGAGGCGGAGACGGTCGAGCATGCGTTGGTCAAATGCAACCAGGTGGCAGAGATCTGGAAAGCAATCGTGGTGTGGTGTGGAACGGATGTCCGAAACCTCCCGGGCATTCAGTCCCTTATGGGTGATGCTTTTATTTCTCATGTTCAAAACTCTGTGCAGCAGGTGTGGCAGGGGATCGTGTTTGTTTCAGCATGGGCTATATGGAAGGCTAGGAACAAACTTGTGATGCAGGATACCCCATGGAGATCAAATGTTATTTTTTCAGACGTGCAGGTGTTCTCCTTTCTTTGGATTTCTAACAGGTGGGCTAAGATGAACCTGTCTTGGGGAGATTGGCTCCTAGCCCCGTTGGTTGGAGCAGCAGGGAAGTTGGCTTAATCCCGTGTCACGCTTGTCCTCGTTTTGTGGGGTCGTCCGGTCTTTTGGTTCTGTTTCTGTTGGGTAGTAGCTTCTGCTCTGCTGCTTTAGGTTAGCTGGCACCTCGTCGGCTCTTTTTCTTCTTGTAAACTTTTGCTTTAATAAATCTTTGTTGCCGTTTCAAAAAAAAGATGGCATTTAAAGGTTAAGGTGTGAGTCTGCAGGTGTTTGTTGTTTCTTTGTTGTATCCGTGATCTGCAGTTGCTCCTATTTTGTTGTTTGGGTGTGCTCTGTTGGTGGGATGCTTTAGGTGTGATCGATCGTTTTGGTCTATATCTATTCTTGCATTCGTCTCCTATATTTATCAAGTCGCGGTTCAAAAAGAAAAAGAACACACTTTAATTAAGTTAATTTTCTTTTCTTTTTTTTAAACAAGTTAATTTACTTTTTTTATGCTATAAATAGTTTATTTTGACAAATAATTTTAAGAAAATTCTAATTCCTTCATTTGATTCTATTTTCTTTCTCCGGATACACTTTTCAAGCTAACACAATAATATGTGAAAGATACGCTCGTTAGCCTTTTTAAGAAATTTCTGAAGGTTAATATATATATATATATATATATATATATATATATATATATATAAGAAGTTTAAAGCACAGCAATTGATACCCCACCAGCTTTGTACTTATTAAAAACACAACCACAAATTAAACACAACAACCTTATTCTTATTAGTGGAGAGATTATTGAGTGATTATATAGTAATAATCACTAATTAAGGAGTCCGGTACTACATCATGAAGAGATCATGAATAAGCAACTTGCCGAGCGAGGGCTTCACCGTCGGGCATGGGCGCCACATAGACTCGTACTTCACGTTTATTCGGCACACTCTCACCACCGGAGTTAAAGATGGCATCAATCACATACCCACCAAGCAACGACAGCACAAAACCGGCCGCCACACCGGTGATGAACCCAACCACCGCAATTATCGTCTCTGCACCGGCGACCAGAGCGAACTCCGTGTCCAACATGGCAGCTTCAGCGAAATTCTCCAGCGTGGTTCCGGCAATGCTCGCCGCGATGTCGGTCATGTCTTTTGTTGCTCGCTCGATGAGTTGTCCTTTCGGAGCTGCGTAGATGTCCCACACCGTGGCGGCACCGACAAATGCAATGAGCGCGAACCCGGCGACCAGATCCTTGCTGGCGGCAGAGAACGCTTCGTCCACCATCGGTCCCCGGCCGGAGTCCTTGATGATGTCGTGGTAAACTTCGAATCTGTCTTCCGGGCTTAGATTTTTGAACTGCCCTGCAAGGCCTCGCTTCGTCTTGTACCTAAAAATTTCGATCCGGTAGAACAACATGATAAAGGACTCTTGTTTACAAAATTAGCAGCCTTTTGGTGGATAACTCTACTCTATTGATGGATTGATTCACGTCAAGTACCTCAACCCGCTCCATAAACAGTGACTAATTTCATTTTGTAATTTTTTAAAAATAAAACTATTTTGTTAAATTTTTAAGAATTTAACGATGTTCCCTACCGTTCAATCCAAAGGTCACAAACTGACCTGCTCCGCGGTGGAGTTTCTAGCGGAGCGGGCGGATATGTCCATCCCTACTTGTAAGTATCGAAAGTTTTATTAGTGTCAATAATACCTATTGACGAGCTGTTCAAAGGAGATCCCTTCATGGTTGATCCGCTCCGAGTATAACTTAGAGACGGTGCTGCGGTGCGTCTCCATGAACTTTTTAATCCCATCCTTCATTTTCCCGGCGTCCTTAGCGAGGCGGCTGAGAGAGGCCTCATCGTCGGCTGACGTGAACTCACGAGCCTTTTCAAGGATCTCATCGGCGTGAGCGACGGTCTTGTCGAGGAAGTCCTTGCGGACGGAATAGTTCCGGATGGCCTGCATGCCGTAGTTGACGAGGTCCTTAAAGAGGTCCCAGAAGTGATGAGCCAGCTCCTTTCTGGCGTCGGAGTCGCCGTCGCGAAGCTCGTCGAGATACTTTTTGGCTTGGTCTAGGAGCGATTGGGTGGTGTTGTGGTTGGACTTGCTGAGCTGAATGTGCTGCACGCGCTCGTACTCGGATCCGAATGGAATGGTTCGGATCCGGTCGAGCTCGTGCTGGTGGACGAGGGTGGAGAGCCGGCGGAGCTGCTCATCGTTGAGCTCCAACAGTGGACTCATGATATCTTTTGTGCTTTTGATAAGAGAAGTAGCTAGGATTGGTATATTCATATCACATGAGGTTGGTTTTATAGGCCCATATTCATGACTCTACTACATTCATATGGCGTTCCTTGTAACTTCAATTTATAAAACTTTTATATTAAGAAAATAGATATACACCATTTATCCATTTTTTAGTTGTATATATGGTTTGTTTTCCGATTTTTTTATCTTGACTTTAATTATGAACTCGTTAATTTTGGTGAGAAAAAAAAAACTACATCCATTCCCATAAAAGATAATTTGATTGAGTATATAGAGTATTGAAGACTTGAGGATAAAAAAATGAAAACATTATACATGAAAAAAGTAATTTTTAAGTGAAGGGGAGATCAAAACGGTGATAATAATGTAATAATTCAATTAAATAGTTTTGTTAATTAAAAAAGGTTTCATTTTTCTAGCATGACTAAAAAATGTACATATTTTAGCTTTTCTGAGGTGGAATGAGTACGCATTTAAAAACTAAAAGCATTAATTTATGCATATAAATTATTTAACAATGCATATCAAAATATTGAATAAAAAGATTTATAGATTCGTGATTGAAGAAAAACCTAAAAGTAAAAGGAGAGAATAATGTATTCACATCCAATATATATTATATAAAAATTGAGTGAATTGTTTTTTTGTTTTTAATATATTGTTATTTTATAATCTTTTATCATGAATATTTAGACATATAAAGTTTGGGTAAAGTGCATCCTGAACTTTAGTTCTTGTCGCACCGGCGTCTTGTTTTAACTTTTTGTCTCAGTTAAGTCATGTTTTTCAACTTTTTTAATTCGTGCTCCTTTTCCACTCGACTCGGCTTCCATTAAGTTTAACGGACTTTAAGGAAAAATGATAATTTTAGCAACTCAATTTTTTTAGAAAAATATGATTACACTCTAAGTTTTAAAACTAACCATTTAGGCACACTCCCAATAATTATAAACTTGACACTTTTACCAAGAAGTTTTCATTCATTCCTTCCACCATCCTGCCACTGTCTGGTCACGCCGTCGCCGATGACTCGCCGAAACTCACCAAGGCAGCGAACCCATGCCGTGATGCGCCTGCCCTGAGCCCATATCCGGCGGCCTTGGGCCGGGATCCGGCAGCCCTAGGGTCTGATCTACAGCCGCAAACAACAAATAGTGAGTTACGGCGAGTCAGCGGTGGCGGCGTGACCGGACAGTGGCAGGATGGTGGAAGGAATGAATGAAAACTTTTGGGTAAAAGTGACAAGTCTATAATTGTTGAGGGCGTACCTAAATGGTTAGTTTTAAAACTTATGGTGTTAACATATTTTTTTAGAAAAGTGAGTTGCTAAAATTATCATTTTCCCAAAAGTCCATTAAGCTTAATGGAGGTCGGATGAAAAGGACCAAGAATTTAAAAAAAAAATTGAAAATGGGATTTTATTGGGACAGAAAGTTAAAACAGGACCCCGATATGATAGGTGCACTTTACCTTATAAACTTGAATAATTCTTACGTGTATCATAATTTGTAACATAAAATATCTAAATATATACTCCGTCCTTACTCGATTAATTGATCCATTTGACTTTAATGTTTCAATGTTCAATGTTTGACTCAAATTTTTACATAGATAATTAATAGTGAAAAAAATCAAAAAATTTATATTTAAAGATTTTATATTTCAATTTATGATAAGTATATGAATTATTTAACTTTACATGTCTAAACATTCACGAAATAAAATCGTAAATTAAATACTGTAAAATAGCCAAAATAAAAGGATTAGTACATGAAATATGGAGGGAGTATTTTTTTTAAATTCTCATTATTTATTGTATTAATAATTTGAGTTAAATATTGCAATACATAATATAAAAAAACAATTCATTCAATTATCTATTGATGGAGGGAGTATATTTAAATTTCCTATGACTATTTACTCAATCCCGTTAATCATCACCTTTGATTTTTCAACCAAGAAATTAAATGGCGATTACATGCAGTAATCAAAACTCAAACTCAACCAATCCGACAATTACATATCTACCTATCATTATTCAAATACTCCAAGTAGGTGAAAAGTCACTTAGGTGATAAATAACATTGCGATATTTACTTGTAGGAGTCGTACTCGTAATGGACCAGTCAGACATGGGTTCACGGATTTTCAAATTAAGTGGGTGAGGACAAGAAAACTATTTAAGCCTCAACCGGATATAATTGGGCCTGGCCACAATTCTGGGCCCGTTAAAAAAACCCAATGGATTTAGGTGGACTACGCTAGTCTCCAATCCGTCAAGTTTCTTTTTGAAGTTTCTAATTTCGCTGTTGTGGATGACTCGAAGTTTTTGAACGAAATAGCTCATTTTATTAAGGTAGACCCCAATTTTTATTTAAAAGAATTCATTAAAAATATATTTAGAAACTAGAAATATTAATCTATAATTTGGATTTAAATTATTTGACTTTATATATTACAGTGTCAAAGAAATACAGTAAAATTTTAAATTAAATATTGAAAAAATGTACCTTTTTACTAGAACCACTCATAATTTTTTATCAAAAAAATAAAAAGAACGTAGCACTCATAATTTAAGAGAGAAATATATCCATTTTACTTGAAAGGATTGAGTATTCTACATATAAATTAATTTATTTAAAAAATAAACCAAGGGAGTTTGTCATGTCCCTTCACAAATTGAATTTGTCGTCGGAGGAAATCAAACCTAGATTACCTATATTATTTTTCTATCTTCACTCTGTATCCTACTATAAATAATTAACAATGTTAACTAATTTATTATTAATTTTTTAAAGGAAATAAGTAATACTGTTAATTAATTATTTATAGTGGATGTGTGAATGTTTAATTCCATTTGACCATCAAGAATTTTTTCTGTAAGATGGGCAAATAATAGCACAACGTACTGTTGGGGTTTGGAAGCGTGGGAAAACAACAATAATAATTTTCTCCGTGTCGATTCCACGGCTTTCTCCACTATCAATATTAAATCAAACAATTACACGCATCAGTTCTCTCACTCAAAACACACTCTGTTGCAACAATTGCAACTCACTAACACTCATCACGGCACACACACTCGGCTGCTCAACAATGGCTGCTCTCTCAACCTTGTTCACGCACACAACTCTATCACATACACACACGCACACACACTTTTGGCTGCTTCTCTCCCAATCTCACACAAAAAACAACCGCTAAACATTATATATATATATATATATATATATATATATACACACTAACAACTCATAAAAAAACCTAATCCTATTAAACTAGGAATTCTAAAACAACTCAAAATTGGGATATAACAACTTTAGTCCTTTACCTTTTTAATTAATTAATTTGAGTTATTACTCCAACAATCTCCCCTTGACTCAAATTATCTTTTTAACTCCACATTTTCACCAAATCCACAAATCTGACATTCTTGCTTGGAGGAACCTTCACATCCCGGGGCTCGCTCTTGGTCTCTCCTTTGACAAATATGCTTCCAATCAACTCATACAAATTTTTAGAGTTCTTCATTCCTTTCATTACAACCAATGCATTCTTTGAAATTCTCAAACCTCCACCTCGAGCAGAAAATCCAAAACCCAATTTATCCAATTTGCCAAGTGAAATCAAGTTCCTTCTAAATTTTGGAACGTACCTTACATCACCAAGTGTCTTTGTACTTCCATCATGCAACTTGATCTTCACGTTGTCAATCCCTTCAATTCGTTCTTCTCCACCATTAGCCAAATAAATTGGCCTATCACATGGCTCAAATTTTGTGAACCATTCTTTCCTAGAGCAAACATGTTCCGAACAAGCTGAATCAAATACCCAAACATCATCTGAAACTTTCTCCTTGATCTCTTGCACCATTAACAACTCATCACCACTTGTATAATCTTCCATTAAACCAACATCACATTTTTCTTCTTCTCTCTATTCTTTTCCTTTCTTCTTTGTCTTCAAAAAATCTTCCATGTCTTCTTTTAATTTTGGGCAATAAAATTTAATATGCCCCAACTCCTGACAATACCAGCATTCAATTTTGCTCCAATCCTTCCTTGGTCTTGAACCTGATCTTCCTCTCAAATCGCTTTTTCCTCTAAAATCACCTCTTCCTCTCCATATTTTTCTCTCGCTCCATCACAGCTACATCACTACATTCTTTTTCTTTAAACTTTCGAACACGGTCATGCTCCAAAAGCACTGTAGTCACATCTTCTAACTTCAAAGTTTCTCTTCCAACCATCAACGGAGTCAAAACCGGCTCATAAAATTTTGATAAAGAATTAATCAAAATTATAGCTCTATCTTCTTCCTTGATTTGTTCACCAATACTTTCAAGCTGTGTAACCAATTTGTTAAACTCATTCAAGTGTGCAACCAAACCGTACCGTCTTTCATCTTCAAACCATATAATTGCTTCTTTAAAGACAACTTGTTAGTAATTGATTTTGACATGTACATACCTTCAAGCTTCGCCATCAAACTCGTTAAAGAGGTCTCGTTCAACACATCATACTTCAGTTGTGGTGCAAGAGCCAATCTAATCGTACTCACCGCAATTTCTTGCATCTCTTTCCACTTGTCATCTTTAATTTCACCTGGCTTTATTTTTTCAAACACACTACCAAGCTTCTGCTGCACGAGCACATCCTTCACCATGCACTTCCAGAGACTGAAATCTCTGGAACCATCAAAGCAATATCAATCGAAAAATTGCCCGACGTCCCCAGCCATCGCGAACCTCGCTCGATACCACTTGTTGGGGTTTGGAAGTGTGGGAAAACAACAACAATAATTTTCTCCGTGTCGATTCCACGGCTTTCTCCACTATCAATACTAAATCAAACAATTACACGCATCAATCCTCTCACTCAAAACCAGTGACAGAACCAGGAATTCGAAGTTGGGGGGCTGGTGGGTAGATTAAATTAGAGGTTGGAATTTGTAACCATAAAACGTCGGCCTTAACCCATTTTATAATGACCGCAGACCAACCTCCATATATAGTAATAGTTGAAGTAATGGAGGTTAGCGACGCTATTTTCCAATGAAGCCGCCATTAATCATTAACTCCTAACTCGATTGAGAACATAAAAATCGACCTACGAAATTTTTTGAATCCGCTAACCTTTTACGTAGAAAAATAATAATACAAATTCATACAACCAAATTGGTATCATGAGTTCATTTTTATTTCTTTTACTTGATTTTTATAGAAAGCAATATTTCCAAATAAAGAAACAAAAAATAGTGAGAAATTAATAAAAAAAAGAGAATTGTGTGTAATAATAAACTCAAACTCATGACAAGTACAAAAATAAAAATGGATTAGTAATAAAAATTAAATTATATATAAAAAATCTCACAAAAACTACCGTGCATAAATCCAAAATTTAAATGTACTAAAAGATGATTAAAACGAAAAATTAAAGATTAATTAGACATGGTCCCAAACCACAACATATCAAATTTAAATGACTTAGATAAAACTATGAATAGAAAGCAGGGATCAAATTTTTTTTTTACCTAACCAAGTTGAGTTGGTTTCTTTTATGGATGTAATTTGGGTATGTGAGAAAAAAGGACCATTTAGGTTGAGATTTAATAATAAGTGGGTAAAAATTTATTTTAGATTGAGTGGGGGGCTAGTGGGTAAATTATTACATTAATCCTCATAATTTCTACCATATATCCTATACCCCCATCAACTTTGGGGGGCAGTAGCACCCCCTGTCCAAACGTGGTTCCGTCAGTGCTCAAAACACACTCTGTTGCAACAATTGCAACTCACTAACACTCATCACGGCACACACACTTGCAGCTCTCACACTTTGCACAAAAAACACACACTTTTGGCTGCTTGTCTCTCAATCTCACAAAAAACAGCCGCTAAACATTATATATATATATATATATATATATATATATATATATATATATACTAACAACTCATAAAAAACCTAATCCTATTAAAGCTAGGAATTCTAAAACAACTCAAAATTGGGATATAACAACTTTAGTCCTTTACCTTTTTAATTAATTAATTTGAGTCATTACTCCAACACTACGTCCATATAGATTATTAATTAATGCACAACGTCCATATAGGATTAATGTGCACACATACACACACCACATGTATACGTAGAGGTATAGCAATATATATATACTAAGATTGAACAATTTCACGAGCCAAGGCAAGACCATCCGGCATGGGTGCAACATAAATGGGAACGTCTTGCACACTCTGCGACTTCTCACCACCCGATCCAAAGATGGCATCGAGAATGGATCCAGCAATGACGGACAGCACCAGCCCGACGCCGAAGCTCAGAACAAAGCACCCCACAGAAATCATCATCCCGGCGCCTTCTATGAGAGCCAGATCGGAGTCCAAGAGCGCCTCCTTGACGAGATCCCCGACAGTCGAGCCGGCAATGCTCGCCGCAATGTCCATCGCGTCGTGCGTTGCGTTCTCGATTACGGAGCCCGAAGGGTCCAGGTAAATGTCCCACACTGTGATTGCCGCCACAAAGGCGAACAGAGCGAACCCTGCAACAAGCTCCTTCGTCGCGTTAGCGAAGCCATCATCTACAATTTGGCCACGCCCAGAAGCTTTGATGATCTCTTCATAAACCGAGAACTTCTGATCTGGGGTTAGGTCATCAAATGGAGCCGGAAGTCCTAGCTTCTCGCGGTACCTGATGAATTAATGTACTTGACTAGGTGAATGGAGGAAGTATTCATTAGGGGGTTTCAAACTTAAAAAATGAGTGGAATGTAATTCACCTGATTTGTTGGAATTCAATAGTGATTTAATTTTTTAATTCACATGTGAGAATTGTGATGCATGTTTGAAACCACCGTGAAAAATGATAGGAGTGAGTGATGAATTACAATTAAAGCACTCTTAAAAAAAAGAAACCATCGCATCCACGTATCCCCTCATGAAAGGAAAAAAACACAAAAATTGAAAGAAAGAAATCATGAGTCTTGAATGAAAAACTGATTCACTTTTCCTAATTCATCATGATTTATATTAATTCACTTCTCCTAAATTTACCGTGAAAAATGATAGGAGTGAGTAATGAATTACAACTAATTCACTAGTTTAGGTGAAAAACTGACTAATTCACTAGTGAATAGAGGGGGTGAACCAATTTATTTTAGTTGTATAATTTTTTATTTTGAAGTTTAACTACACCTCACAGTAAAAATTTACATGAGCCGTAATTACTTTACCTGGCCACGAGCTGCTCAAACGAGATCCCTTCTTGTCTGACCTCTTTGGAAAACGCCTTGGAGGCCAAGCTACCATACTTGGCATTGAAGGTAGCGATGCCGTTCTTGAACTGCTCAGCATCCTTTGCCAGCCGTCGGACCGCCGCCTCATCCGTCGGGTCGAGCTGTTTCAGCTGATCCATGGTGTCGTTGGCGTGAGCCACCACCTTTTCCATGAACGTCTTCCGCACGTTGTAGTTCCGGACGGCCTCCAGCCCGTAATTCACAGCGTCCTTGAGCATGTCCCATATCAGGTGGGCGATCTCGTACTTGGGGTCGCCGGACAGGTACGAGTCCACCATGCTGCGGCCGGAGTCGAGGATGTTGACGACGGTGTCGTAGTTGTCGTGGCATGTTTGGAGGTACTTGACCCGATCTGACTCCGACCCGAATGGAATGGACTGGATTCGTTGGATTTCTTGGCCTTTGATGAGGCTCGCTAGCCGACGGGTCTGGTCCTCGTTCAGCTCCACTAGCCCTTCTTGTGACGCCATTGTTGATGATTTCTGCAACTCCTTTGCTCTGGTTGATCTTACAGTTAAGTTTCAAGAGTTGGTTAGCGGTGCAAGTGCAAGTTAATTTCCTTAATTGCTCCAATTTTAAGAATACTACAATCGCTTCGATCCTTAGCAACAAGGTTTGATATTAACATTAAAGGTTAAGAAAAGTTTTGATTTGTTGCAATAGCTTCAAAGCTACCATTGAATTTGAATTTATGGTGTATTTCTCATAATGTTTTAATAAAAACTTATCATTAATAAATAACGTTTCGAAAAATAACACCAGTAGTTTTTAACTAACTAAATAATTTCTAAAATCCTACACTCCAACCCTTTTCTCTTTCACAAGGGATCCTGGTTTTTAACTAAATTTTCTTTAAATTTCCGTAATGCTAACAATAATCCATTCAGTATTCTTATTCTCAAACGGACCTCATCTTCTACGAATTCCCAACGGTACTCACTTGTGCATATCCTTGAAGCTAAAACAAAATATTTTAGTTTTGGTAAATGAAAAGGTTTTATGGTTAATTTATTGAATGCTGAATTATTAATTCCTCTATTCAATGAAAAAATATAATAAGAAATGATGTAATTCGTCTTCAGTTTCTAAACTAGTGGTTAAAATTCTAATGATATAAGGTGGAAGTCATGATAACTCCACCTTAATTAATAATAATGTAATTAATTGTTGTTCGACAATATTGAATGTGGTATCTACTTAGTTTTGGAACTTTCATTTTTGATTTCCTGGTTATGATCTCAACTTTGGCTCATGGTTTCAATAATTCGCTTCCTGCGTGAGGCACCGGCTGCTATGTCATTTTCAGTTTTGCTACTCTTAATTGTTGTCGATGTGCTTTCCTGTCGTTCAGGCTCTTAGTGGCCGCATTACAAAGCGCATTAAAAGTTGCATCGCCCACGTAGTGATTTATCTCCAAAAAAATGTCAATTTAATTTACCAATATCTAAAAACAGCTTAATTACATTCACCAATTAGCGTGGAAATGATGGCATGTGTAAACCAGCCATATATAAATTCTAGTATATTTTTTTTTCTAAAGTAATTTGACCCAATATCAATAGGTGGCCGGGTAGCATAGCATTGGTGATCATCTTTTAATTTGTCATTTGATGAAGTAGTAGGTATTCAGCAAGAAGTAATCGTTTCTTTTGTAGGACGGAATGACGTGGACGGTAGATTAATTACTCTCTCAAGTAATTAAACTTGGAGTATAGTGTATAAAAGGCGGTCCCTTCATCTTTCTTAGAGTGCTACATAATGTTATATATATGGTCCTACCATCTAATTAATTAAGTAGAGGTATATATGTCTCAAAAAAAAGTAGAGGTAAAAACTAAGCAAAGAATGGTAAAAACTTAGTAATTAGCAACATTCACATAGTGTTCAGTTCAGTTATGATATATATGGGCCAGCCCATACGGCGGTATTGCCAAATGCAAACGCCGCACGGGCCACGCCCACCACAGCCGGCCTCGTATTTACGGAGAGCCCCTCTTACCAATAAGGGCGCCCCGTATAAATCCGTTAGCCGTAAACGCTTGCTACCTCCCTCAAAACAGCCGTTACACTAATTATGGCATCCAGCTAAAGGAGAAGGAGTAACTCCGCAATAACTCCACTGTTATTACACCATTAATGCACAACCGTCCCAATTATGGACACATTTATGGATATTCTCCAGCATTCAAGGCCCCGTAACGGGACCTGACACCACCCTATATAATGGGTGGTGCCTGCCTCAAATAAGGTGATTACTACACACCCCCACTTCTCCTTTCTTTCTGCACCTGAAAGTGTCCTTTGTCTTGTCCTTCCAGGTACCGGAGTTGTCTTGCAGTGACCATCGGAGCAACCAAGTTAGCCGGAGATTACTCTTTGGCTATCAAGTTATATTCCCTTATAAGGTATATGTATGTATCTGTCAGTTCCACAACCCTAGCTACCTTAAATGAGACACATAACAACTTTGGCTTAAATGCAAATTACTACCCACAACTATGCTGACTCGGGCAATGAAGGGCCTGGACCAAAATTCGTGTTTTTTGCTACCCTGATTTATGGACTTGGGGCAATTAAGGGCCTAGGGTCATTTCTGTTGATCACGTGGCATCACATGTCATCACGGGCATTAGTCTGAAATGGGGTCAGGTTTAGTCAGCATTGTGTTTGTCCATTTTCAAAAGTTAGTGACTACCCCCAAATTCCCCAAACAATGTGCTTGATCCATTCACAAGTTATATAAAATGGACCCTTATGCTCTCACTCATCTTCTTCATGCTCAGTTCTCTTCTCTCGACGTCGAAACCCATAAAAACTATGACTTACCTACACATTAGCGATACATTCAGGGCAGCGTATTCGGCGTCCACCGTCGAGCTGTCCTATGTTTATCACAAGACTTGTCATATTTGTGGGAAGCGCCTCCATGAGTACAGTTTCCGCCGCTATACTGAAAATTATGGAAGGAGGTTTCTGAGGTGTCCTGATTATGAGGTAAGCTTGGGCCATCTCTTTAGGTTTTTTTTATTTTTCATGAGTAAGTGTCTTGTTTTTGGATTTTGAGTCTTTACTTTCATTTTCAAATGCAGCTGCCAGTTGCTCCCGGTGGCACTGAAATGTTGCCCATCTGGTCTGACATAATCATACTAGCTACTGTACTCAAACACAATTCCATTGTGCATTACGTAATTTTCTCAAAACCATCTTTTTCTCCCCCTTTTTGTCATAATCAAAAAGTGAAATAACAAGAGTTAATATAACCAAGTTAAAGCATAGGAGAAGGAATTATCCATAAGGCAACATGTTTGTGCATTCCCAGATGTTTTTGACACGCAGAAAACATAGCCAAACATAACTAAACAGTTTTCTTCACTTGACTCCTTTTTTTTAACCGAAAAATCTAATAACTAGAATATATATATATATATATTAAAAAAATAATATGGGAATTTTCGTTTTATGCACAAGGTTAATATAAGAAATTAAAATCATATAAATATGAAATTAATATTCATATCACATGACTTTGTTTCTTTTGACAGACACTAAACAGGTTGAAGAATGCATACCTGAGGTTATCTTAGATTGCTCATGCCTAATTCCCTTCTTATATAACTAAACCTTTCTTCACAGAGGGATTTTGTGAATATGTCTGCTAGCTGGTGATTTGTATCAACAAACTCAAGTAGAATATCCTCCACTACTAGAAAATGGTACAAAACCAACGGTCAATACCAACGGACAAGCAAGCCTGTTGGTAATTTCCAACGGTCAAAACGTTGGAATATTCACCGGTGACTATTCACTAACGACCGGTTTAACTACACCAACGCGCAAACCGTTGGTATAACCGGAAAAAATATATCTCTAACGGATTGCCCGTTGGTATAATACAAAACTAAATGATTGTAGTTGAAAAAAGGAAAATCTAGCTTACCAACAGGTTGCACGTTGGAACTAGTCATGCTAGGGAATTTTATTTCCAACGGGTTGCGCGTTGGTAAGATCAATGTTCCAACGTGTGAGCCGTTGGAAACAGACAAATTCCAACGTGTTGCACGTTGGAAGCCTCCCAAAACGTCTACCACATTCCAAATACAATTTTGCTTCCCTGCATAACATTAGTCATCTTTAGGTTTGGTTTGGATATTGATATGTGATCGACAAACGGTCCGTTACCACAAGTGCATAACCTAAAGATGACTAATGTTATTGGGTTGTTTCTCTTTCCCATGTGTGCCCTATCTTTCTCCCTGCATAACAGCGATGGGCCTAGCGATCTGATGGTTGTGATGCGTGTTTTCCTCGGAGAAGGTTGGGGTTCGAGTCTTGGTGGGGGATGGGCTTTTAAAAAAAAATTAATCATCGTTCCAACGTGCGAACCGTCAAGCACGTTACAAATACAATTTTGCTTCCATGCATGACAGCGATGGGCCTAGCAATCTGGTGGTTGTGATGTGTGTTTTCCTCGGAGAAGGCTGGGGTTCAAGTCTTTGTGGGGGATGGGCTTTTTTGAAAAAAATAGACATCGTTCCAACCTGCGAACCGTTGGTAAGCTAAGCGTTCCAACGGTTCGCACGTTGGAACCGCTTCTATTTCCATATTTAAATTTTACTTTATAATTGAAAATTTAATGATGCAAATGTATTCTAAAAATAAAAGGTAATTACATGCATGCTTTGAAACATTCTTTTTTTTTAGAGTGTGAAAATGATGAAAATCCGTTGTGCTTAAAGTTTTTATTTTAAAACCAAATTATATAACGAAACATTAATATTAATTAAGAAAATGATATTGAAGATAGACACAAATGTAAAAAAAAAGGATTAACTAGTTAAATAAGATAACACTTTATAATGTAATTATTGAATTTATTGAATTTTTATATTAAATTTGGTTGGACAACAAGTGGTTGTTTTAAAAAAACATGCATCACTTATGCATGACATTAGATGAAGCGACATGGGTTGTTAGGTGAATGGTAATTAACTTAAATTTGATATAATAATTGATAAAGTGATAATGTCGCTTAATCACATTACGTGCATAATACGTTTCTTTATATATAAATATAGGTTCAATCCAAGTAAGGCAAAGGATTGGGTTTCCTTTGTGATTAAAGCTAATTATGACAATGGAACAGGAGATGCATATCCAACTTGGCCTATCGCTCGATCCCATGGCGCGGTTGCTCGATGGTTTACTGAATTCCAGGTATAAATTAAAAAGACTTTACACATATATAGCTAAACTCTTTGTTACAAGATGTAATTGTTACTACAAAAAATTTCTTATGTATATTTTAATGTTTACAATTACCAACCTTGTTAGAAATATTGCGAGTGAGATCCAATTCATGAGTCAGAGGTGTATAGGATTTTCAACAAGCTCGGCATAAGTCATTTGAATAGCATGTACAATACATTAAGGCAACAACCGACTGAAGAGAAGCGTCGGAGATATGCAAGTTGGCTTGGTGATGAATCTTACCGAAAATTAATCGAGTTCTAGGCAAGTGAGCAATTTGAAGCTCAACGGCGAAAAATACAAAATATACGAAAGCAAGCTGCTCCGGATGCTCCGATTTATAGGAAGGGACGTCAGTCAGTTTCTGACATAACATTAACTCTGGTATGATAAATTTAAATTAGTTTTCTTAGATTATTCTTACATATTGCACACTTCGCTCATTTATATTTATCATATAACAGTATGAAAAAGATCTGGAACACCGTATGCCTGGACTTTATACAGTTTATAAGACTGTCAACTTGGCAAAGGATGGATTAATTCCTTCGCAGAAAATCAGATCCGTTGTTGTAAGAAATTTTACATTCTTAAATTTCAGGAATATTGTTAGGAAATTGAAGCTACATATTGTTATTCGTGTGCTTCTGAAATTTCAGGAAAATGTTGAAAGTCAACGTGAAACACATTCAACCACCTCCGAGCCCGATGCCCTGTTCGATGAGGAAAACGCATTTCTTCAGACGGTTGGAAAGAAAAATCGTGGAAGACTGTTAGGATTAGGATCTATGGCTGTGATGATTCCCGGACGTCAATCTTTCAGCTATATTCCTACTCAGGAGTCTCCGCAAGTGATCCAGATGAGGGAGGATATGAAAAAAATAACAGAGAAGATGGAACGGCAAAAGGCAAAAAACAAAGAGAAATTAAAGAAGACAAAAGAGGAAATCAGCCAAATCAGAAAAATGCAGAACAGGGTGCTGAAAGCATTAATGAGGAGCTCAAAGTTCAGTGGTCCGGGTACAAGTTCTCGAGGGATACCTACTGATGAGTTCGATCCTGATATGGCAGGACATTACGGATTCTAGCCTTTTCAAACACCATCAACATCAGATTCAGATTCAGAGGGGTCGGACAGCTAAGCTTCGGTTAGGTCTTCGATTTTCAAAACACTTGTTAAGTCATTTTAGAATTCTATCAACTTTTATGTAGGATATGTTATGTAGATATTGGATGCTACTTCTACGTTTTTAATTATATTTCAGCAGTACTTCTGGTGTTGAATGAATTTTAATTTAATAAACACAGGTTTGAGTATTGTATACAAATAAAAAATATTTTTTTTAAAAAAAAATGAGTTACCAACGGTCAACACTTTGGTATATGTTGGAGCTGTTATTTAATCACTATACCAATAGACTGACCAGTTGGTATTCACAATACCAACTGACTAGCCAGTTGGTATTCACAGTACCATCTGGCTGACCAGTTGGTATTCACAATACCAACTGGCTAACCAGTTGGTATTTACACATCCAACTAGCCCCCTCGTTGGTAATCTTACCAACTGGTTAATCCGTTGGTGGGTATACCAACTAGCTTACCAGTTGGTAACCATACCAACGCGTAAACCTATTGGTAGTAGTACCAACATGTCGACTCGTTGGTAGAGTTGTACCAACGTGCTCGCACGTTGGTTTGTCAATTCCGGTCACCGGATTTTGACACCAACGACCAACCCAGTTGGTAGAGAAAACTAATCAACGAGTTAGCTAGTTGGTTAAAATTATACCAACGATGCAAATACCAACGCGTAGTTTCCAATAGGTAGGTCAGTTGGTTTTGGCGTTTTCCAATGTGTTAGCATGTTGGTACTAATCGTTGGTTTTGCACCATTTTCTAGTAGTGCCTAAAAATTCTTTTGACACAATGTATGTGAGATTCTTTTGGAGTAGATTGAAATCTAGCACACAAACATACACTGAAAAGAATATCATGCCAACTTGCAGTTAGATAAAGTAAAGAACCAAACATGCTTCTAAACAACTTTTGCTCAACCTGTTTACCATTCGAATCTTCATCCAGCTTTATTGTTGCACTCATAGGTATGGAACTAGGTTTTGCTTTAGCATAGCCAAATTTCTTCAAGATATCCTTTATATATTTGGCTTGACTTATGAATATCCATTCCTTTGATTGTTTTATTTGAAACCCAAGGAAATAGTTTAATTCCCCCATCATACTCATCTCAAATTCTCCCTGCATAAGCTTTGAAAAATCCTTGCACAAAGATTGATTAGTTGCACCAAAGATCATATCATCAACATAAACTTGAACAACTAACATGTCATTTTTAGAAGACTTAATGAATAGGGTGTTGTCAACTTCTCCTCTTGTAAAACCATGATTAACCAAGAAAGTACTCAACCTTTCATACCAAGCTCTAGGAGCTTGCTTTAAACCATAAAGAGCCTTTTTTAACTTGTAAACATGGTCCGGAAAGTGAGGATCTTCAAAACCAGGAGGTTGTTCTACATAAACCTCCTCTTTTATAAA
Source organism: Stellera chamaejasme (assembly GCA_024586325.1). NCBI lineage: Eukaryota > Viridiplantae > Streptophyta > Magnoliopsida > Malvales > Thymelaeaceae > Stellera > Stellera chamaejasme. Next base: position 42,290,404 of record CM044987.1, read on the forward strand.
CCTCATTTAGAAAAGCACCTTTAACATCCATTTGAAAAAGTTGAATATCCATAAAGCATGCAAATGCACAAAGCATTCTTATTGCTTCAAGTCTAGCCACAGGAGCAAATGTTTCATCAAAATCAATTCCTTCCTCCCTGTGAATAGCCTTTAGAAACTAATTTTGTTTTATTCCTTGTGACAACGCCATTTTCATCAAGTTTATTTCTAAAAACCCATTTGACACCAATTATGGAATGATTCTTTGGTCTGGGTACCAAATCCCATACTTCATTCCTTTTAAATTGATTCAGTTCTTCCTGCATGGCATTTATCCAGTTTTCATCTTGCAAAGCTTCATCAATAGATTTAGGCTCAACAAGTGAAACGAAATCATGAAATGCACAAAAATTCTATAAAGAAGAGCGTGTCATTACCACTTGGGTTAAATCACCCAAAATATTTTCCTGAGGATGACTTGATTTGTGCTTGAATTTCCACTCATGAGGCAATACATGTGAAGTCTGGACAACAACCGAATCTTGTTCTTCTGTTCTTCCTGGCATTCTCTCAACAAGTTGAGAAGAGTCTTTTTCTTCTGATTTTTCATCTGTTTGACCTCCAGCTGGGTTATTTTCTTCACTGATCCTCTGATTTGTGTATGCTGGACTTTCAGGAACATCATCTTCTTCTCTGACAACATTGTTAGTTTCATCGAAAACAACATGTATCGATTCTTCTACCTTTAAGGTCCTTTTATTGAAAACTCTAAAAGCTTTACTTTTTAGAGAATAGCCAAGAAAAATAGCCTCGTCATTTTTCGCATCAAACTTATCTAGATGTTGTTTACCCAGATTCAACACAAAGTATTTGCATCCAAAGGTATGAAAATGAGAAACATTGGGCTTTTTACCTTTCCAAAGCTCATATGGAGTTTTGTTTAGGATATGCCTAATCAAAACCCTGTTGAGAATATAGCATGATGTGCTTGCAGCTTTTGCTCAAAAAAACTTTGGAAGAAAGTAGTCATTTAGCATGGTTCTTACCATTTCTTCAATGGTGCGATTTTTCCTTTCTACAACACCATTTTGTTCGGGTGTCCTTGCACAAGAAAAATTGTGATAATACCAAATGAAGCACAAAAAGATTCCATCTCAGAATTGACAAACTTACCACCATTATCACTTCTTATTGCAACAATTTTATTACCTTTCTCATTTTGCACTTTCTTGACGAAGTTGACAAAAATTTCATAAGTCTCACTTTTCTTTGCAAGGAAAAATGTCCAGGTAAATCTTGAATAATCATCAATGATAACAAAACAAAATCATTTACCTCCAAGGCTGGTTGTAGAGATCGGACCAAATAAATCCATATGTAATAGTTCCAGTATTTTTGCTGTTGTCAAAACTTGTTTAGCTTTAAAGGAAGCTCTTGTTTGCTTACCTCTCAAGGAAGCTTCACGCTCCTTTTCTTTGTTAAACTTGATTTTTGGCAGTCCTCGTACCAAATCTCTTTTTGACGATTTTACAATGCTGTACATGCTCGCATGTCCTAGTCTTTTATGTCATAGCCAACTATCATCTTTGTTAGAAGCAATAAGGCATTTTACATTAAAAGAAGATAAATCATCTAGATCAATTGTATAAATATTTCCACATCTCCCACCAATAAACTTAATACTATTGGTTATTTTATCAATTACATGACATTGGTCAGATTTAAAAGTAACATAATAACCACTATCACATTACTGACTAATACTCAACAGGTTGTGTTTTAGTCCTTCAACTAGCAGTACATTATTGATAGTAGATGAACAATATTACCAACCTTACCAATACCAAGTACCTGGCCTTTGCTATTGTCACCAAATGATACTGTACCTCCTTTTCTTGGTGTGTAACCGAAGAACTTGCTCCTATCTCCGGTCATATGTCTTGAACAGCCAATGTCCAAGTACCACGTATGCTTCTTCAAGGCCTCAGATTTAGCTGTAGCCATCAGGCATTGTTCAACAGGTTGACAGTTCTGGAATGTGCAGTCAACAGGTTGACAAGTCTGGAATATGCAGCTTTCTTCTTCCATTTCTTCATTATCAGTGAGACATAAGTTTGCCTCTTCCTCTTCATTTGAGGATAAATCTTCTGTAGTTGAACAACTATCACTCCATGCTGCCATACCCTTCAACCCGGGCTTTCTTTTCTTGAAAGTTCTTTTCTTATCAGAACTTCCTCTTTGTTTCTTGGAGCTGCCCTCATTTGTTGGACTATCAAATTGCATGTGTCCTCTTTCACCGCAGTTGTAACAAATTGGAGGTTTGAAGGGGCTGCTCTTTTTATTATTTGTTTGAAGATATCTTCTTTTACTTTTGAGCAATCTTTTGATTTTTCTTGCTATCATTGTTGCTTCATCACCTGTTTCTTCTTCACCTGAAGGGCTTTCTTCTGAATCTTTTGCCTTCAAAGCAATTGACTTGTTCTTCCTGTTCATCTTTTCAATTTCTCTATCCTTCATTTCATATGTCATTAGTTTTTCAAATAATTCATCAACACTAATAGTTTTGATATTACCTCCTTCACTAATTGCTTCAACTGTACTTCTCCAAGTTGATGGTAGACTCCATAGGATTTTCCTGACCAATTCTTCATTTGTATAAATCTTACCATATTGTCGAAGAGGTGTTATTATCTCATTGAATCTCCTGTGCATGTTAGCAATTGTTTCTTTTGGATCCTAAGGTTGGTTTGATGTAATAACATTGGAATCTTTGGATACTTTGATGTTTTATCACTATTTTAGGATACTAGATCAGGGAAAAGGATCTGGTGGTTTTCCACTTTGCTGCAACATTTGTTTTAGAAAAATGACGATATGGGGCAACGTTTTCCACCACCTGATTTTTTATTCCCTTTCAAGAGTTGTTGCCAAATTCATATTACTTTGCATGGTATTTTAAGCCAAATGTACGATGATGATCAGTGCTTCAAGATTATCTGCAGTTTCAATTTAGATTTCAACTATATTGATTGTAATATATTTTTTTAAGAAAGACAACTTGAATTAATAACGAATAAAAGAACACTCCTCCAAGGAGAAGGGATTGAAATTTTTTCCCCTTTATTTTCCCGCTTTTCATAACTATTTCATGAACTAAGAGGCTTTCACGTCCAAGCATGTGTTCAAGAGAATGAAAGGAATGATTGTAATTGCATGGCATTTTTCTGATTCTTTTCTTGTTTTATTTAATAATTTTAACACTTATACCATTATTTTGTGTTTTTGGTGGGACTTTATATGTGAATTTCCTTAAACTACCAAGTTATTTAGTGTCCCTTGAACTCTCCATATGTTAATTTTTGGGATTCCTATAATTTCTTTTTTTGGTTTCTTTATTGAGGATATATTGTTTACCATATATTTCTTTGCTCTATGTTTGTTTTTCAGTTAAGATTCTTGCATCTTATTCTTCTACAAGATCTAAAACTGTAAAGTGCAATTTTCATATAGTAATTAAGAAACTTTACAACATATTTTCCTTCCTTTTGATCGCATTCACTATTGGGAGACAATATTCAAATTCAAAGAAATCCTCTATTTTTTAATAGCAGTTTTTTTTCCAATTTTACTTTGATCGAGCATTGACGGGCTTTTTCAATTGGTAACTCTCCCAGCATGTTTTCTCCATACACAATACTCGAATCAGAGACCTAAAAAGTATAATTTTGCGACAACATTTTATATATATATATATATATATATATTCTAATTGTTTAATAAATTTAAATTAGCTACCCACCCCACTACCGTTAGTAGGGGCACGGTAGCGGTAGATCGCTACCCAGGACCACGTGGCGCCGCCAACTGAGCTGGTAGCGCCACTTCTGATCCCGCTACCATCTTTTCTTTTTAAAAAATGATTTCTTTATTTTCATCATTTAATAAATGATTCAATAATAATATTATTTATTGGTATTTATAGATTTTAAAAACAGAAATAATCTTAATTATAAATTAACCAAATGTATCAATTACAATAAAAAAAAACATCTAAAATCAAATAGTTTTTACAAAAGTGTCCTACGGGGGAGGCAAATCGTAATCGTCACCCTGATTCTCACGCGGCGGGGAATGGTGCTTCGAATCGCCGAACTCCTGTCTGTTGAACCCTTAAGAGAATGAGTTAAACGACTCATTACTCCGCCTGAATAACTCTGGGTCGTACACGTTATTGTGTGGCGGCTGCTGAGGTGATTGCTGCTGTGGCGTCGGCATCATCAGGGTATAATAATCAGCACCGCGGATGTTGGGCGTCTGGAACCCTGTAGTCGTGCGCCAAGAGGACCACTGAGGTTGCGACTGCGGCGTCGGGATCAACATGGTAATAAGAGAGATCAACATGCTAAACAAGAAGATCGGCATGACAAAGAAGATAGATCAACATGCTTAAAAGAGTGATCAACATGACAAAGAAGATATATCAACATGCTAAAACGATTGATCAACATGACAAAGAAGATAGATCAACATGGTAATAAGAGAGATCAACATTCTAAACAAGAAGATCAACATGACAAAGAAGATAGATCAACATTCTAAAAAGATTGATCAACATGACAAAAAAGATATATCAACATGGTAATAAGAGAGATCAACATGCTAAACAAGAAGATCAGCATGACAAAGAAGATAGATCAACATGCTTAAAAGATTGATCAACATGACAAAGAAGATAGATCAATGATAAGTGCACATTATTGTATATATTTTACCCTCAATTTTGCATAGAAACTCAATTAATTGCTATGTTCTTATTAACTTGCACAAGGATTTTGTAGGATTTCACTTTGGGAGGCATTTGGGCAAAATTAGAGAATTAAAGGTTAATTTGACAAGTAATGAGAAATGAGGCAATATGGATGATAGGTTGAAGTTAATGATCAAATTGATAAAAAGGAGAAGTTTTGGGGTCAAGGTGAACAACTTAAAGAACTTGGAGGCCATGATGGGAGGTTGACCAATATTCATTACACCTAGTCCAATTTGGACTAGGTTTCGACGTAACAAAGGGAGAGGTCTCTCTTCATTATGATAATTGGCCACTTTGGGAGAATCAAGGGAGGAGGAGGGCCGCACACAATTGAGTAGCACGCATCATGAAGGGGAGATTTTTTGAGAGAGGAACACAGGCTGAGCAAAACTGGAGAAATCGATCACTGTTCTTCATTATTTTTTATCCAAAAAAATCCGGGTTTCATTACACTACGTAGAGAAGTCGAATTTTACTGCGGCGGAGGCCGCAGTAAATGGCGTTTACTGCGGCCTCTGTCGCAGTAAATTTCGCAGTAAACGCCATTTACTGCGGCGGAGGCCGCAGTAAGGCGGTTTCCCCACGTAGTGTTATTTTATTAATTCTTGTCATTGAACATGTTTAGTGGCTAATTTTCTAATTGCTTTCTAGGATTATTTTATGAAGCTTGACTGTAGGATCTAACACTTTAATTCTACATGTTATTACTCTGGGATAATGTTTAATTACTTGGAACATTGATGCATTATTCTCTTGATCACGGAATATTTGTGGTGTGTTTTTGCTCGATAGAGAAAAATATTACTAGACCACAGGGTAATTAGGCTAGATACCGTTATAGAGCGATGACTTGCCACGGGTTCTAGGAAGAAGATAGATCACCAAAATAATTAGAGTGGAGCGATGACTGTGCTTTAATCACCTAGGTGGAACGCTCGATAGAGGACATCTAGAATTGATAAATCTTCTTACATGTTGAGAGTAATAATTGTAGTAAAATTTGAGTGTCAAACCAGAAGGTCAAGTGGATCATAAATCCTAGAAAGCAGCTTTAATTCCTGAATTTTCTCATCACCTGCAGTTTAGTTTTGTTAATTAATTTTCACAAACAATCAATCAATAATCTCATTTAATTCCATAATTCATACACAACTAGCTAGAATCACAAGTCCCTGTGGATTCGACCCGGTACTCACCGGTTTACTACTTGTTTGACAGCCGTACACTTGCAGTGTTGCGACCAAGTTTTTGGCGTCATTGTTGGGGACTTGTTTTTTTCTTCTTGTTATTTGTGTTTGAGTTACATTGTACTCCCTCCGTCCGCAAAAGACTCCACCATTTGTTTTGACAGTTTCACAGTATTTAATCTATGATTTTTTTTACGAATGTTTAGACACCGAAAATTAAATATTTCATATGTGTATCATAATTTGAAATCTAAATTTTCTGAATATATTTTTTCTGAATTTTTTAAAACTATTTATCTTTTTTAAAATTTGAGTCAAACATTGAACCTTGAAACAGCAAATTCAAATGGTGGAGTCTTTTGCGGACGAAGGGAGTATATAATAATTTTTTATCATTTTTTTCAGAAAAAAAGAAAAAAAATGGAAGACCAAGTGGAAGATGAGATCCAACGTTTGTTGAAGCAGACATATTTCATAATAAAGTATTGGGTCAAAGATTATCAATTGTCAGACGATAGTTTCCTTGGAAGTGGAAAAATTGGTCCGGTAGAGCAGTTGTTCAAAGAAAACTTCACTTCAATTGAAAGAATTGTTTGGCAAAAGTACTTTGATTGAGTTAAGTGAGGGAATCAAGCAAAATTGGAGAGGAATAGCAACAAAGTTTCAAGAACTATATGACCGGATTGAAAATTTTGAGAGGTTGGATAATCTTGATGAAGATGACTTGAAGGATTATGGAAAAGAACTGATATGCATGGAAAGTCACATGGCACCCAGGAAGGAACAAGTGCCGAAAAACTCAAATGATTTTTTGAGTGATGATAATTTCTTTCCCCAATCTAATTGTTTGATTAAAGAAGATGACATGATAAGTAATAATGTTTTAATTGTTGATAATGGTGATGCAAATGTTGATGATGCGATTTTTGAGTATGAGCCTACATTGATAAATAAAACTCTTTCTACACTTGATGTGCCTAGCTATGATAGCTTAGAGGTGGGAAAGTCTATTATCATGATGCATATCTTGACTCCCATGCCATCTTTTGTTTGCCAACAATATCTGAGAAAAGACTTCTGCAAAATGTTCTCTTTAATCCATGTGTAGTGAGATTTTCCAAGAATTTCTTGAATAAGTCTGCATGTCAATTGCTTGATTTGGGGAAGGGAAGTGATACTTGAAGTGTGAAAATGCATGATAATTGTTTTTATGGATCAGAAGAGAAGCTCGAATGGTCTAGATTGGTATTTGATCCTGGCGCTAATAATGAATCTTTGATTTTACACCATAGAGAAAAGATGCATGATAAGAACCTTGCTACCCATGACTTGTGTGATCAGCATCTTATTCATGTCAAGAGGTTGAGCTACGATACCAATCGGGATCATGTTCTTTTGTTTGGTTATTCTTGGTTTCGAGGGTGGTTGTTTAAATTGGAGAGAATTCATGTCTTTTCTTACTTTATAAAATCTTTTATTTTGGTAGTCTTATCCTTAAGATTACTAACTTGGCCATGGAGAAAGGGCCTCGTGAGTTTTGCAGGTATAGAGGATTCAAGTTTGATGATATGGAAAATTGCATGCCGGAGCATCTAAATGGTTGGACCGGTTCTACATGGAAACATCTTAAGGGAGTCACTTGAGTCCTACTGATGGGACTGTCGAGCTAGCGACGTTAAAACAAGCTAATTATTAGTATATTTATCTTAATTAATTTTAGATTAGTAGTATTTAAGGTTTAATGATGATGTTGGACAATGGATGGAGGTGAATAAAGGTAAGAGTAAGCTTGAAGAATTGTGGAATAAATTTTGGAGATACTCGGAAAATTGGCGGAGTAAAATCAGGAAGATCTTTTTACAAGCCAATTTTGAAGCCTTTACAGTCATTTTATGGATTTTAAGTACGAAGATAAGTTGTAGGTTTATCTCTTAGCTACAAGTGGGCTTTTGAATCGCCTCAATCGGATGTCGGAGCACAAAGTTATGGCTAGAATATGGAGGTTGAAACGAGCTGACAGAAAAGTCGTGCCAAGGTCGCGGGCAAAGGCAATGATTCGCGGTCAAAACTGCATTCTACAAATTTTCCACAGAGTTCGCAGTCTGCAAAAGATTTTCGCAACCTCGACCTCAAAAAGTCAACCGTCGGTCAACCGGTTGCTATAAACTTCAAGAAGGCATAACTTTTGTTACGGGTGTCCGTTTTTCGCCCACAATATATCAAACTGAAGGGAAAAATAAGCTCTATCCATTTATAAAGTCCTCTTCAACATATGTGAGCACCATTGGTACAGATTTTAATGGAACCTCCCGAGACATGGAACGGGGGACCTAAGTTGGTCCCCCAGGTATGACTTTTGATTCATTTCTCTCTTTAACCCTTTACAATATTGTGGACAATGTAGATTTCGAGTTTGGGGGGGGCTGATTATAGCTGCTATGAATTGGATTGTTGGAATGATTGCTTGCATGCTCATGTTGACATCTTGGCTTTTACTTGTTAGTATAGGAATGCATACAAAAAAAATTGAGAAAAATGAAATTTTTTTGAAAATAGTAGTGGTAATGCATGTAGTATTTAGGTTGCATTTTAGGGACCCTAATGCTCCAGTAAGTCGGATTTTAATTTGGAGCATCCGTTGATTTACATATCTATGATCATATATGTGATAGGAAATTGTGTTCAAAGCTTTAAATGGAAATTTTACCTGTGAGATTTTGAGCCTAATTATGCATGATTTGTTGGAATTGTTCTTTCATGAGAGTATCTTGCTAAGTATCTTAGCTAGAACTTGCTTGCTTGGAACCGTTATAAATCTACATATGTTGTGTGTTAAGCCGGGAAGACGGTGGCAAATTAGAATGATCTTGTTATCTAAATAGCCAACCTATGTTGTGTGATTTTTGCAGAGAGGAACATTGGCTGAGCAAAACTGCACCGTTCTTCATTTTTTTCATACAAAAAAATCTGGGTTTTATTATTTTATTATTTCTTGTCATTGAACATGTTTAGTGGCTAATTTTCTAATTACTTTCTAGGATTATTTTGTGAAGCTTGACTGTAGGATCTAACACTTTAATTCTACATGTTATTACTCTGGGATAATGTTTAATTACTTGGAACATTTATGCATTATTCTCTTGATCACGGAATATTTGTGGTGTGTTTTTGCTCAATAGAGAAAAATTACTAGATCACAGAGTAATTAGGCTAGATCACGGAATGAGCTTGTTATCTAAATAGCCAAAAATCACACAACAGATCTGAAATAAACGATGATCTTCGGCATCGATTCGTCCCCTCCCGCCAACCGTCATTATCGCACCATCGATTCGCCCCCCTCCCACCGCCGAGTCCGCACCGATACTCAAATCGAGCACTTAGCATTTTGAAGGACTCAAGATGAAGGGTTTCTTCATGTTTCGGTGATGGCAGGTCGAGTCTGTAGGTTAGATGGAAGGTCAAGCTCAATCAGTGGTTAGCGGCGGCGCTTTCAAGCAAAGGAGAGTGCGGCAGTGACATGGAGAAGCTCTGCGGTGCTATGGCGGATGATTGGAGCGTTAGTTGGGGAGAATTCTGGCCGATCGATTTCAGCCAATGAGGTGGTTCTCTATCGGATCGGCGGTGATTGGGTTGCTCAGGTGGTGGTGTCTCGCAAAGAATGACGGTAAGATGATGCATCAAATGACAGAGAGTAATACAAAGGTGGAGGCGGAGCTGGTTGGCTTTCGGTGAGAAAGCTTTTCGAGGATGGTCGCTGGGCGGCGAGCTTTGAAACATAAAAGAGAAAAGGAAAAACGATTATGAAATAAACGGATGGAGATAAGAGAGAGCAGAGTAATCAAATGCTATAAAAGTGTATTTTAATTATTTTTTTGATTTGGGTGTTTTAATTATTTTAAATACATATGAGAAAACAAAGAAGAGTGATTAGATGCTTGCCTTAACTACAATTGAAAATTTTGGAAGTTACCATATTCAATTGTTACCTTATGGGATCAGGAAAACAAACTCCAAATCTGATGTGGAGGTGATATGAAGCTGAGGTGGAGCACAAGTGGCGCGACCAGGAAGCGAGTTTCATTTTTTTGGCAATTAATGCAGTTATCCTGTATTAATATATAACTAGTCCTAATATCTGACTTCGTCACGAGTTCATTTTTTTCAATAAAAAACAACTGTGTTAATGAAGTATAAACTAAAAACGTTACGTTTGATGTTAGTTCAATTATTATAGGGGAAAAGGTAATTTTGTCACTGAAGTTTACGAAATCTCTGAATTAGTTTCTGAATTAGCTACTGAAGTTCATTTTGAAAGAAAAATGTCATCAAAGTTTTAATGAAGGGATAAATTTATCATTGGATGTTAACTTTTCCTAGTTGGCGCTCATGCGGCGTGCCACTAGATGATTATGTGGATATTGACTATACATTTTGTAGAGTTAATATTGCATTTCACCTTAAAATATCATTTTGAGGGTTGAATTGTTTTTTTTACAAATTTTAAGTGAAATTAAAATATTAACCCTACAAAAATGTATAGTCAATGTCCACATAATCGCCCAGTGTCATGCCATATGAGCGCCAACTGGGACAAATTAATGTTCAGTGGCAAATTTAGAGATTTCGTAAACTTCAGTGGCAAAATGACCATTTTCCTTTACTATCCAAAAAATCTAAATGTAAAGTACAAAAAATTCAAGTGAAGTACATGCAACATTAAAGAATTGTCTCCCTTTAACCATGTTGTGATTGTGCTGAACAGTAATACACTTGTTATTTGGACAAAATTATTTATCTTATAAGGATATATTCATTTAGAGAAATAGAAAAGAACTTAAATTTTTTTTTTGAAGTTTTCGAAATAGATATGATTTTTTTAGAGAAAATATAAGATAAATGATTGATTTGATATTTTCAAAACAACTTTGTGCAAGCGGATGTGGACCGTATCCAATCTTTGAATTGAAATTTGATGGAAGGGGCAGACAGCTTAATGTGGCAATTCAATTCTTTTTGGCGAATACACAGTACGAAGTGACTATCATATCTTACAGACCATGGATAATTAGGAAGTCGACATTCTTGACAAACGAATATGGTTGACGATTTGGGGATCGCAAATTCTGAAGACGAAGATCTTTGCGTGGTGATTATTTAAGAGATGTCTGCTAGTGAAGGCGGAGCTATCCAGAAGACACATTAATAAGAATCCTCTTTGCCCCCTCTGTGGTTTAGCTGAGGAAATGGAGATCCACATTCTGTTTAAGTGTAACAAGGTGGCAGATATTTGGAAACGACGATCCCCAACCAGTTAACTTATTGGTATCAATTGATGGACCAAATAAAGCCTCCAGTAGGATGGGAGCATATTTTCATCATAGCCCGGACCATTTGGTTCCATTGAAACCATGAAAATTATGATTTTATTTCTCACCATGTTTTGTGGTAGGTTGAGCGTGCAATGAACGAAGCAAAGGTGACTACGAACCCAGGTGTAAGTTGTGTGGAAAGCTGATGGACACATCCTCCAATAAAATGGTCAAAATTAAATACAGATGCAGTGGTCGGTGTTCAAGGATGGATTGGAGTGGGGGCTGTCTTGCGTGATCACCAAGGAAAAGTTGTGGCATCCCTAGCTCTCTCTGTTAAAAGCAATCATGATGCCTTCTACATTGAAAGTTTTTCAATTTATGAAGGACTCCGAAGAATAGGACGTTTTGGTGAACGAAGAATCTTAGTCGAAACGGATGCGAGTCAAGTAGCAAACACAGTAATATCTGGAAGGCAGATCCGGTCTGAGGCGTCCGGCAACATTGAAGCAATTCGTCTCTTCTACTTTCTCTTTCTTGGTTGGAGACTTGGCAGGTCGTACATTGCTTCAGAGAAAGTAATCAAGCAGCCCACCTACTTGCCCAGCATGCCTTACATGTGCGATAACCGTCCAGCTAGATTGGCTTTAACCCTCCGGTCGTTGCAGGTTATTTATGATTTGACGGACTTGTATTTTATGTGTCACTCTCGTCTTTCCTCTCCCTCTCTCTGTTTTCTCTCTCTCCCTCCTTTGGCCCCACTGGACTCTCGGGGTTCCTACCTGGTATCTTCCCTATTGTTTCGATAGGAAAATAGTGAATCCAGACTTATATAGAGTTTCTTTTGGTTCAAGTATTCGACTGTTGAAAATGAGAGTCGACCGTCTTGTTGGGACTCTGGGAATCCCTTTCCTAATAAAAAAAAGAGCCTTTTGACTTTTTTAAAATTCGCATATACAGTGTTATACCTACACAATGATTATATATTCAATGATGAACGAGGTAAATGACTTAATTCAACATACAATTTATCGATAGTCCTCAAATGATTTTAATAATTGCAAATGAAATCTCACATTCATAAATTATTGTGGTATTTCTAAGAATGAATTAATTAGGTCTTTTTCATTATTCCTTAGAACATCTACTCCCATAAAATAGAATTTTCTGACCCTAATGATAGTGGTCCATATATATATATATATATATATATATATATATATATATATATATATATATATATATATATATATATATATATATATATATATATATATATATATATATAATGTTTGCTTTTTGTTTTGTGCTTTCCTAAGCTTCTCTTCTTTCCAACTGGATGTTCAACATGGAATTCTATATTCAATTGGAGGGTGAATGTGTCCCCCTGATTGGTGAAAAACGTTGTCACTTGTTCAGTTGTTTGCTCATGTGCACCAAAGCCTCCAATTTACCGTCTTACCCCTTTTCAATATCTATATTATTAAATGGTTCCTCTCTGCGTAGTTTCCCACGCCCAAGAGATGATCAAGAACATCTCCAGCTACCTGTCTCTTTGTAATTAATCAGATGACTGATGCTGTAATCTCCGCCATTTTTTGGGTGAGCTGGTGACGATCCTGAAAGAAGAGATCAAGAACGAGGTGAAGCGTCTGACCGGATTCGATGACGAAGTAAAGAAACTGAGGAAAAACCTGGAGACGCTCCAGTCTGTTCTTCTAGATGCGGAGGAAAAACCTGGATTCGATGAACGGATTTAAGTGTGTTTCATCTACACATTCCATCCCTTGGAGTCCCATCAAATCCGCTCTTCCATTGGAGTCCATTGAAGCACATCCGTCCCTTTGAAGATCAAGGATGTGAACTTATGTTTAAAGAAGCAATCAATAATTTCTTTAAGCTGTTTTTCCCTTTGTGCAAACTAATATTCTCGCTCTTAGTAGCATGTTTTAGGACTCTTCTTGATATTCCTTTATTGGTGTGATTCAATGGTGATATGACATGATTTTGATGAAAAATACATCATACAATCTTGAATAAAATCGAATTGATTCATGGTTAACTTGGGCCATTACTCATGATATAAGATCTCCATATACACATGTAAATGAGACATATAAAATCAACACCCTTCCATAGAATGATGTCATGTGTCCTTACTTTTAAGTTAGATGCTTAGAAAAATGTGATGACTCCTAATGAGTGACACATAATATTAAAACAAAATCATCTTCTGCCGAAAAAACATTACTCCCTCCGTCCCATCAAATATAAAGCATTTGACTTTGCAAGAAGATTAAGAAATATGGTTAAGGTAAAATAGGCATATAAGACAAAAATAATTTTTTGAGTCGAAAGAGAAATGAAGGGTAGTAAGGTAAAGTTGATGTAAAAAAGTTTCACTTTTAGGAAACGTTGGAGTTTTGATGGGAATGCAAAAAAATGAATATGTTGGATATTTGTTACGACGTAGGGAGTAATTTTTTAATAGTAGAAAAAAATAGATTTTAAAGCCAATAGTTACATTCAGTGGCGAAGGTGTAGTATGACTAGGGGTGACCACTGCCACCCCCAACATTTTGTAAAAAATAGGGTATATAATGTACATTTTTATAAATTAAAGGGCTAATTTTAATTTTATCTATAAATTATATCTATTATGTAAATTTATATACAACAATTTATATCTATAATGGATCAATCTTAAAAACAATAAACCCAACCCAAACCCAAACATTTTTCCTAAATCCCAAACCATTTTTAACTGAAGCCCACCCACCCCACGTGAAAGTTCAGTTTTGTTTTCGTCTCAACTCTAGCTCTTCCCCAAACAGCCAAGGGCTTACTGCACACTGAGAACAAGACCTCTGTTTCTATCCTCCCTCCGTCTTCCGACGAATTTCCGTCCTCTGGCGAATTTCGTCCTCTGCCACAGCCTTCATATCTATTTGAGTTCTCTTACCTCTGTTCGGCTGTTCCCATAGCCATAGACCGCAATCTCACTTATGTTGCATCGCACATGTGAGCCTCCCTCGATTCATCCCGCTCTTTTTCTTAATCTCTTTTGTTAGCTCAATTGCCACGTTCTTTTATGTGAATATAGGTTTTGTAGTGTACTTTTCAATTTTGTTAGAAGTTAGAATTTTAATTATTTGACTTAGGCAACAAAATTATATGATTTAGGGAATAAAATTATGTTAGAAGTTAGTATTTTAATTTTTATATAATAAGTTATTGATATTAGTGTTGTAGACAGACAAATGAAAGTAAGCCACTATATGTTTTAGGCAACAATTTGTATGCAGATTTTTTTTCCCACTATACTCAATTTAGTTTGATAAATGTTATTTGTTTCAGTTATGGCTAGCAAACAACAGAAGTTGTTTTCTTTCTTTCAAAAGAAAACTTCAACTGCCCCTGAAAAAGGCTGAAATGGAACTTCAACCTATGAGGAGTGAAGCTTCTAACATTGATGAAGAAGCTCCAGAAGTAGTAAGAAACAATATCTGTTTTTGGGAGTGAAATCTTCTGAGCAAACTCCATCAAATCCATCACCTTCAACAAGCTTTTCAATAGTACATGATCCGGGACAACGCGAACCTATATGAAAAATTTCTCCTAATGAGATTGATCAGGTCAGAAGAACTTACTTAAAAGCGAGTCCTTATCAATTGAAACTGGATATATATCCTCTAGATGAATCTGATGGATGTAGATTTCAGTATTCATGGTTTGCGGATCATGGTGATCTTGGCTTGAGTATTCCCCAACAAAAGATGTTGTATATTGTTTACCTTGCTATCTTTTCACAGAAAAAGCAAGATTTAAACATGGTTGGGATACTTTCAGTCATAAAGATATAGGCACAAATCCATGTTCTACTCACAATAAGGTACTTCTTCACTGCGCAGGATTAGTACTACGTAGAGAAACCGGCTTACTGCGGCCTCCGCCGCAGTAAATTTCATTTACTGCGATATTTACTGCGCCAGAGGCCGCAGTAAATCCTTAGCTTCTCTACGTAGTGGCTAAATCAATCAAGTCATATTGATAAGGTAATTGTGAAGCAATCAAAACAAGACTTTACAAATCAAGAACTTGAGTTGCTAAAGTATCAACTGCGACATTTCTATCTTGATGTTACAAGCTCTGTTGATTTTGAAGGATTGACAACAAATTGGTGCATTATGTCAAGCTTTGGCATTTACGGAGGCATTTACGGAGAAGAAAAATATTTATTTCTTGTTGACAGATTAGTTCGTATGATATTAACTTTACCTGTGTCAACTGCTGCTACAGAACGTGCTTTTTCAGCTATGAAACTTGTGAAGACAAGATTACGAAACAAGATGAGCAACGAGTTTCTTGCTGATAGTCTTGTTTTGTATATTGAGAAGGATGTTGCAGAATATTTCTGTTTGGATGAGCTCATTGATGATTTTAGAGACTTGAAGGAACGTCGAGTTAGATTTTGATTACTTTTGATATGTAATTCTGACTTCAAATCTATATTTTTAATTATTTTTGATATGCATTAATTTTATATAAATATTTTTTTGTTAAAAAACTATTTATTTCAATTAAGTTCTTTGCAAAAGATTAATATCTAAATCGATTTCGCCCCTCCTAGCTATAATTCCTAGCTTCGTCACTGGTTACATTCCTTAAATAATGGATTTTTCTAAGAATTAATAATTAGGTCATTTTCATTTCCTTATTCTTTACATCTACTCCCTTAAAATAGATCGTTTTGTCCCTAACAATGAGTGTCGTCTATATATATATATATTAGGGGGTTTCAAACATGTAGTTGGTACAAAAAAAAATCGGTGAATTTTCGGGTTGAAGATCGGTGAAAAATTGGAAGACAGAGGTTACCCCTCAAACTAAAAATCAGTCACCGAAAAGTGGGGCATGGGGTGCTTTTTGTATAATTGGTAAGATGTCAGTAAAAACAACCAGATAGTCAGGTGAAGCAGGACACGTGTGACTGTGTGAGGGGTGAGGGGATAGCTGAAAAGTGGGGCATGGAGGAAAAATGAAAAGTGGGGCATGAGGGAAAAATTAACATTCACGTGAATTTCGGTTGCTCACATTTGGCGTGAATATAAAAGGTCCGAAAAACTAGTAAAACTCACCGTGAGAAAAGAACGTGATTTTGTACAAAATTCACCTCATATTTCTCAACTTTGAAACCCCTATTGTCATTAAATGATGAAATTCTATATTCCCAAGTTGCGCAATTGTAGGATGATGTGTCCAAAAACCTCGTCAACCTCCGTTTGCTTTGCTGTTTGCGCATGTGCTGGTGCGAAGGCTCCGATATACCGTCTTACCCCTTTCCAGTTTTTATATCCTTGTTTGCCTTTGACGACCGGTCGAGTTTTGATGACTCGATCACGATGATAATCTACACAAGCTTAGCTCTCATTTATTTGAATCTAACTTAATTATTATTCGAAAAATCATATGATTAAATCCACTAATTAATCAATATAATTACCTAATTTAGTAGTATTCTCCATCCATAAAACTTTGGTAAAGAATAATTAACTTGCACAGACGGACAAAGATTAAACATTATAGAAAATTTGAGGGTAATAAATTAAAGGAAAATTAACAAATACCCCCTGAGGTTTGTCAGAATGATCACTTTGTCCCCCGCATTTTCAAAATTCATTCTTCTACCCCCTGAGGGTTGTGAAAATATGCAAAAACCCCCCTGGACGTTAACTTCCGTTAGAATAACCGTTAGCTTTTAGGTGTAATTAAAAAATTGGACTCTAAAACTTTTAATCCTAACAATTTTACCCTTAATTATTTTATACCTACATTTAAACCCCCACCTCCACCTCCATTCCACGTCGGCGGGTTGTCTTCCACGTTGGAAGAACCCGACGAACAGCAACGGCCTCAACTCCGGCGGGGTTGTATGGTGGTGGGGATGTCAGGAGAAGGTCTCCGGTTGCTGGGAACGGTGTTGACGATGTTGATATGATCGAATCGAAGCTGGAGCAGGAGGAGAGTGGCGAATCTGAGGCGGCGGCGTTCTTCTCAGGTTGTTGGAGCTCGCCGGGGATCAAGATCGAACGATTTGTTCGACAGCGAAGCGAGTGAAGCGTGACTGGTGATGGTCAGAGGCTCGCCGCGGATCAAGATCGAACGATTTGTTCGACGTCGGATCCGATCACGACTGTTTTCATCTCGATTTGGGCACCTCCGGCGGCGTGGGATGGACCATTGTGCTTGGCTTGAGGCGGCGATGCTAAAGAGACAAGGGTTTGGTGATGGGATGCAATGGAAGGAAGGTGAGCAGGTGGAGGCCGGCGTGGAATGGAGGTGGGGATTTAAATGTAGGTATAAAATATCTAAGGGTAAAATTGTCAGGGTTAAAAGTTTTAGGGTTCAATTTTGTAATTACACCTAAAAGCTAACGTTGTTCTAACGAAAGTTAACGTCCAGGGGGGTTTTTGTATATTTTCACAAACCTCAGGGGGTAAAAGAACGAATTCTGAAAATGTGGGGGGCAAAGTGATCATTATGACAAACCTCGGGGGGGTTTTTGTTAATTTCCCTAAATTAAACTATGAAATAAAAGTTACTTTTTAAGTGAAAAAAATGAATGAAAGGTAATAAGATACAAGTGATAATAAAAAGATTCTTTAAGAAAATGCGTCAATTATGGAGGACATCTAATAAATTCAAAATAAATGAAGTCAATAAGGTATAATTGCGCTGTAGAGATTGTTAAAGAAAAAATATTAGTAGAAATCAAGAAATGGAGTAGTTTTGTAAGGATAATTTGGTAATTAACCGACAGGAAAAAAGTTAATTAGAAAAAACGATACATGGGACAAAACGCACTAGTGCTTGTTCCTAGTACTCTCTCTCTATTACAAATTGGTTCCTCATCTGCGTTGTTGATGATCAAGATCAAGAACATCTCAAGGTAGCTGCCTCTGTAAATCATCGGATGGCTGATGCTGTAATCTCCTCCATTTTGGGTGATCTGGTGACGATCCTGAAAGAAGAGATCAAGAACGAGGTGAAGCTTCTGACCGGATTCCATGATGAAGTGAAGAAACTGAGGAAGAATCTCGAGACGCTCCGGTCTGTTCTTCTAGATGCGGAGGAGAAGCAAGTCACGTCGGAGAGTGTCAAGCTCTGGCTCAGCCGTCTCAAGGATCTGGCCTACGACATGGACGACGTCTTGGACGAGTGGCGTACCGTCCTCCTCCAGTCAAAAGTCAACCGTGAGGCAGCTAATCATCAGAATGCACCGTCGCCGTCGCCGGAACCGTCTTCCGTTACGGCCATCGCCAAGCGGAAGGTATGTTCTCTCCTCTCTTGTTGCTCACCGAGAAGGGTCAGCATTCGCCGTGACCTCGCCGTCCAGATACAAGAGATCAACGAGAGGCTAGATGAGGTTGTGAAAGATACTGTCTTCTCTCAATTGACTCGAGAGAACCCATGATGATCAAAGATAGCCGGAGACAACAGCCGGAAACAACTGCGTTTGTTGACGTCGCCAAGATTCGAGGCCGAGATGAGATCAGAGAGACCACAGTTGATAGCTTGTTTACTGACAGCACTTCTCATGATCCCCAGACAATTTCCATTGTCGGAATGGGAGGCATGGGGAAGACAGCTCTTGCACAGGTAATCTACAATCATGATCGAGTTGTGCAGGGTTTCGAGAAAAGAATATGGGTTTGTGTCTCAGATCTGTTCGACGAAAGCAGAATTGCAGCGATTATCGTAGCTCTAGAAGGCCTCGATAAGAACTCTAATTATCTTTTAGAAAACGTACCACTCCAAGCCCTTATGGATAGAATCTGCACTGGCATCAGTGGGAAGAGATTCTTTCTTGTTCTAGATGATGTCTGGACGGAGAAGGAAGAAGATTTTGGATCTTTGAAGCAAACCTTCAAGTATGGTGAATCCAAAAGCAAGATTGTGGTGACTACTCGAAAAGATGGTGTTGCTAAGATGATGGAGTCATCTCCTATCTTCCACCTACGGGAGCTCTGTGAGGAGGATTGTTGGCAAGTGGTGAGCCAAGCTGCTTGTTTCGAGAAGCGTGATCATCATCACCGTTCGACATTAGAGGGTATCGGGAGGCAGATTGCAGCTAAGTGCAAAGGGTTACCCCTAGCTGCAAAGACATTAGGGAGTCTCCTACGCGACAAGGATACTAGAGAGGAGTGGCTGGATGTATTGAACAGTGGGGTGTGGAAGCAGGCCATAGCAGCTGGTAAAGAGTTCTTCGCTCCTTTTCTGATAAGTTACTATGACTTGCCCTTGAAGATAAGGCATTGCTTTGTGTATTGTGCTGTATATCCAAAGGACTTTGTAATATGGACAAGTCACCTCATCCACCAATGGATGGCACAAGGATATTTAAGCTTCGAGGATAGCCCAGAGCTGGAAATGGTGGGTATGCAGTATTTCAAGTATCTAGCAGATCGGTCATTCTTTCAAGACTTCGATTATGATGCTTATGATGGCAGCATCAGGTACTGCAAGATGCATGACATTGTGCATGACTTCGCACTATATTTGTCCGAAAACGACTTTGTGACCAAAGATGTCATCACTTCGTCAACTAATTCAACGAACCTGGATTTAAGTGATTATAGCAAGATGCGTCATCTAACAGTAATGGTAGCTAAAGGATGCGAGTTCCCTCACTCAATCTCTAGTGCAGAAAAACTACGAACCATGGTGACTTTTACAGATGAAGATGCCATAACAGTTCCAGCCTTGGTGAACTTAGCCAAGGGATTAAAACGTTTAAGGACACTTGATCTCGAGTTTCCAGATGGGCATTCTCACTTAGTCGGAGGGATACCGTCAGAAATAGGGTCATTGATGCATTTGGTACACCTCAACTTGGGGTGCAACAAGAAGGTGACAGAATTGCCTGAAACTATATGTAACCTCGTTAATCTGATGTACTTCGATCTCAAAGGGTGTCTAGGCATTCATAGACTTCCAGGCGGGATAGGGAAGCTTATCAACTTGAGGTACTTTCGAACTGTTGGTACCAGCATAACTTCCTACCCTAAAGGAGTCGGGAAACTAACGGCCTTGAGGGTGCTATATCCAGCCATAGTGAGAGCCGACTGTAATCACCCGCAAGAATTTAGCCTCTCAGATATGGAGAACATGAATAATCTTCGCCTTCTTTACATGGATCTAATAGGATGGAAGCTTGACATTGAAGAAGCTCGAAGAGCTAAGATGGAGCAGAAGATTCATCTAAATGATTTGAGGATATTATCATCTGGAATTGGGGAGGATGGAGTAATTGCAGCACTCAACCCTCCTCGTACCTCCAACCCTTTTATCTTTACTAATCGTTGGCGTTGGTGGGAGCGTTGATGTCGCATGATGTGTTCGAGTGAGCATTACTAGCATTTCCAGTCCTATTAATCAATAAGTTGCATATTCGCAAGAGTGCTGTAAGTGTTTTAACTTTGATCTTGGTTTTCAAATTACCATGTTGGTACATGTCATTATGGGCTGTAATTATTTTTTCTTTCAGTTACTGGTGTAGTTTGCCTTTTGCATTTCAATAACAAGTCTTTCAAGTCTTGGCTGTTATGTTCTTGCTTGTTCATATACGATCCATGGGGCTACCGTTGTTCACCCGCCGTATACGATCTGAATCACGAACCATTCATCCATCTGTTCCCCGATTGAAAACTTCCTTTTGCTTGCCTCCTTGTTCTTGGAAGGTGAAATGGATAGATAACTTTGGAAGGTTATGTGTCCTTTGTTTATGTTAGAGCTACCTGTTCTTTGGGAGTCTAAGACAAGCTTTTAAATTTTCATCCACGAAGCTCTTTACAGATTAGAATGCTTCACACATGCTAAATCCTGATCATCATCATCATCAACACCTTAAACCCAACTACATTGGGGTCGGTTGCATGAAATTTATAGTGGCAATTAATTAAAAAGTAGTTGACACTATAAATTCATGCAAAATAATGGCAAAGTTTTACGTTGGATGTTCTTCCTATTGCAACCTTCTTTCGAAGGAATTATGAGATGAAATGAAATTTCAAAACCGTATCATCACGAGTTTTCCACTTTCATGGAAAATATCATGAGACGGCGATGAGTTGAGATAATTACTCTATTCATGTTCCATTACAAAGTTGATATTGCAGAATCAACATGTATATCATGTAAATCCTGATCATCAAATTTTTAATAATTCACATGAATAATTCGCATGATGTATTTTGTCATTTTTTTAAACGGAAAGATTTACTCCCTCCGTACCTCATTAATTGATCCATTTATTTTGGCTGTTTCACAGTATTTAATCTATAATTTTATTTAGGAATATCTAGACATGTAAAGTTAAATAATTTACATACGTATCATAATTTGAAATACAAAGTTTCTAAATAAATTTTTTTTTTAATTTTTTTTCACTATTTATCTTTATGAAAATGAGTCAAACATTGAACCTTGAAACACCAAAAATAAATTGATCAATTAATGGGGTACGGAGGGAGTATTTTATTAGCTGAAACACCAAATAAAACAAGCCATATACAAAAAGTAGCAGCATTTTAAAAGGTCACTAAAATCATAACAGCATACACAACTCTCATTGCTCCGTCTCCATCTCAAAAGGTCAACCTACACCAATATCGCTTTGATGGATTGACAGATGAATAGTGCGATTTTCCAGTACCCCTGATATGCTATAAATCAAAACAGTATTGGAACATCACAACAGTGCTTAGATGGAGGAATGTAAAGCAGTGCCTGCATAAGACTAGCAAGCTCCAGAAAACTAACAGAGAAACCATTCCCTAAGGTTAAAATAACTAAAAAACATCATAAGGTCCAACACTGCAGGAAACAAAAGGTCTTGATAGCCCTATCAATTATTAAAAATTACGGTCTATCCATCAAAGATCACCCGTAGGCTGGGAGTCCCCCAAGCCCAGGAGAGCTTGTTCCACCATAGCCGCTGCATGTTATCCTATGCTTGCGAATTGGAAATAAATGTCACCAAAGACGCTAGTGGCAGGTCCAGGTCGTTGGGTGCTTCCAGTAAAGGCAGAACAACCCATTTTTTCGACCTCTGCACCGCGGCTTGAGCTCTTGGCTCCATCTCCCACTCACCCATCGACTCAACACCTTCCTCATCATTGGCAACTGGAACCTGCAAGGGGTAATTACGTGCATTTGTTGAACAAGTCAGAAACTTGCTTCACAAGTCAGGGAGTCCGAATCCAAATCCAGTAGACTTCCTAATGTCTCTATGTAACTTAGACAACAAGTAGGATTAGAGTTGTATATGCCATGAGACTCCTAATCCTATTGTAATTAGAAGAATAGAAGATGTATATATATACACCTACTGATGGAATGAAAGTATTACGACAGCAAGATTAAGCTGCACAATCAAAGTCTTAAACACAAATATTGTTTTCTACATGGTATCAGAGCAGTTCTGATCTATACTGAACACGCTCCATGGCAAACACAATCACCCCATCCTCTCCATACTATCTCGGATCAGGAGACAATCCTGGAACCAACATCTCAGGATATCTTCTTGAAGGTGACAATTATCCAACATGGCAAAGATCTATGATCAATGCCCTAAATGCCAAAAACAAGGTCGGGTTCATAGATGGAACCATCACCAAGCCAACTCAAGATGCTGATATGCAACAAGCATGGGAGAAAAATAATTCCATGATCATATCATGGATTTTCCATGCACTGGCACCAGAATAGAAAAGGAGTGTTGCATATGCAACCACCGCAAAGGACCTTTGGACAGATTTGAAAGAAAGGTTTGGACAAGGGAATGCTCCTCGCATCCATGAGCTAAAAAGGGAAATTGCCCTACTGCAACAAAATAGTATGTCAGTTCTGGAATACTTCACAAAACTGAAGGAATTATGGGAAGAACTAGGCAACTACAACTCTGCTCCAGGGTGCATATGTGGAGGATGCACCTGTGGTGCTGCAAAAGAACTCTCTGCTGAGAGAGAGAATGAGAAAGTTCATAACTTTCTCATGGGACTAAATGAGAATCTGGGTGTAATCAGATCCCAAATTCTCAATATGGAACCCCTTCCTACACTCAACAAGGCCTATGCCTTGGTGATAAAAGAAGAAAAGCAGAAGAGCATTGCTAATGGGAGAATCATCAATCAAGAAGCAACTGCATTAGCAAGCAAATTCAACAGAAATAAAGAAGAGAAGAAGAAAAACAAATGCACACACTGTGGCAAGATGGGTCACTTTTCAGAAGATTGCTTCACTATTAAAGGGTATCCAGATTGGTGGCAAGGTGCTAACCAGATCGGAGGAGATAAGGGCAATCAGGTTCCAAAATTCAGAAAGGCAAATAACAGTTCAACTGATGGAGGAAGAAGGGAAAGTGGCAACCTTACACTAACTCAGAAGCAATATGATCAACTGATGTCACTCATCTCAGAAAAGCAACAACAAGATCATGTCAACTTTGCTGGTAATATCACTCACAACCTTCCTAGTTGGATTTTAGATAGTGGTGCCTCTGATCACATGACTGCAGAAACTGAACAATTATCTAACTTGAGGTCTACCACCACCAACTTACCTGTTAAATTGCCAGATGGAAAAACGTTGAATGTACAATCTTTTGGTGATTTGAGTTTGTCCCCAGAGATAAAGCTGAAGAATGTGTTGTGTATTCCTACTTTTACTTGTAATTTGCTCTCTGTGAGTAGATTAACAAAAGACCTGAATTGCTCACTCACCTTTTATCCTGACCATTGTGTAATGCAGGACCTAAACTCGAAGAGGATGATTGGCAGGGGTGAAGTGAAGGATGGATTATACTTCTTCAGGCAACACTACAGAACTCTAGCTGCTGTAGATACTAGTAAGTTGCCAGAAATCTGGCATAGGAGATTAGGGCATCTTCCTTTTAAAAAGCTTAGCTTACTACCTCAATTGTCTAGTTTAAATTTCAATGATCATATACTTTGTGACTCTTGTCACCGAGCTAAACAGACAAGACTTCCTTTTCCCACTAGTTCTGAATTCTCAAATAAAATATTTGAACTTGTCCATATGGATGTGTGGGGGCCTTATAAAACATCTTCACTCACAGGGTGTCACTACTTCCTAACCTTGATTGATGACTATAGTAAGTGTACATGGGTGTATCTACTTAAACATAAATCTGATGCTCCTCTATACTTCAAAGTATTCCATACAATGATAAAGAATGAGTTCAAAGTAGATATCCTTACTGTTAGAACTGATAATGCTCCAGAACTTACAGCAGGAACTATGATGGCTTTCTTTCAACTAAATGGAATTAAGCTTCAAACCTCATGCCCTAGAACTCCTCAGCAAAATGGCACTGCTGAAAGAAAACATAGACACCTGTTAGAAGTAGCTCGAGCCCTTAAATTTCAAGCAAACTTACCAATAAAGTTTTGGGGGGAGTGCATTCTCACTGCTGTGTATCTCATAAATCTTACACCTTCCCAAACCTTGAAAATGAGAAGCCCTTATGAGATGTTATACAACAAATCACCTATTTTGAATCATCTCAGAACTTTTGGTTGTTTGTGTTATGTGCACAAGGGAACCACAGATAAGTTTGAACCTAGATCCAAACCTTGTGTATTCATAGGCTACCCTATGGGACAGAAGGGATACAAAGTTTATGACCAAGAAACTCAAAAGACCTATGTATCTCGAGATGTCATTTTCTATGAAGAAAACTTTCCCTACGGCCAACCTCCAGACCCCCCTAACTCTAGACCAGAAAACCCTGATGTTATCCAAATTGTTGAAGAACATGATACATATGACAACAATGACTTGGATCTAGTACAAAATAACCAACCTGACCCCAATCCAGAACCTAATCCTGAACTTAGACCCAGAAGAATTAGAAAACTACCTACTCACCTATCTGAGTTTGATGTAGAGTTACCCCAAGGAGTGTTACCATCCATCACTGCCTCTTCCAGTCAACACTCTTCAGGTAAAGGTTCTGATATTACTCATCATATTGCTGCAAGTAAATACTCACCTGCATACAGAGCATTCCTTGCATCAATCTTAAGGGAAGATGAGCCAACTAGCTATGAAGCAGCAGCTAAAGAATCCAAATGGCAACTTGCTATGAATCAGAACTTGAAGCTCTCAAGATAAACAAGCTGGACCCTAGTGCATCTACCACCAGGAAAAAGAGCCATAAGTTGCAAATGGATATACAAAATCAAGTACAAGGCTGATGGTCAGGTGGAAAGGTATAAAGCAAGGTTGGTGGCCAGGGGGTTTAGTCAGATAGAAGGAATAGACTTTACAGAGACTTTTGCCCCAGTTGTTAAGCTCACAACAGTAAGATGTCTACTTTCAGTTGCAGCAATTAAAGGTTGGGAACTGCATCAATTTGATGTATACAACGCCTTCTTACAAGGAGATATTGACAAAGATCTGTATATGCTACCACCACCTGGTTTAAAAGAAGCAGAAGGTAAAGTGTGCAAACTTCAAAAGTCTCTCTATGGTTTGAAGCAGGCACCTAGACAATGGTATCATAAATTCTCAGAAGCTTTACTTGAATATGGCTTCCTGCAATCACAATCAGATCACTCCTTGTTCACCAAAACAAGCAGTGAAGGATTTATGGCATTGCTAGTATATGTGGATGACATAATACTAGCTGGGAATAACAGCCAGCTAATTGAAGCTACAAAAGTCTATCTGCACAAGACCTTCAGAATAAAAGACTTGGGAAAATTGCGATACTTCCTGGGTTTGGAAGCAGCTAGGTCCTCAAATGGAATACATCTCTCTCAGCAAAAATATGTGAAAGACCTGCTCAAAGAAACTGGAATGGACAGATGCAAGTCAGCCTCATTTCCCATTCAACAGAATCATAAACTTGGCCTAGCAAGTGGTAAAGATCTTACAGAACCTGGGAAATACAGAAGGTTGATAGGTAAACTTCTTTATCTAACCATTACCAGGCCTGATATCACTTATGCAGTAAACTTGCTAAGTCAATTTATGCAAGTGCCAAAGGTAGAACATTGGGAAGCTGCCATGAGAGTACTTCGATACCTTAAGGATACTCCATTTCAAGTGCATTATTTCCAGCCAATAACTCATTGGAGCTGCAAGGCTTCTGTGATGCAGATTGGGCCAGTTGTCCTACAACTAGAAGGTCAACAACAGGGTACTTGACAAAGCTAGGGGAAGCTCCTGTCTCTTGGAGATCAAAGAAACAAACTACAGTCTCTAAATCCTCAGCTGAAGCCGAGTACAGAGCAATGGCCACCTTAACCAGTGAAATGATTTGGTTGAAATCATTACTGAAGGATTTAACAGTAGCTCAAGATAGACCAATGAAGATTTATTGTGACAATCAAGCGGCAATTCACATTGCCAATAATCCAGTTTTCCATGAAAGAACAAAACACATTGAAATAGATTGCCATTTTGTGAGAGAAAAGATTCAAGCCAAGGAAGTGGAGACACATGAAATCAGATCAAAATTTCAGTTGGCTGATTTGCTAACTAAAGCTCTAGGCAGAGATCAATTCTTGTTCCTGAACAGCAAGTTGGGCATACATAATCCATATGCTCCAACTTGAGGAGGAGTGTTGAACAAGTCAGAAACTTGCTTCACAAGTCAGGGAGTCCGAATCCAAATCCAGTAGACTTCCTAATGTCTCTATGTAACTTAGACAACAAGTAGGATTAGAGTTGTATATGCCATGAGACTCCTAATCCTATTGTAATTAGAAGAATAGAAGATGTATATATATACACCTACTGATGGAATGAAAGCAATTCACGACAGCAAGATTAAGCTGCACAATCAAAGTCTTAAACACAAATATTGTTTTCTACAGCATTCTCATAGCGTGGACCTTTTAAGCGCAACCAAACACCAAATTGTAGGGCACCTCCCATTGCTGCAATGGACGAGAAGCATTGATGGTCCACCCGACCACAAATGTAGCAAAATTTAGCAAACCTCTCGTACTGCAGGAAATAAGATTTCTCCACCCCTTGAAATTGGACTTTGATCAGGAGACGTAAAGGTTTGGTGATATACACATTCACTCGTACATGAATAGAAGGGCCACCGCGATCAATAGGCAGAACTACACCAATATTTTCACCCAAAAATTGCCCCATAGTAGAAGTATACCAACGGAACAGGGCGTCAACAATATGAACCCATAAAGATTGATGAGTGAAACTAACAGATGATGGGCTATCACCCGTGTTTAGGAGAACCATGACTACCAATCTATTGAAAAAGAACAAGGGCCTTGTTGAAGAACTACTTGTGCATAATCCAATTGCTCCGCCTTGAATAACCGGGGCGACCCATTAGCATGGGCTTGGTGATCTGCGCTAGGGGTGTAAAACAAACCGAGCTATTCGCGAGCCGTTTCGAGCAAATTGTTAGTATTATTAGATAATACATGTGCCCTAAACCAATAAGTCTAGGGACTAATAATTAAGTACTAATAAGATTAGGACTCCTTATAGCTTTGGAAATTCTAATTGCATTAGAATTATCCATAGCCTATAAATACATCATATGTGGAATAGTTCCATATGATATTACATGACATTCTCAACAGAAAACCCTAGCTCTTCAAGAAACATCTGGTCCAATTCTGCTAGCATAGAATCATCGGAGTGGTGCGTCGATCGTGTGGATCAACCTTAGAGGAGTCGCACTTGAGGCTCTACAATGTGAACCAGGTTCCATCATTCTGATTATATACTTTATGCTTCCGCTGCACGTGATGCTATGTAAATTGATCCGTATATTATCTTACAGTGGTATCAGAGTCTGGTCATATTATGATTCTAGCGTGTTTATGTTTTTTTTGTGATTAAATTTGATTAAGAATTGAAATTGCATGAACCCTAGATAATAATGCTGCATGTATTTTTATTTTTACTCATGTTATAAGTTTTTTTTGGATTCAACTATATCTCTCTATATGATCACTATAGGGTAAGATCGTATGAATATACACCACTATGTAGCAAAACAATCAGACAAACGAGCCCCAACTCAACTCTGGACCAAAAATAGAGCAAAATCCTGGACTTGAGTCACTGACCTACTCTGCCTCTTGAAACGCCGCCGGTTCCCTTCATCCCAAATTGCATAAACCAGAAATGAAGAAAACTTGGAAATGCTTCCTTACTTTAAACAAAGAAGTAACTGTCACCGTAGCATTCTTTGGCTTCTCCATTTAACTCAAAGCCTTGCTCTATCCACATGTAACCGCCACATTTATTTTGCAATCAGAGCCAGGCTCTAAGGCACAAGACTAAATAGACCCAGACCCCCCTGCCCTTTAGGTAAGCAAACCTTGGACCAAGTAACAAGAGCTCTCCTTGAGTCTTCCTTACCGCTTCATAAAAGCCAACATCCTGTCAAGCAAGGGCTGATATTGTTTAATAGCTAATCACTCACTGCTCAAGGGAACACCAAGAGAGCGCACAGGGGGCGAGCCTCGCTGCATACCCAAAATGTCACAGATCTGGGCAGATTCAGAAGGGGAAATACCCGCCAAGAAAATGCTACTCTTACTTGCATTGATACTCAAACCAGTGTCAACATAAAACTTCCAAAGGGCAGCCTTAATACCTTCAACAGATTTTGCAGATCCATGAGCAAAAAGCATGAGGTCATTTGCAAACATAAGATGTGACAGGCATAACTTCTTACATTTAGGATGATAGCCAATACATCGCTCTTCATACATCTTCTTAAGGATGCGGGTCAAATATTCCATAACCAGCATAAAGAGGTAAGGAGAAATAGGATCCCCTTGCCTCACCCCCTTCTTACCTTGGAAAAATCCCCTCGACGTACCATTAATGTTTAGAGAGAATCTAGAAGAAGAGTGGCATATCACAATCCATGATACTATACTGCTAGGGGGGAAAGCCAAGCTGAATTAAGAAACTCTTCAAGAAGGTCTAACTAATAAAATCAAAAGCCTTGTGAATATCCACCTTTACTGCCATTCTTGGAGAAATACTTTTCCAGCCATAACCTCTCAAAACTTCTTGAGCCAAGCAGACATTATCTACAATTTGTCTACCTTTGATAAAGGCTGACTGAGCTGAGGAGACCACATCAGGTAAAACAGTCTGCAACCTTGTTACAAGGATCTTCGCAATAATTTTGTACAATACACAGCAACAAGCAATTGGACGGAAGTCTGTAGGGGAAGCTGCATGTGCACCTTTGGGGATAAGATGCAACACTGTAGCACCCAAAGCTGCTGGAATCTTACACTCTCTAAAGCAACACCAAACTGCATCGCAAACATCACGGAAAACTAGAGACCACTGAACTTGAAAGAAGCCAGGAGTATAACCATCCAGTCCTGGGGCCTTTAAAGGACCCATAGAAAATAACACTTCTTTTATTTCCTCCTCAGTAACAGGACTAATGAGACTGGCCTGATGAATCTCAGAGAGAACAGGACCATACAAAGGCAGATTGGGATGAGCTTCAGCAGATGAGACCTCCACATGAGCTACTAGGGATTGGAAGAAGTCAATAAATTCCTTAGTAATAAGGTCTGGATCTGAGACCTTACTACCATCAGCAAAGATGAGAGATGTAATCTTTAACTTTGCCTGCTTCTCCTAGAGCTTAGCATGGAACCTTTCCTCCCAAACCTTTAACTCACACAAACACTTGTTTGCATTTTTGAAGCTCTGAGATCAAAACAGAGTTGAAGGGGTCATTTCTAAGTTGTTCATTAGTATTAGAAACACAAGCTTCTGTTGCCCTGACTCTCCCTGAAATATCACTGAAATAAGCTTCATTAAAAGCTCTAAGAACACCCTTGAGTCTGCTCAGCTTCAAGAAGATTTTCCTTATAGGGTTCCCCTCCACCACAGGCTCATTCCAAGATTGAGAGACAATATGAGGGAAAGCATGATGGTGTTGCCACATGTCCGAAAATTTAAGGGCGCATTTAGATGTAGGAAATTATTTTCATTTTCATTTTCCCTTCCAATTTTCATTTTCTATGTGTAATTTTCCAATTCAATTTTTAGAAAACGCGTTTAGTTGTTTCATATGGAAAACAATTTTCCGAACTTAGAAAAATACGTGTAAATGTATTTATGCAACAATTCAACATAAAACGGTACAATGTCAAACTTGAAAATGTATATCAAGTACGTCGACGATTCCTCCGCTGGTAGTCGTTCCACATCCTTGTAGCTAACTCATCTTTCATACTTCCCATTCGAGCTATTTGAGAATAATCAACTTCGACCACTTGCTCAACACCGAAACCATCTTCACCCTCCACTATCATATCCTCTCGCCTGAACTCGGTAAATATTTCATCTGCTTCATCTTGCATCCGGATGAAGTAGATGAAACTTGTATCAAGAGATCCGGTGAAACTTGAAATTTTCAGTTACTTATCATAAAATGTTACAAAAGCCAAAATATCTAATTAATATGATTCCTTTTATAATATTCTATTTTTATATCAGTTACCACATGAAAAATCTGTGACAACATTTACCATCAAATTTTCGCTATGCTCATAGGAGAAAACATATGCTAGAGAGATCAACCTCGATAGAAGCCAGGGCAAGCACATCCTTACTAGCTGACAAGCTCAACACGAACTTGAGGACAAGCGAACGGATCAATGAAGCATAGACAAACCTACCACCAGTCAGAACAAAGTAAGCAAATGCCCTCTTGCTGGGATCACCCGAAGGATAACGCTCATGGTTGTAGTCGTCATAAACTATCTTATTACTCGGGTTCTTAGTAGCTGCTACTATAGCTGGAATGTCTGAAAGCATCCCGGTTTCACCTTTTGGAGCAATTGACTGAGAAGCAAACCCTGAAATAAGCATTGGTTAATGATACTCTACAAACCTAATTCACAGATAATAACGTGCTCATTTGAAAACAAAATGGTTAAGATCTATCTACTACTACTGTATCAACACCATTAGTTTTCAAATGAAACTAATTCCAAAAGAAAAAGTCGTAAAAATGATAACCATTCAAACAAACTCCATTTAAATGGAGGCCATTACTGATGGCACCAAATGACCTCTAAACTTTCGAATTTTACAATAAGGAACCCACCTTTCTAACAAAATCTGCGAAGATAAATAACTTCAGGCTTCACTAACTTACCGAGATAAAAGAGATGCAAATTACACCTATTTAGAAACTGCAACATACCTCTCTTTCCTGGACTTTCTTTCTAATCAGCAAAAAAGCTAAATTCCATTCAACAGTCTTTATTACAAAGTAACACATGGGCATTACAGCGTACAATACAGCTGCATGTCACATCTTTCAGCAAACCAGCATGTCACAAAGACCATAGGTCATATGAAAATATATTGGAGCAATGGCTTGAGCTTGATAGTAATTAACTTACATGCTGCATTACTTGTGCTTCTGTGTAGAAGGTGAAAGAGCAAGAATACTTCACAACACACGAAAGAACAAAGCATTGTTCACTCCATTATTCAATATTCAGATTTCATGAGCAACAAGGAATTCAAAAGGACAAGACTTGATCTAAACTAATACTACTATGATGATCAACAAACATATTATGCTCAAGTACTAAATGTAGTACCTCCCAAGTCTCACCATCATGGACAATATAGAGAGGTTTAAGAAAAATAAAACATATGAATAGTAACAAATCAGACTACAAAGAAATTTTAGAGCTCAGGATGATAATTTAACATCCTATCTTCAATTGTGTACTCATGGATAAAAAAACAGAGAATTTCCGAACGTAAGAAAACAGAGATCAAAATTGATGTAAACGCATGGACAATAAACATCAATCACCACTTCAAGAATCTAACACCAACCAATACGCAGCCACTTGAACCATTTCAAACTAAAGGTAACAACTTTTGATCAAAAAATGGAGGGGGGGGACACCCTAACCTCGGGTGGCCAAGTAAAAATGAGGCACCAAAGAGAAGGCATCAACGGATCTGACATTGTCGGCGGAGGATGACGAATCGCCACAGGTCACAAAATTGCCGGAGCCAATTGTCGCCACCGCTTGCTGGGGCCTCCAAGACGAAGGGGACGAAGTGAGAGACGAGAGCCTCCTGACAGCGACTCGCATCATCTTCGATTCGACTCAGAATTGAAGCAACAGTACACTGAATCGAGAGCTTGGAACGATGAGAGGAGAGAGAGAGAAAGAGACGACTTACCGGCGATGATGAGAGGAGACCGGCGGCGAGATCGCGCCAAGACTTCAGCGAGATCGATTCAAGACTTCAAGGAGATCGACGGGCTTCAGCGAGATCGATGGGCTTCAGTGAGATGACTGGCGACGAGGTGAGATCGGCGAGGCTGGACGTCTACTGAGATCGTCGAGGCTGGACGTTTGGCGAGATCGAGAGTCGAGAGTCGAGAAACTCAAAAACACAGTTTCTGAGCTTTAGCGTGTGTTGAGTGTATTAGAAAACAATTTCCGGAGAAAATACAAAATGAAAACGATTTAACTAAACACGTTTTCTTCTCTCTTTTTTTAATTTTCTAAAAATACACGAGAAAGTGGAAAATTATTCCACATCTAAACGCAACCTAAATAGAACACATCTCGGTAATACTCCAAACAATACAGAAACCAACGCAATAGCATGATCGGAAAAAACATTTTCAACAACACTCAGCTTTAGAATTCTGAATCTTCTCAGTTCACCCCAGGCCAAATTACTCATAAATCTATCCATCTTACAATAAACTCGATCCACCCCCTGCTGCTGATTACACCGAGTGTGAAACACTCCTGTACTCTGTAAATCAAAAAGTCCTAACTTCTGTCACAGCTCCCCTAGTCCATTAGAATACAAGGCTAGCTCTCTTTCATATGTCAACTTTCCTGAAAAACTTTATGAAAATTTCCAGCTTTGACCCGCGTTTCTAAGGCAGCAAACAGGTTAATATCATACTTCTTAACTAATCTTCGTATTTCTCTATGTTTTAGGGGACCATTAAGGCCCCTAGAATTCCAGCAGACCCACATTCAGAAAAGGAATGTAAGGGTGTATTGTTGGATTAATTCTATTCAATCCACCATTAAATAATTATGACTAACCTCGGTCCATGCTTTATTTTGTTTTCTGAGAATAACTCAAATCCTAATCGTGACTTTGACCCTCTCTTCCTTTTTCATTACGTGCGTTCTGTGATAGTACCGAACATATTCTTTTCTGCTACTAGGTTAATAGCAGTCACATACTATTTATATGGGAGACGGTAGGGAAACCTAATCCCATTCTAATTCTATTTCATAATCCCAATAGCCATTATATTGGGTCCAGTCCAAATAGAATTAGGAGTCCATTATTTACATGGGCCACATAATTAAATTAATAAAATAATTTAACATTCTCCCACTTGGACCATGGGATGACTTGATAATTCAAATCCATAAATGCGCACTTTACAATGAATCCTTCAAGTCATCATCTTTAACTGAATTGAAATGATAGAATCATAGCAGTCACAAGTCATTTAATCGACATGATTCCTTCCATGTATCACTTATCAACTCAACTCAGGTTTAACAATAATAGAGGAGATATTTAATCCTTTACTTTACATGAGGGTAGCTATAATCCTCAATCCATAAATGAGGGAGACAATAATCCTCAAACCATATACATGTAAAAGTAAATAAGCAGAAACATAACATTAAATGAATTCTAGAGTGTCATCAATTCGAGCAGAACTGTCATATGTATATATATATATATATCAAACCATTATGCTAACAAGGACTTTTCTATTATGCCCATCCTTTCAACATGTCCAGTAATGTCTTGGGCGATAATCTCTTAGTTAAAGGATCCGCTATCATTAGATCAGTACCAATATGCTCAATCAACACTCTTTGTTTCTGCACTTCTTTTTTGACTAACAAGTACTTTAACTCCATGTGCTTTGCACCCTTCGAGTACTTGTCATTCTTAGAGAAGAAGACAGCTGCGGAATTATCACAATAAATTCTCAGCGGCCTGGCAATACTGTCGACAATTCCAAGACGTGAGACAAAGTTCCACAACCACAATCCATGAACAGTGGCCTCAAAACATGCCACAAACTCAGCCTCCATAGTGGAAGTAGCAATGACGGACTGTTTCCACTCTTCCATGAAACTGCTCCTCCGGCCAGCAGAAACATGTAACCAAATGTGGATTTCCTTGAGTCCACACATCCGGCATAGTCTGAATCTGAGTATCCAATCACCTCAAGGTGATCTGACCTCCTATAAGTCAGCATGTGATCCTTGGTGCCTTGTAAGTACCTAAGGACTTTTTTTGCAGCTTTCTAGTGATCCAATCCAAGGTTGCTTTGGTATCGGCCTAACATTCCAACAGCGAAGCTGATATCTGGTCGAGTACAGGTCTGAGCGTACATCAAGCTCCCAACCACAGATGCATAGGGAATAGATTTCATTTCTTTTCGTTCCAAATCATTCTTTGGGCATTGTTTTTCACTGAACTTGTCCCCTTTCTGAATTGGAACTATCCCGTGAGAGCACTTTTCCATTCTAAATCTCTCTAATACTTTAGTGGTGTAGCCTTTCTAAGACAATCCTAACAATCCTTGTGATCTGTCACGGAATATTTATATTCCAATCACATAGGATGTCTCACCTACATCTTTCATTTCAAAGTTCTTAGAGAGAAACATTTTAACATCATGCAACAAGCCAACATCATTAGCAGCAAGTAGGATATCATCAACATATAAGACTAAAATAACAAACTTGCTCCCACTGACCCTCATGTAGATTCACCGATCGACGGTGTTTTCTACAAAACCATAAGATGTAATGGTATTATTAAACTTTAGATACCATTGTCGGGAAGCTTGTTTTAGTCCATATATTGATTTCTTCAGCATACGTACCATATTTTCCTTTCCTTTGATTGAGAATCCTTATGATTGGTCCATATAAACTTCCTCTTCCAAGTCACCATTTAGAAAAACGGTCTTTACATCCATCTGGTGAAGCTCCAGATCATAATGAGCCACCAAAGCCATAATAATTCTCAAAGAGTCCTTTTTTGAAACTAGAGAAAAGGTCTCTTTGTAATCAATGTCATCCTTCTGAGTGTAACCTTTGGCGACAAGTCTGGCCTTGTACCTTTCGACGTTGCCTTTGGAGTCCCGCTTGGTCTTAAAGACCCACTTACAGTCGACTCGTTTCGATCCTTTAGGCAACTCAACAAGGTCCCAAACTTTGTTGTCATCCATTGATTTCAACTCATCTTTCATGGCATTTATCCACTTTTTAGAATTATCACAATTCATGGTTTCTTTTATAGAGACCGGGTCATTACCAATGCTCAAGTCACATTCATGTTCAAGTGAGTAAACCACATAGTCATCCAAAATGGCTGGTCTTATTTGCCTTTCAGACCTTCTTAATATCATTTCATGTGATTCATCTTCCACTTGATCATTCAAGACTTGCTCATCATTAGCCGGCTCATTAATTACATGTTCATCATGTGGGTTTGGAGCATTATTTTGTTGTTCCTGCATGTTATGTGACTGTAATACAACAAGAGGTACAACAACTTGTGAAGAAATATCGGGTGTATTATTTTCTACCTGAATTTCTTGAAGATCCACCTTTCGTGGTTCTTCACTCTCACTGAACTCACCATTCTCAATGAACCAAGCATTACCAGACTCAACAATTCTTGTACTATGGTTAGGACAATAAAATCTGTACCCCTTTGACTTTTTAGGATAACCAATGAAGTTCCCACTAATGGTTCTTCCATCAAGCTTCATTTCATGTGGATTATAAATTTATACTTCTGCTGGGCAGCCCCAAACATGAAGGTGTTTTAAACTGGGTTTCCTTCCCGTCCACAGTTCATAAGGTGTCTTAGGAACTGCCTTACTAGGAACCCTATTCAGAAGATATGTAGTCTTTAATGCATGCATCCACAATGAAGGAGGTACTCCATTATTATTTATCATGCTCCTAACCATGTCAATAAGAGTACGATTCCGCCTTTCAGCCACACCATTTTGTTGTGGTGTGTCGGACATTGTATACTGTGCACAAATACCCTAAGAACTTTGCAAATGGACCTTTGTGTTGTCCATTCTCATCAAACTTTCCATAATATTCACCACCTCTATCTGACCTCACCACTTTCACTTTTCTGTGTAACTTCCTTTCCACCTCATTAATGAATACTTCGAGAGCATTCACTGATTGAGTCTTTTCATGCAGCAGATATATATAACAATACCGTGAGAAGTCATCAATAAAAGTGATAAAATACCTTTCACCACCATAAGATGAAACATAAAGGGTCCATAGATATCAGTGTGTATCAACTCAAGGAGTTGACTGCTTCTTGTGGCTGGATTCTTACATGTGTGTTTCGTTTACTTGCCTTTAATGCAATCGATACATACATCACAGTCCGTAAAATCAAACTAAGGTAATATTTCACTTTACACTAACCTCAACATCCTTTCTTTGGATATATGACCCAATCTTTTATGCCACAAGAAAGCAGAGCATTCATTATGTGTGCTACGTTTACTGCCTATACTATGCTCAATATGAAACAAGGATTCAAAATTAACATCAAGGTTGAAACGGTATAAACCATTAAACAAAGTGCCAGAACCATAATAATACTCTTGTTTGAATAACGAAAACATACCACTTCCAAACTTAACATTAAATCCTAGATCATCCAACTTTCCAACAGAAATTAAGTTTCTAGTACATTCAGGTACATAGAGACACTTTTCTAGATCTAGACAACATCCAGTGTCCAAAATCAGTCTGTATGTTCCAATGCCCTCTATTCGCGCCTTCATTCTGTTTCCCATAAACAAGAATTTTTCAGTTCCGTTTATGGGTTGGATTGTAAGGAATCCCTGCATTACATGTGAGACATGAGTAGTCGCACCAGAATCTAACCACCAGGTATTATTAGGCACTTCAATAAGGTTTGATTCGAAACATACAAAAACACAATATGTACCTTTCTTTTCAAACCATGCCTATCTTTTCGGGCAATCAATTTTGAGATGACCAATCTTATTGTAGAAGAGACATCTCGTTTCTTTATGGATTCCGCCCTTAGCAACTTTCATAAGGGCTTTGTTCCTTTTCTTGCCCTTCTTACCCGACTTAGCTTTACTGCTAGATTCTTCATGAACCGTGAGATGGACAGAGTGATCCTTCAATTTCTTCAACTTCCCTTCGTCCTGAACCAACATGGCCTTTATTTCCTGAATGTTCAATTTTTACTTAATGGTGTTGTAATTCACCTGGAACTGACCAAACTCGGGAGGAAGTGAGTTCATAATGAACTGTACTAGTAAGGACTCACTCACATCCATACTCAGCGATTTCAACTTTGCTGCCAGATTCATCATGTCTGTTACATGATCATGAATGGATTGTGACCAATCAAATCTTTTGGTTGTCAGCTCACTCATCAGGCTCTCCACAATGGACTTGTCAGTTATGTCCGATTGGGAGTATTCTTTAATTTTCATCATGAATTCCCTTGCATTGTCCGTTTTGGGCATTGAAGGCTTAACATTTTCAGCCATCGTCATTCGCATCAAATTCAAACTTAGCCTATTAGACCGTTCTCAGGCCTCATAATGGGAACGTTCATCATCAGTGCTAGTTTCAGTAATGGCTGCGGGCTTTACGTCTGAAACAATAGCTAAGTCTAAATCCAAGACCCTAGCTGAAAATGAATTTTGATAGCCAAAGAGTAACCTCCGGCAATCAAAGATTCTCTGACGACTGAAACAGGCGGCTCTGGTACCTGGAAGGACAAGACAAAGGACACTTTCAGGTGCAAAGAGAGGAGAAGTGTGGGTGTGTAGTAATTACCTTTTTTGAGGCAGGCACCACCCAATATATAGGGTGGTGCTAGGTCCCGTTATGGGGCCTTGAATGCTGGAGAATCTTCATAAATGTGTCCATAATTGGGATGGCGGCGTATTAATGGTGTAATAACAGTGAAGTTATTGCGGAGTTACTCCCTCTCCTTTGGCTTAATGCCATAATTAGTGTAACAGTTGTTTTGAGGGAGGCAGCAAACGTTTTACGGCTAACGGACTTATACGGGGCGCCCTCATTGGTAAGAAGGGCTCTCCGTAAGTACGAGGCCGGCTGTGGTGGGCTTGGCCCGTGTGGTGTTTGCATTTGGCAATACCGCCGTATGGGGTGTCCCATATATATCAGTATGTCCTCCCCCCCACAGCGGAGGATGGGTTGGGCCCCTGTGCTCTGTTTTAGAGGGAAGTGTCGTGGTATTGTGCCGTTTTGGAGCCCAATTGGGGAAAAGGCCAGGAGCTGTTTCCACGTTGGCCCAATTTTTGGCCCAATACCTTTGTGGCGGTTTGGAAAGCAC
Source organism: Stellera chamaejasme (assembly GCA_024586325.1). Classification (NCBI taxonomy): domain Eukaryota; kingdom Viridiplantae; phylum Streptophyta; class Magnoliopsida; order Malvales; family Thymelaeaceae; genus Stellera; species Stellera chamaejasme. The sequence goes on from CM044987.1 coordinate 42,329,184, forward strand.
TTTTCAAAATTTGCGCTTTTGCGCCGTTTGTAATTATGGGGGAAGTCGTTTCACCTCCCATCGACCTCTTCTTATACGTCAACCCATGTGGGGAGTCAGTTTTCCCGAATTCTTGTTTTCCTAGCTTTTGCGCTTCAGTTTCCTTTGCAATCTAGTTTCCATTTTCGTCAATTTCCGAAGAATTTCCCGGCGAGATTCGAACAACCCAACCGTTGAACCTTTCATTTTTGTCTCCGACGTACTAATCAGTAAGTGGTATCCCTTTTAATTTCTGTTTTTTCGTCGCTACAGTGTCGCGAGTGAGGCGTCGCCGCGCCACTGCCTGGGTTCTTGGGTCTAGGATTTAATTTTTGAATTCGTGATTCATTTCTGTAGATGGCTCCCAAGAATCCAAGCAAGCCCGGCGTTGGCCCTGATGTCGGGGAGCTATGGCCCCGAACTGCGCTGTCGGAAAAGAAGATGGCCGATATTTGCCAGAACCACCATGTGTATACAGGGGTGGTCTGTGGGCTTTCTCCGGCAGATGTGTTGAGAAAGGCGGGATTGGGGTTGAGCGACGAGGCCATGAGGGAACAGACCATGGTCGTCTTCGAAGCCCAGCTTAAAGCCGGATTGAGGCTCCCCCTTTGTTCCCTGCTGCTGCAATTATGCGAGGGATGGGGTGTTTGCCCTGGGCAACTGGCCCCGAACATGTTTACCACCGTAAACGCGTTTCTGGTGGCCTGCCACTTGGCGAAGACGGTGGTGTTGCCGAAGACCTTCTTGCAGTTCTACACCCAGAAGAGGCCGGTCGGACACCCCTTTTATCAGTTGACCCCCGAGGAGGTGAAGGTGGGCAACAAAATGGTGAAGATCGGGGTCTTCGCTGAAACTACCAGCTCGTGGGGGAGCTGGAAGTAGAACTTCTTCTTCATCCTCAAGGAGGATAGCTGGGGGTTCCTTGCGTACTTCATCAAGGAGAAGAACGCAAGGGTGTCGGTGAAGCCTTCTTTGTGGGCGGGTAGCGAGGGGAAGAAAGCCCTCGACGCCCTGTGCGAATGGATCCGCGATGTAGAAAGGCTCGAGGAGTGTATGGGTGAGTTTCCCTTCACTCTCTCCAGCCTGGACGAAGTGGTCCTGCGGAGAGTAGAAGTTAGCAGGGCCCATCGCCTTCCGAACCATGTAGACACCCTGAAGAACTGGGTGGAGGGCCTGGATGGGGAACTTATCGAGCGTTTCGAAGGCGCTTTCAGCAACCCCCATTGTCTGTGTTGCACCCTCTTTTCGGTTTTGTGTTTTCTATGTCTGCACATTTTGAATGCTATTTTAACTTGATCTCGTGGTTTGTCACAGCTAAGATGTCGCACCCCAGCACTCTTTTTACCAAGAAGCAGGACTTGAGGGAAGCCCTCAAGAAGAAAATGGATGAGGAGGTCCTTGCAGAGCCCGCTCAAAGGGCTATCGAGGGGCCAGTCACTGGGACCTCGAAGGGTGGAGAGGCCCGAGGAGTGGAGGCCTTGGTGACAAAGGCCCAACCAGTCAATGTGGCTGGTCCTGTAGTCATCGAGGAGCTGTCCGAGGACTCTGAAGAGCAGAATCTTCGGAGAAAACGCCCCCGGGTCGCAGGTATTACTCTTGTCTCCTCTGGGTGTTTGATGAAGTTCTCTTTTATTTTGTATTATGATCCTCGTTTTAACTTTGCAGCGGCAGAGGGCTTGGAAGTGTCCTCGGACAGCAGTCCCAGCCCCGTGAAAGACAAAGGGAAGGGACCGGCCCTCGAGGAGCCGTCCACCAGCCCCGTACGAGGCGCAGAGGAGCCTGTGGGGCTTTTAGCAGATGCTCGAAGGGCTGCTGTGGCTCCTCGAGTGACTGCGAAGAGGCCTTCCAGGATTCCGAAGACCCTCCAGGGGATAGATCCTGTTTTCGAGCCGCAACTGCTCGAAGATTATCGGCGGGAGCTGCGGGAGAAATCCTTTGGGCGCAAGGGCCTAGCCCTGGTGGAGGCCTGGGACCCCGTGATGAGGGTGACTCGCGACGAGTCAGTGCTCCTCGGGGACGGGGAGGTGAGATTAAAAGTTGCTGAGGGGCTCCCACTTCCCCGTGACCGGCACTATTTGAAGTACACAGCCTTGGGGCCCGTGGATATCGCGAAGGACATCTGCCAGGGCCTTACTCGAGTAAGTCACAATTCTCGACTCCCCTTATGTTACTTATTTGTTTTTTGTCAGCGTACTTTGTTTATACGCTTTGTGTTTGTAACTTGCAGGAGACTGTATTGGCTCAAGGCCTGGTGGCCAAAATCGAGGACCTTCAAGCCCTCGTGAGGAGTCTTGAGGCCAAGGCAAAGGACTCCGAGGAAGTGGAGAGCCTAAAGAAGGCCTTGGCTGAAAAGGAGGCGGAGTTGGCTTCCTCGAGGAAAGAGGAGGCTAACACTCTCAGAGCCATGGGTGTCATGGGCAAGCAGCTGAAGGCTTCCTTGGCCGATGGAAAGAAGCACGAGGCCCTCTTCCTCGCCGAGCACCACGCGAAGAAAGAGCTCGAAGCTGAGATGGAGCAAGTGCTCGGGGAGTGCCAAAGGATGGAGGCGCGGGCTGAGGTGAAGGACAAACTCATCGAGGAGTTGTCCTTGAGGGCTGCCCAGGCCGAGGACCTGGCCTCGAAGGCTGCAGTCCAGATCCAAGACTGCACCAAAACCCTTAATGAGGTGACGGGCTCCATTGTGGCTGACCATATAGCCTTCGTACAACTAGAAGGCCAAATTAGTTTTAAGTTGTATGGTGGTGAAAGTGTTCAGCCACCTGTTTTTGTAAAGTCCATCGCTGAGAGGACTGCTCGGATGAGCAAGGCCTTCGAGGTGTTGACCGAGAAGGTCGTCGATGCGCAAGCCATGGAGGGCGTCCGCTACGCTGAGGGGTTCCTACGATGCCGCCACCAGGTGGAGGCCATTGTTGAGAAGGCACAGCTGGATCCCCTTGATGCGACGAAGGTCGAAGAGCCCTCCCAGGCGCTTTTATTCGAGTGGGGTAAGGCAGGGAAAAAACTAGGAGTGGAATATCCTTATGATATTCTGCCAGGGCATGTAGAAGATGCCCCTGTTGTACCCCCAACCGATGAGACCCCCAAGTGATTTTGGGGTTTGACTTGTAACTAAATTTTTGCACATACTTTAGAAAGCAGTGGACAATTTTGTAGCCTTCATTGCTTTTTTAGTTGTCATATGAAAACTATTTGCACAACGCGTGGACTTCGTACTTTGTTTGTATTGCGTCAAAGCAAATTTCTTTAAGACCAAGCGTGCAACTCTTCGTAGAATTGACTGTCTTTTATTCGATGCGTGTTGGTTGAATATTAAAGTCCCGAAGAACTCTAAATGTTCAATTTTTCGGCGTTTTACCTTGATTTTTGTCCTTACTTTATAAAGCAGTGGACACTGTTCGTAGAGCTGACTGTGTGTCAGTACTACTTGCATAATGCAAAGACTTTGAAGATTGTTTTGCAACATTCATCGCCTTTTATTCAATATTGATTGTACAACGCAAAGAGTTTGAACATCTCTGGCAATTTATTGAAAGGAAAATACACGACTCAGACGTAATAAGGCCTCAAGTCATCGACGTGACAGTCGTTTTTGAGCTTTTTGCCTTGGTGGTCCTTTAGTTTGTAGACACCACCTCTTTCCTTACTATGTACAACGTAGGGCCCTGCCCATCTGGAACGAAGGGCGCCATGGCCAGGATTACGACCCGACAACTCTGCCCTTAGCAAGACCATACCACCCACGCAGATCTGTTTTTCCCGAATTTTAGCGTTGTGGACGAGGTTTGCTCTTTGCCGTAAGACCATAAGCCTACGTCTGGCACCCTCGCGGAGTTCTTCAACGAGGTCCAGACGCGTTCAAAGACCGCTCTCATTATGAGGGGCGTCGTAATACAGTGTTCGGATTGTTGGTATAGAGACTTCGATTGGTAACAAGGCATCGACGCCGTAAACCAAGGAGAATGGAGTTTCCCCTGTAGGACCCCGCGTGGTTGTTCGGTAGTCCCAGAGGACGCTGGGTAGCACCTCGACCCACTTCCCTTTGTTGTCATCGAGGCACTTTTTTAGGCCTTCTTTAATTGTGCGATTTGTTACCTCTACCTGGCCATTTGACTGCAGGTGTGCCACAGGGGCGTAGAGCATTTGTATATTCATCTTAATGGCCCATTCCTTAAGCTTTTTGCTCGCGAATTGAGTACCATTGTCTGTGATTATTGCTCTTGGTGCCCCGTATCGCGCCACGAGGTCATGCCAAAGGAAGTGTACGACCTTGGCAGTTGTTATTTTCTTGAGTGGCCGGACCTCGACCCACTTAGTGAAGTAGTCGACAGCCACTATGCAGAATTTGAACTACCCCTTGGCCTTAGGCATTGGCCCAATTAGATCGAGGCCCCACAAAGCGAAGGGTATAGGATAAGTCTCCGTAACCGCTTCGTTTGCAGGCTGCCGCTGGATGCGGGAGTTGAGCTGGCATTTATGGCACGTTCTCACCAAATCATGCGCGTCTTTCCTTAATGTTGGCCAATAATAACCGAGGCGCAAGCATTTGTGTGCCAACGCATCGGAGCCAATGTGCGCTCCGCAAACTCCAGAGTGGACTTCGTCCAGGATGAGTTTGGAATCATCGGGACCTATACACCGTTGCAAAGGAGCAGAATACCCTTTATGCCATAATGTACCATCTATGATAACATGGCGGGATGACTGCGTCCTTATTTTCTTTTGTAACGCTGGCGTGCCATCGATTGCGCCAGTTTGGAGATACTGGAGGATTGGGTGCCTCCAGTCAGTTGCTACGTAGGCATCGATCGCATGAATTGTATTTATGGAAGGTTGCGCCAAGGTTTCGAGGATTGCATCCGCGCGTCCCTTAGACAACTTGTCAGCCATAGTGTTTTGATCCCTTGGGATCTTATTAATATTTAGTTGTTCGAATTGCCCTTGTAGGCTTTTGACGAGTCGTAAGTACCTCGAGAGAACGGGGTCCTTGCAGTCATTTGTCCCCGTGACCTGGCTTACGACGAGCTATGAGTCACTGTGCACCGTCAGACGTCGCAAGCCAGCTTTCAAGGCAGTTTTGAGACCCGATACGAGGGCCTCGTATTCTGCCACGTTGTTTGTGACTTGGAACTGGAAAGCCACTCATAAGCTGGCCTCCATGCCGTGCGGGCCCTTGATATGAACGCCCCCTCCTGGGCGATCAACACTGGATGAACCATCCACGAACATGTCCCATTTGGGAGGCTCCAACTCCGCTGGTGGATCCCTCGAAGGGCCATGTTCGAGGGGATAGATGGAGAGCTCGGCCATGAAGTCCGCCAAGGCTTGTGCCTTTATGGCTCGTCGAGGTTCGAACTTGATGTCGTACTCCCCAAGCTCGATGCACCAACGGGCTAAACGACCACTATGCTCTGGCCTGTTTAGGATGTCCCTGATTGGTAGATCCGTTCTGACGATGATCGTGTGGGCTTGGAAATATGCTCGTAATTTCCTGGCAGCCACGATCAAAGCGTAAATCATTTTTTGAAGGGGAGGGTAATTAACCTCGGCCCCTCGTAGCGTGTGACTTGTGTAATAGACGGGCCACTGTTGCGGGCCATCCTCCTTAACGAGCACTGAGGAGACAGTGTTGTTTGAAGTGGAGAGGTAGATGACGAATTCATCCCCTGGTTGCGGGCATTTCAGTGTTGGCAAATCAGAGAGGTGCTTCTTGATTTGCTCGAAGGCTTCTTGGCATTCCGGTGTCCAAGTGAATGCCTTTTTCATGCGAAGCTGTTCAAAAAACGGCTTGCACTTATCTCCCAGTTTGGAAATGAATCGCCCCAAGGCAACGATTCTTCCTGTGAGTTGCTGGATTTCCTTAATGTTCCTTGGTGGCGCCATATCCGTGATGGCTGATATTTTCTTAAGGATGGAGTCGATTCCCCTTTCGGAGATCATGTAGCCTAGGAACTTCCCGGCTCCCACGAAGAAAGAACACTTGGCTGGATTGAGCCTCATGTTGTATCGTCGGAATGACTTGAAAGTCTCAGCCAGATCTTGAAGGTGGTCTTCGAATGTCATGCTTTTCACAATGACATCGTCGACGTACGCTTCCAGGTTACGGCCCATTTGGTGGGCAAAGACCTTGTTCATGAGACGCTGGTAGGTGGCTCCAGCGTTTTTGAGCCCAAAAGGCATTCGAACGTAGTAGTATACGTCATCACCCGTTGTGAATGCCGTTTTGAAAGCGTCCTCGGGGTCCATGTAGATTTGGTGATAACCACTCTTAGCGTCCATGAACGACAAGTACTTGTATTTGGAAGTGGCGTCCACGAGCTGGTCGATAACCGGTAACGGATAGGGGTCCTTTGGACAATGCCTATTGACGCCCGTGAAATCGACGCACATACGAAGGTCACCATTAGTTTTGTCAGCTAAAACTATGTTAGCGAGCCACTCGGAGTACTGAATTTCTTTTATTATTCCGGCGTCAAGGAGTTTGGAAACTTCCTCTTTTACAAATTGTTTTTTTGAGGGGGCCATACCCCTTTTCTTTTGTTTAACCGGCTTCGAATCCGGGAATACATTAAGCTTGTGCGTGATGATACTGGGATCGACACCCGACAAGTCCTTCAAGCTCCAGGCGAAAACGTCGAGGTTTGCCTCGAGGAGGTGGATGAGGCCCATCTTCTCCTTTTGTTCAAGGTTTTTGTCGATCTTGAATTTCTTGCCCGGGGCAACCTCGATTTCTTCCGTGACGTCATCGAGGCGTGACCTGTCATCAGGGTCCATTGGGTCATCGATCCCCTTCGATGTTTGCGGATCAACCGTCGAGCTCAAAGAGGCCACGTAGTTCGTCCTCGCCGTACGCTGGTCGATGTAGATGTTTGCGTCTCCACGAGGTGTTGCGAATGTGACTGTGAGAGAGCGGATGTCGCACCTCATGTGGAATTCGACCTGGCTTGGTCGACCAACGATGGCGTTGTACGTGGAAGGGACTTCAAGCACCAGGAACTCCGTCATAATGGAATGGCAATCAACCGTGCCAAATTGCGTGTCCCCAATTAACATGAGGGGCAGGTTGACGACCCCTATTGTTGGCACAATGTCCCTGCCAATGCCAAAGGTAGGGCCGGAGCTCCTTCGTACAGCGGACATGTGTACCCCGAGTTTATCGAGCATGTCCTTGAAAATGACACTGGTGTTTGCACCAGTGTCGATGTAGACCCTGTTGGTGTCGTAACCCGTGATCTTTGCTGTGATAAGCAGCGGGTCGGAGTGTGGAACGACAACCTTTGTCCCGTTGGGTCGATAGATGACGTTCTCCTCGAGGTGGTCGATCTGCAAGATTTCCCTTGCATACCGCTTTCTGGAGGAGGCGCCTTCCGACTTAGTGAGCATGTGAATGACGCCCGCGGGTGGTGGTGGTGGCAAGTTTTGCCTCCGAGGGCTGTTGTGTCGACGACGCGTTTTTTCGCGGTCATCGCTGTCGTCATCCCTCTTGCGGCCTTTGGGGAATTCCTTGCAGGAGGAAGGGGAGTCGGATAGGAATTCCTTGAGCTTACCCTGCTCAATCATCTCAGAGATGAGATTTCAGAGTTGGAAGCACGCCTCCGTGTCGTGGCCACGATCCTTGTGGTAAAGGCAGTACTTGTCAAACCCCTTCGTGTTCTTATGCTGGATAGGTTGAGGCCACCTGGGGACCCCGTTCTGCTTCTCCAGCATTAACAGAATGTTCGTGCGGGTGTCATGAAGTGCAGGGTGATGGTCGGATGTCCTCGAACTGACGTTCGAGGGCTGGTACCTCGACGAGGCAGACCCCTTGTCGAACTTCTTGTTACGGTCGCTTGTGGGGGGCCTGTTGTAGGGCTTATTCATCTCCTCGGAGTTCATGAATCGAGTGGCCCGATCGATGAACTCACCCATCGTTGTGACGGGGTTTTCATTGATGTTGTACGCGAGCCTTGACTCGCGTTGAAGGCCTTGAGTTACGGCCAGGAGCTGCATGTCCAAGGAGAGGCCCTGAACTTGGACGGCTTCTGCCTGAAACCGTCGAATGTAGTCACGGAGTGGCTCCTCCCTTTGCTGCTTCACCCTTAGGAGGTGTTGGACAGTCTTGGGGGGTGGCCGAGCTCCCATAAAGTGGCGCAGGAACGATGAGGCGAGATCCTTGAAGCATTTGAAATGCTGGCCTCGTAGCGTTCCAAACCAAGTTGAGGCAGCCCCTTTTAGAGTGGAGCTGAAAGCCTTGCAAAGTATGGGGTCGGTAGCGCGAGCCATCTCCATTTGGGAGATGTAACGTCGTAAGTGGTCGACGGGGTCTGTTGTGGCGTCGTAGCTTTCGATGACCGGCATTCGAAAGCTAGCCGGCGCCTGGACGGCGATGATGTCCTCCGTGAAAGGCTGTGTCAGGAGGACCTCGATGTCGTCGAGGACCAGGTTTGGTGTCTTAACATGTTCCTCCACGACGTTGATTCGTCGGAGGAGGTCGTCGACATCAAGGTTCCCAGCATATGGGTTTTGATTTTGGGATTGCTCGTCCCGGTCGTTGTGAGGTGGGAGGCGAGCAGCCTGCATTTCCGCCTTGATGGTTTGCACCATGAAGGCTTTCATTTCATTGAGCATGCTCGCCTAGAGCAGCGCTATCTGAGCGGGATCGACGATGACCTGCTGGGGGGTCATCGAGGTCCCAGCGAGGTATGTCAGAGTGGCCGCTTGCGGCTGCGGGGGCTGCTGCCCCCCTGGTGTGTTAGTAACAGGGAGTGGCGGGATTGCCACCAACTGGGAGTTGTAGGGCTGTTGCGTCCCCATTGCGTCACCAGCAGGGGGTGGTGGAGGCACATCGGAAGAGCTGGAAGCAGCATCCTCGACATGCACACTGTTGTGCGTTCTCCTTGTTTTCGCAATGAAGATGGTTAGGAGAGAAAAAAGTTGACTAAGAAAGAAAAAACGGCTGTTTTTCGTTTCCCACAGACGGCGCCAAATTGATAGCCAAAGAGTAACCTCCGGCAATCAAAGATTCTCCGACGACTGAAACAGGCGGCTCTGGTACCTAGAAGGACGAGACAAAGGACACTTTCAGGTGCAGAGAGAGAAGAGAAGTGTGGGTGTGTAGTAATTACCTTTTTTGAGGCAGGCACCACCCAATATATAGGGTGGTGCTAGGTCCCGTTATGGGGCCTTGAATGCTGGAGAATCTTCATAAATGTGTCCATAATTGGGATGACGGCGTATTAATGGTGTAATAACAGTGGAGTTATTGCGGAGTTACTCCCTCTCCTTTGGCTTAATGCCATAATTAGTGTAACAGTTGTTTTGAGGGAGGCAGCAAACGTTTTACGGCTAACGGACTTATACGGGGCGCCCTCATTGGTAAGAAGGGCTCTCCGTAAGTACGAGGCCGGCTGTGGTGGGCTTGGCCCGTGTGGTGTTTGCATTTGGCAATACCTCCATATGGGGTGGCCCATATATATCAAATTTGTTCGAACCATTCAACATAATTAAGCCCGTTGAACTTGATCATTCCATTACCCATAGCGAACACATTAGAAGAAACTGCAATCATTAACACAACTCATACATTAATACTTTGAGTATTTAATGGATCCAGACAAAGATATAACTTTAATCATGTATCTAAGTTCACCTTTGGGTGAAAACTTAATACACAAATCCAATCAATGATGCTAATATTCAAACTTTAACAGACAATCAATCATTACTCAAATCAACATGCATGATATCTTTGGATATGCAAACACATCAACCAAGTAAGCAGATAAATCTCTTTAGTGTCATTAATTACAAGCAATGGTCCACCTTTGGGTGACCTCCTAGCATTATAATTAATGATCTCAATTGCCCACTATATATTTATGTCATTTATTAGCATCACAACACATGAGCAATTAAAATTACACAATTAATTGTCTACACCACTTTATGAGATAGGCAACTTTGATGACTAACAATCTCTTCATTCAATAGACATTTAATTGAGTAAAATCACAATTTTAATCTTTCAATTCACAATTTAATTGTCTAACTAACCCTTAAAAAATAGGCCACTTTGGTGACTAACAAATTCCACATTTAATTGACAAAAAAAACATTCCATGTGAGATTTTGTTCTCACACCATTAAGTGCAGCGGAAATCATTAATATCATAAATAAAACGTACTTTTACAACATGAGCCGATCCAAAATCAAGTAAGAGCTATCATATCATATTGTTTAACATTCATGCTCGGGTCTGTAAGACAAAGCTTGTCCATTGATCGGACCAATGAGGGAAGAAGGTTCATGGCTCAATTCAATAAACAAGTGTGGCAATTAAAACAAAACTATCATGTCTTTAATTTAGGCAACATGTCAATAATTATGCATGGCTATGAAATTGATAACATAGGCATGAATACTTTTTCTAAAGCTAACAGACAAGAAACAAGCCATGCATGTGAATCAGTAGAGTCAATTACAAGCAAAAGAATATTAAATATTGATCCGATCATTAATCAGAAAACGCAAGAACTTTCGATCGAACATTTACACTTTCACCGGCAAATCAAATCGATATCAACACACGCTCTGATACCAATTGTTGGATTAATTCTATTTAATCCACCATAAAATACGATCGTTTTAACAAGTTTGGTTTGCATAATTGAATAATTATGACTAACCTCGGTACATACTTTATTTTGTTTTCTGAGAATAACTCAAACCCTAAACGTGATTTTTACCCTCTCTTCCTTTTCCATTACGTGCGTTCTGTGATAGTACCGAACGTATTCTTTTCTGCTACTAGGTTAATAGTAACCACATACTATTTATAAGGGAGAGGGTAGGGAAACCTAATCTCATTCTAATTCTATTTCATAATCCAAATAGTCATCATAATGGGTCCAGTCCAAATAGAATTAGGAGTCCATTATTTACATGGACCACATAATTAAATTAATAAAATAATTTAATATGTATGTCCTCATCAATCTCCTGCATTTATCTTAGCTTGAGTCAACTTCTTAACATGCTCAGGATCACACTTCTCCTCAGCATGCCCCCCGACGTTGACACTTGGAACAAAGCTTGGGGTTCCACTCATAATGCACCTCTTGCACATATACCCCCTCAGATGTACGGATCTTGATAGTTTCTAGCATTTTATTATCATCATGAAACGGAGCACAGTGGGCTGATCAACCAAAATGGGGTTCCCAGCCACACTTGCAAGTCTGCTAATCAACTTTGGAGTTCAGTACATTTTCAACCCCGGAAGCTTAATCCATACTGGCATCACATCAAACGGAGACTTCCCAATCTTCATCCCTAGCTCATACTTCTTGAAAAGGAGTGGTTTATCAAAGACGAAGAAGGTAAGGGATTCATAGATCTTTCTGAGATCCTCCTGGCTATGGAGTGTGAATAAGAGGACACCAGACTATTTTACGATTGTTGCATGTTATTTGATTTAATGATTTAATGGATGATTATTGTTGCTAGAGATCGGTAATAATTATTATTTTTGCCTAAAAATTAAAGGTTTTGAATAATTTAATAGTTAAATTATTAATCTGGATAATTTTTGATTAATCATGAATTAATCTTGATTTGGGATTTTTGATCCGTTCATCAATTGACAAATCTAATGATTTGGTTTTGTAGAGGAATGGTTCCACGTCAAAAGCCCTCCCTCAATCAATTTCAGAAAATTGTTTACAGAAATCATCCAATTTCAAGAATTGTTCTTAGAGAAGTTAGGGTCTTTGGGTGGGCCGGCCCTCTGGCGGCGTCGCCTGGTGCCGGCGGTGCCATGGTTATCGACGGTGCTGCAAATTGAAAGAGGGATCGGGCAGAGAAGAGGAAGCCAAATTTAGGCTGAAACTGGGTCACCGAGTCAGGAGTGACACGGCCTATAGACCTAGTAGGCTGGGGTTTTGACCTAGCTGCTCTCAGGCCTCTAATCTTTCCCTATATTTGCACTTAAGGACCTAAGTTTTTGAAAAGTTTGCACTGAAAGTTTTTTAGAAAATTGATGTGATCAGTCCCAAGGATTTTAATCAATGTTCAATTGAGGATCTAAATTTTCTGAAGAATTCATAAGTTGGAAAATTTTTAAGAAATTGATATGATCAGTTTCGGGGATTTTATTTCTTTTTCAAATGAGGACTTAAATTTTCTGGAGAGTTCAGAAATTTTGAAAAATTCTTAATGAGATTGGTCCACAAAGTTTTCTAAAAGTGTTCAGATTTATCCTACAACTTTCTAGTTTGATTAAATTGCTCATAAACTTTTGAGGAAAAGTTTGGAAAGGTCCTCAATATTTCTGGTAAGACCAGAACAGATCCAAAAAAAGTTTTGTTCAATGTCTAGATTAACCCTTATATTTTCAAAGAGTTTGAGAGTGCAAAAGTTAAACGATTCTCGCTAATAAAATTGTTTTATTGAGCGGGGTGATTTTATATTTAGCATGTTACATTTTTTTATGCATGTAATGATTATATGTATGAGATGCATGTTTAGTCTTATAAATTTGACTTTTGATGTTTAATTCATGAGATAAATTCTATGATTAAAACCCTTGAACACTTAGAACAAGTTTCAAGTATAATACTCCCTCCGTCCCTGAATAATTGTACTCTTTGTTTTTACCGTTTTACATTATTTAATCTATGATTTTTTTTTCATGAATTTTTAGACTTTAAAGTTAATAATTTATATGCATGTCATAATTTGAAGTATAAACTTTCTAAATATATTTTTTCTAAATTTTTTAAAACTTGCTATCTTTATTAAAATTTGAGTCAAACATTGAATCTTGAAACAACAAATTCAAATTCAAAATGTATAATCTTTGAGGACGGAGGTAGTATTAAGTTGAAAGCGATAAATCAAAGAGTTTGATTAATTGTAGTCTTTCCATCATACTTAATAATATGAGATTTTGTTATCTTTAGTATGGATCGCCAATAAAATTAGGGACATGCTAAATGTAGCAAATTATATTGTTAAGATGTACATGGGATGTGCATAGGATGATGAAATTTAGTGCTACCGCTAATACAATTTAGGAGCATTATCTTTTTATCATACTTTTGCAGATGATGGGGACTTAACATTATTTGCATAAGGGCACTAATAAAATTTAAGTTTATGCAAATATGAGGCTAAACAAAATAAGGGTCATATGAGATGTGATTAACTTTAGTTGTTTATCTTTCTAGTAGGATCGCCAATAAAATTTGGGTTTATGATAGATAATGATTGAGTCTCATTCCTACTACGGAAGACATTATTTGTTAAGGGTGTCAAATTATGTCTGAATTAGTGGAAGGATAATTTATGAATTTAAGACCTTATTCATAAATTTACATGTTGTTTGAATGTTTGTATATTGCTTATTGTTTGTATTATAGATTTGTGAAATCTAGTATAGTATGTTTATGATTTCTATAGCAATGCTTTTGGATAAACAAGTTTGTTAGTCTTAATAATTCAACTTGATTAGTGATTGTGAGAATGGTTCTAGATCTTGAGAAGATCACCTATGTGCTAACAAGCACATGCACCACCAATTACTTAAGGTTTATACCTAGGGATGACACTTTGTGAAAGTGGAATGGTTTGACGATCTTAAGGCTAAATGTTATATGATGACATAAATGTCTAATGATCATTAAAAAATAAAAAAAGAAGAAACATGTGAGACATGCTAGTTTGATTTATCTTCACTTGCAAATGTTGTGTGGTAGAGAAATCCAACATTGATATATTTGATATCTAAAATGTTTTATATGACCCATATGATGGAAACTCTTTTTTTTCATAAACATGGACTAAATATGAGCAGTTTAATTGGAAAACTTTCTAAGTTGGATGTGTAAATATATCAAGAATTTTTGCTTCATCTAATGGTTCTAAATCCAAAAGATTGGAAAAGAATAGTTCTTAAGAGAATCGGAAGTTGAAACAAATAGGTGGTGTAAATAAAAGGAAAAGATCAAACCAAACAGTTGAATGAGTGAGGACCATACTTCCATTGTGGATTATAAGGGTATAAGAAGAATGGTTGCAAGTTCTCTCTTGCAAGATGGAAATAGAAAAGTTCTATTTCAGAATGTTCTTTGTTGAGGTTAATCTTTTGATTAATGATACTTTTTGGTTATTAGATACCACACTAAGATTGCAATAGTCAGCAACTGATGTCACGAACTATTACGCTAAATAAAAGAAGTTTTAAAGCTGTAAAATGGAGCAAACGTTGCTACAAAAGCTTTGAGAGCTATTTATTTAGTTTTGGAATCATAAATTCTTTAGTTTATAGGATTGTTTTGTGCTTAGTAATATTAAGAAAATCACTTTATCCTAATTGGATATAAAAGGTTCTGAACTTTCTATCAATAAATGGAATATATTCCATTTTGAGAGTGATAAGTCTTATAATGAAAGTACATAACAACCTCTACAGTTTTGAAAGTATGCTTTGTTTATTTTCAACAAAGTAACAAAAAGGACAGCTTAAGAGTATGATCATGTGCACATGTAGCATGTGAGATTAGGTCAAATTTTCAAAAACCGCATAAATAAGTTGGCTAAAGATAAACGGAATAAATAAGTTGGCTAAAGATAGATGAAAATCTGAGTATGACTCGTTGAAACTTATAAGTCTCGTATTATGGGAAAGATGACCAAATCTCCATTTGTGTGACAAGTGAACCATGCTACAAACTTATTAGATTTGATCCATATAAGGGTATAATAGTCACTAAGTGTTAGTGGAAAAGACGTTTCTCATATTTCATCACTTTTAGTAATGATCTCTCCTATTATGGATATTGGTCTTACGAAAACATAATTATGGGACTCTTGAAAATTTCAAGTAGTTTCATGGTGATATTGAGAGAAAAACAGGAAAAGTACTCAAGTTCCTTTTATTTGATCAAAGGACATGAATACTTAAGTACTATGTTTATTGATCATCTCTGAGATATTGAGATTGTCTCATTTGGAACTCCTCAAAGTTTTAGACCTTATTAGAAATGGTTCCTTTCAATGTGAGTTTCACTATTCTTCCACCATCCTTTTCAAGGATGTTCCCTAGAGACTGTTGCATGCATGAGAAATTGGGTTCTTTCCAAGTGCACGCCTTACTTAAGTTACCATATGACATGTGTTTAGGCAAGAAATCTAGTCTTGAACATTTGAGGATATAGAGATAACATATGTTGTGAGACCAGTGAGGGAGAAACTTGACATGTATGTTAATATCCAGAAGGCTATTTGGATACTTCTACCCCATCGAGAAACAAAAGTTGTTTCCTTAAGGAATGTCACTTTTCTAGAGAAAATGTTTCTACTAGATGAGAAAGTTGGTAGAGAAAGTAAATGAACCCACTAGATTATCTAGTACACAAGACCCGTAGATCTCAAAGGAGATTAAAAGCCTGAAAAAGAGGTTAAATCTCATGTTGAAGATAATATGATTAGTCTTCACATGGATATATACAGATCCGAGAAGCTATGAAGAAGTGGTGAAATCCTAAAATGGACTTCATCATTCTAACAAAGTACGGACTTTGGTGGACCTATTATATGTGTAAGACATAGTTATTGTGAAGCGGTTTACAAGCAAAAGCTTGGAAAAGAGTGAGAAAGTGGAGACTTATAAAGCATAATTGATTGCTAAATTTATTATTGAAAACAAGAGTTGACTTTAAGGAAAACTTTCACAAATTATTATGCTTAAGCCCATTTAGATATTGCTTGCTGATGTAGCATAGTATGACTATGCGACAGAAAATGTGATGTGAAAACAATGTTCCTAGTTTGATATTTTGAGAAGAAATCATTATGGAGACTGTAAGTAGGGATGTCAAAAAATGACCCGACCCGAGGAACCCGCCCGAGCCCGACCCGTCTGAACCTGAATTGACCTAAAAAGTTAATGGCTCGAACCCGACCTGGCCTGATCCCGAACCTGACCTGACCCGAAATAAGCTCAACCCGATGGCAACCCGTACCCGAAATGGCCCGAACCCGAGCAACCCGAACCTGAAGAGACCCGAACCCGATATGACCCGAACCCGAGGAACCCGAGACCCGAACCCGAATGACCCGAATATAAAAATAATCAGAACGATTGTCTAAACTCTAAAACAAGAAAATAGTAGTACATAAAGTCAATTGTGCACAAGTGACCAAGACCAATTGTAACTTCCAAAATATAATAATCCATGCATCAAATACACAATTCCAAGAACTGCAAGAGATCCTTCTAAAACAAACTTTAAGATTTCATAATCATAAACAACCGAAATAATGATAATGCAATTCTTCAACTAATTAAATAAATTTGGCACATGTTCTCCACCCATGCAACGGATTGTGTAGTCGATAAAATCTCTGTTTCATAAAGATAGTAGAATTAAAAGGGCTCAAATAGGTGTAATTAAATATACAAATGAAATATACTCCATTTAATATTACCAAAAACAAATATACCTTTAGATGCCATGAGAATTAGACGCTACTTCAGAATCAGTAACAGCTACTTCAGAATCGGTAACAGACTTTAAAGAAACTTCTAAACATTCAGATGAAGTAACTCATACTTTAAAGAAACTTCTGGAACAATGTGCAATTTCCAATTTATTGGATCAATGTCTTATGTCTAATTTTGTTAAGAGGAATGTCTAATTTCTAATTTTGTTAGAGAAATGTCTAATCTCAAATTTTATTGGAGGAATGTCCAATTTCCAATTTCTTTGAATAAATTTCAATTTCCCATTTTGTTGGAGCAATGTCAAATTTTCAATTTTGTTAGAGGAATGTCTATGTCTAATCTTCAATTTTAATGGAGAAATGTCCAATTTTCAGAATTGTTGGAACAATGTTTAATTTCAAAATATTTTCTAACAAATTGACAATATTCACCTTCTAATCTTTTGGAACAATGTGCAATTTCCAATTTGTTGGATCAATGTCTTATGTCTAATTTTGTTAAGAGGAATTTCTAATTTCTAATTTTTTAAAGAAATGTCTAATCTCAAATTTTATTGAAGGAATGTCCAATTTCCAATTTCTTTGAACAAATTTCAATTTCCCATTTTGTTGGAGCAATGTCAAATTTTCAATTTTGTTAGAGGAATGTCTATGTCTAATCTTCAATTTTATTGGACAAATGTCCAATTTTCAGAATTGTTGGAACAATGTTCAATTTTCAATTTTATTGAAATAATGGCTAAATTATCTTTAATTTTTGTTAGAATAACTCTCAAAATAGATTTACTTTGAATTTTAATGGAAACGGGACATGAACTTGGATCCGAAGAAACCCGAACTTGGCGCTAAAGAAACCCAATCCTAGACCCGAAGAAAATCGACCCGGACCCGGTCTGAACCCGAAACCGAAACAACCCGAAACCCGAGTGACCTGAACCCGAACCCGACCTGACCCGAAATAAGCTTGGTCCGAAGCAACCCGAAACCCGAATAGCACCCGAAATCAGCTCAACCCGAAGGCACCCGAAACCCGAATGACCCGAACCCCGAACCGACCTGACCCGAAAGCACCTCAACCCGAAGCAACCTGAAACCTGAATGACCCGACCCGAACCCGACCTGACCCGCCCGATTGACATCCCTAACTGTAAGTTTTCACCTTAAGTGGGAGTAAACGGATGGTTTGTATACTTCAAAAATTAAAATGAGCCTCTCAAAGTTACAATATTCATTTTCATAAAATAAACAAATTGTGTGTACAAGAATTTTAGTGAGAGTTCATTGTTATTTCTAGTGTCTTTATGTTGATGACGTACTTCTCATTAGGACTGATGTAGGTAACGTGTAATCAACTAAAGAATGATTATCCATTATTTTCTCCATATAAGATTTGGATGAAACATTTTATTAATAATATATAGAGATAGATCTAATGAAATGTTTAACTCATCCTTATACATATACATAGATAAATTGTTGAAACAGTTCAACATAGAAACATCCGAGAGTGGATATATTAAGATGTGTGTAATGTATGTAATGTTATGTACAAGGCTTGATATCACATGTTGTGAGCGTCACAAAAAGATATCAACACATTCCATGTAAGATATATTGGAAGACTATGAAAAACATCCATGAGTACTTAAGAAGCACTAAGGATAATCTCATAGGTTTTGGAAGAAAAATGTGGTAATGAGACTGCTATAGAAACTCAGGTTATCACTAATATGTAGATCACCGTAAATTCTTATTAGGGAACATCACGACCCTATGTAAGAAGAGTTTTGATGAAAGAGTTCCACAGAAGTGACCATAGTATAAATACACCCAATACTTGAGTGTAACTAATGGATTTCATCCAAAAGTTGGGTGTAACTCCTAGCATTGTTAATCTAGTCATGATGAAGTTTTATGACACTGTTAACATGATACAAACAAAATGCATATAAAAAGAAAAACATCTTGAGAAGATGAAATTTAATGTAGCAAACTAAGATAAATTTTTTACAAGCATGTAAATGTGACATGGTATTCAATCAATAATACTATAAAGGCATTGCTTTCTTTATCAAAATTTAGTTCAATTTTGGTAAAGCCCATAGATCAATAGGGCATATGGAGTTTGATCGTGCATAGGATGACGATCATGAAACATTCTCCTTGTGAGTCCTGATCTTAAATGTTCATAGTCATAGAGTTGCTATGAATGGGCAATAGTAACTCGAATAGACTAGTACATATGATGCATGCTTTCGAGGAAAGAATTCCCGTTTCATGAACATTTGTGTGGAGACACTAGTGCAGATATGTAGGTGCTCATTACAGGAATGAGTTCACTGAACTGACCAGTCTGAAAATTTCTACATGGAAATATATAACCACCGAATCTGAATTTTCATGTTACAATTGTGCTTAATAATCCTTTGACTTGAGACATCATGGTAGGTTTGTGTATGACATATTATATTTTGATCACAAAACGGATAAGTATAGGGTATAGTATTTGTCATATATGGAATCATGTGAATATCAATAAAGGATCCAACACTTGTCACCAAGACAAGAGAATATTCTATGCTTTCCTTTGAATTATGACTTGGAAAATCCCTGGCCAATGTGTGATGATTAGAAAAGGAGTTTTCTAGTTCATCAAAGTGAGTTATGATTTTGGAATGGATGCACAGTTATTGTGCGGTTAGGGATTTCGGTTATCCATACCCTAAGCTCAGTCGGGACATTGTTTGATGGAAGGATCATATTGCATGGTAATTGTAATTGGAAAGATTCGCTATACATTCATCTAATCTAGGTCTTCATGGCATGTTGCTAGACGTCAACCATTATTTGTAGGACTTCTTGGAATTTGAATTTCAAGAAATATTAACTAAGTGTTAGTTAATGGATAATAAAAGAGTTTCAATTATCAAATGTTTAAGTACCTAATAAGATCACAAGGGTTGTGGCCCTACTACTAGTATTTGGTGAACGTAAGGGGTCACACACATAAGGTCGATTATATCCACATCCGTGAGAGTGTTTAATTGACTTTTAGGAAAGTGGGAGATTGTTAGTATTATTAGATAATACATGTGCCCAAAACCAATAAGTCTAGGGACTAATTATAGATTTGGGAATTCTAATTGGATTAGAATTATCCATAGCCTATAAATACGTCATATGTGGAATAGTTCCATAAGATATTACATGACATTCTCTACAGAAAACCCCTAGTTCTCCAAGAAACATCCGGTCCAATTCTGCTAGCACGAAATCATCAGAGTGGTGCGTCGATCGTGTGGATCAACCTTAGAGGAGTCGCACTTGAGGCTCTACAATGTGAACCATGTTCCATCGCTATGATTATATACTTTATGCTTCTGCTGCGTGTATGTGATGCTATGCAAATTGATTCTTATATTATCTTACAATGTTAAATGAGCTGAACTTCACGAGCTTCGAACTCGAGCTCAAACCCAATTATAGGCTCGAATGATAAACAAACCGAGCCTCGAGCCATGTACATTTGGCTCGTCGAGCTCACGAGCCTTTTTTCGAGCAACCCATAATTACAAATGATAATTTTTTGCCATGAAAAACCCATGCCATGAAATGGCACTTTGTTTGTAGATCATAATAACAAATGATAAAACAACTTATGGAATAAAACAACGACATCACAATAATGCGCGTATCTCATATGTTGATGATCATTGTACGAAAAAATGATGTGCGTATGATAGTAAGAATGATTATTAAAACAACGAATAATGTATGTGGAATAAAACAACGATGATCACAATAATATACATATCTCATATATTGACGATCCTTATAAGACATAATGATGAGAGTATGGTAGTAAGAATAATTCCTAAAACAACAAGTAAATGCTCATGAAATAAAACAACGATGATCACAATGATGCACGTATCTCATATATTAATGATCATTATAAGACAAAATGATGTGTGTATGGTAGTAAGAATTATTCCTAAAACAGCAAGTAATGTACGTGGAATAAACACGATGATCATACTCTAAAAAAATGATGCTTTCATTTCTAATATTGGTGTTCCTCATTCTCTGATTAAAAAATTTAGGTCAGCTTTGTAAAACAATGATCACACACTAAATAAATGCTTTCAATTCCATACATTGATGAGCATAATCATTCCGATCAAACACATTAATTGGGCTTTGTAAAAATGATGAAAATTATTGGATTGTACAATACAAAAATATAGATTTTTAATGAAAGAAGTAACAAAGGAAAAAGGAAAAAAGAGAAACGCTACAAACGACAAAATGACAATCTATAATTAAGGGAAATAATGCACAGTTTTACGCATTTCTTAAAATGCGTAGTTTATCTGCACCTTAAATTAAAATTAGTAATAAAATTTTTGGAGTTTAGGATAAATTCCTTTTTTGAAAAAATACCAATAAAACAATGAATCACCACTTTTATGGTTCAACGGTTATTCTTGTTTTGACTGATTATTGACCAAGATACCTCAAAACAGAAAAACCGTAGCAATTATGTTACAGTCACCCCGAGCGGGTGGTGATGTCTGTGTATCCCGGGGCTCCGTTCCAAACATGCGGGGCGGGACATGTTTTTTGTTGGTCAGATGGCTCCCGGATCTTTTCTAGGTAACATTTTCGAGAATGCTTGTATATTCTAGGTCGCACGAGTTCCCCGCACCTTTCCGCGGAAAATATTTTTCGGGGTCGGGACGTTCGTTCTCGGGCGACACTCGGGGCTCGGGATGAACAATTTGATGGTGCCAAAGGGTATGTGGTGTGATATGACTCGGGATGAGTATTGTAATGATAACTGAGCCAAGCACACATGACAGGATTACTCGGTTAAGCTAGCAAGCACACACGTCGGGATTTGCTCGGGTTAAGTTGGCTCGGGATGAACTATGTGGTGGCGCCAATGGTGTGTGGCTCGAGACTTATAATTAAACATGTGAAGCATGATTTGTGTGTGATATGAAGTCCCGAGTATGTGTCTCCGATTTCATTCCGATCGGATAAGCGGTTTGAAAGTTGCAATTTTCGGGTTGGAAATTGCAAAGTTTTGAGGCCAAAGTGTAAATAGACAAAATTCAGCAATAATTTGGAGAAAAGAAGAGTGAGGGGCGGCTGAAATGAGGATGGAAGAAGGGACACTTGTCCTATTTCTATTAAAGAATGACAAAAGAAAAGAAAAAGAAGATATATATAAAAGGAAAAGAAAAATGGCCAAAAGGCCATATCTTCTTCTTCCTCTCCTCTCTGCCGAAAGTACCACCATGAAAGCGCCAAATTTG
This sequence comes from Stellera chamaejasme, assembly GCA_024586325.1. NCBI lineage: Eukaryota > Viridiplantae > Streptophyta > Magnoliopsida > Malvales > Thymelaeaceae > Stellera > Stellera chamaejasme. Next base: position 42,351,003 of record CM044987.1, read on the forward strand.
AGCTCAAAACTAAACTTGGAAGAAACCTGAAGAAGCTTCGAGGTAAGGTTATCAAACTGATCCTTGAGATGCGTAAGTAAATAATCTGAGGTCAGATTTTGTGAATTCAGCTTGGTTTAGGAACCGTGAGCTGCTGAACTTTGGAAGTGATTATGGAACCACGAGATCTACTTGATTTCTTGATTTCTAAACGTTCCTTGTGCCTTCTTGTGCATGTTTTGTAATGAGGGTGTAAGCAGAAATCTTCCAGAAACGCTGCCAAAATTCATTTCTGATCTCCTGCACGGAAACCCATCTTCAGTTTCAGTGAAAGGTAAGGGTATATTTGTAATAAGGGTGAAGAGTTATACGTGTGGTGCTATTCGGTTTTTCCAGAAAAGGTCGTATGTGAAAGCTGTTTTTTCATGCCCGAGCCCTAATTTTGGCGCCATAGATGTGGATTGATTCTGTGAATTCTGAATGTGTATTCTGTATCTATGGATCATATGTGAACAGGGGGTAGTCGGAAGTGCAGCTGAAACTCTGCCGAAATCCGTATCGGGACCGCTGATCGAGAAATTTCATTCTGACTTCTGTGAAAGGTAAGGGTTCACTGTGTCTTCTGGTACTCCATTATTCAGCATGCGTAGCAGAATATATATTAAAGCTAGGTTTAGTCCGAGGGGTGGCTCGGTGACGCTAAACCTAGTCCCGTGGTATAAGCATCGGTTTGCAGGTTCTGGGATTTTGATACACCTACAATGGTGTTATATGCGTGTGGGATGTGCAACCGCACCTAAATGGTGCAATGTGTGTGAGACACCTTTATGGTGTTTGTGATATGACGGTGGGGCTCGCGACCCCGAGCTGGCCATGCTCTAGTGTGTGATATGTGTGTGGCTCGGCTAAGGCCGGGAAGACCGTCATTGTGTCTAACTTCATATTAAATCGTTGTTTGAACTGCATTGCACTTGATTGAAATTGCATTGTTTGAGCATGTGTATGCATATTTACTGCATTATATATGCATATTCTGCGTTTCTCTTTGGTTGCAGGTTTTTTGTGCATCAAGAAAACCATGCTTATACCTGCACCCTTACTAAGTTCTTTCAAGGACTTACCCCTTATTTTCTCATTTCAGGAAAAAGTGCTGACAAGCAACCTACCGAGTAAAATTCGGGGGTTAGCTTTTGTGTTGTGCTATTTCAGGTACTAATTGTACATTCCGATCAGTGTGTTGTGTGGTTGTGTGTGCGGGATAAGGGGTAAGATCCGTATTGTGTGTGATTCCGTATGATCAGATTTCTGTTGTGAATGTGTGTGAATTTGGTCCCGGGATTTCAGCTAGTGTGTGCAATGTGTGTGTGATTCCGCATGATCAGTTGCAAGTCATGTGTATGTGCTTTGTATTCTGGGATTTCGACCCAGTTTGTGTATTGTGTATGAATCAACATGATAAAAGTACTTAGGTAATTTGGCTCGGTATGTGTGAATATTCAGTTTTTGGAAATTCTGAGAAGTATAATTCGGTTCTAAATTCAGTTATATATGAGCACTTTGGGGTTTCTCACTGTTAAACTCTCTTATGTGTAGCAGCAGCAGCATCTGTTACGTCGAGGATTGTGGTTGGACCTTGGAGCGTCACACACTCGCACGTCCCGTATGTATTCCAATTGAATATTTCTGGCTCTGTATATTGTAAATGGCATGCATACTTGTAGTAGTATCATATTTGGATTTGTGCTTAATTCTGGAAGAGTATGAAACATGTGCTAGAAATCGGTTGTGAGTCAGTAAATGTGTGTGATGAGTCTGTGCAAAGTTTGTGAAAATGTGCGAAAATGTGTGCTGAATTTCTGTTATGAATATGGGTAGATGTACGGAAAAGTGTGTGTTGTGCAGGAATTGTGGAATTGTCCAGGTATGTACCATTTATGACCTTGAGTTCAAAAATGCGCAAGTCAGGATCCTAGGTCTGATTGATAAAGATTATCATGCTCAATCATTGTTATGATAAAAAATTTTAAGTGACCTGGGATTAGAGTGGCTCACTTAATGTTTGTGTTCTGTGTGCGCTGTTACCCCCGAGTAAAATGTGTAATCAGGGTGATTAACGATAATCCTAATCACCCGTACGCAGGGGTGGACCCAGAAAAAAATTGTTGTGGGGGCAAACTTGAACTATACAAGTGTATTAAGTGGAGAGATTATAGGGGTTTAAGTATTTAGTTTCTAAGGTAAGGGGGGTGAGAGTAATTTCAGATATAGTATAAGGATATGTGTGTAATAAGTTGTCAGTGTTAAATGTGTGGGGTAAATTGGAAAGGTAGGGTTCAAACTTGTTTTGAATACACATATGTACCCTAAACTTTAGAAAAGTTCAATGGGGACAGTTACCCCCACTGCCCCCATGCTAGGTCCGCCCCTGCCCGTACGCTTACGCGATAAAGGAGGTAACAAATTACCTAACCGGTTCACCAATCGGCCGGTTCAGTTGACCAGTCCGACCAGGTTTTCAAAATAGTGGCCAAACCTCGTAAAACTTGTTACGCGCATGTGCAGCAAAGCCTGCAATTTAATGTCTTACCCATTTTCAATTTCATAGTATATTCTTGTCTGTTCTGTTCCCTGGTCGTGCTCGTTTGCCTTTGAATCTTCGACGACCGAGCTCGATGATGATCATAATCTACACATGCTCAGCCCCCTCATATATTTAAATCTTTTAATTATTATTCGACAAATCATATGAATAAATCAACTGACTAAACAATATGACCTGCAGCAAAGAACAATATAAATAAATAGCAGTGTTGCCTTTCAATAAATAAATAAATAGTAGTGTAAAGGAATAGCTAGGATTATTTATAATAGAGTAAACTTCGCTGGTGGTCCTATAAGTTTGTGGGTTGTCCTATTTGGATCCCGTTTTAAGAATTTGGCTCACTTTAGTCCTGTAAGTTTAATCCATGTGCATCGTTTGTCCCGTCGTCTGCTTTTCCGTCAACTCGACCGTTATCTTCATGGAATTACTAATTTGCCCTTTGTTTTAAAAGGATACCTGGTGTGTGGGTCCCCATTTTACACGTTGTTATTGTTTGCGGGTGAACGGTTCTTCATCAGAGGTAAAAGGAAGTTTGCATTTAATGCAACCTTCCATCTGCTCACGAAAGCAGAGTATTGTCACTTCCCCTTCATCTCTTATAGCGAAATCCTTGAGAGAGAAAGCGAACTGTTCTTCCATTTTGAAAAAAGAAAACCCTAAGTTTATGTGAAGAAGATGAAAGTTAGAGGCACCGACGGTGCTCGCGAAACTGAATCGAATGGCGGAATGGCGTTGCTTCGGAGACCTAAGTTGCCCGTTCGACGACTTGTTCAGTGGAAAAGACGAGACAAAGACGTTGAGTCTGTGGAGTACGGTAATTAAAATTCTCAACTTTACTGGTTTGAGATGTTTGGCTTTGGTTCGAAATTTGTTTTGTGTTTTACTATGGTGTATGAGTGGTTTAAAGTGCAGGAATGGGGAATGTGAGTAGGTTTGAGATGATTTCATGCTCTGTTTGTGTGAACTTGTAGGTTCAGACGAATTATTCTCAATCACCCTCCGTCATGGGGTTTATTTTGCAAATCTCTCATGGAAGACATACGTTGGAGGGTACGAAGATTATTTTGATAGTTGTTCCAAAGATATGTTCTGTCTGGTTGATTTGGATGTGTAGCGACGAGATTTTCGACAGGAGTCGCCACCAATCTATTTGGCTTAGGTCGATTGGAAACCTAAAATAACTGGTCTGCACAGGCTCTAGATCCGTTAGTCAATTACAATAAAAAATAAAAATTCTCGATTGCCCAAAATTGGTACCACAGGGTTTATTTCATATCTCTTTGGCTGCTCTTGCTAATTTTTTTTTAGGGTTTAGTTTATGATGTATTTATAGGCCTAAACTAGGGTTAGGATTATAGAGTCCAATTAGGTTAGCATTCCTATTTTTTAGTGGTTTAGATTAAATTAAATTGTATTAGATTTTTTGTGATAATTATAATGATTTTTTAGATTTTTTCGGATTATTTAATTATTATTTTAAGATAATTATATTTTTCATTCTTTCATTCTTTTATTATCATTTTTATCTTCCCTTTTTATTTTATTAATATTAATTAAAGATTTTTCCCCTAAAATTACTAAACATTCAATTAGGTCACTTTACTTTCTCTTTCTTCCTTTTTTTAGAATTAGTCAAGTTATGCTTAAATTTGTTAATTAGTTAATTAGATTAAGTTAATTACAAATCCGGGTAAAAATCGAGTGTCAACAGTTGCCCTTCTTTGCATGATTCATGAACATGGAGCATGCAAAGTAAGATGACACCGAATTTTTAACCGGCGAATAACGAGAACCTTCTCATTACTCTTGAAAGGAAGAAACTTTTCTTACCTTTCTGACGCGAAGGAACCTTCCTTGCTTCGCTCATTGAAACCTTCCCGTTGAGTTGAATAGCAGGAACCTTCCTACTATTCGAGGCTAAAGAACCTTCTTTGCCCCAAATGATATGATAATGAGAACCTTCTCATTATCTGTGAAGAAAAGAAACCTTTCTTTTCTTTGCCCATATAAGAACTTTCCTATTGGGTCGAATAGTGGAAACCTTCCCACTATTAGAGTTAAGGAACTTTCCTTACTCCAAAGGCGATGCTAGGTAGAGAACTGTCTCTTTTAGGCCACCTAGGCTTGAGTCGCGAGGTAGGGAACCTTCCCTTTTTGCCACCTCTGTTGTCTTTTCTCGCTTTGAGACTGGTTGACCAGGTAGAGAACCTTATCTTTTTACCACCTAGGTTTACATTGTGAGGTAGGGAACCTTCCCTTTTTTGCCACCTCGACTTATATCATTAGGTAGAGAACCTTCTCTTTTAACCACCTAAGCTTAGAGTTGTGAGGTAGGGAACTTTCCTTTTTTACCACCTCAGCTATCCTTTCTTACCTTGAGTTTGATTTACTTGGTAAAGAACTTTCTCTTACCTGGAAAATATCTTGAACGATACCGTAGAATGCTGAGAATAGTAAGAACCTTCTTACTAATCTAAGAGAGAAACCTTTCTCCTCTGGGTAAGGCTAAGGAACTTTCCTTGCGAGTCTTTGTCTGAGAACTGGATCGATCCTCTTCTTTTTTTTTTGAAATGTGCGGAATGGTAAGAACTTTCGTACCATTCCGTGAGTGAAATCTTTTGAGTGAAAGCGCTTGATTGATTTTGAAGTATGAAAAATGATAAGAACTTTCTTACCATTTGGGAGAAAAACCTTTCTCTTCGGGCTTTGGCAAACGAACCTTCCATGCTTTTGGTGAAAAACTGAGATTTAGTGAGAAGCTGTGTGAAATGACTACACTTCTAAGTAGAGGTGTCCCACAAAGCAGTGATATTTTGAAAATGATAGAAGTTTGACAAAAGCGACTAAACTTCAAAAATAGGAGATCCCACAAAACGAGTAGATCCCTGAGAATGACGAAGTTCGACAAAATGACTAAACCTCAAATGAGAAATCCCACAAAACGAGCGAATTTCTAAAAACGATAGAAGTTTGACAAAACGACTAAACTTCAAAATAGGAGATCCCACAAAACGAGTAGATCCCTTAAAATGGTGGAGTTTGACGAGATGACTAAACTTCAAATGAGAAATCCCACAAAATGAGTAGATTTCTTAAAATGGTGAAGTTTGACGAAATGACTAAACTTCAAAAAGGAGAAATCCCACAAAATGAGTAGATTTCTTAAAATGGTGAAGTTTGACGAAATGACTAAACTTCAAATGAGAAAGAGAAACCTTTCTTTTTTTGAATAGGTTAAGGAACCTTCCTTACCTTGCCGAAAACTTAGACTTGGCTTATGAAATGTGATGGAATAGTACGAACCTTTTACCTGACTTTTGATGAAGGTTAGGAGTCCACCTTACCTGTCTTGGTGAAAATCATGCTGACCTTGGGAATGACTTTCTGATCCTTTTATGAGAGAAACGTTTCTTTCCTGAAAGGGATTAAGGAACCTTCCTTGACATTCTTGACGAATTGAGCGCTGTTTGACCTTCTTGATCCCAAAAGAAGTACTTGAATAGTGCTTATTCTACCCCATTGCTCGATGTGCCCCTTGAAAACCTGCCAATGTGCATGATACATGATTTCCATGATGCATGACTTTGAAAATGCTTGAGGTTTGGAGTTGCTGCCAAAACCTTCGAAAAACCAGAATGATCTTCAATTAAAACCAATGATGCATGGCTGAACCTTTACCTAGCTTACCTCATGAATCCCTTCCATCTAAGCTTACCTTACCTTCAAAAGATTTTTTTTCTTGATTTCTTTTAGCCTCGAGAACAATTATATGAGTGAATGATCATGTTTGCCCCCCAAATGTGATCATAAATGTGCAAATTCTCTACAAGTGTCTTTAAACCATGTCTAATGTCTAATCCACACTCATCAATGCTTAATGGTTGGTCCTTAAAGAAACTCTTGACGATTTGCAGAGCTTGACAAAATATATGATGGTCCTTGTGTAATCATTAAAATCTGTTATTCTTTCCCTTTTCACTTGAAGAAGTAGAATGTGCATGGATAACGAAAGGGCTTCTTAGTATGAAGGATTGTTTTGTGTGGACGTCGTGGTGAAGAACGAACATCAGTTGAAAGGATTTTGTAAGGTAAAATGGCATCCACGGATGTGGGGCTGGTGAAAAATAGGGTGGTTCAGGCGAAAGGCCTTGTAATGTCACCACTTAGCGACTTGACTTCTTTGAAAAACCTGATAGTGTCTATCACGAGATCATCACCTTATCCGATGAGAACGACCTCAGAATGTTGCCCCCCAACTTCTCATGATGTGTGGAATTTCTCTTCCGAAACTTGAAAAGTAGATGTATGTTGCCCCCTAGAGGTCCTTGAGATTGTAATAATTGCTTCAAATTGTGCCTTCATTCTAAACCGTCTTTGCAGGTTTTCAGTCTAGACTCCATGACTCAACTTTTTCCTTCTTTCTTTTCTTTTTTTTCTTTTTTTTGTTCGGATCAGAAATTGTTTGACTTGCGATTTTTAGTCATTTTCATGCGAGCGTAAATAGTCGTTGCTACCTACGCCCGATTACTAGCCCGATTACTTCCAACTAAAATGCAGAGGCAAATGGCTACTAGCACTATTAATAACTTTGGTCTTTCTAGCCAAAGACAGCGGAATAGGATTTACTTTGACCCCTTTTTTATTTTCTCCATTTTTATGAGTCATGGATATTGATATGTTGAAGGGGCCTTGATCTTTGATCAAATTTGATAAATTGAAGAACCTTGACTTGATCTCAACTTTGGTAATATGGCAGTGTCTTGTAGGATACTTTCCATCTCATGCCCCCCATTTTTGGTGCATGAGGTTCCTTTGTCAGGAAGAATCTTCGAGTTGAATGATCTTTGATGCATAGAAGGATTTCTCTGAAGGTATGCTTGGTCATCGACGTACTGATTGAGGCAATATTTTCTTTGAAAAGAATCTTACAATTGAAAGGCCACATCGAAATAGTTCCCATAAGATTTAGGAATGTACTCAAGATAACCACTATCAAGTCTTCATTTATCTCATTGGCCAGTCTTTTATGTTGCGGCTTGGTAAAAGAATCTTTAAATGGAGGGAAGAGAGAATGTGGGCTCTGTGATATGAAGTTGACTGAAGGATATCATTGTGCGCATTCTAACCCTTCTCATTTCAAGTAAAAGAATACTTGATTGTCTATTGCAACAAAGACAATACTCTAGATTGTGGACTAAATCTAGGTAATTCAACTTTCAAGTTATCTTGGCAAGCTCTCAAAGATTGGAGTGAATTCAAAGACTTTCTCAATTATTCACTAATTTTCATAGATCAACGTGTTGGACCTAGCTTAAAGACTTCAGGCGAGAAATTGTCTTTCCATGTCACGACTGGGGGTTGTCAGACTTTTCACATCATAAAATTGTTCTCAAGCTCCTGAATGTTGTTCACGACACCGCAAGTGTACGGTTGTCGGTAGTAGTAAAACCGGTGAATACCGGGTCGTGTCCACAGAGATCCGTTGATTATGAAGAAATTAATAGTAATAGAAGAAAAATTAAAGAATTAAGAAATAGTGGACGTGAATTCTACTTAAATTAAAAGCAGGAACTAAAGAGAAGCAAATTTATCAATTAATCAAGTTACCTCCTAGGAATAATTGATCCGCCTAGATTTAGGATGTGATTTCTTAGTTTATCCTATAATTACTATTCAGGCTCATGTAGGAAAAATATCAGTTCTAAAAGTCCTTTCTCAAGGTAAATTTAGATTAATTAGTGACAATCTCTTGCCTCCTAATTTGTTTAAATTAATCTATCTTCCTCCTAGAAAATTCCGAACTCTCGTCCTAGAATTTATCTAGCCCTAATTGTTCTCCGATCTAGTGTAATTCTCTCATCTCTAAGACCAAATTGCACCAACAATAACTCATGATCAGGGAGCATAAATAATGAAATCAGAACAATAAGGACAGGAGTTGATGAATAATAATTATAGAACTAAATAAATCAACAATCCATCATCTAGGTTTCACAAAATCCTAAGAGATAAAAGTTAATTTAGCCACTAAACATCATGCTAAAACAAATAAAAGAGATGGGTGAAAGAAAGGAACGAATTGCAGTTGGCGGCCGTCGAATTTGCTTTGTTCGTCCCTGCAGTAGTTCGCGTCCTTCCCTCTGTAATCAAGCACACAATTCCTCTTTTATAGCCAATCTCTTGTTGAAAACAGAGTCCGATTTGGACTTGGTTTTCTAATCAAAGACGAGTTCCAACTCCCTGTTTTGTTGCTAGATGCTCTCAATCGCCTGGCATGACCCTTTTCCTTTTATTCTCCTTTCTTCGTTTGTTTCAATCTAAATAGCTTAAGTGGCTGAGCTTTGCTATATTGACTTTGAGATCCCTTCATGGGCCGGATGGGCCATTAATATTTGTTCCTCTTTTCCACTTTTTGTTTTTCTTTTCTTTAAAATCCATTAGTTGCCCATTTGACTTCAAATATAAATACCCATTGCTTCTTTTATTTCCTTGCTTTACTTAATCAATTCCCTGCTCCTGCAATCAATAAATTATAACATTTATGAGGACAAAAATCATCAATTTTATAATGAATTAACCAACAAATGTATCTAAAAATATACCATGTATGTGCACTATCAAATGTCCACCCCATTTTTTTGCAACTACTTTTAGGATGAAAATGTGCAATGATGTATCAAAAGAGATGAGCGATTAGATGCATGACTGGTGTGATCCCTTAGGTGTCAATACCGATTAGAACTAAATATGATGCATGAAAATGTCATGAAAAGTCAAAAGAAGATCAATTTGTACAAATTATATACAAAAATATGAGTACAAAAGAATAATTAGTAAGAATTGACAATCTTTAAAAGAAGCAATGCCCCTGCGCCATAGTTCCCGATCAATTCAAGGCGTTCAACTCAGGTACTCTAGCTTGGTGTACTTTTGTGTTCCTCAGTTACACCTGGAATTTGCTCGTCCAATCTCACATGGCATTGAGCTTCCAGACTGTCGCACTTGCAACTTGTGTAGAGTCTCGTACTGGTTCCACCGAGAATCAACATGTTTATTTTTTTTCTTGAGCTCGAGCAAATAGGTCATTGTGAAGCAGAGTAATCTCCTTGATAGCATTACATTGATTTAAAACATGTCATCGCCTCTGGCTGGGTTTCCACTATTGTGGCAGTCCAAGACTCGTCATCGGTAGTGAGACAAGTGCAAATGTATTCATAAAAAAATCATTGAGTATATTAACTATATGATATGCATGCGTGAAATCAGCAAGCGGGTGTCGTTAGTAATTTATAACATAATATAATGAAAATCAATCAAGAATATACATACGGGACTCTTAAAGGATGGAGTCTACGGCCATTACATGCATTTGGTGGTTTTAGAATGAAAGCGGCCAGGGTAGGTTCGAATCCCTTTTACTAAGTTCTATCGAACTAGAAAAGGCCCAATTCCTTACCCACGAGGGTTATGTAAGGAAGGATTAATTCGGGTCGCGGCTTTCGCGGTTCCATTAGGTGACTAACGCCACACCCGAACAACGCTACTAACCACTACGGTCTAGAGAAAGCGCGGTGACTATTGCCACACACGACTAGCCTATCCCGGGTGTTTCACAAAAACGAGGTTATGAGGAGCTCGGGAGGAGAGCTCGATGTCATGTATGTCACAAAATAATATAACATGTAAAAAGTGACAAGACAAAAATAAATAAAAATCAAGTGAAGAGAAAACAAAATAAACCCTTTGATGTGGCCAGACTCTCCCCAGCGGAGTCGCCAGCTGTTGCGACGGGATTTTCGACAGGAGTCATCACCAATCTATTTGGCTTAGGTCGATTGGAAACCTAAAATAACTGGTATGCACAGGCTCTAGATCCGTTAGTCAATTACAATCAAAAATAAAAATTCTCGATTGCCCAAAATTGGTACCACAGGGTTTATTTCATATTTTTGCTTGATTTGTTTTTATTTATCCTTTTTTTGATTTTTTTCTTTATTAAATGATATACAAAATAATTAATTCTAATGAATAGAAATAATGACAATAATTAGTAACCTGAAAAAAAAAACAAGAAGAGAAAGAGATCAAAAGTTTAAGTGTAGTGCTCAAACTGTTAGTTTTTAAAACTTGTTACAAAATATTGGAGATCAAGGTGGTATTAGTGACCAAAACGACATCATGGAGAGTTATAGGGACCTAAATAGCAAAAGGGAGACATGTGAGGGACTAAACCAATAAATTAGTTAAAACAAAAAATAAAAAGAAAAAAAAACACGTACCTGTGTTGCAGAGACGATTCGCGAAGAAGAGAGGAGGAGGAGGAGCAGGCTCGAGTTCGGCTTGTAGGCGACGTCGGCGGAGGAGAGTGGTGGCGATCAGCTCTGCGGCGGACGGCGAGCCTCGTGGCGGTGGCGGGAGCGTGAATGGTGCCCTGAGCAGTTTGATTGAATCGGGTTGTTCAGCGGGCGGGTAGCGGGTCGACTCAAACTTCCTCGTCCTCCGACCTCCGTTGGAGAAGTTGAAGGCTGATTTGCATTCCTTGCGACGAAAAGGAGAAGATGGTACCAAGGTTTCGTGACGAGGAGATCGATTTGAAGGAGACAAGGTTTAAGGGGTAGAAAAAGCAAAGCTTTATTAATGGCCGAATTGTTTTGTATTTTTTGCTTCTAATTGTTCATTGGTTGCTGCTAATTAATCTCTTTGGCTGCTCATGCTAACTTTTTTTAGGGTTTAGTTTATGATGTATTTATAGGCCTAAACTAGGGTTAGGATTATAGAGTCCAATTAGGTTACCATTCCTATTTTTTAGTGGTTTAGATTAAATTAAATTGTATTAGATTTTTGGTGATAATTATAATGATTTTTTTAGATTTTTTCGGATTATTTAATTATTATTTTAAGATAATTATATTTTTCATTCTTTCATTCTTTTATTATCATTTTTATCTTCCCTTTTTATTTTATTAATATTAATTAAAGATTTTTTCCCTAAAATTACTAAACATTCAATTAGGTCATTTTACTTTCTCTTTCTTCCTTTTTTTAGAATTAGTCAAGTTATGCTTAAATTTTTTAATTAGTTAATTAGATTAAGTTAATTACAAATCCGGGTAAAAATCGAGTGTCAACAGGATGATATGGTTTCGACATTGTGGATTGAAGGCTTTGAAAACTATTTTTGGGGCGTGGCTGGTGATAAGGGTGAGATATAGTGACAGAGCTGTTGAAGGTGGACTCTGAGTGATAAAGGCAGATGACGGCACTCGGATGACCCATGTTTATGTTGTAAGCAAGGCAGCAGAGGAAATGGTGAGACATGAAGTGGCTTTCTGGAGCAAATACAAAAAATGATATTTAACTTGATTGGCACGACTTTGGGATCTCTTTATCATTGAAGAGGCGAGCCTAGTGAGAAGAGACACTTGTTATTTAGAGTGGTACCCGAAATGACAGAGCGGTTGGTGGATCTAAGTGATGAAGTTGAGAATGAAGAGGCTAAGGCTGATGATGGTCAGAGAAAGGGTGATGGAGATGTGGAAACAGAGAATGAGGCAGAGAACAAGGTTGATGAGAAGGTGGTTAATGATGATGATGATGATGATGATGGACTGAGAAAGGGTGATGGAGAGAAGAATATGATAATGAACCACAGATCAAAGATACTGAGAATCTGGAGAAATAAGGTGGTTGCATTGTTCTTGTGAATAAAGATGGTAATGATGATGTTGAGGTATGCCTTGATGATATGTATGCACGACATGCAAAAGGATTCAAGAACTCAGATAACCTTGTGGAGAAAGTTGTGCATGTGAATGAGGGTTCAAGTGTGCTTACAGATATTGAAGCATTGCTTGACAGTGACCCAAATGAGTTTTTGTTTGCTGATCGTAAAAGGGATATCTGTGGTTGAATCAGATAGCTCTTCTGATTCTGGGGAGCTAGCTAGAAGGTTGGAGGAAATAAATGTTACCTTTGCTGAGAAGCGCAAAGCCACCCGTGCTGCTCGATGGAGTCACATTTGTGCCTCTGAATTTGAAGATGAATATGATGTAGTTGGAAAAAATTGTGGAAAGAACAGTGATGTAGTTGATGGTAAAGAGATAAAAGATAAAGATGAGGGAGAGAAAACTAACAAAGAAGAATAGAGAGAGGATGAGAAAGGTGATGGTGGATCAGAAGTTGATGATAAAGATGATGGTCAGAGTGAGAGTGAGAATGAGAATGAAGCTGGTGAGAGGAATAGTGTGAATGGGACTGAGAATGAACATGTAGTGACGGAGAATATCAAAGTGAGGGTGAGTAGTCTGACAGAAATTGTGATACTAAATTTGAAGATTCTAAAAATGATGTGGTTAATAATGATGAAGGCATTGAAGTGGGTTACAGAGTTGACCCTAAAATATTGGAAATTAACAACAGGAGTGGTCCAATTGGAGTGACCAGTGACGCTGTTAATGAAGGGAAGAAGCTGGATGAGGAAGCTTTGAAAACAAACATGGTAATGGGTTACAATTTTCATGATCACGCATCTGATTATGAAGATTCTGATAGGGAATTAAGAAGTATTCACTCAGACAGTGAAGAAAAAGAGAGGTTTCCTGTTTTCAATGAAGTTATTGACATGGTAGATCCTAAATTCAAGCTAAAACAAGTGTTTCCTTCTTTTTCTGTTCTGAAGAAGGCCATCAGAAAATATTCAGTTAAGCATAGACTCGGTGTTGTATTTAAAAAGAATGACAAGGACAGAGTTCAGATGATTTGTGTTAAGGGATGTCCTTGGTCATTGACTGCTAGGAAATTTGGGGAGGTTAAGTGTCAAATTAGAAAGTTGAATGATGAGCATACATGCTGCAAACAGACCGTTCTGCATTGGGCCACATTTAGATGGGTAGCTGAGGAGTACTTAGAGCATATAAGGTATGAGCCAAGTATCAGCTTAAGTGCACTAGTTGATCACGTACGACGAGACTATGGTATGACTATACATAGATCAAAGGTCGGAAGAGCTAATGAAGAGGCTTTGAATATGATTAGAGGTGATGAGGATGAGCACTACAAGAAGTTGGCTGATTATGGAGGTGAGTTGCACAAGAGGAATCCTGGTTCTAAGGTTGGTTTGTCTATTAATAATTTCCACTTTCAGGGGTACTTTGTGTGCATTGCTGGTTGCAAGAGTGGTTTTGTTTTTGAGTGTAGACCTATCATCAATATAGATGGATGCTTTTTGAAAGGGACCTATGAGGGTAAGCTACTGTCTGCTGTTGGAATAGATGCAAATGCAAATGACTGCATCTATCCCATAGCTTGGGCAATTGTGGAAACAGAGAATAATGACTCATGGTCATGGTTCTTGTACATCCTCAGGCAAGAATTGGGCATTACAGAACCCAGGCATTGGACCATAATGTCTGATCGTCAGAAGGTAATTTCTATATAACTCTGATGTGAGGATTTTAATAGGACAGAACCTAAAATGCTTAAAGTAATAGGACTTCAACAGGACAGTTGAAATGATATGAGGACTTTAATAGGACAGAACCATATCAAATCCTTAAAGTAATAGGACTTTAACATGACAGTTTGAAATGATAGGAGGACTTTGATATGAATTTCCTGATACTGTCTTGCAGGGGCTAATACAAGCTGTTGATAGGGAGTTTCCTGATGCAGACCATAGGTTTTGTGTACAACACTTGTACACAAACATGAAGAAGTTGTACCCATCACAACATTTGAGGGATCTTTTGTGGGCTGCAGCAAGGGCTTCTCAACTATCAGAGTGGAGGAAAGTGATGAGCACCATTAAAGTTGTTGATGAGGGTGTATGGAAGTGGCTATCTCAAATTGAACCAGCTAAGTGGACAAGGTCTCATTTTAGAGGTTTTCCAAAATGTGACATTCTGTTAAATAACATGTTAGAGGTTTTTAACAAATTCATCTTGGAGGCTCGTGATAAACCAATTTTGACCATGTTAGAGATTATAAGGTGCAAGTGTATGGTTAGGATTGCAAAAAAAAGGGAAGCTCAATCTAAGTGGACTGGGAAGTTGTGCCCAAAAATTAGACTGAAGCTAAACAAGATTAGTGACGATACTAAATATTGTTACCCTTCAGAGTCTGGTTGATCAGAATTTAGTGTGAGTACCCCTAATTCTATCTATCTTGTGAACAAAAGTAATGTCACGACCACCGCCCCATCCAGGATTGCGGAGGCGGGGCCAGCCGCGGCGTGCGGAAGCGGAATCCACGGCGGAAAGCGCGTAAGAAGACCGGGCATAACGCGAGGACTTACAAGACCCGGAAGAAGAAGACGAGGTAAGTTTTGTCCCGCCGGCCGCGGCGTTCGGAAGCGGAATGAATGGTCGTTCTACGACCCGCAACCTACAACGCTCAAAATACGGCAAGTTAACAAATGTGCAGATCATGGAAAATCATGCATAGCAACAGAACACCGAATCACATAAGCCACTTCCATCTCCAAAACCAATACATACAATATAGGCAAGTCGGGGCTCCGCCCTCGACTCAGAAGACAACAAGTCAGATATACATATATACCAGAATTTCTATCATATCAATCTCATGATCCGATAAACATGCATGCAACTACAGCTACAGAGCCATCAAACTAAAACCTAGATATACCTAAGTGCGGAAACGAAAACCTTCTCTCTCAGGAGATTTTCCGCACGTGGTACTGCTGCTGCTGCTGAAACCCAAAACAACGGAAAGCACCGCGGATCCCTAAACCGCTGGTTACTTCTCAAGCCGACCTGAAAGGTGGTAAACATATAAAAGGGTGAGTCCTCGGAAGGACCCAGTAAGGGCTGAGATAAGGTATGTACAAGTCTTAGGAAGCAACGGCTGAACCTACAAAATAGAACAAACACAACACAAATATACATATATATGAATGCATGCAAAGTCAGAGGTAAGCCGGAATCCATCACATGCGGTCCAACCGCCAAAATGACCCTTATAATACAACACGGAACGACAGCCCTCTCCAAGAGGTCAGAATATACAGAAGCACGGTACCGGCTGGGGTCGCGATCCCCAAACTGTCGTAGGGTCACAGAAGTATATCAGCACTCCAGGTTCGTGTATACATAAAATGTCGGCACCCACCAGTGCGGACATACGCACTCCCGGTTCGTGTAAAGTATCGGCACCCAGTGCGGATACTAATGAAACCAAGGAATCGTGGCCTCTAAGACCATCCGGGTCTCAAGTAAACAGAACCATATATATACCATATGCAAAGATATAATATATCAAAACGTATAAACTATCAGCACCTAGTGCGGATATGCGAAACAGTATAAACCCGTGGCCTCTAAGACCATCCGGGCCTTGAAAGCAGAGCAAACAAACATGTACCTTACCATATGACAGGTCTCGGGATCACCGAACCACCGTTCTCACCCGGAATCTGCCTCGACTAGACCCGATATACATATAATCCCTCCCGAATGCATAACGAGAGAAGTTGAGCCCTTACCTCAGAAACAACGCTTCGTAGCACAACTCCCGGGAAATCCCGGCTCCCGGCCCGAAAGGTGACAACTCGTCCTATATGGTCCCACGCAGATCCACCTATGCAGAATCAAGCTGAACAATCACAATTAAGTCAGAACCCATCAGAACAAACCCCAGAACCAATCCTGCACAAATCCCGCACTTTCCCGCAAAAATCCACAGAAAGCTCGGTTTCACGAACCGAGCTAGAACATTATTATTTATACACCCACAAACGCATTCCAACCTTTAAACCCTTCATTCCCAACATTTTACCGATAAACCCGCATAAAGGTAACTTTCTCATTTATTATCCGAAACCGACGTTCCAAACACCATACCGCACCTAAATCCAACCCCTATACCAATTTACCATCCAAATCAATCAATATACAACCCCAACATAGAGAAAGTTTCCTTTCTTAAATTCGGCCCTTTACCAAATTTTTACCCAACTACCAATTCAATCCATTCAAGCTACCAATTGCTCATTTTAACCACCAATTACACTTCTTAACCTTGATTACTAACCAATTGCACCTAAATCAACCAAATTCAACCATGAACCCTAATCCACTATTCACTCAAATTGGGGCTTTCCTACTCAACCAATTTTCCACCAAATTGAAACCATAGAATGCCTTAGAATCATGCTAGGAACAACATATCCAAAGCATGATCCAAGAATCCAACTAAACATCAAGTTTAGAAAACATCAAAATTTCGCCAATTTAGGGTTTCTTCAACCATGAAGTTTTTCCAAAATCTAAACCTAGATTCTTACTCCTCTCCATGCCAAGAACAACATACTTAAATTTGGAAGCAAGAGGATCATCAAAACCCATAGCAAAGAACAAACACAAAATCCTTTCTAAACCCATTTTCCATCCAAATTCATGCTTTAAACTTGTTAGAATCTTGGAGAGAAGAAGCTTACCAACAAATTGAACCCAAAACCTTGATGATTCCTTGCCAAAAATTGAAGAACACTTGGAGCTTGTGAATAGTGACAATGGCGCCTTGATGGGAGGAAGAAGAAGAAGAAGAAAAATGAAGAAAATGTATTTTCTTCCCTTTATATATTTTCTCCCTTTTCTTTTCTTTTTCTTTCTTTTTCCATCCATCTTTAACCTAATGAGGACAAGTGTCCCTTATCTCATCCCATATAACCGCCTCATCTCTTCCTCTTTGTCCAATTATTGCCAATTTTTGGGTTAATTACAACTTAGTCCTTTAACTTTACCAAAAGTTGCAATTTTAGCCCCAAACGCAACTTTCTAACCCCAATTGAAACCAAAACTGAACACAACCCTCAGAATATCATAACATACACAAAACATGTTTCCAAAGTCCATTTCCCAATCCAGTGTCCTACCGGGCCCGAACCCGAGCAAATCCGACGTGCGTAACCGACTGAACCAAAATCCGTTATGCCAAAAATCCACAAATAATACCATAAAATCCGTCCCAAAATATAACATACCTTACACCCAAGCCGTCGGCAAATTTCAATCCCGAGCCCCGGAAGTCGCCCGGGACCGAACGTCCCCACCCAAAAATTATACTCCGTAAAAATATCCGGGACGTTCCCACGATTCCAAATATGCAAACGGTTTCCCAATCCGAGGTCCCGGGAGCGCTACCGAGCCCGCTGTACGTCCCGAGACAACCCCCCGGCCCCGAAAAATATTTTCGGCGAAAATGTCCGGGGGACCCACACGACCTCAAATCCCGAAGGATTCCCAGAAATAAAGCTCAGATAAGTCTCGGGAGCCGTTTAACCGCCCAAAAACGTGACCCGCAGGCCAAAACCGGAGCCCCGGGTCACCCGGGTCACAACCCGCTCGGGGTGACCGTAACATTCTCCACCCCTTAAGACTCTTGGTCCTCCAAGAGTCACCTGCACCATATAGGTGTCGCTACCAACCAGAATATATATACTCTTTTACTAAGCATAATCGAACCACCGTTACTGGTGCGGCGGGAGTGGTAGTTTAGACTACCATCCAGAGCCTCTCAGCGGCGTCCCACCCTCCGGGTGCATCTTGTTGCACCCCGAGTCAGTTGCCGGTATTTCTACCTGACAACCCCAGACAGTATCGAATCTATACCTAACCTTCAACAGGCCATCCTGGAAGACATCGTAGGTTACAGACATACTTAGGGGGTAAAGCCAACCTGCCCACTCGCTCCAGAATCTCATAAAGACCGATATCCTTTGGGCCCACTACGCTTGCTCTGCGCACTCTGATCCTCCTCCAAGTCCACGATCGGAACACATTCCAGAACCTGCAGCTCCATGCTGCTCCTTACCGCCTCCAACCCATCAGAACTCATGAGAGGTAACACCTCTCCAGAAACCGTAAGGCTACGGTTAGCACAACCAACGTGCACAAAATTCTTCAACAGCCAACCCATCCCAATACCTATACCAAATTGGGAGGGGGTCCCTGGGCTGCGGAAACCTCGGGGGTGGTGAGTGTGGTTGTTCAGACCCTGGGTTACACTGAACCCAACTCCTAAACCTCGGAGGTGTGGGATCCCGGTCCCGACCCTCCGGTACCCGATCACGCTGTCTGCGTGTGGTAACCATTCCTTAAACCAATCCAACCAAATACCGATATAACCATATCCAAAAATCCAAACCAAAACCAACTTATCTCATAACCAATTATCCAAAACAGTTAACTCTCTCTCTCTCTCTACCAAAAGCTAGCAGCAGTATTCTAAGGCTCTGTAGTGTAATGCAATGCATGATGCAGAAATTCATCTCAGAATCACAAAACCAAAATCCAAAACCTTAAACACAGAAGCAGATCATGTTCATAACACAGAATCACATCACAACCAATCAATAAAACAAAGGTACCCGGATTATGTCAGAAGTCTGCACTCGAGCTTTGCGCTTCACTACGCGCCCCGAAGTCCAACATCCCAAACCTTCCAGAATGCTTCAAAGAACCGCCCGCTGCTCCACACCCATTCCGAAGTGGTTCAAATAAAGAGGTGGCCAGACTCCGTACCGAACCGCCCTGGAACGTAGAACGGTGGCTTGCACTTCGAAGTCATCTCCCGCAGAAACTTCTCCATGAACTGGCTTGTCTGCTCCAAAAGTCCACTCCTGGACTAGTATACTTGCCTCCCAGAAACCCATACTAAACTGATCATACCTTGTCTCTCGGGTCACACCGACCCGACCTGCTCTGATACCAACTTGTCACGACCACCCCGCCCGGTTGCGGAGGCGGGGCCAGCCGCGACGTTCGGAAGCGGAAGCTACGGCGGAAAGCGCGGTAACGGTACTACCGATACCCGCTACGTGCAGTGGTCCCACGATCCGGCCCGCATTAACAGAATGGTCGTACCACGACCCGCAACCTACAGAACACATACATGGCAAGTATACAAAACAACTTAACAAACCAACATGCAGTTCATGGAATACCTTTCATTACTCATGATAACCAAATCACCGAAACCATTTCATACATAAAACCAATATACTCAAGTCGGGGCTCCGCCCTCGACTCAGAATCGGATACAGAATCAACACATATACCAGGATATACATCATATACAAACCTCATGATCTGATCTACATGCATGCAACTACAACTACAGAGCCATCAGACTAAACCCTAGAATACCTAAGTGCGGAATCGGGAAGAACCTCGAAAGCGGAAGATTCCCGCACCTAGTACTGCTGCTGCTGCTGAAACCAAAACTCAGGAAGCACCGCGGATCTCTAGTCCGCCGGCTGCTTGCCAGATAGACCTGAAAGGTGGTAAACAAATAAGGGGTGAGTCCTCGGGAGGACCCAGTAAGGGCTGAGGTAAGATACAGTTTGTACAAGTATCTGCTGAACTGAACCTGCAAAACAGAACAAGCACGAACACAAATATACATATATATGAATGCATGCAAAGTCAGAGGTAAGCCGGAATCCATCACATGCGGTCCAACCGCCAGAATGACCCAAAACGACAGCCCTCTCTAAGAGGTCAGAATATACAGAACAGAAGCACGGTACCGGCAGGGGTCGCGATCCCCAAACTGTCGTAGGGTCACAGAGGTATATCGGCACTCCCGGTGCGGATATACATAAAGTGTCGGCACCCTCCAGTGCGAACACACAGAACAGAAGTACCTGCACTCCCGGTTCGTGTACCAACAGAAGTATCGGCACCCTCAGTGCGGATACCAACAGAACAGAACCAAGGAGCACCCGTGGCCTCTAAGACCATCCGGGTCTCATCTCAGAACAGAATCATATAATAATAATGCATATGCAAAATAGAATATAATATACCAAAACGTATAAACAGAAATATCGGCGCCTAGCGCGGATATATAGAACAACATATAAACCCGTGGCCTCCAAGACCACCCGGGCCTTGAAACAGAACAAGTACAAACATGTACCCTACCATATGACAGGTCCCGGGATCATCGGACCACCGTCCTCAACCGGGAATCCTGCCTCAACTAGACCCGATATACATAAAGTCCCATTCCAGAATGTATAACGAGAGAAGTTGAACCCTTACCTCGAAAAACCGCTCCGCATCACAAATCTCGGGAAATCTCGGCTCCCGGCCCGAAATGTAACTCGACTTTTATGGTCCCACACTGCTCCACCACTGCAGAAACACACTGAACAACCACACACAAGTCAGAACTCACCAAAACAAACCCCCAGAACCAAACCCGCACAATCCCGCACTTTTCCGCAAACATCCACAGAAAGCTCAGTTTTACGAACCGAGCCAGAACCTTGTTATTCCAACACCCACAAACACATTCCAACCTTTAAACCCTTCATTTCTGACATTTTACCGATAAACCCGCATAAAGGTAACTTTTCCATTTATTATCCAAAACCGACGTTTCAAACACCATACCGCACCTAAATCCAACCCCGATACCAATTTACCATCCAAATCAATCAGCATACAGCCCCAACACAGAGAAAGTTTCCTTTCTTAAATTCGGCCCTTTACCAAATTTTTACCCAACTTCCAATTCAATCCATTCAAGCTACCAATTGCTCATTTTAACCACCAATTACACTCCTTAACCTTGATTACTAACCAATTTCACCCAAATCACCAAAATTCAACATAAACCCTAATTGCACTATTCACTCAATTTGGGGCTTTTCTACACAACCAATTTTCCACCAAATTGAATCCACACAATGCCTTAGAATCATACTAGGAACAACATATCCAAAGCATGATCCAAGAATCCAACTAAACATCAAGTTTAGAAAACATCAAAATTTCGCCAATTTAGGGTTTCTTCAACCATGAAGTTTTTTCAAAATCTAAACCTAGATTCTTACTCCTCTCCATGCCAAGAACAACATACTTAAATTTGGAAGCAAGAGGATCATCAAAACCCATAGCAAAGAACAACCACAAAATCCCCTCTAAACCCATTTTCCATCCAAATACATGCTTTAAACTTGTTAGAATCTTGGAGAGGAGAAGCTTACCAACAAATTGAACCCAAAACCTTGATGATTCCTTGCCAAAAATGGAAGAACACTTGGATCTTGTGAATAGTGACAATGGCGCTTTGGTGGGAGGAAGAAGAAGAAGAAGAAAATTGAAGAAAATGTATTTTCTTCCCTTTATATATTTTCTCCCTTTTCTTTTCTTTTTCTTTCTTTTCCCTTCCATCTTTAACCTAATGAGGACAAGTGTCGCTTATCTCATCCCATATAACCGCCTCAGCCTTCCTCTTTGTCCACATATTGCCAAATTTTGGGTTAATTGCAACTTAGTCCTTTAACTTTCTCAAAAGTTGCAATTTTAGCCCCAAACGTAACTTCCTAACCCCAAATGAAACCAAAACTGAACCGAACCCTCAGAATCTCATAACATTCATAAAACATGTTTCCAAAGTCCATTTCGAAATCTAGAGTGTCCTACCGGGCCCGCTGAACACGCATAAATCCCGACGTGCGCGTGTGCCGACCTGAACCAAAATCATGTTACGCCAGAATTCCACAAATAATACCATAAAATCCGCCTTAAAATATAACATACTTTACACCAAAGCCGTCGGAGCATTTCCATCCCGAGCCCCGGGATTCCCGTCCCGGGCCCCGAGAGTCGCCCGGGACCGAACGTCCCCACCCAAAAAAATATACTCCGTAAAAAGATCCGGGACGTTCCCACGATTCCAAATATGCAAATGGTTTCCCATTCCGAGGTCCCGGGAGCGCTACCGAGCCCGCTGTACGTCCCGAGACAAGTCCCGGCCCCGGAAAAATATTTTCGGAAAAAACGTCCGGGGGACCCACACGACCTCAAATCCAGAAGGATTCCCAAAAATAATGTCCAGATAAGTCCTGGGAGCAGTCTGATCGTCCAGAAACATGACCCGCAGGGCAAAACCGGAGCCCCGGGTCACCTGGGTCACAACCCGCTCGGGGTGACCGTAACAAGTTTAAAGTTAAACTAATTATGTTGATTCTCTATTTGTGAAGTTGTTAATTCTTTTTTCCTAGATGAACTAATTATGTTGCTTGACAATCTGTATACGAACCCAACAGCAACAACAAGTACTCGGCAGACAAGTAAGACAACTGGATCTACTTTTGTGACAACGAGGTCTGCTTAAGTGAGTTGAATCTAAAAACTGATAATCAAAGATTGTTTTACCTTCATACATTTTGTGATCTTAAAGCTTTTGTTGATGCAGGAGAAGGCCAAGACTACAACACCATCAAATCTCACTCCCCAGACAAACGCATTTGTTGACAGGAGGGCAACCTCATCCCAGGGAGGACGTGGAAAAGGTGAAAAGAAGAAGGGGGAGGCACCGACAGAGGTGGAAAAGGTGGGAGAGTGTCTTTCACACAGCCACAACGTGAAGAACTATTTAGATCTGAACTATTTTGTGTTCCTCATCCCAAATGCATTTTATGTTTGTAGATCTATCACACTCTATTTTGGACTACTATCCCACCCATTAAGTAGGTCAGAGTGGATGTGAGTGGATATGAGGATGATGATGATGTGAGTGGATGTAAGTGTGGTTAGGGTATATGAAAGTAGATATGAACTTATTGAATGTGTAATATTTAATGTTGTTGAATGTTGTTGTCTGGGATGTATTAATAGGGGGTTTCAAACTTAAGGTTTTTCGGGTGAACAACTGACTTTTTTGCTTCTCCTTCTTCACGTAAGTAGAACTACGTGATTCACCATTTTCTACGCCGAGCTCAAGTGAATAGGACTAAAGTGATGTCGATCTAAACAACTCATCATGTTGATCACCATTTTATGCTGATCAATCAAGTATGTATGTCGATCTAACAAGGTAGTGATGTCGATCTAACAAGATAGTGTTGTCGATCTAAACAACTCATCATGTTGATCATCATTTTATGCTGATCAATCAAGTATGTATGTCGATCTAACAAGGTAGTGATGTCGATCTAACTAGGTAGTGATGTCGATCTAAACAACTCATTATGCTGATTAATCAAGTATGTATGTCGATCTAACAAGGTAGTGATGTCAATCTAACTAGATAGTTATGTCGATCTAACAAGGTAGTGATGTCGATCTAACTAGGTACTGATGTCGATCTAAACAACTCATTATGTTGATCACCATTTTATGCTGATCAATCAAGTATGTATGTCGATCTAACAAGGTAGTGATGTCGATCTAACTAGGTAGTGGTGTCGATCTAAACAACTCATCATGTTGATCACCATTTTATGCTGATCAATCAAGAATGTATGTCGATCCAACAAGGTAGTAATGTCCATCTAACTAGGTACTGATATTGATCTAAACAACTCATCATGCTAATCACCATTTTATGCTGATCAATCAAGTATGTATGTCGATCTAACAAGGTAGTGATGTCGATCTAACTAGGTAGTGATGTCGATCTAAACAACTCATCATGCTGATCACCATTTTATGTTGATCAATCAATTATGTATGTCGATCTAACAAGGTTGTGATGTCGATCTAACTAGGTAGTGATATCGATCTAAACAAATCATCATGCTGATCAATCAAGTATGTATGTCGATCTAACAAGGTAATGATGTCGATCTAACTAGGTAGTGATATCGATCTACCAAGCTTGCAAAGTGTGCTTTCTGTTTAGTTCTTTTAGTACCCAAATAGGACATTTCATTAAGGAGCATGTACTAAATAGGACCAGACTTTAACAACGAAGTTTCAAAACAAGACTACAATAGGACACCCAAATTTCTTTGACATCTCAGACATCAGTATCTAACTCTAGCTACCCACCATCCTGCTTTGTTCTACCCTCCTCATACTCTGCTCTCCTCAACGAAAAATCAACCAGACTAAAACCAAACATGACAGAACCCAAAAAAACTTGACTGAAATTCTTCCTTCTTCTCCTCGTCGATTTTCCTCAGATTTGAATCACGGGCAAAAAACTCCTTTAACTTCATGTTCTCAGATCTAAGCTTATTGAACTCTGCCTTCAACTCTTCTATGCAGTTCTCTAAATTGTTACCACGATCCAGTTGTTCATCAGTCTCCATCTTCCTCAACTCAAGCTGGACCTTCTCCAATTTCTTCAATAACCCATAGATTACAACACGAAGTCGTTCGAGTGTCTCTTCATCATACCAATCCCGAAATCTACACCAATCAACTGTCTAGCAACAACAAGGTTAGAGATTTTAGGTTTCAAAAATATGACAAGGAAAGACAACATCGTTAGTCCAATTACCCTATAGTTCCGGCAACCAAGAAACCGACGACCAGCGTTTTCCCTTGACCAAGACATCACCAACACAGCTTTGCTCCCACATCTGCATCGACGGCCACCACCTGACTTTGGGTGCCTAACCATCTGTGACATCGAGGAAGAAATCAATTCTCCAGATCTGCTCATTCTCGCTCTCGATCTGTTTCCCCTCTCTCTTCCTTCATGCTCAGTTGTTCTAATTTTCAAAACCAATCCATTTAATTAAAGAAGACGTAAACGTCTGTGCCCAGTCAGCCGGAGTAGAGGGTGAGTTTTTTCATTTTAAGCAACTAATACGTCACATTAGCAGATAATGGTTGAGTGGACGACAAAGCAGACGGCGAGACGAACGATGCACACTGATCAAACTTACAGGACTAAAGTGAGCCAAATTCTTAAAACGAGACCCAAATAGGACAACCCACAAACTTACAGGACCACCAACAAAGTTTACTCATTTATAATATGAGTAAATTTCGCTGGCAATCTTGTAAAAATAATTATTGTTCTGTTTTTGTCATGTTTTAAAAACTTGTCATGTTTAAATCTTATCCTATGGTATTGTGTCTTATTTCGGTCCTTTCCGCCAAGTTTAGCCATTAATTCAAACAGAATTGTGTGGAATTATGTCTTTACCCTTTTGAAAAAGTTTACTTCAATCTGTAACTTATATTTCCAAAACAATATAACCCAAATGTTTAGCTCATGCTATAAATGCAACCATTCTCTTTACTCTCTGTTTAATCCACACGATGATCGAGAACCACCACGCCCTCGCCACCACCGCCAGAGCCTCCTCCTCCCACTGTTATAGCAAGCAGATGCTAACCACCATCATCTGCAAGGCCCAGAGCAGCGGGAATTAGATGTCACTGTCTTCACCGAAGATAGGATATGTAAGACGGGTCACCACCGATGTCCCCTAATTGAACGCTAGGCCGTCTCTACCGCCTGGTGCCAACGGCATCAGAGGTGGAGTGGAGGTGGAGGTGGGGGATCTGGTGATGAGGACGAAGTTGGATCGATGGGAGTCAGAATCGTCACCATCGATTGGTCATCTTCGCTTGCCAAGGTTGGCGTCGAATTCTCCAGTTACCTATAGGTGTAATGTAGTGCCCAAAAGCCATCCTTTGGTATTTTGTGGGACGTTGACACAATTATTTAATTATCGAGGCATTGTTCAGATTATTATGGATGTATTTATTTTGCGTCAATGATATACAAACATAATAATAAAACCCTTGAATTGTAATATTCCTAAATAACCCTAGTCAAGTGTTATAAAGAACATGGGTTGATATAACACATGCGAGACTAGCATAAGGGTAGATTCACATAAAGAGTGTGGAGTCTAACTTATGATTACATAGTGAGATGTAATGGTTCGACCCACTTCTGAGAACTTAAATAATCGTGGCATGATTATTACAAGTTTCACACCTAACCATAGTGCGTGTAGTCCTTCGACCTGAGACTATGAAGAACTTCTTGTGATTAGTAGCATACTTTGATTCTACGCACTATTCTCTCTTGACCGAGAGAAACGGGCAAGTTTTGGGTATGTCACAAACCGCAGAGCAAGACTGTCATAGGTCAAGATGGAATTTGTCACTCTCATGCCACGGGAGTTTATTCTCGCGGCAAATTGAACGTGGTTCAATTAGAGAATATGATGAAGAGACACAACATGTACAAGAGTACTGTTTAACCAATCAATGAGGTTTCGTCGCGTTAATCGACTCCTACATTACTTGGGTGACAACGATGTATTGCTAGATACCGCTCACTGTCTGTAATAATGAGTGAGAAATCATCATTACTGCCAACGTAATGGGAACCTACAGGGTCGCACGCTGAATGAGTGAGCTTGGGAGTTATTTGGCTAGAAACAGAAGTTCAGTGACTTAAGTGTCAACTTTGTGGAAGTTGAGCACTTAAGTACTAGGAGCAAATGAGATAAGGGACTGAGAGCACAATTAGCCCAATTTTGAGGCTTAGTGGCGCCTCTCTCTTGTTTCTTCATGTCACCTACAGTTCCCTGTTTAACAGGGAACTGCCTGGTGATACATATGTATCTTGTTCTGGTCAGGAAATAATACAGACAGTCCAGAAAAATTACTCCTTCTGTTTTTGGCTCTGATCCTTGAGAGAATTGCTGCTAGCACGACATCAGAGGATCAATAACTCTGGTGGTTCATCAGGCATGGATACCGTAGAGGATCTATACATTCATGTCTACCAACGCGACGCCAACAGAAATTATTTTCAGGTATAATTTCTGAACCAAATTGTTCTGTATTTTTTAATTGCACAAGGATCATGGCTGGGGTTTTATTTTTCCGTTGCGTTGTATGTTTACACAAACCCCCACAGTACTGACCCGCTCACCTGGGTGATTCAAGTATGCTCCATCTTGGCCTCCGCCGGTGCTGGTGTATCTAGGCTTGGCAGTGGGGCGGATAGAATCCGCGAACCGCGGATAACTGCCCGTCAGTGACGGTTTTAACTGCGGGTTTTATCCGCGGGTTCGCGGTTACGGTTTTTTTACACCCGTCACGTTCGCGGTTACGGATTACGGATACATTGTATCCGCACCGCGGATAACCACCATCCGCGGTTTGCGGATACCTGCTATCCGCAAGTCAAGCCCATTAGTGAGGCCCATTAAGTGGTGTGCCCTGCCTGCTCCTTCGTGAAGCCCGAAAGCGTGATATCTGTCTGTGGTGTGTCTTAGCTTAGGGTTAGCAGCAGACTTAACATTCACACTCACACATTCACAATCACACGATTCGCGAATCGCAACAAATTATTCTAGCCTAGGTTTTCTTCCTTCATCTTCAATTCAATCCTTCATCTTGGATCATTCCAGATGTTCGGCTTCAACCAAAAATGAAGTAGGCGAGGCGACGAAACGATTAAGAGCACAGCAGGGGCTGCACTCTGGTTGGGCGACGACGAAGAAGATCGAGTAGGCGATACAGCAGGCCCCTTCGTCTCAGATTGAGTAGACCATCCTCGCCACTCTCTCTCACCCCCTTCCAGATGTTCGATTGCTTGACCTTAAGCGGCTCAATCTGTCACAGGCTCCTTGTTCAAGCCTTATCTTTTTGCAACTGGCTTTTGTTAGCATCGGAAAGCTGACCAGACCCCTTTCTGTATGCAGATTAGTGTGAGGGCAAAGTGTATATTCAGTTCAGTGAGTGTGAGCTGGAGGACAGCCCTGTATTGTAGAGCGTGATCTTCGAGGTATGAGATCTTTATGATTGTGGTTCTCAATCATGAGTCTATGGTGTTTGAGCTCCAGCTTGATCATGTCTATCCAGTCTTCACAATTATAGTATCTTAAGATTAGTGCATCGACATTGGTAATTACACTAACCACGTATGGCCACATAACTCAACGAATTCTCAGCATTCAAAGCTTTCCATTACGCTCATTCTGAACATGAGAATGAAATTATGAAGATGGATAAGACATTTTTCAATCTAAGGAGTGCTTGTTGTTTTCTTGTTGTTAACATATTGTTTACTTCCCATTAATTGTTGCTGCCCAATTTTAATTTTTAGGTAACAATGGCAGCTGAAGATCAAGATCAACATACCCCTATGGGTCCTCCTCAATCTGCAGCTTCCAAGACTGATTGTGGTGCAAGTGGAAGTACAAATGAGAACAACAACAATGCACCTGACAGCTCTTCAAACCCTTGTACAACACCTATTGAAACATCATCACAACCATGCTTGAACCTAACTATAGCCTCTTCAACCCCTAAAGATCTTCTACAACACCAATCTTCAAGTGCACCTACTGATCCAAACCTTACACTTGAGGCTTCCACTCCTTCTAGTCAAAACCAAGAGTCTCATTCGCTCCCATCTTCGTCAAAGGAAACCACAGAATTGAAGTTGGAATTGGGTTGTAAAAGGAACTTGACATCTGATGTTTGGAAGCATTTCAAGCGATGAATAATTGGGGATGAGTGGCGATCTGTGTGTAATTATTGCAATAAGGACTTGTCGGGGAATCTAAGCAATGGGACAAGCCACTTAAAAAACCACTGGAAAAATTGCAATCGTCGTACCACGAGGACCATCAAAGACATTCCTAAGATGGTACAACAAAGTGTGTTGAATCCAAGAAAAGGGGTAGACGGAAAAGTCACAATTGGAACTCACAGCTTCGACCAAGATGAAGCAAGAAAAGAGCTGGCCTTCATGATTTGTTTACATGAGTATCCGCTAGCAATGGTTGAGCATGTGGGGTTCAGAAGATTTACAAATGCTATCCAACCATTGTTCAAATCTGTCTCACGCAATACAGTGAAAAAGGATATAATGACAATCTATCAGTATGAGAAAGAGAAGACCATTAGGATGTTGGGAAAAAATAAGAGTAGGATCGCTTTGACAACATATCTGTGGACAGCTACTAATCAGAAGAAAGGATACATGGCGGTCACTGCGCATTGGATAGATGAGTTTTGGGTTCTTCAAAGTCGAGTAATAAGGTTTGTGAATCATTTACTATAAATTTCTTTGCTGCCTTTTTGGTATTTTGGAATTTAATACCACTTATATGAAAATATATTTATTTTTTCAAGGTTCATCCATGTACCTGCTCCACACACAGCTAAAGTCATTTGCAATGAGTTTCATGCAACATTGTTGGAATGGATCATTGACCAAAAGATATCCACGGTAACTTTAGATAATTGCAACACAAATAATGCATTGATAGATTTGCTCAAGGATAAGTTAAGTGGTCCAAGGCTTTTATTGAATGGTAAATTGTTGCATATGCGGTGTTGTGCTCATATCTTGAATTTGGTCGTTAAGTATGGGTTAGAAGTGATGGGTAAAGATATCGAGTTAATTCGGAATGCTGTTACATTTTGGAAAGCTACTCCGAAAAGAGATGAGATGTTTGAAAAATATGCTCGACAATTAGAAGTTCCAACTTCTAGGAAGTTGGTCTTAGATTGTAAGACTCGATGGAACTCGACCTATTTGATGCTGGAAGCTGCTATTCCCTACCAACCAGTTTTCACCCTTCTCGCGCAACTTAAGAAAGAAAAGTTCAGTGGTGTTCCTACAGAAACTAGTTGGTCTTTGGCCAAAGAAGTGTGTGAAAAATTGAAATTGTTTTATGTGGTAAGTGAACAGTTTTCTGGTACTTCATACCCTACCGCCAATCAGTATTTCCCCATGATTTGTCAAATTAAGATAAAACTTGATAACTGGAAAAAGTGTGGGAATGTCTTTATTGAGGGAATGGCATTGAGAATGAGTGGAAAGTTTGATCAGTACTGGGATGTTGTGAACAATACCATGGCATTAGCATCTATCTTAGATCCTCGTTATAAAATGTTGTTGCTAGAGTTTTACTTTCCAACCATTTATGGGAATGATGAAGCTGAAAAGAGGATTGCAGATGTTAGAAAGTTTTGTTATGAGTTGTTTGAGATTTATCTTGGCAAATATAACACATCAGGTGGAGGTGGGAAGGGTGGTTCAAGTAGCGCATCATCATTGTCATCGGTTGGTTTAGATCTGAGTAACTTTGATGCTTTTGTTGATAAAAAAACTCTTCACTTTCTGATTGCTCGGAGTTGGATAAATATTTGGGGGGAAAGTCTGTTCCAAGGACAGAGCATTTTGATGTATTGGGGTGGTGGAAAGCAAATGCAGGTGACTATCCGGTTTTGTCACTGATTGCTAGAGATGTTCTAGCAATTCCAGTATCTACGGTGGCTTCAGAATCTGCTTTTAGTACTGGTGGAAGATTTGTGAGCCCGCATCGGAGTAAGCTCAATCCAAAAACATTGGAAGCTCTCATGTGTACACAAGATTGGTTGTGGGCATAAATGAAAGGTATAAGGTCTTCCATATTAATGAGTTTGTATGAACATATTTATCTTTCAAATTGCTATACTATTATTCTGACAATAATAACTTATCTTCTACACCATTTTATAATGACATTAGATGCATGTTCAAGTTCTGATGGAGTTGAGTGTCGGTATTATGATGATATTGTTGAGGATGATGCAGATGTAAGAAAATTCTCATCTAAATTATAACTTATAAATCTTCTCTAATAAATAATGTATTTTTCATAACTATATTATTTTCCTTTATGTAGGAGCAGTTATGCGTCATGGTAAAATGATTTGTGACAAGGATGAAGATGGCAAATGTCTCTAGGTTACTATGTTTCGTGTAGGACGAGTGATGCATGTTTTGTTTGGGATTCTCAACTCAACTTATCTTTCTTATCTTTCTGACAATAGTCTTTGGATAATTGTATCTGAATTCTCTTATTAGAATCTTGCTATGTAGCCCCTTTTTTTCGTATTCAAATAGTAGAGTGGATGACAAAGCGTGGATATTGTTTGGGAATGTAAATGACAAGGTTAATATGCTTTCACGTTTTATCCAACGTTTGGTGAAACAAGTGATGAGTTGTTTGTTGATGTGGTTGCAGGGTGTCCCAATATAATTATTAGAGTACTAGATACATGTGAAATGAGTTTAGTTCGGACTTGTTCGATTCAGCCTTGGAAGGCCATTTCGTTTAATTATTCTTGTAGGTTCGGTCTATTGATCCTTATGTTGTTACATACATGGATGAGCATGCTATTCTTCTGAAGATGAAGTCTGATGGTTCAAAGTTAAATAAGTTGGTGCACGACTTGCTGAATATAGATCCTATGCTTCTGAAGATGAAATTTGATGAGAGGCACATAGCAAGCAGGGCCTAATGAAGGACACTAACCGCGGGTTAACCGCTAACCGCGGATACCCGCGATTCGCGGATACGGATTTTAATTCCTATCTGTGATAGGTGTAACCGCAAACCGCGGATATGAAAAAAAACCCGGTTTGCGGTTCGCGGATATGAGCTACCCGCGGAGTATCCATCTGATTGCCACCCCTAGGTGTATCACAGATCTGTGGGTTTGTGTCCGTCGGGGTGGGCTTGGAAGTGGGTGGGTGGGTTATTGTAAGTATTCAAACATTAGATTAGATATGAAATGTTCTAATAAAGTTAAGGATATATTTGAATCATAAATCATGTGGCAGAAGGGTAAAATTGTATATTCACACAACCGTTAGAATTAACGGTTCAAATAGATGGAAAAGACCACCATAACAGGACAAATTACCCTAGGATAGAACCTAAACAGGATAAATTTTTAAAACAGGATAATAATTATTTTTACGGGACTACTAGCGAAATTTACCTTTTGTAATACATTTTCCTTTTTGAGTTTTCCACTAAAATTGATATGTTTCCTACTAAGAATCCTTGCTACACTTCCTTTTATGGAATGTATTTTACACTAATTTTATTTTGTTACTCTCTATTCTCACTCAAAAAAGTTATTTTTGTCTTATATGTATAATTTACCTTTTTACCCTCAAATCAACACACATTGTTAATCCACATGCTAGTCAAAATGGAGCATGTTTAAAGGGACCAAGGGAGTATGCCTACTATACTTTGTTAACCATTTAATCAACAATATTCCTAATTTTCATACGAGTCAAATGTAAATGTATCAATTTTACTGGAATAGAGTGAGTAGTATGCTACATACTTTGATTAATTCAAAATGTTAAATAAAGTGATTAAGGTATAATTGTGATGGAGCACATTTACTATTATATACTAATACAAGACCCCTACCTAAAATAGCCACACAACAAAAGTGAATGTTACAATTTCGTGAAGCCAAGTCAGCTCCACCTCACCGCCACATCACCTCTGGCTCTTTTTTTTTGCTCGCATTAATTGATGCAATTAATGCATCTGTTTTCATACAGCTAGGTGAACATACACCTACTCACGGATTGAAATATATATATATATATATATATATATATACACATATATATAACAGTTTTTAAAAAAACACAACCTAAGTCTAAAATGAGATTGAATTGAACTCTAATTAATAACAATCTCGTGAAACCAGCTTTTCCCTATTTTGATCCAATTAATCCCTAAAAATAGTCAAAATGCAAAACACTACCACCAACAGCTTGGAACGCAGAGCCAGAGTTTCCTTCCTTCCATAACAGTGATTTCCGGGGATGGCGTGTTGTAGGAGAGGGCTAGAATCCAGGTTCGGGCAAAGCTAGCGGCTGTCCCAGTTGGCGCTATGTTTCTTTATCGGTCTGGTGAGGAGAGTTTCAATTTCTACTTGCATTTGGGTTGTGGTTTCAAACGTCAGTATACCGGTGAGTAGGGATGTCAAAAAATGACCCGACCCGAGGAACCCGCCCGAGCCCGACCCGTCCGAACCCGAATTGACCTAAAAAGTCAATGGCCCGAACCCGACCTGACCCGAAATAAGCTCAACCCGATGGCAACCCGTACCCGAAATGGCCCGAACCCGAGCAACCCGAACCTGAAGAGACCCGAACCCGATATGACCCGGTACCCGAAATGACCCGAACCCGAGGAACCCGAGACCCGAACCCGAAGAACCCGAACTTGAACCCGATTAACCCGAATTCAAACCCGAAAAAACCCGACATACCCGTAATGACCCGAATATAAAAATAATCAGAACGATTGTCTAAACTCTAAAACAAGAAAATAGTAGTACATAAAGTCAATTGTGCACAAGTGACCAAGACAAGTGGATTAAAATATAAAGTAAACAACTAGGCACTAAGTGACTTGGATTAAAATATAAAGAGCTCCTTGCCTCTGCTCCCTGCCTCTGCTCGATGCCGCTAGCTCTCCGAATCAGCTACAAGCATAAGGGAGAGCAATGGAGGCAGCAACACGGAGGACGAAGGGCGGAGGACGGAGCTCGCAGAGGGTTTTTGAGAACGAAGAGAGGGCTGAATCGTGAGCTTCAGAAGAATCAGAACTGGTTTGGACAGTTAGCCATCGGCCATGGAGGAGTTTAGGGTTCGATTCACCCAATCAATTTGGGGGGTCAAAGCCTTAAAGGGTCAAGGGATTAGATAGAGCTGGGCAAAGCAGTAAAGCCCAAGGGAGTAAATTTATTTTTAGCAGTTTCCAACATTGAAAACGTGCTCAAATACTAAAACGTTTCATAATGAAGATAGGAGAGAAAAAGAAGTCAACCCTATTATTATGGTAAAACTAATCCAAGATTTTCCAAAAATTGTGTGGATAAATTTTCAATTTTCAATATTATGGTTGGAGTAATGTTCAATTTTTAATTTTATTGGAGGAATGTCTAATTTTCAATTTTGTTGGAAGAATGTCTAATTTTCAAAAATTATTGGAGCAATGTTTAATTTCAAAATATTTTCTAACAAATTGACAATGTTCACCTTCTAATCTTTTGGAACAATGTGCAATTTCCAATTTGTTGGATCAATGTCTTATGTCTAATTTTGTTAAGAGGAATGTCTAATTTCTAATTTTGTTAGAGAAATGTCTAATCTCAAATTTTATTGGAGGAATGTCCAATTTCCAATTTCTTTGAATAAATTTCAATTTCCCATTTTGTTGGAGCAATGTCAAATTTTCAATTTTGTTAGAGGAATGTCTATGTCTAATCTTCAATTTTATTGGAGAAATGTCCAATTTTCAGAATTGTTGGAACAATGTTTAATTTCAAAATATTTTCTAACAAATTGACAATATTCACCTTCTAATCTTTTGGAACAATGTGCAATTTCCAATTTGTTGGATCAATGTCTTATGTCTAATTTTGTTAAGAGGAATGTCTAATTTCTAATTTTGTTAGAGAAATGTCTAATCTCAAATTTTATTGAAGGAATGTCCAATTTCCAATTTCTTTGAACAAATTTCAATTTCCCATTTTGTTGGAGCAATGTCAAATTTTCAATTTTGTTAGAGGAATGTCTATGTCTAATCTTCAATTTTATTGGACAAATGTCCAATTTTCAGAATTGTTGGAACAATGTTCAATTTTCAATTTTATTGAAATAATGACTAAATTATCTTTAATTTTTGTTAGAATAACTCTCAAAATATATTTACTTTGAATTTTAATGGAAATGGGACACGAACTTGGATCCGAAGAAACCCGAACTTGGCGCTAAAG
This sequence comes from Stellera chamaejasme, assembly GCA_024586325.1. NCBI lineage: Eukaryota > Viridiplantae > Streptophyta > Magnoliopsida > Malvales > Thymelaeaceae > Stellera > Stellera chamaejasme. The sequence goes on from CM044987.1 coordinate 42,385,920, forward strand.
AAACCCGATCCTAGACCCGAAGAAAATCGACCCGGACCCGGCCTGAACCCGAAACCGAAACAACCCGAAACCCGAGTGACCTGAACCCGAACCCGACCTGACCCGAAATAAGCTCGGTCCGAAGCAACCCGAAACCCGAATAGCCCGAATCCGAACCCGACCTGACCCGAAATCAGCTCAACCCGAAGGCACCCGAAACCCGAATGACCCGAACCCGAACCGACCTGACCCGAAAGCACCTCAACCCGAAACAACCCGAAACCCGAATGACCCGACCCGAACCCGACCTGACCCGCCCGATTGACATCCCTAGAAATGGGATATATATTGTGACACAAATTGATTTGGTGTTACTGTATAATAAACTTTTGGACATATTGTATACAATTTCGTACATATCAAATTACACCAACACCGCTATAAAATTGTTTCCATTAGCTTTAACATTTTAGATAGTTTTTAAAATGATTGAGATTAAATAATTACAACTAAATGCTATAAAATACCTGTAGATAGCTTTTTTCAAAAACGAATATTGATAAGTTGATAATTATTAAATATATTTTCCCAAACTTTAGCTATTTTAATAAGTTTTGGGCTTTAAAGATCTATTTTGAGTATGTTTTATATATTAGAGCTTATTTGGACACAATTGCTTAAAAGGAGATTTAATTGTTAATTTTGCAAATATTCACGATTGTATTATTTTCGGATTATTGACAGATTGGAGTTACCTTGCACGAAATTTCATATCTTGAGCTAAAGAAGTCAGAATGTGATGATTCAAGATGCAATTGAAAGTTAACATACAGAGCTAGATTTCATGTGAAGGACCCAAAACCCATTTCGCACGATACAGAGGTCAAAATAAGCTTCAAAGTCGCAACATGTTACTGATGTGGTGGACAGAAATGATGAAAACTACATTGAGGACTCAATTGGCAAAATGAAAGAAGAAGAAGGTCTGAAGTGAGGCTGGAGCGGTTTAATTATATGTTGGGTCCTGATGTGTCAATTGGAGTCCTTGTGCAATTGGGAAAAGTATCTCAATCAAGCCTCACCTCTGTATTCCTATTTCTAATCTTAGTTGGATAAGAGCAAGTGTATATATAGAGTTGTATAGGTCGTGAATCGAACATCCAGTCTTCTACAATTTTTGCTTCTTGTGTTTTACAAAACCATGTGCGAGTAATTTCTTAATTTGGTCTAGGGTTGGATTTCTATTTCTATCTCCAAACTCTTGGTTGTGAGAATTGATTTTGAGCTATAACTTTCTTTGATTTTCAAGTATCTATTTCTTGTTAGTTCTTAATTCTTGCAATTGATTTCTAATTCACGCTTGTATGATTGGTTCTGAAATTGTGATTGTGCTTGAATTCTTTTAGCCGCTTGTGTGAAAGGATTCAATAGAAGCAAGTGGATTAATTGAAATTTCGTAAATTTCTTGTTAATTCATATAGAAGAAATAGGGCAAGTTAAATCATACTAGGTTCTCTAGGTGGTTGCTTGGAATAAACAATTCGATCATTGTTCTTCATGCTAGTTCTAGGTTGATTGGAAATTGCTTCTCAATATCTAATTGCTTGGAATTGAGGAATTAATTAGTCACTTGTTCTGATTAATTTATCAATGAATTATTTGGATTCTTTCTAGCTTTTGTAACTTATAGGATAAAAATGAACAAAAATCTTAAAATATGACCCATAAAGGATAATTATTTAACTTAAGGGACCATATATGAAGTTGACCCTAGATAAAATGTTGAAAATGATAAAATTATTTTTAGGGTCGAAGCGAAGTCTTTTGTACACATGATATTAATGCAATCGTTGTAGACTTTAAAATTTTCCGGTTTTAAAGGTGTCTTCAATTAAAAAAATGTTTTTCATTGAACAAATTAATCATTTCATCTAAAAAAACTCTCATCAATACACAAAACCTCAACTAACACGCCTCGCCTCTCTCAAACATTTTTTGTGTGATATTATACATTCTTAATTTATTGGATCTTTATCAAACATATATTGCGAAAAACGTTGTTTGGTTACTATAGTTTGATTTCATGCGTAATGGGTTGCACAAGCAAACATGCAATCAGATGACAGGTAGTACACATTCTATTTAAAATTTTTGATTTCATGTGTTACTGCTTGTAGTTTCATTGTTTCATTCTTATTGTATTCTATCAAACATATTTCAAGTTTATTTTATGACAGAACTGTGATTTCGCACAATCCAGTTGTGGATTTTAGAGATTAAGTGAGATATCACCAACCATATGTTTTGTTATTTTGTATTGAGACATTTTTATATTATTCCATGTACTTTTATGAGTTATAACTATACTTTAGATTTAGATTTTTTGGACAAAAAAAATAACATCAAAGACAACGTTGCATGTATCGTTTCTGGGTTATGATTTCCATCAATTTTTCGTCGTCAGTTTATAGCTTGATCGTTTTGCTTAATGTGTCGTTGATCTTAAAATATTTTTATATGAAAGATGGGTACATAAAATGCAATAAATTGCACGAATAAAGTATGCAGATTGGGATCTTACAACAAACAGTAGAATAAATGTAAAATATTAAGGCAAAGAACCCGTACCAAAGGCGGATATACTTACACCCCTAGAAGTGTCACAAAAGCCAATGACCTCTTATTTTGGTATGTGAGTTATTGGATCCTCAAGGTTGCACATGGGTGCAGCTAGATCACTTGTCAGTTTCGCGTCAGTTTTATAACCTACAACACATCAGAAATTACAAATAATCCACTATTATGCACTATAAATATCATTAAATCTAAAATGATAACAAATTTGATAAAAACACTCTACAATGCTCAGTACTTTAGACTCAGAGTATAGAAACGTCTCCATACATGTAGAAAAAGTGAGAACAAACAAATATTAAAGAAAAAACTCAGAAATTCGGCATTTTTTCCTTAAAAGAATTTAGAATAAAACCACTTAACAAATCATTAATTATAGAAGAATCAAATGGGCCGACAACTTAACAAATCTTTTATCAATATTAATGTCGTTTATTACAAATTATATTATTTCTATAAATTCATGGACGAATTTTTCATCTTATATATTATTTTCGCATGTACTAATTTTTCACAAAATATATTACTTTTGTAAATCTAATAACATTGCACAACTTTACGATATTTAGATACAAAATTACGTTCAGTAATTACATACAAAATAAATTCCACATTCAATTTTATTATAAATTACTCTTACCCTAAATTCAAGAATCATTCAACCCCTATTTGAACAATTCAGAAGGCTTTCAGTCTTTAGAAAGTAGGCTAAGGTAGACATCTGGGGTATTTATTGGCCGGCTCTGTATAAATTTGCAGAAGTCCAAAATGAATAAGGAGCCCTGCAAGGCGTCTTGTCCTATACTCCCCACATCAGCAGGGCCAATAAATACATTTGCAAAAGTCCAAAATGAATAAGGAGCCGGCCAATAATTTTGAGACCGATGGAGTATTACTTTACCTATACTCCCAACATCAGCAAACCGATAAAAAGTTTACTGTCCTGCTCTTTTATAAATCAATTTATCTTAACGCTAATAAATTCAATATTAATACGTACCAAATTTACTTTAATTCTTACATTTATGTTGTCCGAATTATTAAATGCCGCATTACAACGCTGCAGTTTAAGTCTATTCTGCCTTCTCATAAATGTTTACCCACGCTTACAAATACACAGCAATTCTACGATAAATTAACTCGCACCCAGCTCACTCCGTCATATTGTTGTTTCTTATGGGCCGTTAACACGACGTCAAACAAATAAGAGGCTACTCATGCTTACAACGAACAGTAAGGTCTTAAAATTAACATACTCATTTTATGTGAGCATAATAAGAAGATAACATACTCCCTCCGTCCCTGAAAAATTGATTTGTTTCTTTTTTGACATTGTAGGAGATTTAACTTACCAATTGAGGGAACTCATTAAAAAAGATTTGAAACAAATATATTTAGAAACTGCTCACATTAATCTATAATCCGCATTTAACTTAAAATCATAATATTAAAGTAATAACATCATAACTTAAATGTTGAAAAAGAAACGTATCATTTTTTTATAACGAAGGTAGTATAAATTTTCTGATACACATATAAAACGTGACGGTGGAAAATTATTAAATAAACCTTACACATGTACCACATGCAATTATTTTACATGCAATTATTTTATATTAGTCATATGATAATCAATCTTTATCATCAATAAATTTGACACTTACACGTCACACCCTAATATAAAAATACTGCATCATTCGCTTAACAATAAAACATGCATTTTTCAAAGATAATATGCATCTAAATTTTAACTAAAAAGATTAATAAACCGATTACATAACAGGAGTAATTTATATATAAAGTAAGTTCAATGTTTCTTGTCTACAAATATATTTTTTTCAAACAAAAAATGAAAAATTATTTATAGTAAAGATTTAAATTTACAACAGCATTAATAAAGAAATACATCACCCATCAAAAAAAAAAGAAATACATCCTAAATGAACGTACTGCTTTTGCTTGTTGACTACCTGCTGCATCGATTTAATGCAGGTGTCAGACTGAATTGAAAATGCGTCCACGTGAACTCACATTACTTCCATCCAACAACAACAAACGGCAATCCGTTTCCAACCCATTAAATTGAGGGTGAGCCACCGGTTGGGAAAAATCTTATTTATGTCTGGGCATACATATGCCCACTAACAGTTAGGTTAAGTGTGGAATATTCCGTTAGTAGTTTTTCCATTTCAGACTTCCCATTTCAGACTAATATATCATGTGCGATTTCCCATTTGATATTATGTGTGTTTTAAAATTAATGGATACGTTTTCTTTCTTTAATTAGGTTGGTCCGGATTCCTGAGTTTTTTGATTTGGTAAGTGGATATTTAATGCTGATATACTGCCAATTACTGATTTCACTCTTCCCTTCTGTGGCTTCGGTAGAAATCTTTTAGATTTCAGACTTAATGGTAGTGGTGTTTCAGACGTTAATAAGTATTGGTTTCATTTGTAAATGTTACGTTGGTTTGTTTGCTAGGAGATTTCAGACTTAATGGTAGTGGTGTTTCAGACGTTAATAAGAATTCTGGATTAATCTTTAAGACATTTGTCATTTAAGCGATGGGTAATTCGTAATATGTCTAATTCACATGTAAGAGGTCCGAAACTAGCTGTTATGGTCCTCCATCGTATCTATATCAGCCATTGACTGTATCAAATTACAAGCATATGTCTGAAATGATTTATGGACACTCATTTTATTCATTTTAAATCAACTAGTTGTTTCATCTTGTCTTGAATAGTCATAAGCAACAATCAGTCTGAAACCAATAGTGTAGGTCTAAAACAGTTGCAGTGTAAGGAAAACATAGACCATTTTAGACATGTTTAAACCTGCTCCTAGTACCCTTGTTACCGTTCGATTAACATGCTAACACCCATATGATCGTCCGATTAACAGATGACTCAAAAAATGTATGAAACGACCCTCCACTGTACCTATATCAGCGAGTGAATGTACCAAATTACAAGCATCTGTCGGAAATAATTTGTAGGCACTCATTGAGAACAACTACGGTCTGAAACACGGAGTGTATGTCTAAAACTACTACACTGTAAGTCTGATACATGTTTTCCCCATTCCCAAAAAAGGCTCGTCGCCTTAAACCCCTCCACCTACAGTTTAAAATAAACCAGAGTCTCCACCGTGATTTCTAACCAAATTTGGGTCCAAATTTTTTTACGTAATTCCTTTACCTTTTGACGATGGAACCTTTGGAAAGAAAGCGTAGTGGGCTTCGCAGAGTTCCGACCGCCGGCGACTCCAAGTAACACCGTCGGGGTGGATTTCCTGAGGCTTCAACTGGAGCAACTGCCGTTGCCTTCGTTTCTCAGAGCAAAAAAAACGCTGGTGATGTTAAAAATAAAAAGAAACAGAAAGAGTGAAGGAATTTGATGCATGGTTCTTGATTCTGAACCTGTTTTGCCGCCGGTTGCCGCCGTACGAAACGCGTGGGTTGTCGGAATTCTGGTTGGGATTCGCCGCCGGTTCCGTTTCGTTAGCAAGTCGAAAAAGTGGGAAGAGGGAGTAACCAAAATCAGACTTCGGTTTAGGGTTTGAGGTGTCGAAAATTCTGGGGTCTCCTTTTTCACATGTCTGGGAATGAGTTTCAAACAGGATGTAATATCAAACGGGATTCTTGTAGAGAAATTGCTGATTTGGTGCAATTTGCATTAAATGCAATATCAGACTTCCCATTTCAGACTTCTCAATTTTATGTTTAAAATAATTTTTAATTTTTAATATATCAAACGTACAGTGAACGGAAAGAGGTTGGGCATATTATGCCCGGGCATACACACTCATATCTCCACCGGTTGTCCCTACTACTCTGTATCGAATTCTTGATTGGTTCCTCATAAATATGAGAACATCTCATGAGGTAGCTGTTTCTCTGTAATTAATGAGTGGGACAAAACACTAGTGCTTGCTCCAAGTACTCTCTCTAATTATTAATTGGTTCCTCATCTGCGTTGTTGATGATCAAGATATCAAAGAACATCTCCAGCTACCTGTCTCTGTAAATCATCGGATGGCTGATGCGGTAATCTCCGCCATTTTGGGTGATCTGGTGACGATCCTGAAAGAAGAGATCCAGAACGAGGTGAAGCTTCTGACCGGATTCAATGATGAAGTGAAGAAACTGAGGAAGAATCTCGAGACGCTCCGGTCTGTTCTTCTAGATGCGGAGGAGAAGCAAGTCACGTCGGAGAGCGTAAAGCTCTGGCTCAGCCGTCTCAAGGATCTGGCCTACGACATGGAAGACGTCTTGGACGAATGGCGTACCGTCCTCCTCCAGTCAAAAGTCAACCGTGAGGCAGATAATCATCAAAATGCGCCGTCGCCGTCGCCGTCGCCGGAACCGTCTTCCGTTACGGCCTTCGTCAAGCTGACGGTACGGTCTCTCCTCTCTTGTTGCTCCCCGAAAAGAGTCAGCATTCGCCGTGACCTCGCCGTCCAGATACAAGAGATCAACGGGAGGCTGGACGAGGTTGTGAAAGATACCGTCTTCTCTCAATTGACTCCTAGAGAACCCATGATGATGAGAGATTGCCGGAGACAAATGCCGGAAACAACTGCGTTTGTCGACGTTGCCAAGATTCATGGCCGAGATGAGATCAGAGAGACCATATTTGAAAGCTTGTTTACTGATGACGACAGTGCTACTTCTCACGATCCCCAAACCATTTCCATTGTCGGAATGGGAGGCATGGGGAAGACAGCTCTTGCACAGGTAATCTACAATCATGATCGAGTTATGAAGGGTTTCCAGAAAAGAATATGGGTTTGTGTCTCAGATCTGTTCGACGAAAGTAGAATCGCGAAAGCGATTATCGTAGCTCTAGAAGGCCTCGATAAGAACTCCATTTACCTTCTCGAAAATGTCCCACTCCAAGCCCTTATGGATAGAATTTGCAAAAGCATTAGTGGGAAGAGATTCTTTCTTGTCCTAGATGATGTTTGGACGGAGAAGGAAGACGATTTCGAATATCTGAAACGCACCTTAAAGTATGGTGAATCCGGAAGCAAGATTCTGGTGACCACTCGGAAAGATGGTGTTGCCAAGATGATGGAGTCTCGTATCTTACATTTGCGAGAGCTTTCTGAGGAGGATTGTTGGCAAGTGGTGAGCCAAGCTGCTTGTTTCGAGAAGCGTGATCATCATAACCGTTCAGTGTTAGAGGGAATCGGGAGGCAGATTGCAGCTAAGTGCAAAGGGTTACCTCTAGCTGCAAAGGCTTTAGGGAGTGTCCTGCGTGACAAGGACACTAGAGAAGAATGGTTGGATGTATTAAATAGTGAGATGTGGAAGAGGGCCATAGAAGTCGGGAAAGAGATCTTCGCTCCTTTGCTGATAAGTTACTATGATTTACCCTTGAAAATAAGGCATTGCTTTGTGTATTGTGCCGTATATCCAAAGGACTTTGTCTTCTTGACAAGTCACCTAGTTCACCATTGGATTGCACAAGGGTACTTAAGCTTAGAGGGTAATCCAGAGCTGGAAGTGGTTGGTAAGCAGTATTTTAAGTATTTAGCAGATCGGTCCTTCTTTCAAGACTTCAGTTATTATGATGGGAGTATTGAACACTGCAAGATGCATGACATAGTGCATGACTTAGCACTGTATTTGGCTGGCAACGAGTTCGTGACCAAAGATGTCTGCACTTCATCAACGTCGACACTAGATTTAAGTGACTATAGCAAGATGCGCCATCTAACAGTAATGGTAGCGAAAGGGTGTGAGTTCCCTCACTCGATCTCCGGTGCAGAAAAATTGCGAACCGTGGTGACTTTCACAGATGAATATGCCATAACCATTCCCGCCTTGCGGAGCCTAGCAAAGGGATCAAAACGTCTAAGGACACTTGATCTCGGGTTTCCAGACGGGAAGCACTTAGTAGGTGGGATGCCCTCAGAGATAGGGTTATTGATGCATTTGGTACACCTCAACTTGGAGCGTAACCTGAAGGTAACAGAGTTGCCTGAAGCTATTTGTGACCTCGTTAATCTGATGTCCTTGGACCTCAAGGGATGTGAAGGCATTAACAAGCTTCCAGACAGAATAAGGAAGCTCATCAACTTGAGGTACTTTCGAACCAGTTTTAGCGGCATAACTTACTACCCTAAAGGTGTAGGGAAACTAACAGCCTTGAGGGAGCTATATGGGGCCAAAGTGAGAGCCGACTTTGATCACCCTGACCAATTTAGCCTCGGAGATTTGCAGAACTTGAATAATATTAAGAAGTTGTTGTAAGTGTTGCTAAGAGCAAAGAGGAAGAAGGAAAGAGATTGAGAAGAAACTATGATGTCAAACTATGATGTCATTCTACTGCTACTTCTAGTTTCATTCAGTCTTATCCATCTGTTAGTCACTCTTGCATCTCCTTCCCCAACCGTGAGCATCTGCTTCTCCGGTCTCGCGACTCTCACATGCGACGGAGCGTTTGCAGGGTGAGGTTTACATAATCAAATCACAGAACGTTCATTTCCATTCTTGGGTTATTCTTCTGCGAAATGTGACTTTTCATGTAATGTGGAGATATTCCATATGATGCGCGTTGATAATCAGGAACATGTTTATCAGGTTCAACTCCAGCAAAAGATTAAGCATGAGTTAGAGCAATTTATGGTTGGAGAAGAAGAAAAAGAGACGGTGGCCGGCAAGAGGGTGAAGGAAGGGCTGTGGCATTGCTGGACATTTGGTTAGAGAGGAAGAAGAGACGGTGGCCGGTAGGAGGGTGAAGGAAGGGTTGTGGCGCTGCTGGACAATTGCGAGTTTTAGTTTAGGTTTTCTAGGTTTGACTAGCAAGCCATTAACATTTTACCTACTTTACAATTAGGTCCCCCAAGTTTACTTTATGTAAATTCAGTCATTCTACTTTTCATTCAACTCATTTAGATCTCTAAACCGTTTCCTCCTAGCAAAAAAGTACTTAAGAGTTTCTAATATATACAAATAAACCCCAAATTAAATATTGGTCGTTAAATGTATTGAATGAGACTATCACCTACGAATTAGAAAAGCGTATCGGATTGTCCAGCGTATCGGTTGAGACTACCCCTTTGAATCCGATTCTTCTAAAATTGACGAATCGCGTATCCCGTACCCGTATCGCGTATCAAACATACCGCGAATCTGGTAACTATGGTCGATATATTCTTAAGTGTTAAAACGAGGCATAGTTACATGGTTTGCTTTTGCGTAAGTAATTTTCTCCAAATAACAATACGAACAACAAACAAGATAATCAGTTGATGGTTAAATTTGCTCTAAGTAGTCAGAAATCCATTTTTTTCATTACAAAAGAGTTCTTTAATTGGGTTCTTTATGCACTTTGTAACTTTTTATAGTCCTCTAATAAGTAGTCACTTTCTTTTATTCAATAATCAATGTGATATGAAATTTCCGTCCTACCTTATATTGTTCGATGAGGTTTCTTGTCGTATCCAACTTTTTCATTGCTATAGCTTTATGACTACGTAGAAAACACAATTTTTACAGCGGCCCTTACTGGGGCGAGGGCCGCGGTAAAGGTCGCTGTCACCTCGCTTCCACAGTTTACCGTGACCCTTTGCACTGATAAACCCGCAGTAATTTTTTCTTTCTTTCTTTCTTTCTTTCTTTCTTTTTTCTTTTCTTTTCCTTCTTCTTCTTCTTCTTCTTCTTCTCCTTCCTTCCTTCCTTCCTTCCTTCTTTCTTTCTTTCTTTCTTCTTCTTCCATTTTTTTCTCTTTTCCTTCTCTCTTCTTCTTCTTTCTTTCCTTCTTTGTTCTTTCTTTCTTTCTTTCTTTCTTTCTTTCTTTCTTTCTTTCTTTCTTCCATTTTTTCTTTTCCTTCTCTCTTCTTCTTCTTCTTCTTCTTCTTTCTTTCCTTCTTTGTTCTTTCTTTCTTTCTTTCCTCTCCTGTTTTTCTTTTCTCTTTTCCTCCTCTCTTCTTCTTCTTCTTCTTCTTCTTCTTCTTCTTCTTTCTTTCTTTCTTCTTCTCCTGTTTTTTTTCTCTTTTCCTTCTCTCTTCTTCTTCTTCTTCTTCTAGTTATCTCCTTCTCTCTTCTTCTTCTTCTTCTTCTTCTTCTTCTTCTTCTTCTATCCTTCTCTCTTCTTCTTCTCTATTCTTTCATCTTCATCTTCTTATTCTTTCCTTCTTTCCTTCTTTCTTTCTTTCTTTCTTTCTTTCTTCTCCCATTGTTTTCTCTTTTCCTTCTCTCTTCTTCTTCTTCTTCTTCTTCTTCTTCCTTTCTTATTCTCCTGTTTTTTTCTCTTTTCCTTCTCTCTTCTTCTCTGTTCTTTCTTTCCCTCCTCCTCCTCTTCTTCTTCTTCTTCTTCTTCTATCTTTCTCTGTTCTTCTTCTTCGGATGAATTTCTGGGTTTTTCTGGGTTTTATGGATGAATTCGGATGAATATTTATCCGAATTCATCCATTTTTTAAAATTATTTAAAATAATTATTGCAGCCTTGCCGCGGTAGTGCTGCGGTTTGAGCCGCGGTAAGGCCTCTACTACGAGTTGTTTTACCGCGGGAGTTACCGCGGTCTCTCTCTTGGTAATTACTGCGGCTCTACCACAGTAGAGGCCACTGTAAGCCATGAATGCTCCTTGTAGTGTGTGGTGCAGAATAGTGGGATGCAGATGCTAATTCGAGACCGAGATATCTAAAAGGAAGACTTTGTCCTCCATTCTGATTGACTGATTCGTTTGGTACTCTTTGTTCCCTTGCATTAGTTTTTAACATGATCAGAAACCAGATCTCAATGACTATTCATTCGATATAGGCTGTGGAGCATGGTCTTGGACATCTGCCTTTCACAGAGAAACAAATAATTACACTAGGTGTTCTTGAATCTTGATACATACTAATGACAAATTATAAGTATTGAAAATGTCCAATCTTAAATTCTGGTTTCCAGCTTTTGAACCTTTTGTATTTAGTTCTGCAGTGCAATTACTTGGTCTTTCGTTGACATTTACTTGGTTTGCTGACATTTATTTTGCACTCCTTTTTTTAACTTTTAGGTTCTAGCTCTGTAGCTATATGCCCTCTTGGTCTCTAAACAAATTATACATATTCCTTTTAGGAGTGTCCCTTAACGAATTATGCATTTCTTTTTTTAAGAAACTTTTATAATCCTATTTTACCTTACTACCCCTAACTTGCATTCCCTTTTACAATTAGTACTCCATTTTTATTTCCTTACTATTAGTATTAGGGGTAAATTTGGAAGGACCATTCCATTTTACCTAAATCTTAATCTCTATATCCAAAGAAATATATCAATCTTTCGGGGATAGAAGGAGTATGGTTTTCTTATGTTGACGTTACTTTAGAGTTTTTAAGCAAACATAGCCATCTAGACATGTTGATCTGAGATTTAGTTGGAGTTAAATTTTCTTGTTCATATTTATGCTCTTATGGATTATATGCAAGTTGGAAAATTGGGATTTCAGTGTTTAAATTACATTGCAGATGTTCCGTGAATCTGATTGTTTGATTGGTAGGAGGAATGGGAAGGATTATCAGAAAATGAGATCCTTCAAAAATACCTAATCTTGATTTTAAGCTATACTCTAGAGCTACAAATGAGTTCACTAGATTTGTATCTTTTTTTAGTACTTTATCTCTTCATGTTATAGATTTTCGAAGTACTACAAAGGAATTAATAAGGTGAAGGATACAGTGCGCCCACACTTAACCTACGCCAAATGTGCCAACTTTTATTTAATTGTAATTTTGCCATCTATTGCTTCTCTCGATTGAAACCAAAGGCCAGAACACAAAATTGTTCCAAATTTTATTAGCAACCATCTTAGCGATTAATTCCTCATACCAAATCTTTCTATCCAACCCGACATCAATGTCATTGATCCACTCATCAAACTATGATGGCTCCAATTTCTCGTCACTTCATTCCCAACCATTTTGTCGGATGCAACCTATTGCACATGGCATAATTATGATACGCCTACATGTCTTAATCATGTGTCATCGACTCATTATGATGTAAATGTTTATAAAAATGATCTAACCATTAATTGCATACAAATAATGCTCAAAACTATCAGGATGAAGTTAATAATGCCAATTAATGCCAATCAATAATAAATTAGAAGAATATCAGCTGAAGTATATGCAAGAAAATAAATTTTCAGCGAAAGAAACATCACATTGCACTACAAAAGCATCATTTCACATGGAGTGCCTCATTTGATGCACGGAGTGCATCCTTTTGGAGGATGGAGTGCATCGTGTGAGTTCGTCATTGTATTGAGACGCATCATAAGTTATTCTGTTGTCATCATATAGTTTGTTGGCGCATCATTATGTTTTCCGAATGCATCATTATGTGCTCGAGGCACATCATTCTCTATGATGTTGCTGTTTATATTTTTGTCATTATTTAATGTCCATAACGGATCATTATACATATAAAGCGCATCAGTATGTGCAATCTGCACATCATTCTAATGTTTTGATGCTGTCGAATTTCTGTCATCATATAATACACCGAACGCATCATTCTGCTTCTCAAGCCCATCGTTATGTTACATGTCTATTTATAAGGACGAATGGAGTATTATTTTGACTCGAGATTTTATAAGGAATAACTTTTCTTTTTTTAGATATAATACATGTCTATTTATCATTTCCATATAAATTGTATGAATTTATATGTTAAAGTGTAGGGTAAAGTATACCCATGGACACGTAACTTTAATATTATCTCATCCAGAATCCCATTTTAAGAATTTGTACCATTAAGGTCCCGTTTTAATTATTTTTCATCATTTGTGGTTCTATCTTCAACTTTTTCCGTTAAATTTAACAAATCTTCGGAAAAAAAATGATAATTTTAGCAATTGAATTTTTCTTAAAAATACCATTTGCACCATAAGTTTTGAACCTAACTATTGAAACACACCCTAACAATTATGAACATAACAATTTTACCCTTAACTTTCACCTTCAACCCACCAGTCTATTGCCACCGTCGGACTGTCGGAAAATGCCCAAAAAGCCGCAAACTTGCTCAGGCTCAAGATCCGCGGCCTCCGAGCAGCGATTTGCGAACCCTAGGCCACGATTCACCACCTTGGGCTAACAAATCGCAGCTTGGGATCTAGTATGTTAAATTAAAATTAATGCATGGACTATTGATGCATTTTAATAAAATTGAGGTTATGTATTATATATGTCACCGGTGGTGAAGCCAGAAAAAGTTTCAGGATGGCGAAGGTTCTTCAAATATTGTCATAAATAAACTAAAATTATCCAAATAATTTAATGCAAGTAGTTTGACTTAAATGAAAGTGATACATATCAAAAGTGCTAAAAATCCAGACATACGATAAAAGTACATATATGAAGTTCTCAAAATCTAACACGGCGTTCCTTCAAATCTTTGAAATCATCAATCAATTCTTCTATACTGAAGGTTTCTGCAATATCTTTCTCAATATATAAAAGAAGACTATCAGCAAGAAAATCTTGACCCATTTTGTTTCGCAGTCTGGTCTTCACAATTTTCATAGCCGAAAATGCAGGCTTTGTAGTAGGAGTAGACATAGGCAATGTTAATATCAGACTGATTAGTCGGTCAACAAGGAAATAAACATCTTTTTTTCAGTAGATGCCAAAACCTGACATAATGCACCAATTGTTGACAATCCTTCAAAACATGTAGAGCTTGTAACATCACAATAAAAATGCTCCAACTGATATTTTAGCAAGCCAAGTTCTTGACAAGTAAAATCTTGAGGATAATACTTGCTAGCAAGCATGCAGATGGATGGAATGTCAAGATGCAAACCCATTTTTTGGGTTTAAAGATGAACTCAATCTCAAAAGATCCATGATACGATCATTGAATCTCGAAGAAAGCTCCTGCAACTGAAAATCAATTCCAGCATTGAACACATCATAATGGTAGTAATGTTCCAAAGAAATATCATCTCGTCGACGCTTACCACGGCCAAGATAATGAGGGGAACTAAGATATGGAACGTGAACCTCATGGCTTAAACAAAACAATTGCACTTTGCGAAGAAAAGAATCTCACCCATTGGTCCTTAAACGTTGTAGCAAGACTGAAGTAATTCTCACAGTGTCCATCGCTTTAACAATGTCTTGACGCTTTTCTTGCAATATCATGCATGATGTTCGAATACCAAAAATATCATACATCATGTGAGCAACAAAGACAAACTTAAATGAAGTCATCTTTTCCAAAGCATTGCCAGCACCACCTCTTGTTCTAAAGCCACTGCCATCTTCTTCAATATTTCCTAGAACTTCACAAGTAGCATCAAACATATTAAGAAGACTGTGGATGGAACAAAAGTGAGAGCTCCAACGGGTATCACATGGTCTTCTCAAACTACCAATTTGGTTAACACCAGTTCCAGTTTCAATCTTATCATTTTCAATCAACAAAGCGATTTTCTCAATATGAGCATCTTGTAACTCATCATGACGCTTAGCAGAAGAAGTAACAACATTCACAATGAGAGATATATCAAGAAAGAACTGATGGACAGGAAGTACCTCTCTCGAAGCTGAAACTAACGCCAATTGCAATGAATGTAGTAAGCATGCGGCTTGTAACTCATCATGACGCTTAGCAGAAGAAGTAACAACATTCATAATGAGAGATATATCAAGAAACAACTGATGGACAGGAAGTACCTCTCTCGAAACTGAAACTAACACCAATTGCAATCTATGAGCCAAGCAATGAATGTAGTAAGCATGCGGATAATCATTAAAAAACATTGCTTGCAACCCATTCCATTCACCACGCATGTTACCGGCACCATCATAACCTTGGCCACGAAGATTCTTGACATTTAATCCATAACGATAAAGAATGCTATTAATCTCAGTGTATAAGGTGCCTGATTTTGTATCTTTCACATGAGAAATTTGAAAAAATCGCTCTTGTATAAACCCATTGGTATCAACTCGAGCAATGGAGCAACCACTAGCAGCACCAACTCGCCTAGAAACCAAACAAGAGGGCAGAGGCGTCGCTTGGTGACGGAGACAGGTTGTGTTGATGGGGCTATGAAATGGGCAGTGGGGAGATGAGAATTGAAGTGTGCGTGTGTTGTGTGTGATGTCTGATTGTAAAGTGGGTTGGGTTTGACAAATATGAAATGGCCCAACAATAGACTAGAATGGGCTCTAGTGGATAAGAAAATGGACTGAGTTAAATTAATAAATAAAAATATCAAATAACATCCCTAAACTTTTATAATTATATGCTATATACCCCTACATTTTATAAAATCTCAGGATGGCAACTGTCACCCCATGCCACACAACAGCTTCGCCATTGGTTATGTGCTCAAGGCACAGCATTTTGTTGTATGAATTTCTTTTCATACTGTCAAATTTCTGTGATTATATAACACACTGAACCCATCGTCCTGCTTCTCTAGCGCATCATTATATTTTCTGGTAAGCATCATTTGTTAGTAGATGACCATCATTGTGAGTCAAATGATGTAGCGTTGTTATTATTTTTTTTGCAGTTCTCTGTTACATCATTTTGTATAGTGGTGCATCATAATGTGTCGCATTTGCATCATTAAGGTATCCAAGCGCAACATAATTGGCAGTTTACCAAATGCGTCTTGGCTGGAATTTCTGTCACCGGGAGAAGGAGAATCGCCGGATTGTTGTCGATTAGGGAGCCTTCACGATGAATGATTGGGGATCGGTTTGATTTGAAATGAAATCCGATGTCATCTCGAAAAACATTGAGATCTCCGTAAAACCGGCGTCGCCACAGACATCTTCAGGATTTCAGGCCGTTAGGAAGCGTGTTTTGTCTTCCTCCTTCATTCTTTAATCTCAAGGCTCTTAACTGAGCTGTACATGCACTCAATTAATAATAAAGCAATTGAATGGTTTCTACAAATGTGTCATTGGTCCCTATTACAACAGTGTTATTCACTTCCCGCAGTTATGTGGGTGTATAAAACTTTGTTGTATTTAAAGTAGATTACAAAACAATTGATTTTCTTTAAATAATTTTCATATGTGAATTAGAGTTATCATGATCCAAATGCACTTCATTAAATTAAATTAAATTAAACCATCATGCATTTAGAAATTAATGCTGACTAGGATGAACAATATTATGAGTTTTGGATTAGGTGTGTTAGGGTGTATTAAGAGGGTATGGTTTGTTAAAGGGAAAAAATGTCTTCTTACCTTATACTTTCATTTTTTTTATATTGATCACAAATATTTCTAATCTTATATTTTTGACATTTTAACATTTTATCTTTCATTCATTTTACATATTGATCCCAAATATTTTCAAACTTATATTTTGACATTTTATATTTTCTTGCTTTTTTATTAATTTTTTATTTTTGTTGTTAAAAGGAGAATTTCCTTTTACCTTTTACTTTCATTCCTTTTGCATATTGGTCCAAAACGTTTCCAATCTTATAATTTAGATATTTCAATATTTGTTATAAAAGGATAACTCACTTTTACTCTAATTTCATTTTTATAGTAATTAGGTTCTTCCTCTAGATATGTTGTGACGAAAGCATTTTTACGTTCTGTTTTGTTTGTTGATGGACTAACTCTCTTTTGGTGTACAATTTTTTGTTCTTTGCATATTGTCACTAAAGTTTTGTACTTTTGATTTTCTCATTCTTTATTTTTATATATAATCAAATTAAATTACGATCGATGAAGGATAGTTAAGCACGTATGGCGAATCACGGGCAAAACAATACCCCATTCAAGCTATTGCAAATGAAAATGGTTTGGGTTGTGCTCACTTAAAAAACAAATTGAGTGAAAAATTGAGAGTAATTTCCGCTGGCAGTCCCGTAAATATAATTATTGTCATGTTTTGGTTCTGTTTTAAAAAACTTGTCATGTTTAAGTACTATCCTATGGTACTGTGTCATATTTTGGTCCTTTCCGTCCACTTAAGCCGTTAGTTTTAACGGATTTATGTAAATTTACTCTTTTACCCTTGTGAAAATTTTAATTAAGTCCTTAAATTTACAGTTCCCTAAAATTTAAACCCCAAAGTTTAACTCATAGCACATTCCCACCACCAGGCCCCATCTCCTTCTCCATCCCCATCCCCCACCTCCACCTCCACGTACAGGCAGGCTTTGGATTTCTGGTCACATCACCCACCCTATGCTCCACTTGTTCCGGCGTCACCCATCAAAAACGTTGTTGGCTACCACAACGCCACCTCTGATCGGGGCCCTACCAGAGCTAACGAAGTTTTCCTCTGCCGCGGTGACGTGACGACTGAGACTTGCTGGAACTGCGTATCCTTCTTCGGCACATATGAAAGCGCGCCTAGAGTGATCAAATGGAATAAACCGAACGTGACAGATTAAGAATGGTTCAATCGGGTTATAGCGTCGGCGATAGAGGACATCGTTGAACGGGCGGAAAATTCCCCTCCCGAGGCGAGGAAATTTGCGACGATGGAAGCGGAAATTTGTGACTACTACGAACTTTTGGAAGGCTCCGGTGGTTAGATTGAACACAAACTTTCAGAGGCGGAGAAGGGCAGAGTAGGAGCGAGATCTGGTTGAAATTCGTTGCCCCACCGCCGCCGAAGATCTCCCTTGCTACCGCTGCGCCGTCACCGACCATCTCTACTGTCAGACGGCGTCGTTCCAGCTGCGACCTGCCTCCAGAATCCACCGACCTGCGAATTGCAAGTGGGTCTGTTCATCGGACATGAGTTAAACTTTGGGGTTAAAATTTTAGTGAACAATAACTTTGGGGTTATAGCGTCGGCGATAGAGGACATCGCTGAACAGGCGGCAAATTCCCCTCCCGAGGCGAGGAAATTTGTGACGATGGAAGCGGAAATTTGTGACTACTACGAACTTTTGGAAGGCTCCGGTGGTTAGATTGAACACAAACTTTCAGAGGCGGAGAAGGGCAGAGTAGGAGCGAGATCCGGTTGAAATTCGTTGCCCCACCGCTGCCGAAAATCTCCCTTGCTACCGCTGCGCCGTCACCGACCATCTCTATTGTTAGACGGCGTCATTCCAGCTACGACCTGCCTCCAGAATCCACCGACCTGCGAATTGCAAGTGGGTCTGTTCATCGGACATGAGTTAAACTTTGGGGTTAAAATTTTAGTGAACAATAAGTTTAAGGACTAAAGTAATATTTTCATAAGAGTAAAAAAATAAATTTACATAAATCCGTTAGAACTAACGGCTTAAGTGGATGGAAAGGACCAAAATAGGACACAATACCATAGGATAGGACTTAAACATGACAAATTTTTAAAATAGGACCAAAACAAGACAATAATTATTTTTACGGGACTGCTAGCGAAATTTACTCGAAAAATTGAAGTTTTTTAAAGTTGGTGTGCAATTTATGAGGAAAGAATCAAAAGATTGAAAAGAAGGTTAATGTGACATACAATGGCGAAGCTGTTGTGTGGCATGGGGGGACAGTTGCCACCCTGAGATTTTATAAAATGTAGGGGTATATAGCATATAATTATAAAAGTTTAGGGATGTTATTTGATATTTTTATTTATTAATTTAACCCAGCCCATTCTCTTATCCACTAGAGCCCATTCCAGTCTATTGTTGGGCTTGAGCCATTTCATATTTGTCAAACCCTTACCCAACCCACTTTACAATCGGACATCACACACAACACACGCACACTTCAATTCTCATCTCCCACCGCCCATTTCATAGCCCCATCAACACAACTGTCTCCGTCACCAAGCGACGCCTCCGCCCTCTTGTTTGGTTTCTAGGCGAGTTGGTGCCGCTAGTGGTTGCTCCATTGCTCGAGTTGATACCAATGGGTTTATACAAGAGCGATTTTTTCAAATTTCTCATGTGAAAGATACAAAATCAGGCACCTTATACACTGAGATTAATAGCATTCTTTATCGTTATGGATTAAATGTCAAGAATCTTCGTGGCCAAGGTTATGATGGTGCCAGTAACATGCGTGGTGAATGGAATGGGTTGCAAGCAATGTTTTTTAATGATTATCCGCATGCTTACTACATTCATTGCTTGGCTCATAGATTGCAATTGGTGTTAGTTTCAGTTTCGAGAGAGGTACTTCCTGTCCATCAGTTGTTTCTTGATATATCTCTCATTATGAATGTTGTTACTTCTTCTGCTAAGCGTCATGATGAGTTACAAGCCGCATGCTTACTACATTCATTGCTTGGCTCATAGATTGCAATTGGCGTTAGTTTCAGCTTCGAGAGAGGTACTTCCTGTCCATCAGTTCTTTCTTGATATATCTCTCATTGTGAATGCTGTTACTTCTTCTGCTAAGCGTCATGATGAGTTACAAGATGCTCTTATTGAGAAAATTGCTTTGTTGATTGAAAATGATGAGATTGAAACTGGAACTGGTGTTAACCAAATTGGTAGTTTGAGAAGACCATGTGATACCCGTTGGAGCTCTCACTATTGTTCCATCCATGCCTTCTTAATATGTTTGATGCTACTTGTGAAGTTCTAGGAAATATTGAAGAAGATGGCGGTGGCTTTAGAACAAGAGGTGGTGTTGGCAATGCTTTGCAAAAGATGACTTCATTTAAGTTTGTCTTTGTTGCTCACATGATGTATGATATTTTGGTATTACTAAACATTTGTGCATGATATTGCAAGAAAAGCGTCAAGACATTGTTAAAGCGATGGACACGGTGAGAATTACTTCATCTTGCTACAACATTTAAGGACCAATGGGTGAGATTATTTTCTTCGCAAAGTGCAATTGTTTTGTTTAAGCCATGAGGTTCACATTCCATATCTTAGTTCCCTCATTATCTTGGTCGTGGTAAGTGTCGGCGAGATGATATTTCTTTGGAACATTACTACCATTATGATGTGCTCAATCCTAGAATTGATTTTCGATTGCAGGAGCTTTCTTGAGATTCAATGATCGTATCATGGATCTTTTGAGATTGAGTTCATCTTTAAACCCAAAAGATGGGTTTGCATCTTTTGACATTCCATCCATCTGCATGCTTGCTAGCAAGTATTATCCCCAAGATTTTACTTGTCAAGAACTTGGCTTGCTAAAATATCAGTTGGAGCATTTTTATTGTGATGTTACAAGCTCTACATGTTTTGAAGGATTGTCAACAATTGGTGCATTATGTCAAGTTTTGGCATCTACTGAAAAAAAGATGTTTATTTCCTTGTTGACCGACTAATCAGTCTGATATTAACATTGCCTATGTCTACTCCTACTACAAAGCCTGCATTTTCGGCTATAAAAATTGTGAAGACCAGACTGCGAAACAAAACGGGTCAAGATTTTCTTGCTGATATTCTTCTTTTATATATTGAGAAAGATATTGCAGAAACCTTCAATATAGAAGAATTGATTGATGATTTCAAAGATTTGAAGGAACGCTGTGTTAGATTTTGAGAACTTCATATATGTACTTTTATCGTATGTCCGGATTTTTAGCACTTTTGATATGTATCACTTTTATTTAAGTCAAACTACTTGCATTAAATTATTTGGATAATTTTAGTTTATTTATGACAATATTTGAAGAACCTTCGCCATCCCGAAACCTTTTTCCTAGCTTCACCACCGGTGACATATATAATACATAACCTCAATTTTATTAAAATGCATCAATAGTCCATGCATTAATTTTAATTTAACATACTAGATCCCAAGCTGCGATTTGTTAGCCCAAGGTGGTGAATCGTGGCCTAGGGTTCGCAAATCGCTGCTCGGAGGCCGCGGATCTTGAGCCTGAGCAAGTTTGCGGCTTTTTGGGCATTTTCCATCCGGCGGTGGCAATAGACTGGTGGGTCAAGGTGAAAGTTAAGGGTAAAATTGTTCTGTTCATAATTGTTGTGGTGTGTTTCAATAGTTAGGTTCAAAACTTATGGTGCAAATGGTATTTTTAAGAAAAATTCAATTGCTAAAATTATCATTTTTTCCAAGATTTGTTAAATTTAACGGAAAAAGTTGAAGATAGAACCACAAATGATGAAAAATAATTAAAACGGGACCTTAATAGTATAAATTCTTAAAATGGGATTCTGGATGAGATAATATTAAAGTTACGTGTCCATGGGTATACTTTACCCTACACTTTAACATATAAATTCATACAATTTATATGGAAATGATAAATAGACATGTATTATATCTAAAAAAAGAAAAGTTATTCCTTATAAAATCTCGAGTCAAAATAATACTCCATTCGTCCGCAAAAAAATGCACCATTTGACTTTGTTGTTTCAAAATTTAATGTTTAAATCAAATTTTAATAAAGATCAACATTGAAAAAAAAAATCAGAAAAAAATATATTTATAAAATTTAGATTTCAAATTATGATACACATGAAAATTTTGATTTTCAATATAGATTTATAAAAAAATCATAGATTAAATATTGTGAAACTGTCAAAACAAGTGGTGGAATCTTTTGCGGTCGAAGGGAGTAATGGGTCGGGTTTTTCGAGTTTCAGGTCGGGTCAACCCGAACCCGAAAATGTGAGCCACTTTAAATGAAGCCCGAAAGCAACCCTTTATTTTTTCGGATCGGGTCAACCCGGACCCGAACTTAGTCGAGTTCGGGTCGGGTTGACCAATCAGACCCGAATTCATGAATTGAAGCTTTTGGAATGCCAATTACCAGAAGCTTAAGATGCAACTTTTCACTCTCCTCCATCAAAAGTCATCTGAAACTCTACAGGACGACGATTCAGGCCAACAGGAAGCCAAATGGCGGAGGCCACGTCAAGTAGTTTCTCGACGTTGCGGCGACCGATGAGCAATCTCTTTCCTCGTCGGAAGAAAGGACTTTGGAATCTCCGCCTAAGGATTTGAGTCGTGCCAATAGCCCAGGTCAAAGTGGCTGGGTTCCTAGCCTCGACACCTCCAAGAGTCAGGATGCCACCATGAGAAAGGGTCAAGTCTCTCACATGTACCCAAATCAAGCCACCATGGTAATTTCATGTTTTCTTCGAGATTGATTCACTCTTTCAATGAGCTCTAAGTTAATTTTAAAATCGAACCTCTCAGAGTCAGACTTGAACATAACCATGTTCTTAACCATGCCCAGAAGGTTTCCTAAGCTTTCTCCGGAGGTCGGCAAAAACGCATACTGCTGAAGGTTGCACCGCCGAGTTCTTCGTTGCCGCTACCGCCGCTGCACTCTTCTAGATCAGACCCTTAACAGCCTCTGCCCGTGTTGGCCGATCCACCACCGGACTGCAAGCTCTAGCCTTGAGCTCTTGTATTTTTTAGGTGGAGAAAAAAGATCTCCTTGTGAGGAGATTACTGGAGCTGATGATCATGCTGCTAGGGTTTGATCATCATCAAATAATTGAGGGTTTTTTTTCATATTTGGTTAAATTGTTATTGGGTTGGGTAGGATTATTTTAGGAGGTTGGGTTGGGGCTGGGGCTGGGTAGTAAGTTAGGCTAGGATTTGGGCTATGGGGTTTAAAGTTGGGCTGGGCCAAGGGTGTTTAAGAATACGGGTTGGGTCGCGGGTTTACGGGTCAACCTGATTTGTAACCCGCCTAACCCGACACAAATCGGGTCGGGTCGGATTCCACATAAACCATTCCTTGTAGGAACCGACCCAAACCAGTAATTCGGGTTCGGGTCGGTCACGGGTCAGACTTTCAACTATGCATACGGACTGGACTCTCTATTTGCCATAGAAAATTGAACAAAGACAAGAGCCCATGTTAGGTCCAACGTAGGCCCGGATTACAATCCAAGCCCAAAGGAGGTTACAGGAATCCCATATAAAATCCCACCGTACCATAACGATCCTCTTCCTCTTTAGCGGCGAACCCTTCTCTGGATCTCAATCCCAGGGAGACACTTCCAGGGTTTAGTCGAGTCTTCGTTCAGAATCCCAAGTTTCTTCTTCTGCTCTCTCCTCGTCTCTCTTCTGCTTCATCTTCTGTCATTATGATGCAGCAACCACCGTCTGGCGGCGGCGGCGTCCCACCGCATATGGCGGCCGATCAGCAGCAGTACCAGCAGGCGGCGGCTCAGCAGCAGCACTGGATGATGATGCAGCCGCAGCACCAGCAGCCTGTGGCTCCGTCCGCCGGATGGGCTCCGCAGCAGCCGATGCCACTGCAGCCGGCTCAGATGCAGCATTACCCACCGCAGCAGAACGCTTCTGCTTCTGGCGAGGCCCGGTCGCTTTGGATTGGTGACCTCCAGCCGTGGATGGACGAGCACTATCTCGTTAATTGCTTCTCGTACAGTGGCGAGGTAATTAGTTACACAAACTTATAGAATGTTTTGAGTTTCGCACGTATTTGCACAGCGCTAAATGCTGCTTGTTAGAGGAGGGAATAGTCTTGACGATAGGTGGCTCTATGTGACCTAGGCGATGTTCAATAGGCGATGACCAATGTTATAATATGGTGTACAATTTTGATTGTGAAAGATATGCTCTTTGTATTCTAATAATAATCGTCACTTTTTTCTGTCTTGATGTCAGGTTAGTGGTGCCAAAATTATTCGAAATAGGCTTACTAAGGCGTCTGAAGGTTATGGCTTTATTGAGTTTACCAGTCATGAAGCAGCTGATAAGATTCTACACGCGTTTAATAATACACCCATGCCAAATGCTGGTCCTGGGCAAAATTTTAGGATGAATTGGGCTACAATGGGTACTGGTGAGAAGCGACAGGATGATGGACCTGAGCATACAATATTTGTTGGGGACCTGCCCCCTGATGTCAATGACACCTTTCTTCTTGAAACTTTTAAACTCAATTATCATTCTGTTAAAGGTGCAAAGGTTGTTATAGATAGAGCCACAGGACGGTCTAAGGGTTATGGTTTTGTGAAGTTTAGTGATGAAGGTGAATATACTCGTGCCATGACGGAAATGAATGGGCAGTACTGTTCGACTAGGGCCATGAGAATTGGACCAGCTGCCAGCAAGAAAGCTGCCAGTGATCAGCAGTATCAGAGAGGTACATCTAGCAGTCTTGTTCTATAGTTTTCTCACGGTAAGCTACAGCTGTAGCTTACCGTTGGTTATATCTAGGTTTTGTGCGTAGTTTTTTTTTTCTGATTGATTGACTGAGAAGAATTCTCATTTTTATGCATTCTAATTTTTTAGTTGTATTTGGTGGTTTTATTCTATGATTCTAAGATAATTCACATTGATTAGGGGGATCTCCTCAAAGATTGGCTCTGTTATAGAGAAGTCATTTACCTTAGCTCAGTTCTAAACTTGGGTTCAACCAATTAAACCAAAGTATTCAAAAACTTATGTAAAACTCCATGTTTTCTTAAAGCAGGAGACACAAGAGGCTCTCATTCTGGAGAGGGCCCGGAACCAATAATCGGCTGAAATGATCCCACTTGCGTGGCTTCATTTTAGGTTAGTTTTTTCATGTGACATGTCTACCTCATTTCCATGCGGATATCTTCGCTACTCGATAGTTATTTTCAGCTCCTTTGAAGCATTACGTTTTTTTCTTTCTATTTCTATCTTTTTTTCCTTTAGCTTCTTTTTCATGCTTTCGTTTAGCTATTTTCTTGAACCCAAAGCCTTTTGTTTATTTCTCTTAAAAGTTCCATCCATTATTCATACTTTATCCACCTTTCCTCTTCCCCTCTGTAATTGCAATCATATTAACCGGTGCTTAGGTGAATCAGTAAATGAGCTCTCAGAGAAATTCTGTTATGATCTCATGGCCTGCTTAAATTTCAGTGACTGTGTCCCGCTTTTCCTTCTAAATGGTAGTATAATTGTACTTGCAAGCTGTGGCACGTTTAGTTATTCCTCCGAGGCTTACCTTCTAAAAGGTAAAAAAGTAGAGAGGAAATTGGAGAGAGAAAAATGAATACTATTGATAGATGTATGAAGAGAACACTCTCATAATTGTACTTGTTAGCTATGTCCTTCTTAAAGTTCAGTGTCCTGCTTTTCCCTTCTTATGGCCTGCATATATTCCTCTTGAGTCTTCAAGGAGAGGATAAATTTGTTTTGTCAGGGTCTCAGTTGGCGCTTCTTTTTGGCGGAAATTGAAAACATCCCAAAGTTTTGTTAGCTATTTGTCTGGGAAGTTTACGTTGTTTTTACTACTTTGGTGCTTTTCTGATGCTTGAGGTCCATTGCCGCCACAACTGACTTAAAAGGAACATTTGTATGCATTTAATTGCTGTTCAGTTTTCTATCCATACAGTTGGGAGGATTTGGATTTCTCTTTAGTTAGATTATAAGTAAAGCAATCTGACTATTGAGTTTGCTTGCTCTTATTTATGGAGTTTCTAACTCATCTGCTCATTCTGATCCATGTAATATTGATAAGCGAAGTATGTGGCTTTTCTCGATGCCTTTTTAATGCTCGAGTATTGCCACCTCAACTGACTTAAAAGGAACATTGCTTATGCATTTCAAGGCTGTTCAGTTTTTTCTCCTTACAGTTAGGAGGGTTTGGCTTTTCTCTGTAATGAGAATAAGGAAAGCAGTCAAACAATTGTGTTTGCATGCTCAATAAACATAGATTTGTGGGATTATAGGTAAAGCAATCAAATTATGAGTAAAGGAACATGAATTTTTTTTCTTATAAATGAATATTTTTGAACAGAAGATTTTATAATGGAGAGATAGTTTCTGCATTGTTTACTTGAATTGAATCAGTTACATGGGATATGTATTGCTGTGGAATGTTTGCAGTTTGAATAATGAATGTATAGCCCATCACGCTATGTTAAGTTTGGGTGTAAAAGAGTGTATTTATCTTTTGAAGTCTGAAGGTACCTCTTGTGAGGGTGTGACAGATATAACAGTCGGTAGTAGTTCTCAAAATGATTTTTCTTGCAGATGCGCAACCAAGTTCTGAAGCTCATCAAGGAGAAAATGATCCCAATAACACTACTGTACATTCTCGAACTAATTTGCTTTCCTGGATTCTTTTGTTAGTGTTTGTGGCTTAGTAACTTGAGGTGTTGATTGCAGGTATTCGTTGGTGCTCTGGATACAAGTGTCAATGAAGATCAACTGAAAGCAGTCTTTAGCCAGATTGGTGAGGTAGTTCACGTGAAAATACCTGCAGGCAGGCAGTGTGGTTTTGTTCAATTTTCTAATAGGTAACAACTAATGATCAACAAGCTCACATCTTCATCTGTCATTAAATAAATGATATGCTTTTCACTGTCTTGACTTGTTTCACCTGATGTACATTAGAGCCACTGCTGAGCAAGCATTATCAGTGCTGAATGGAACTGTATTGGGAGGGAAAAGTATTCGGCTCGATTGGGGCCGTAATTCGTCAAACAAACAGGTTCTCTAATCATGCTTCGTTGTACTTCTGGTCTTCTTTAAAATGTGTTTCTTGTATGTTGCTTCTTTCTAGTCCATCTGTGTTTCTAACCAAAAGTACATGTTGGTTTTGCTCAGACTCAGCCAGATCAGGCACAGTGGAATGGTGGTGGGTACTATGGGTACCAGCAAGGCTATGAAGCATATGGATATGCTCCTCCTGCCCAGGATCCTAATATGTACTATGGTGGTTACCCTGGGTACGGGAACTACCAACAGCCAGGGACTTACCAGCAACCACAGCAGGTAATATTTTTAGCGTGTGGTTTTTGTTTGGAGTTGGTATTCAGTTCCTTTAGGGGGAAGTATCTCTTTTCTTCTAGTATCTTCTTCGTTCATAAGAATTGCTACTTTGACTTAAAGAGCAATACTTGCTGATATCCTTACTACCACTAGTTCAGCTAATTTTCTATTTTTATCTGCATTCTTGGCTTTTATTTGATGTAACATCATGGTTCTCTGAGATTTCTCTGTATTATTTTGCGGGTCCTTTGAGTTATTCTGTTCTGTAGCTGTTTATATTATAATTGAACTGAGAAAGGTATATTTATTTATTTACATCTTTTTCATACAGTGAGTGCCAGTTCCTGTTCAGTGATACAAAAGGCAGTTAACTCCAGTGAAGAGTTAATAGCAAAGCACATCCTGGTACCGCGTTTTCAACTGGATTTTGTAAAAACTCACAGTGCTGGATAGTTGTTATGTTCATGGTTCAGAGTTATTACTTTCCTGTTCCTCTCCTCCATCTCCCTTTAGATAAGTACTTTCTTGTGTGGTTTCATCTTGTTACTAGCAGATGATAAATTCTGATTTCTTATTTGAGAACAATAACCAGCCTCTGCTACATTTTCTCAACCCTTGATTAGGGCGTGGTTGGTGGAACTTAAGTGGGGTTCACTCCACTCAAGTATTTCTCTCTTAGCCTCATTGATATGAATTTGAATGTTTTAGTTGGTTTATCCAACTAACAACCTCCACCTAACTTCTCTGAAAGTCAAAATATTGAAATTTCACATTATCTATCCATACCTGTGGTTAACTTACAGAAATATCCTCGAAGATAAGATGATATTTGCATCTCTGGAATAATTTGGTAATTATTACAAATCCCAAATTGTAGGTTATTGCAATATCTCAATAGGCACAATGAGCATTGCATTGACATGTAGCATCTACACTATTCTACTAGAACCAGGGAGTTGAAGTCTGCAAAACTAGGAACTGTGTATGGTCCTTCCAGTATAGCTTGAGAGAGCATTCTGTAAGTAGCTTCTGTATAATGAACGCCATCCCAGTTAACATGCGAAAAGGGTTTGGCACAAGCTTCGACATCTGGTTGACCACATTTGTAGGTTGTGTTATAATTGTAAGCCCCCCCTCCTCCACAGCAGGCTTTAAGAGTATCCTCACCATCAAATCCTGGAGTTGCCATGTTAAAAAACCAAGTTAAGTGATGCTCAACAGAATTGGGAGTGTTATTATTTCGGGGTTTGTTACCGAATTGTGCTGGAGAAGTGTAGAACTGCATTGCGGCATTGTAGTAATCTGCATAAAACACTCTTGTATGAGGACGGAGTTTCCGGATTTGATCCAGTCTTTCTTGAAGTTTCTGGTTGTGGTATTCTGAGAAGTCGTTTAGCCATGGGAGGCACCCTGTTTGAGGATCATATTCATTCTCCTCCGAGCCTTGGAAGTATGTGAGGTAGACCGGGCTGCACCCTATCGGCAGGTTTCAGGGACCAGAAATGTCACCGCTCCAAGCTCTATTAGCTCCTGCATTTCACCATTTCAAGCCTCTTAACTACTCTATAAGCTTGAAAGTTTTTGACAAGGAAAGAACAATGGTGATGTTGGTAGAATGCTTAAGTTTCTTCTGGTTACCTCGATGGCGGCAGCAATTGTATCGATGATGAGAGGAACGAACTCTTGAGTCTCTTCAAGGCTTTTACCTTCCAGGAGCGCATGGTTATAATCATTCCCTCCAATTTCTCCCATCACAATCAACGACTTCCTTAGGAACTCACCGCGTTCTGTCATGTACGAGATTGCACTTAATTAAATCACGGGTACTGGGATGTAAACAATCAGATAGTTGAGGATATAATCTATAATTTGAGAGGTTGGTGCATCTAGGTGTATCTTACCGGAAGATAGTGGGAAAAGAGAGGGCAACAACTCTTTGAATAAGTGCAATTGAACCCTAAAGAAATATTAGTAAATGTTTTCTCAATTCCAATCTTCTCATAATAATCATTGTCAACAGCACTGGCGCCTGCCACAGCGAAGTTCACCCCTTCCCTGAATCCAGTTTTGTTGCTTCCATAATAAGGTGGCAGAAATGGCAGCCCAAAATGTTCAGCTGGAGAGGAAATATTACCAAAACAAAATGAACAATAAACCAATCTATGACATTAATTAAACCAGCACACATCATGCACATGTCAAAAAAAAAATCTGTCTGTAATTAATTGTTACGTTTAGTTTAATTGGATACAAACATAAGCAATGTGAGACTTAAAAACTTTTTGTATTTTACTCTTATAGTATATAAAGTACAATCCATTTTTTGGAGCGATGATGAAAAAAGAAATATATTTATACTTTTACGTTTCAGGCAAATTGATATGTCTGCTCCGTTCTTGAAAAAGTTGTGTTTCTTTTTCGATGTTATGCTATATTCAAATTATTACTAGGAAGGGTTTATAAAAAAATTATAAAAAATATATTTAGAAATTATAAAAAGTAATCTACGATTTTCATTTAAATTGTTTGACTTTATATTATATATTAAAATATTATATAAATTAAATCATAAATTAAATACTGAAAAAAAAAACGTATCGGATAAATGTAGCATTTAATTTGATTTAACATCGAGATTAATGAATATTATTCACTTATCTATTTTAGACGGAAGCAATACAAAGATAATCTCAGTGACCAAAATTGGTAAAGTAGCTGTTTCCTTCCGGAAAAAGGCAAAACGTAATGACGGAGGAATATTGAAGTTACTCACCGATGAAATCTATGACGAGGAGGCCATCGGAGCACCGGCCGGTGGGGCGGTGGAAGAAGGTCTCACCGTAGGGCGGGAAGGCGTAGAGAGGGAGGTTGTTGTGATCGGAAAGTGCTACCAAGTTGCCAGTATCAGTGAGGGAGTCACCGAAGCTGAAGATGGAGGAGAACTGGTATGAAGCATAAGTGGTTGAGAAGATGATCATGAGTGGGAGATGAAGAAGAAGAAGCACCAACATTGTATCCGCCATTTTTGATGGTGAAGAAGAAGGAGAATAATGAATGATCAATCGTGAAACTTCTGATGTGCGCGCGGTGGTGGTCAGGGGTTGGTGATGGTGTTGGGGCCTCAGTATTTTATAAATGAATTATGCTTTTCAACTGTAGATGCCTAAGTATTGCTCTTTTGATGTTTGATGTGATTTGCTCGTCTTTCTTTAATATGAATATATGATGGCCTCACAACAACTATTATGATAATCTGTAACATATCCCTACCCTTAATAGGAGAAAATAAAAAGAGTAAAAAGCACTAAAAACTTTAGATTAATAAAGTAAAATTGACGTATAAGATAAATGGTGTATTCATCAAAATTTGTTTTTAGCTCTAAATCTAATATGGGTTCTTATGGGCCCTGGTGCTAGTTTGAATTCTGAGAGAAGTTTCCAAATTTTCATTTTCAAAACTTCTTTGTAATTTTTTTTATCATATACCTAGGTTTGAAGACATTGGAAAACTTTAGTATTAAATTAGGGGACCTTGTTTGGAAGGTTTCTATTTTAATACTAGAGTTTTCTAATTTTTGGAAAACAAGGTTTTCCATCTCTTAAACATTAGATATGTGATCATATATTTACAAATGAATTTTAGAAAAGAAAACTTGGAAACTTCTCCTAACTAAACGGACCCTAAACTTCCTTAACTCGCCTCCACCTCCAATTCTTCATTCTCCTCCCACTTCATCACCTGCCCACTATCATGTCTAGCACCACCACCCCGTTGCGCCTCTCGTGCAATCCACCCCCACCGCCCTTTTACCATGAAATATGCCATTACGAGATTTGCCCACTGTGAGACTTGGATGTGATATATGTCGAGATCACATCATCGAGCTAAGTCTATTTCCACATCACTATTTAACAGATGAGTGGCTGGAGATCTAGTTGCCGCCAGGGCGAGCAATGCAAGGATGGGGGGAGGGGGAAAGTCGTGTGACATCACATGCGGGGGAAGACGGGGTGAGGTTGGCAAGCAAGTGTGTGTGGGCATGAGATTAGTCTTTGACCACTTTAAGGGGTTAAGTTGTACTCACTACGTCTCAGCAAATTTCATACATTTGATTGAACACGAAAATTAAGAAATATTGTTGACTGGAGAGTAATAAGGTAAAGTGACATATAAGAGAAAAGTAACATCTTTTAGTGGAAAAAGAAAAAGAGGATAATAAGGTATGGTTGATATTAAAAAGTTTATTTTAGGAAACATATCACTGAGACAATTTTATTATAATGAATAATAATAAGTCGTCGTTTGAATTAACAAACGACAAATAAATATGGATTCCTTTTTATTTTCGATTAAATTATTACAATCTATTGTAAAGAATTTTAAAGATTAGAAATCTACAAAATAAGAAAAAGTTAAGTAGATCTAACCCATTGAATCGTGGCTATATCCACTAAATATATTTTTTTTTGGATTTTTTCACTGTTTATAACCATTGAAAGAGAATGTAAGGTTCGCTCAGCTGAGAAATTTTTTCATTCCGTTTAGTTTTAAGATGTAGAACTTCAAAACAAGTTTCTCCAAAATTTAGGAAACAAGGTTTTCCATCTAATTATACATCCAAATATTTACAAAGTAGATTTAAAATGGAAAATTTTACATTCCAAAATTCATTTGTATAAAATTTTGGATGTATAACTACTTATTAATAATGAAAAACCTTGTTTCCCAAATTTTGGAGAACTCTAATATTAAAATGGAGAACTTTAAAACTAGGTTCTCCAAATTAATAGAGTTCTACAAAATTTAGGAAACAAGATTTTTCATCTAGTTATATATCCAAATACATACAAATGAGAAATAAAATGGAGAATTTTCTTAACTAAAAAATCTTAATCTTAAGCTTTTGCAAACATTTAAAACAGCTATGGATAAATAATGTGACAATTAATGATTCAAGAATAATAAATTTCACAGAACCTTGGAAGTTTATGTTTCAGCAAACCTCGGGATGTTTTTTATATTTTCTTTGTAATTTACCCTTGTAATTTACCCTTGAAAAATATGAGCTCTTGCACTTTATCGCTCTAAAAAATCCGTCTTCAGAAAAGCAATGTCGCACTCGCGCATCAAAACCATCACCATTCTATTCCATTCAAACTTTTCTACACTTCTGAGTTTTTCATTCACATCTGACATAGATCAAAGCCTGTTACATGTACTTTCACTTCAAAATATTATCCCACATCTTAGCCAGCAAGCATGGGAGGCCATTGGTATCATCAGATACCTGAAGCCTAGGGGCATTCCATGAATTCAAATGCTTTCTTATCTACAACCTCTGGTCCCCTGCGAGTCGGCAACTTCTTCGCTTGGGCTACCGTGTTATCCCGCATGTTTTCCTGAACAGCCTTGAAAATAAGCAATAAAAATCAGTAATGGATCAAGAGAAGAACAGGGACATATGCAGATCAATGGTCTAGCTCAAGTTCATTGTACCTTCAGCAGCTCAGTCATCTTGCCAGTTCCGAATCTTTCAAAAGACTTAAACATAGAGGAGTTTGCAGGGTCTATAGCTCGCAGAGGCTCGGGAGAGATCGGAGCATCATCTGTGTCATTACTGTGAGTTTTCACAGTTAAACCACCTGACAAGGCCTCCCCTTTCTGTGAAGGTGAATCAGCTCCTTTCATCATTTGGGCCAACAGTTTCTCAAACGCCTTACATTCTGTTCCCGCTGAATTTGCATCAACCCTGTGTGACATCTGAGATGAGGACTGTTTACACAGATTGACATCAGTTGAAGCACCTTTAGTGGCTGGCTGACTATTTGCAGTTTGTGCAGGAGACTGTAGGTTTGAGAGAACAGGTACGTTCTCCTGTTTCTGTTTAGGAGCAGATTGGCTTGTAGCAGCAGACACTTGCTTGACACCAAAACTTCCAGATGCTATGTTAGCAGGTTGCAGCAGAACGGGAACTACATTTCCTCTAGAGGTCAGGGAAGGTGCAGGGCGGTTTGTTATTACAGGAGCCGGCTTGATTCCTGGGGTTCCAGCATTAGAAACACATGGAGCAGACACATGAGTGGAAACTGATTCTCTGAATGGATTTGCACCAACACCGGGAAAAGAAGAACGGACGCGTACTTTTCTTTCTTTGGTAAAACGAGTCTCATTTCTTTGTATCATCTGAACATTTGGAGCAACATCATTTTCCGCTGAGACAGGAACATAATGTCCAGGCTTCAGAACAACACCTCTCAATGTGGTCTCAGAGTTTCCAACTTTTACAGTGAGTAGATAACCTGCATCAAATGCTGCCTCAATAACACCATAAACAGGTTGGCCAACCATGTCGCCGTTTGGTGACCAAATGCATCACCTTGACCAGGTTTAGTTCCATTCTTCCTCTCAAACCCAGGAGGGATACGGGCACTATATGCTCGGTAAAAATTCAAACTTCTTGCAGCTACGGCACCCCCACCATGATTCAAATCTGGCTTTGGATGCTTTCTCGGGCGCCCACGTTTTCGCTTCAAAGGGACTAATGCCAAAGCATCAGGGTTGATTCCTTGGTTTTCTTGATCCATCACAACAGAAAACCCACTCTGCTCCTGCAATTTTTGAATTCAATACACAAGGTCCACATAAGTGAACTACTAAATTCAAGCCAATAGGCAGTTAAGAATCCACCATCTTCATTAAAGTCATCAATACGCTGCACTGTAACCCCAACCTTGTCAAGCTTATTAAACACTGAAAATCAATGCAAAAACAAAGAACGGATTTTTCTGGACACAAGACATGCACAGCGTTGAAGCTGCTTAACAATATCAAGCAGCAAACAGAACATAACCCTATGTCCATCTCCAAAAATACCATAACTCAACTTCGAATGAAACTGACGTAGCAAAACAATAAGCAACAGAACATCAATCGAAGCAGGAAATAACGTTAAATCACACTTACATTGACTATACGGTAGATGGATGGAGGGTGTGAGGAATGCTCAAGCGCAGAGAGGTACAGAAGAAGAAACAACCGATAGCTTACTGCCAGTAGATTTTGAATTTTTGATGACCGTTATTGAACCGAAGAAGAAGAAACTTGACCACCACAACGAGCTCTAGGGTTCCGGTTGAAGGTCAAAGAGAAAAACTAGACCCGTGAGAGAATAGTAATCGTTTCGTACTGGTGTGGTGGTGGATGTCTGATAAGTAAAAAAAATCTGATTTTATATTTCGGGCATGTGTTGGTCGGTCGGGTCGATTTCGGGTCGGGTTAAAGTTTTGAACTTTACGCAGTTTATGAGACTAATATTATTGATAAAAACGGAAATAGGAAGAGATTCTCTCTCCAAACCCATCAGCGGCTTCGAAATTTCAAACCTGGATTTGAAATCGCTTTCGTTTTTCGTGCTAGAATGTATGTTACTCCGTATGTTTCTCATCAGGTAACTCTGAATCTTTTCTACGTTCTGTTTAGGCTGCGCTAAAGCTCCCAACTTTGGTCGTTTCAAAATCGTGGGTCAACTTGTAATGTTCTTAGTTTCGATCATCTTGAGCATAAGCATAGTTTTCGATAATGAATATTGGTTCTTTTGGTGTACTTTGAGTTTTAGGGGTTTAATGAGTTCAACGTGTATTTTGCAGTTGAACCCAGAATCATAAAATTCCTGAGTTCTTGCTGAAAGTGTTGTTCCTGGGAATACCAATTCGGGTGACCTAAAATGAGTGTTGTTGGGCTTGATATTGGAAATGAGAACTGTGTTATTGCTACGGTGAGGCAAAGGGGTATTGACGTGTTGTTGAATGATGAATCAAAACGTGAGAATCCGGCAGTGGTATGTTTTTCAGAGAAACAGCGGTTACTCGGCGTTGCTGGTGCTTCCTCTGCAATGATGAATCCAAAGTCTACGGTTTCGCAGATAAAGAGGTTAATAGGTAGGCAGTTTCGGGAACCCAGTGTTCAAGATGAGCTTAAATTGGTACCTTTTGAGACTTCTGAGGGTCATGATGGTGGCGTTTTGGTTCACTTGAGATACTTGGGTGAGACATGCAAATTTTCCCCTGTTCAGCTTTTGGGGATGCTATTGGCACATTTAAAAGATGTGGCAGAGAAGAATTTGGAAATGCCTGTGGTGGATTGTGTCATTGGGATTCCATCCTACTTCACAGATTTGCAAAGACGTGCATATCTCGATGCTGCTGTAATTGCTGGTTTAAAGCCTTTGAGGTTGATGCATGATTGTGCTGCAACTGCACTCAGTTATGGCATTTACAAGGCCGACTTTACAACTGGAACCCCAACATGCGTTGCGTTTGTAGACATTGGTCACTGTGACACACAAGTTTCCATTGCCTCATTCGAGGCTGGGCGCATGAAGGTGCTGGCACACACATTTGATAGCAGCTTGGGTGGGCGGGACTTTGATGAGGTTTTGTTTGTTTACTTTGCGGGGCAGTTTAAGGAGCAATACAACATTGATGTTTACTCGAATATCCGAGCATGCATTAGGTTAAGGGCAGCATGTGAAAAAGTCAAGAAAGTTTTAAGTGCAAATGCTGAGGCACCTTTAAACATTGAATGTTTGATGGATGAAAAAGATGTGAAAGGCTCTGTTAAAAGAGATGAATTTGAGAAAATGGCTTCTGGGCTATTGGAGAGGATAAGTGTTCCTTGTATTAAAGCTTTAACTGATGCAGGATTAACTGCAGAGAGAATCAATTGTGTTGAACTTGTCGGATCAGGGTCCAGGGTACCTGCAATTACAAGATTGGTGGCATCTATTTTCCATAAAGAACCAAGTCGGACACTTAATGCTAGTGAGTGTGTAGCGCGTGGATGTGCCCTCCAGTGTGCAATGCTCAGTCCAGTTTTTCGGGTCAGAGAATATGAGGTCTGTGAGCCAAAAAGATATTTATGTGTCCATACCTACATTCTTCATTGTCTGTTGTGGTTTTTTTCTCCGAGGAATTAAACACATATTCTCTTTTATAACTGTTACCTATATTCTACAAATAGTCTTTGTTGCCTTCATATGCCATTGTCTCATATTGTCTTTTTTAGGTATTAATTTAGGATATTGGTGATTAATCATGTATATTGCAGAACCCCTTTTACATGTGTGGTATATTCTTTATTGTGCTCATTTAGTCCTTTCAAAAGTAACATTTTGTGCAATTTGTTTGCAGGTTCAAGATTGTCTACCTTTCTCAGTTGCATGCTTTTCAGATGATGTTCCAATTGGGCCCACACCAAATGGGATATTATTTCCTAAAGGTCAACCAATCCCAAGTGTTAAAATCTTGCGATTGCAGAGAATTAATAATTTCCAGCTGGATGCGTTCTATGCTAATCCAGATGAACTCCCTGTTGGTGTGCCTATAAAAATTGGTTCTTTCATGGTAATTTTACCCTGATTCAATCATTCAGCGATCATTTATACAAAACCATGGAATTATATAGTAACATTCTTATTATTGACTTTTCTGTCAGTTTTTGGCTGTATGAGCAGGGAAGTTTCTTCTATTTCTCCTCCTCCATTGCACATTTAGCAACTTAAATATGGGTGTACACATAGTAAGCATGTAATCACATAATTCACATTCTTTTCCAAACCCATGATGATGTGCTGTATAAGGTGTCCAAAGTAACCTTCTCGTAAAATATGTTGTAGCTATGCTAATTAAATAAATAAGTGATGAAATGATTTCAAAGGTGTTTGTTTGTTACATCACGTGATCAGCTAATCTTGTTTCTTGGTGACGGATATCAAAGTTGCCTTGAAACTTTGAACATGGGTCCTCTGAGAATGTAATAGCTACTTGTTATCTTGAAAGGGTTTTGCCCCAATATTCTGAAAACCGATGTACTCCCTCCACCCCTAAAGATTGATAACTATAACTTTCAAACCTGTGTTTGACTCAAATCATAACTAGGAAGGATTTGTTAAAATAATTCTGAAAAATCATATTTAGAACCTACTGATTTCCACTTATCATTTGCATTTAAGAAATTATAGAATAAATTCTGAAAAGTAAAGTTATCAATGTTTATCAACTAATCTCCGTCATGATAGTTTTCTATGCCAGTGGAAAAAAATCTATGATGATACAGTTCGAAATTCATCTCATTATTATTATTATTATTATTTATTTTAGAAAGGAGGGGATTCGCTTCGTATATTTCATCTCATTATTCCTTCATAAGAAGGTTGTGACATGAAGGACATTCAGTGTAAATCTTTGCCACTGTTCTTTTGC
The DNA here is from genome assembly GCA_024586325.1 of Stellera chamaejasme. Classification (NCBI taxonomy): domain Eukaryota; kingdom Viridiplantae; phylum Streptophyta; class Magnoliopsida; order Malvales; family Thymelaeaceae; genus Stellera; species Stellera chamaejasme. The sequence goes on from CM044987.1 coordinate 42,423,366, forward strand.
ATGAATTTATAATGTTAACTAATTTCCGAAATTAATTGCATTATAAACTTCATGCCACCGACCCCGACATAGTTGGAATTAAGGTGATTGGTTACCGAGTACTTTAACTGGTGTCAACCTTTGAGAATTTTTTTCATGTTTGATGATTTGTTATACAAATGCATAAACAAACTTGCAGCTAAGTTCAGGCATTTTGTCTTTGTTAACCAAAGATGCAAACTTAAATCTTTAATGTTCTGGGATCAGCTGTCATCAACACGTATCTCTCTCCTGTTTCATTTAAGCAGAACTTAGAAAACTTTAAGTTGATGACTTGTTGATAAATGCAGGTTGGTCCATTTCAATCTTCAAATGGTAAGAAACAAAAAGTCAAAGTCAAAGTCCAGTTAAACCTTCACGGAATAATGGGCGTTGACTCTGCTTCAGTAAGTGTAATTTTTAAGTTTGAAGAACATATATAGAGAGTTTCTGTTTTTATTGGAGATTTTTGTTCCAGCTGATAGAAGATCCGGTGGACAGTAATTTGGAATTAGATATGATGGATGTGGATGCTAGTGATGATCAAGATACATCCAATGTACAACCCAGATCTTCACAAGTTAATGTGAGTATTGTTTAATTGCATGTTTTTGTTTAGTATTTTTCTCTTAATCAAAGGGAGTATACCTTATTCTACAGTAGTTAAACCTAAGTTTCAAAGTAGAGATGAATTTAATAGTAAAACGATAAAAGACATCCTCACGGCATGATAATGTCCAGCTAGATAGTGTGCATTGAATTCTTCACCTGTACAACTGTAGGAATTTTCCAAGTTCAAGGACAGTAATACCACTATCAGTTTTGATCTTCGTAACTCCTCTACTGTCCTTCCTTGCCTCATTTTTTAACCTCTGGATGTTCCTCTCTGGATGTTCCTTTTAGCTCGCGCATACTTTGTGCAAATGCAAGGGTGTTCATCCACTTTACTTCCATGTTGATTTTCAAATAAACCAAGAGTCCTTGGACTAGACTCCTGTGTTGGATATGGATTTGAGCATCAGACAGATCACCTTTGCCAAATAATTACAGAACGCAGTTTGTTTTTGTTTTTTTACAGTAGTTTTTTCCAGTTTTACCCAAATCAAGTATTGTTGGGCCTCTTTGAGGGATTACTCTCCCAATGTTGTTTTCTCCGTACACAGGACTCGACCTCGAGACCTTGCATGGAACCTAGTGCTTGCAAGAAGCCCCAACTTTAGGAGAGTGCGTGTCTAGAGATAGTTTAGCTGTCTTTTTCAAATTGCGTGGAACTTACCTGCAAGTTGATGTTATTATGAAGGGAAAGTTTGGCAAACGGATTGACATACCTGTGAGCGAACACATCGATGGTGCAATGACCAATGCGGAGCTCTCTAAAGCTCAGGAGAAAGAAAAACAGTTGGCCCAACAGGACAGGACAATGGAGCTGACACAGGAGAAGAAGAATGCTCTAGAGTCTTATGTTTATGAGATGCGCAATAAGGTACATTATTAACATGAAATCTGAGGTTTATATTGTCTTACAAGTCATTGGCTTTAACTCTTCTCCATGGAAAAGCTTTTTGATACATATCGAGGCTTCTCATCTGATCATGAGAGAGATGACATATCGAGGAGCCTACAGGAGACAGAGGAGTGGCTCTATGAAGATGGTGATGATGAAAGTGAGGGTGCATATACCTCAAAATTGGCAGATCTGAAAAAGGTTCTTTTGTTTGACAAGGAGCTAGTATAACAGTCTATGACCAGTTATAGACAATCTAGTCCATTTTTCAATGTGGGGGGCGTATAAAATGGCCTGGATTGTCTGTAATTGTTTACACTGCAACCTTACCATTGTCCTTTAATTTTTGATAGATCTCCCCTTGATTACTGTGTTTCTGTTTAATGCAGTTAGTAGATCCAATTGAGATCCGGTACAAGGATGTGGAAGCGAGAGCTCAAGCTGCAAAAGATCTTCTTACATGCATTCAAGAGCACAGGATGTTGACAGATTCGTTGTCGGATAAAGAGAGAGAACTGGTATTTATTTATCACATAGAGCTGAGTATTCGCACTTTTGATGTTCAAACAATTTATCTTACTGTTAGGCTTTCCATACATCAGATCCTGAACGAGTGCAACAAAGTGGAGCAGTGGTTGAAAGAGAAACACGAACAACAAGAAAACCTTCCTAAGAATGTCAACCCCATAGTCTGGTCCGGTGATATAAAAGACAGAACTGATAATCTAATCATGTTCGTTTCTTGCTCTACTCATTAGTTTTCCCATCCATGGTGACTTTTTGGAACAGCATTGACATGTTTTGATGATTTTCAGGACATGTAAGCATATATTGGCCCGAGATGCATGTGATCCGAATTCAGATGATAAGGACATGGAGGGTTGAACTTCTATCAGAGTTTTCTGACATGACACAGAGAATGAAGTTGTATAGCAGAACCTGCAGATGAGATGTAATGAAGTTGCAGCAAGTTTACTAGTTAGGACCATAGAAGGTAGGAGGAGATTCAACAGAAGTACTACATTGAGGTGATATATTAATCAAGCCAAATGGCATATTCTGTCAATCCTGGAAATTTATTTCTGGAATTGGTGGATCATGAAAGCTGCGTTTTGCACACTAGTTTTGGGTCAAGTGAATAGCAGGTTGATGATTGCTTGTAGAAGGTTTCAGCCCATTTTTTTGGAAAACACAGTGGAATGTTATCAGTTGACTCTGGCTTTTTGTCATGGGGAAAGAAATGGGTGAAAATTGTTTCAATGCCCTCCAAGTTTCAGGGGATGGATCAACGAACCCTTTATTATTACCTTGCTAAAATATACTCCGCCGGCTAATAATTGGTACGTCTCACTTTGATATTTCAACTTCCAAGTTCAACATTTGACTCAAATTCAAATTTTGATGAAGATAAATAGTGAAACAAAAATTCACAAAAAAATATATTTTGATATGCATGTTATTTATTTAATTTTAAATGTCTAAAAGTTCATGAAAAATTTTATTGATTAAATACTATGAAATAAATAAAATAAATGTATCAAATAATTAATGGCAGATGAGGTGAGGACTGAACATTAAACATTTAGCTCTAAAGTAATGAAAATGTACTTGTTGTAGGAAAAATTTGATCGAATTTTTATTTATTTTGTTGTGAAAGAGAAGAAAAAAAAAAGGAAAGTATTCATTGGGCCAAGGCTCAAAAGCGCAAGGCTATGTAAAGCCCAAGCATAATCTACCCATAATCTTCATCGTCGTCTTCAACTTGCTGCTGCATACAAAATTCACGAAAGCCACTTCTGCAAAAACCCCCTCAAAACCCTCCCTTCCGGCACTTGTATCTTAAACGGAAGGTAGAAAAGGATGCAGAAACATTAGTCTCCGTCGCCGTCGGAGGAGGCTTCAGTTTGAGTGAAATCTTGCAGAAGGTATTTCTCAGGGAACCCAGATTTCACCGGAACGAATTGGAGAGCTGCAAAATGCAGAGGTCAATCATGGTTGGAGGAGCAACATCAAGAACTCTTTTTTCTTTCTCCTTTCTCTCCACCAAACACTTCTCTTCCTGCCCATTTCTCAATCTTCCCAAATCATCGAGGTTTCTGTCTCGCGGCAGACAAATCAGCACCGGCGCCACCGTCGTTGTTCCCACCGAAAACCCGGCTACGATTTTGGAACCGGACCAACTGAAGCACGCGATGCTTCTCGAAAGGCTCAGGCTTAGACACCTCAAGGAGCCGACAAAACAGCCGCAGAAGAAACCATCGGTGGAGACAGAGGGTGATATGTTGAGAGATAAGGGTAAACAGAAGAAGAAAGCGATGGCAGGGAGTTTTGAGGAATTGGGTCTGACCGAGGAGTTGATGAGTGCTGTGAGGGAGATGGGCATTCAAGTTCCGACTGAGATTCAGTGTATGGGTGTTCCTGCTGTGTTGGAAGGGAAGAGTGTGGTTTTGGGATCTCATACTGGCTCTGGCAAAACTCTTGCTTATATGTGTCCTCTAGTTCAGGTATAATTTCTTGTCCCCAAAGTAAGCTCCTTTCTGTTGCTTTAGTTTCCTAAAAAGTTATGTATCTCCTCATCACTCATGTCTTTGTTTGTGCTTTTAACATTGGAGTAGGCTTACTATGTTTCTGGTCTGTTTGTTAACAGCTTTTTAAAGTAGTTTCTACGTTTTGAAAAAGCTATCTACGGGTAGCTGTAGCTGTTTGATACTGACCATTAAAAAAATATCCAAAACGCTACAACTACTTGAATCAGCTATTCCCAAACAGGGTCTTCAAGTCGTTCCGTTTCTTGGTTTTGTTACTTTGGATGTAGTTTCAGTTTTAAGTTACTCTTAAAATTGTTTTGTGATTTGAATTGCTCTGTTTTTCTAAGCTGTTCATATGATCAAATATTCTCAGCAACATCCCAAACAAGATATGAGAACGATCACTGTATTGATCATGCAACTACTTTACCCCATTTGCTCTTGGCCACTACACCTCATTTTAGCCATCATTATAATGAAACTTCATCCCAGCTCTAGACAATGTTGGAGTTGGTGGCATGAAGTACGTGATGTCAAGTTAGCTCTCTAAATTCATGCAAATCGAACACCAGATGCTCCTTGTTCTTAATGCAACCCTTTTATTCTCTTTGTACTTGCATGGAAAAGTGGCATGTTGACATGAGTAACAGTTATTGTTGCGGTTGAAGTTGAACAAGTCTTATGAAACCTGACTTTCGCTCATCACTGCACCTGAAGCACTGAAGTAATTAGATTGTGTGACTTTGTGGGTAGAATCCATAAGCAAAGAATTTATCCTCCTTGTTTTGATTTTTCAGTTGCTGAGAAAGGATGAAGCAACTTTGGGCAAGCTAACAAAGCCCAGGCGTCCTCGAGCTGTCGTATTGTGCCCCACCAGGGAGCTTTCAGAGCAGGTGTTTTCACCCGTTATTTTGATTGGATGGTTCACAAAATGTTTCGATTGGCCTTCTATCTGACAATGTGAGATCCACCTCTAGGTTTTCCGGGTCGCAAAGGCTATGAGTCATCATGCAAGATTCAGATCAACCATGGTCAGCGGTGGCACTCGGTTGAGACCTCAAGAGGATTCTCTGAATAATCCGGTTGACATGGTGGTAGGGACTCCGGGAAGAGTTCTCAAGCATATCGAGGATGGGAACATGGTTTATGGTGACATCAAATATGTGGTAAGTGTCCTATTAATAACCACTCTAACTTATCTACATCAAATGTGCTCACATTCTCTTGCAAACTATGTTATCTGGGTGTTGTCTTTCATGTTTTGTTATCTTCTAGTAGGTCTTAGATGTGGCAGACACTATGTTTAATTGTGGTTTTGGTCCTGATATACGCAAGCATACTTGTGTTTTATTATTGTTACCTAGGTGCTGTCTCTCTCATGCTTAATTATCTTCTAGTAGGTCTTGGATGAGGCAGACACTATGTTTGATCGTGGTTTTGGTCCTGATATACGCAAGTTTCTTGGACCATTAAAGCACCGTGCATCTAAGCCTGATGGGCAGGGTTTTCAAACTATCCTAGTTTCTGCAACGATGACAAAGGTTTGCTAGTTCATATTTGCATTTAATTTCTTTATTGTGTGATTCATGATCAGAAATTTCAGGCCTTGATTTGTTTCTTAGGACTTTATTCTATGAATTTATAGTGTTAAACCAATTTTAGATATTTAATTGACACTATAAACTTCATACCATCAACCCCAGCATAGTTGAAATTAAGGGGTAGTATGATGATTTTAATTACTTTAGGATGCATTCTTTTGGAGGAATATCTGGATATATTTCAGAAGTGGAGGGAAGATTTGAAATGAAAGAACAGAGCCAGAAAATGGGTTACTCGTCATATGGATGTCTTTCCGAAGTGTAGGAACAAAAAATGGAGGGAAAAGTGTAAATTTGAATGGGCGGAAATATCTCAATTTGGGGAGAAGGAAAGAGCATAGTCTTGAAAATGGGTTAACAATATGTCTTCATGTCATGTTTCTATCCATGAGTTGTGATTGGGGCAAATTTTGGGATAGGAGAAGAACCTTTACTTCACTTGCCCACATTAGAGAATCCAATATAAAATTTTCTTGGATGAGTAATGACCAACGCAGAACGAGAAAATGGCAAAGCTAGTTTGTCAATTTAAACTTCGTAGTACTTATTTTTCTGTCATTCTGGGATTCCAAAATATGTTTATCTTTCTCTAATTATCTGTATAATTATGATATTAAAGGTACATAGCCTTTGTGATTAAGCTTTTTTTCTGATTTTTAGAGGAAACTATTACACCTAGCAGGCTGTTTTTGAATGGAATGCATGTGTTTTAATAATGGAATCGAAAATCTCTTTGTATTTCAGGCTGTGCAGTTACTGGTTGATGAAGAATTTCAAGGGATAGAGCATTTGCGAACATCAACATTGCATCGGAAAATAGCCTCTGCTCGTCATGATTTCATCAAGCTTTCTGGTTCTGAAAATAAACTTGAAGCTCTTATGCAGGTATTATCTCCTGGCATTCTCTATAATATTTCCATTTTATGTTTGTTGAAAGGATTTTGACACTTGACACCCTTCTGAATTTCCCAATCAAAGGCGTTCATTAGGCCTCTTGTTCTGATGCTCTATGCAAAACATGTCTAAGTTCCTGGAAAATTAGGTTCCAGTTCGCAAATATTTACCTAGGACATGCTGTTCAGTTATGTCATAATAGAAGACACTCTATAAATCTCACTGTCATTGCAGTCATTTGAAGACTCATGTCTCTATAAGATTCTTTTAAGTCAGTAGAGCTACCTTTAAATCCATCTTTCTGACCCAGTAAGAAGAAAGTATTATTGAAAATTGTAGTGCTCATAGAGGTCATATATCTTGACAAAAGTTGCGCAGAACAAATTTGTTGATTTTCCTCAATATGGGATTAGGATGCTATGCCTTGTTCCGACTTCACCAGGTTCATAGAAACTAGCAATGCTTGGTATGTCCATAATTTGATACGTTACAATGTTAAACATAACAATATAAGTATACGAACAATCTGAGTTTAAAAACGTCATCAAAGAGAGGAAGTGAAAACTAGAGAGGCCTTGTGTTTTAAGCATTCCGACTGGTAATGTCAAACCTGGGTGTAACTTTCATGGGTACATTTTTTGTAGGTACTTGAGCCAAGTTTGGCAAAAGGGGATCGGGTGATGGTGTTCTGCAACACATTAAACTCCAGTCGTGCTGTAGATCATTTCCTTGGAGAGAATAATATATCAACTGTTAATTATCATGGTGAGGTGCCAGCTGAACAAAGGTAAGACTGAGAAATTTCAGTCTTCCATATAAAATAATGTAACATTAATTCATCACTACTATTGTCGGACTCGCAGAGTTGAAAACTTAGGGAGGTTCAAGAGTGAAAATGGAGACTGTCCCACATTGGTTTGCACGGATTTGGCAGCCCGGGGGCTTGACCTGGATGTAGATCATGTTATCATGTTTGATTTTCCCTTGAACTCTGTAAGCATTTTCTATTCTGACTTTCTGCTTCAACCTTCATGCTACTTCCTCTCTGCATTATTGGAACTAACTTTTTGGTTTATGGATTATATTAGATCGACTACCTTCATCGCACTGGAAGAACTGCTCGTATGGGAGCAAAAGGTTGTCCCTTTTCCCAAATTGTTTGGTATTTCTTTTTGCACCTAATATTGCCTGAAGCTCATTTATGAACTTTTCAGGGAAAGTTACTAGCTTGGTCGCGAAAAGGGATGTCTTGTTGGCTGAACGGATTGAAGAAGCGATTAAGAAGAGCGAGCTTAGAATCTCTCACTAAAGATAATGTACGTAGGGATGTCGCGAGGGCTCGTATTACTACTGAGCAGAAAGGGAAGAGCGCAAAACTAGTGAGAAGTTCAAGTCAAAAGACGAAGACTGAAGGTGAAGTGAGAATTTCAAGTCAAAAGATGAAGACTAATAAAGGTGAATCTGCCAAGAAACCTGTGAAGAAGAAATCGTTCGGAGGAAACTCTGTAAAGGCATCTTCCATGCCTTCAAAGTCATTGAAGCCAAGGATGAAGTTGTCACAGAAGTCGAAATTTGTTGGAAAACATTCAGGTGGGAAGAAGAACATTTCCACCATGAAATCTACAGGTAAAGTTAAGAAACTTAGCGTAGTTGGTTTTAGAGGTAGGGCTTCATCCTCCACCAAGGAATCCATGAGGTCTGCTTGATTTCAGAAAGACAGGATATTTGAAGCTAACATTGTATCTTCTGAACAAATCTCCCAAATCCCAATGCTCCACTGTTTTGGTGCAATCCTATGTCACTTTTCTTTTCCAATTTACAAATCAAATGGGGCAAACTCTACTACTCCTTACTTTACTTTTTTATCAATTTACAAATCAAAGGGGACAGGCCATTGGGATAGATAGAGGCAGTATCTTCCAATGGCAATTTGGTGTTTTTCTAGACTTGTGTCATTCAGGGTTAATTTGGTCACTTACAGTGTCTAGGGTTGCTCTGGTCATTGTTTAGAGTTTCAGGTCAAGGAATCAAACTACTCTTCTTTCTTTAATGGGTCACAATTATAACCTAATCATTACTTAAATATATCCGTACCATGCTTGGTGAATGGTCAAACTAGCGAGGAGTCTTTGTGGTGTTTTCTTTTTTCCTTTTTTTTGATACATCGGGGATGATCATCCTTTACTGTTTCAAGATTTAATATTTGACTCAAATTTTTATTAAGATAAATAGTGGAAAAAAAAATCACAAAAAATATATTCAGAAAATTTATATTTCAAATTATGATATGAATAAAATTATTGAACTTAAAATACCTATACACTCATGAAAAAAATGATAGATTAAATACCGTGAAATAGTGAAAACAAATATATGTATTTTTTTTAGGACGCTGAAAGCATAACTGTCAACAGTGCTTACAATTTTATGTCTCATATTGGACAAATGAAACGTTTAGGCACACTTTATTAAAGTGGCCAAACTTTAGAGGTACATCTTCTTCTTTTTTTAACAAACTTTAGAGGTATCTTTATGCACTTTGATGTGAAAAACTTAAATCAACTATGTCATATAAATTTGATATATTTTTGTTTTTAGATTGTTACCGCTAGAATGATACATTTATACGTTTATCTTTTAGGAAACATTTTTATATTAATTTCAATTTATTATTTTTCAGTTTAATTTCCACTCAAAGAATTATTTTTATTTTATATACCTATTTTGTTTATTACTAGCAATCAAGTTGATAATACTTCTTAATCTTCATACTTAATTAATCTTAATTGATCAGATGCACCACATTTGATTTGATGGGAGGAATGTAGCATAACCACTTTTGTGATTTATATGTACAAAAAAAAGTGATAGTGACCATTAATCCCCATGGAACTATAACAATTTCTAAAACTAATGTCCTAAAAGTTTTCCCATTAATTTGGAAAGATTGCTGATCATGATAAACATCATCACCCACCGACCCTTTTCCCTTGATCTAGATCGCTAGCTCAGCTGAATGAACCATGAAAGTCACTCTGGAATGCTCTGCAGCACAGGCCTCCAAGACGGTTGATTTTCCTCAAACCGATCACGACCGTCCATCAAGTAGACCAGCACCTTCTCCACCGTCAGCTCTTTTACGTCCACCCTACCCAACAACTCCTCCAACTGCTTCCTCGTGATCTTGATCTTCACCTCCTGAGACTTCTTACCCTTTTCCCGGCCGCCTCCGCTCATCTCCGGCGCCGACGCTTCCCACTCCCATCCGTCGTCGTCGTCGCCGCCGGCCTGCCGCTGTTGCACGGACTGACGCCGCAAACAGTTTCCCATTTTCAAAAGATTCAAACTTTTTCAAAAGAAATGAACTTTGAAACAAAAGGATAAAGAAAGAGAGGATTTTGGAGGAGGTGGTGATTGAAATGTATATATAGATGGAGGGTCGTGGACTGTTGTTTTAGTACCATATGGATGAAGGAAAGAGTCAAACCCGAAAAGTTGGGCCACGTGGGACCAATGTCATCCGACGTGGCAAGAGATCATGGGTTGTTGACTACTTTACCTACCATTTGGGGGTGATTTGGTGCTGGTGGCCACTTTAATTTAACTGGATCATTGCATATTTGCATGCGATGAGTGATGGCGCATGTAAATGTAAGCCACGCTTTTAAGTTGTCATTTTGTTGGCGTGGCTCGGCTTGCCTTCATCTCTTGCTACGCTGGGGAGAACTACAAAGAAACTACTACTTCTTTTCCAAGTATGACTAGATCGCCCATTTTCTTTAGTTTTTGTAAGAGGGGCTCCCTTAGTCCAAAATCGATCGCTCCATTTGATATAAATGCATCCACGGCCTTAAGGGTGGTGAAGGTGAGCAAAGGAGGAGATCAACAAGATGGCAACGACAATGGGGCAAGAGGACTTTAGTTGTTGCTGGTATAGGAGGGAGAAGGTGGATGGGTGGCGAAGGGAAAAGGTGGGAGGAATGACAATAGTGTAAAAATGGTGTAAATTGAACTTTTTAAAAAATTAATGTGAACTTTGTGAGAGTAAAAGATAAATGGAAAAGAATGATTTCGATAAATGTAAGAATTTTTTCCCCAAATGTTCACTATGAAAAAGTTTTGGTTGGAAGTCACAAAAACAACATTTATGAAGGGTAGTTGTAGTTTTCTCTAAACTTCAAAGGATTCATGTGAGTTTTTTAAAATCAACCTAGATAATTGTAGGTTAAGGTAAATTTAAGTTTCCCTAATTAAAACTCTAACCAAGTGAAGAAATGTGCCCCTTTCCAGGCTCCTTAATTAAAGACCAAGGGTGTGTTCTACCACAAAAAAAAAAACAACAACAAAACAATAACTATTCATAATTACACAATTCCCAACAACTTTTACCCTAATAATTTTCCCTCTCATTTTTAAATATATGTCATTTTGTTGCAAAAGTTGTGATGTAGAACACACCCCCAAGTCAGGTAGAAAAATGTAACGTTAGTCGAGTGCTAAAGATAAAAAGCTTTGAAGCTCTGTGGATCAGATGAACCTATTCAACCAATCCAAGCGCTTTCTGTGTAAAATCATTGCTTGGTAGGCTGCTCACTGCTGGCTAAAAATAAAACTGAGGGAACAGCAATTTGGAAGAATATTTTAGCTTATCACTTCGGACTTCTTCCTGTGGAGAGTCAATAGATTTGCTTCACTTGATAGAAGCGCGGAGAAAGGGTAGTAAGCGAACCCTATAACGCATCCATCGGGCTTCAATAAGGTTCGATTGACGAGCAAATTCCTTATCTTATCTTTATATGGCTTGCGCCTTCCCTTGCTGCCTATCATCCATGCCCCCTGCCCTATCCATGCTTTCCCGTCCTGCCCGAACTACTTTTCTTTTACATTCTTAGCCAACATGAACTCTCTAGTTACTCTTGGAATCATGTACTCCATGTCGGTTTTTCTTTAAAGACCCTTAAAGAAAGAGGCTTAAATCATCGGTTCAAATTCGAGTAAGGGCTTCTTTCGGTATGCCGCTCCACTTTTAAAGAGCGAGAGAACCAAGTTTGTTGTGGTCATGTCAGAATTTGCACCTATTTGTATCTCTTTAGTGATTAGTCTGCTAGTTTCTTTGATCCTACTCGGTCTTCCTTTTCCATTTTCTTTCAATAGTTCGACCTATCCAGAAACATTATCGGCCTACGAATGTGGTTTCGATCCTTCCGATGATGCCAAAAGTCGTTTCGATATACGATTTTATCTTGTTCCAATTTTATTTATTATCCCTGATCCGGAAGTAACCTTTTTCTTTCCTTGGGCAGTACGACCTACCCCTGGGTGACATAAAAGATAACAAGCCGCTCTACCCTTCCGAGTACATTGGGGAGGCCAAGTGACCATGAGTGCAGATAGACCCGGGGTCCGCCATAAATAGAATGCCTCTTCGTGCTTTAGCTCACCAGAGAATCCCTACCAGTAAATTAAGTCACACTAAGATGACTATCCAAGGATACAATGCGGACTCCCTAAGGGCGATTGGTAAGATTCGCCTTAAGTGTCAGTTGGCAGACTTGAAGTCTGAAATCACGTGTTAAAGGGCTATTCTATTACAAAAAAAGTTATGGACTCGGATATGATGCTGCTCCTTCTAATGAGAGTTCCTTGGGGATATATGAATTAGTGGACATATACAAGAACGACCCATTTTCTTACACAAGCATTTCTGTACTCAGATCGGTAGGTATGGAGGTCTTTCCCAACCTCTTTAGTTAGACAATCAGTTATATACGATTCAACGGACATTCAACAAGATAACCCCGAAACGAGGCAACCCCGTTCACTGCGTTATGACCCGTGGCCGCCTGCTTGGTAGGCCGGCTCCTCCATTGTGGGTAAACAGGAAACCCGACTCTAAGAACCCGAGGAAAGGCTGCACAGCAGTAGTAAGGGCGTTAAGACTGGAGCTTTTTGTAGTGCTAGCAGGAATGCAAGTGAATCATTTTTAAGGAGCAAGGAATAAATTCCTTTTGCTGTTTTTCCAAGGTGTAAGGTACGTCTCTTTCTTCTTTGTGAAAGTGGAGAGGCATGATTATGATAAAACACAACATGATGTCAGAATCTCTAAATTTACAAAAATAACCGTCGTGGTCGCCGGAACCGCCGGAACATCCTCACGGTCACCGGAACCATCGTGACAACAGGCGGAACCACCGCTACGGCTTCCGGAACCACCGTCGTGGTCGTCAGAACCACTGACGCGGCCGCCAGAACCACCAGCGCTGCCGCCTGAACCACCACCACAGTTGCCAACATTGTCGCTGCTATCGGCACCACTTCCGTAGCCGCTAGAACCACCGCCACCGTGCCAACACCACCGTCACTACCACTGCCACCGCCAAAAATGTCGTCTCTGCAATTTTCATAATTTTTCGTTAATTTATAAGTAATTGCATAGTATCTAATAAATTGGTAAGTAGTACTGTCTATTTAGTATTTCACAGGAGTTTATTTATTGTTCTACACATTTCTATAGTATCTATTAAAGAGTTTATACTGTTTATTTAATTATTTTACATATTTTTATAGTGTTTACTAGAAAGTGATATAATGTATGAATAAATATTGGAAATTGTTCTTTTATTTGTTTTGCACATTTTAGATGAGAGTGAAACGGTCTACTTTATAAAAAATTTTGAAATGTATGAAAGAGTTTATAACATAATATAAAACAATTTTCGCTAATTTATAATTAATTGCATAGTGTCTAAAGTGTTATGCAATACTGTCAACTATAAGAGTCTATACTATTTAGTTATTTGTTTTAGACATTTCAGTGATATTGAAAAACTTCTATTAAATTATAAAAAACTGTCTGTAAATAAAATGTAACTGTGTCTACATTTTTAAAAACATCAAAAAATGAGTCAATTCATAACCAAATAAAATATATGTATAATATTTTATTGTGTCTACAATAAAGAGTTTTAAAATGTCTGAATCTGGAGGTGTCCAGATCTGGAGCCGTAACGGTCAACCAATTCTCTTCCTCCACGAACGAGGAAATGAACTTCTTCAAGCTCCTTCTCTGACGTGACGGAGAAAGATTTGCGAACGTTGCTGACGAGTCGGCAATTTTTCAAATCTGGAATCTCCGGAGAAGCTACCGATTACAATCGTTAAGGAAGCCGACGAGTCGACGATCTTTCAGATTTGCAATCTCTGGAGGTAGCGGTGGCCGAAGTCGGTGGAGAAGATGGCGGCGGAGGGGAAGAGAGAAGATGGTGGATGTGGAGATGATCTTCGTCACACTCTCTAGATCCAGAAGCCGCTCGCTGTCGTAGGTGGAGATCGGAGTCGGAGTGGCGAATCACGACGAACTAGTGGCTCTCCTTTCAATGGAGAATTTCAGATATGGTGATGCGGCGGATTTAGATTTGGAAAAAGATGAGTCCAGTTACTAGTAGAGAATAGGAGTAGACTAATAATTATTAAAGGGGTATATTAGTCTTTACACAACTAGTTGGTAATTAACATTCTCGACAAAGAAACCCTTATGCATGAATGATATTATTGAATCACTTGTTGTCAAAAATTTCTATTTTTAATTTTAAGATTGAAGAAATTTTTTTATAAATTAATTACTGAAATATAAATGAAGCTTTTTTTTGTGATGGAGAGAGTAATTATTTCTAGAGAAAATCGGTACACTTATAAGTAAGAATCACAAATTTACTCAACTTTAACATAATTACCAATGTTTTTTTTTTATTTCTATGAATAAATTAAAATAGAACATAAAGAATTTAAAACAAATAAAACAGATTCATGCTTACAAATGAGAGTTTAAACTTACAATATATATTAATTTAAACTTTCCTAAGTATTATTTCGATGTATATAGTTTGTGACAACATACACAATTTCATGATAAGCACATCATAAAGGAGTTGTTGACTTCTTGCGTGGGTTCAATTAGCAGCAGTAACAGCATATTCGTGGATTGATGTAGATATGTTAACCGTGTAATTATTACCTAATCTCAAAATTGAAGACTTCAAAGAGCACAAAAATGGATGTAACGCCGTAATTCTGCTTCTCACTGCGAGTTTTTGTTTTCTTTTTAGGACCTCGGGGATTTTCCTTCTGGTTCTTTTGCCCCGTTGTATCACATCTGTTAGTGAACCAGGTTAGGATAGATTAGTAGGATAGATACTTGCAGTGGTGAGAAGTTTGGGGGTGCTACTCTGGCACCTCCTCCTCCTATCAAAAAAAAAAAAAGGATCAAGGGTCTAATTCTATCCTTTCCGCGATTCGGGACAAAAATGGAATCGTTTCCCATTCATACGGCTCTTTATGCACTCTTTAATTAAACACTAGACCCAATACTAGACCCGATAAATGGAATCTTTATAAACAATTGTATATATGAAATAAGTGGATTTAGAATTTAATTTAAGTGAACAAAAAACGTGTTGCTCTCTTAACTCATTCTTTGGTAACTTTTTTTTTTTGAATCGCTATTAATTTCATTGAAACAAAGGGAGAAAAAAAATTAAAATAAAACAAAGGAGGAAGGACCCTACAATAAAGGCTTCCTAATGCACCAGCCATCCACCCCTGAAACCACGAACCAATCGGCCATGCAAGTGAAACAGTCTGATAGACAACATGCAAGAACAGAAACCCCAACACAGCAACAGAACTATCCCACCCCATCTGCCGCCCTCAGAAGCGGAGCAATAAGCTAGTCCGTCCAGGTAAGTCTCAGCTTGTGACATCTACTACTTTAATCTAAAGGAAGAACGTCACCTGAATATTAGCAAAAATTCTGGACGGGTTCCAAGGATGAGCTTTCATCACCAAAATGTTGCGAACTTTCCAAAACGACCACGTGGTAACGAACACAATAGCTTGCCACACCTGGGATATTCTTGAGGGAACCCGAGTGATAAGTCCCCCCACCCCCAAGAACATCGACAAAATCGAGGAAGTGGTGCACCGCGGTGTTACACCAGATCGACACTGCTTTCCAAATTTATTTCTTAAGCAAAAGGGCAATGGACTAGAACATGGTCAGTGGTCTCCACCGCGTCTGAACAAAGCAGACAAGAAATGGCTCCATAGCTACTTTTTGCTCCCATAGCTGGTCTCGCACTAGGATAAGGCGTCTAGAGGCTCTCCAAACAAACTCGTTCACCTTCTTCGACACTTTGTTACACCACCTTGTCGGAAGGTCATGACCTGCCGCTAAATGAGAGCCAATCAATGAGGACAGATGGCGAACTGTAAAGATCCCGCCGATTGCCGGCTCCTATCTCCAACTGTCTTTAGTGTTCTGCTTCGGGGTGAAAGCCTGTAAAACATGAAGCAACTGCTAGAACTCGCCTTCTATACTACCCCTCAACTATCTCCTCCACCTCCAGCTCTAACTCCACTCGCCATCCTCCCACCTAATTTTCTCTAGCACCTTACACTCCTGGTTTTCGTCCATCTCAAACAATCTTCTAAACCTATTTTTTAGAGGGTCGTCCCTACCCACTCATCCTCCAAAAAACTTGTACTGTCTCCCATACCCACAACTTTCCAGAATAAGTTTTTGAAACCACTACTTAAACTCTCCGTCTCCGCTACTGCCTTGCCAATATCCTTCCACCCCTTCATCTCTGCTCCCATCTGCAAGGTTCCAGGCTCCCCCTTGTTGACAATGGCCACTATCTTCACCCACAAACTATCCACTTCTTTTAGCCACCTCCACTTCCACTTATTTAACAGCGGTAGATTTTTTTGCCCTCAAACTACCCACACTCAAACCCCCTGCTTCACTATCTCCATACAACTTATCAATCCTAGCCCAGATTAATTTTCTACCCTCCCCCGAGACCTCCCCCAATATAATTATTTCTCAACGTTTCAATTTTCTTAACCATAACAGCTAGGGCACGAAACACCGGAAGGTGATACATGGGTAAGCTTCCAAGTACCGAGTTCATTAGAGTTAACCGACCACCTATTGATAGAGTATTCAACTTCCATTTTGAAAGCCTCTTCACCTCCTCTTCGACCACAGGGTTCTAACTTTTCACCCGACTCATATTTATCCCCACAGGGAACCCTAAGTAAATGAATGGCATGGCTGCTGTTGAACACCCCAGAGATCGAGCCACGGTGGTGACGCTCACCATGTACACGCCAATATCGAAGACCCGACCTCCAAGTTTATTTTCAAACCAAATGCCAATTCAAAGCACTGCGGCATACTCATGAGAGACATTGCGTTTTTTTAGGGACCACTCCCCGCAAAAGATCGCGTCGTCAGTGAATTAGAGGTAGGAGAGACTGGCCCCACCACCTCCAAACGTGACCGGCTCAAACACCTTTTGCCTTACAGCCTCCTCACATTAAGCGCTTCTGCAGCCATAATGAAGAGAAAAGGAGATAGGTGATCCCCCTGGCACAGGCCCCTTTCCATACCACACTCCGACGTTGGGCTTCTGTTAACAAGCACGAAAACCCTAGCTGAACTCAGACATCCTGTTATCTAACCCCTCCATTTATCCCCAAAGTTCATCTGCCGAAGACTGAATTCCCAGCTTATACTGTTGATAAGTTGATTTTTGTTATATTTATTTATCTCATGCTTAAGCTATTTTCATGAGTTTTAAGCTTTAAAGATCCATTTTGAGTATATTTTATATATTAGAGTTTATTTAGACACAATTGATTAAAAGAAGATTTAATTGTTAATTTTGCAAATATTCATGATTGTATTATTTTTTGATTATTGACAGATTGGAGTTATCTTGAAAATTCATATCTTGAGCTACAGAGATCGGAATGGGATGATTCAAGATGCATTGGAAAGCTGACATCCTGACCTACATTTCAAATGAAGGCCTTAAAACCCAGTTCACATCATAATCAGAAAAGCCCTTACTTCATTAAGGGTCTATTCATTTCCAGGTAGTATTTGAATTTTAAACCCAATTTTAGAATTTAAACAGTTAAAAAAATGTCTAAAAGTACTTAATTTTACAACAATACCAACTGCAAGAGAAGAAAGGTATGCATGGTAAGAGGATCAAATGAACAACACAAGATTTCTACTTTGCAAATTGTAAAATCAATTAATGGAGCTTACGTCAAATAAAAACATCGATCATGTTGATGATTGATGCGAGAATATATCACATTAACTTCAGATATGTATATTACCTGTGGAAGCAAAGGATGCAGTTGTCTACATTAATATAGGGAGGTAAAAGACTGATTCTGCGAAGTCGATGTCGCTCACAGCTGCAAGAAGATCGAATCTGCCAAGTCCATGGTAGTCATTGCTGAGGAGAGACCAAATCCTAGAAATTGACAGTGCTCGGGGACATCGCTCGATAGCCAGATCTACGGTGGCGCTACCGCACATCAGCCTCCCGTCATCGACACCCAGTCGTCCGGTACCGAGTCCGCACTGATATTCCAAATTGAGGGCTTCACGTCATCGACACCCGGTCGTCGCTCCTCATTATCGGTTGTTGATGTCGTCGGAGTGTTCCCGCAGCTGACACCTGTCCATCCTCCGAGCAAAATCGTCAAGTCGAGTTGCGATTGTCGCCGAGGGGCAATTCTGATTTTGGCCAAGGATCGGTGGTGCTTTGAGAAATGGAAACCACCTCTCCGTGCACTCCTCTTTCGGCGCCGCCAGGTTAAGATCCAGCTCCAAATTCAGAACATTCCTCGTCTTCTTGCTCTCCTCCGACGACTCTTTCACCATCAACGCCGATAGCACGGGATGGTGCTAGCGACGGCGGTTACATTAACATTCAGCATCACCGGACCCCTGTGCCGCCGCATGTGGCCGCTGAGAGCCTGGGCGGAGGTGAACTCTTCTCCGCAAATTGAGCATTCATGAACTTTGCTCTTGTTATTAGAATTGTCCAATCCTCCTCCCCTATTATCGTTGTAATTTTCGCCATTGGATGACCTGAATTGCAGAGACAGAGAAGAAATTGCGTTGTTGATTGATTTCCTGAAATGGGTGTCTTCCTTGTCGGAGGAGAGATTGTACCATTTTTCCTCCGCCAGGAATTTGGGCTTCTTGTGACTCTCACGGTGGCCGCCCAATGCCCAAAACGACAAAAATGTTATGTGTCTTGCATTCGAAAACGTAGTACCCGTTTTCCGCCGCCGGTGGACGACGCTTCAAGGAATCTCCGGCTGGTGAAGTGTTCTAATAATAATAATAATAAAATATTGGGAGTAGGTCTCGAGTTTTAGAAAGTGTCAATTGGTCACTCACACCCAAATTTAGTTTGAAAATCAACGAAACCCTTGAAAATTAACGACACGTGACCCCCATGTGCCGAGTTCACCGATCTGAGGCCCTTAATTGCACCATACAAATAGTTCATGGTACTGATTTGAACGACTTTTTGTTGAGGCCCTTATTTGCTCCACTGATAATGATAATAGTTTAGGGTACTACAGATATTTAAGCCATGAAAAATATGATAAGAAATTATGTAATTAGTCTTGAGTCTTTAAGCCGGTGGTTAAGCTTCTAATGATATAAGGTGGAAGTGATCATAACTCCACCTTAATTAAAAATAATGTAATTAGTTGTTGTTAGACAATATTGAATTTGGTATCTACTTAGTTTTGTTTCATGATATCTTCCATTCCCACGTAGTTCTGCCACTTTCTTATATAGTTTACCAATATCTAAAGAAATGTTGGTTTAATTTACCAAAGAAATGATGGCATGAGTAAATCAGCCATATATAAATTCTAGTATATTTTTTTCTAAAGTAATAAGACCAAATATCAATAGGTGGCCGGGTAGCATAGCATTGGTGATCATCTTTTAATTTGTCATTTGATGAAGTAGTAGGTATTCAGCAAGAAGTAATCGTTTCTTTTGTAGGACGGAATAATGACGTGGACGGTAGATTAATTACTCTCTCAAGTAATTAAACTTGGAGTATAGTGTAGTAAAAGGCGGTCCCCTCATCTTTCTTAGATTGCTACATAATGTTTTATATATATTGTCCTACCATATAATTAAGGTATATATGTCTCAAAAATAAAAGTAGAGGTAAAAACTAAGCAAAGAATGGTAAAAACTTAGTAATTAGCAACATTCACATAGTGTTCAGTTCAGTTATATTCCCTTATAAGGTATATGTATGTCTCTGTTAGTTCCACAATACTAATTATATGAGTACATATGTGTAGATACAGCATGTGAAAATATAGAGAAAATATGTAAAGATAATTTAGATATTTAGTATTTTTAGTGAATTTGGGTTGAAGCTGTTTTGTAAATTGGATGTCTGTCCGTATGTGTCTCTGTACATGTGTATCATCGTGCTCGTTCCACAACCCTAGCTACCTTAAATGAGACACATAACAACTTTTAAAATCTTAAACTTCTAGCCAACTATTTCACCACCAAACTCTTCATCAACCATGGCTATAAATTAGAGAACCAGAAGTGGGAAGTAACCGTCAATCGAGAACAGTACTAGAAATTAAACAAGTACTTACATATTGAAAGTAATCAAAATCAAACTGATCATATAATTTAATTTAAGCATGGCATCAGAAGGGCTAGTGGAGCTTGACGAGTCCCAGCTCCGTCGGCTAGCGAGCCTGATCCGCGGCCAAGAAATCCACCGGATCCAGAGCATTCCATTCGGGTCGGAGCCGGAGCGCGTGCAGTACCTCGAGACCTGCCACGCCAACTACAACACGACGCTGAGCGTGCTCGACTCGGCCAAGGGTTCGTGGACTCGTTCCTGCAAGGCGACCCGGAGTACGAGATCGCTCACTTGGTGTGGGAGATGCTGAAGGCCTCCGTCAACTTCGGCCTCCAGGCCGTCCGCAACTACACCGTCCGGAAAACTTTTCTGGAGAAGGTGGTCGACCACGCGGAGGAGACCATGAAACAGGTCCGCTTGCTCGACCCGACGGATGAGGCCGCCCTCCGCCGCCTGTCCAAGGACTCCGAGCAGTTCAAGAAGGGCATCACCACCTTCAACGCCAAGCATGGTAGCTTGGTCTCCAAGGCATTCTCTCAACAGCTCAAGGAGGAAGGGATCTCCTTCGAGCAGCTTGTTAACAGGTAACAAAATGCATAACGTTCCATGATCAAAATGCATGTGTATACTATATTATAATACTCCTTCGGTCCCAAACTCTTTATGTCATCGATTAAGGTGCATGCAGTTTGATGATGATGAGTTTATGAACAGGTATAAGGTGAAGCGTGGACTGTCCGGGCCTTTCAAGGACCTAACTCAAGACGAAAAGTTCTCGGTCTACGAAGACATCATCAAGGCCTCCGGCCGAGGCCAGATAGTCGACGAGGGCTTCGCTGCCGCCAACAAGGAGCTCGTTGCAGGGTTGGGTCTGTTCATGTTCGTGGCAGCCATCACAGTGTGGGACATTTTCCTGGACCCTTCGACTACAATCCTTGAGCGAGCGACGCGAGACGTGAAGGACATTGCAGCGAGTGTGGCCGGGTCGACTTTGGGAAACTTCATCAAAGGGGCGTTGATGGACTCCGATCTGGCACTGATAGAAGGCGCGGGCACGGTGGTGTCCGTGGGTTGCTTCGTTCTCAGTGTTGGGATCGGCATGGTGTTGGCTGTGGTGGCTGGGTTCATTCTTGATGCCATCTTTGGGTCTGGTGGCCAGCAGCCA
This sequence comes from Stellera chamaejasme, assembly GCA_024586325.1. Taxonomy (NCBI): domain Eukaryota; kingdom Viridiplantae; phylum Streptophyta; class Magnoliopsida; order Malvales; family Thymelaeaceae; genus Stellera; species Stellera chamaejasme. The sequence goes on from CM044987.1 coordinate 42,444,587, forward strand.
CCAAGTGTCCAAGACGTGCACATCTATGTTGCACCTATGCCAGATGGTCAAGCCTTGGCTCGCCAAATTATTCACTCTTAAATTACGTACGTACCTTGGGTACGCACTTACCTATACAAGATGTAATAGTATACGCATGTTTACCTATGTTGTCTTGTACATAAGAAATAAATAAATGCGTGTGTTGTCTGTGGGAGACTTTTAATCTATATTTCTCGTATTTAATAATTTGGCACGTTTCTTTTTCGATGTCTTTAATCATATATTTCCCGTCTTTTTCGAAGTATTCAAATTTTGTTGACAGTCCCGTAAAAATAATTATTGTCTTGTTTTTGTACTATTTTAAAAATTGTCCTGATATAGTCCTATCCTATGTTATCATGTTATGTATTGGTCATTTCCGTCCAATGGAGCCGTTAATTTTAATGGTTCTTCATAATTTTACCTTTTTACCATTCTTAACCAATGGTGTGGCATAATAGAGTTGGGCGAAAGTTTACCTCCACTCTCATATTTTTATTTCCCTAAAAATATGACTTTTTTACCATATCTCTCTGATGAGATCATTTTAGGATTGGATTTGAAGGAAATATTTAATGGATTTGATTGAAAATTGAGTTGTTTTCCTCATAAAGTTATTGAATTTGGCAATTCATGTCATTTTGGAGCATGATGTAACAAAAGGAGAAATTAAAGGATAAAAAAAGGCAGACTTCATATTCAGATGATCACCGGGTGGTCAACTAAAATCCAGAGATCAACAAGCCATCCTGGAATTGAATCAGTCGATCACTTGGCGATCAATAAGTCTGATGGCAGTTGAAGTGATTCGATCGAAGGGAGTGTGGAGCAGCAGGATGTTGAAGTAGTTGATCACCTGACGATCATCACACCAGGTGATCAACTAGTTTCGAGAATCAACACAAACCATTGATCTTTTAATGAATCAATCTTGGCCATTGGTTGCTAAAAAGCCCTACATCAAGGGCAAGCTCCTTCTCAGACAATTCAGTTCGTGATTTTGAGCAGCAAAGGGCATTAGGAGAGGAGCAAGACGCATTCATCACCATTTTCTTCTTCATGGAGCTCAAGGCTTGATTACTCCATCATTTTGAGATTAAGTCTAGGGTTTTGTTCCATTTTCTGAGTAGAATCCATTTCTAAACTTAGAATTTATTAGTTCTCTCATTCTCTCCATCTTTTTTAGTATTTTGTCAAGTTAAGCTCAAATCCCACCATGGATATGGTTACTCATATCTCTCTTCATGTATGGTTTTCATTATCATGAGTAGCTAAATTCCTATTATCTCTTAGGAATTAGTGAAACTTGGATTATGGGTATGTGATATTTTTGATAAATGGATATTGTTTGATAATTTAAGTTTGTGTTTCTCTGAATTTATTAATTAAATACCTTGAAAGAGGATTAATCTTGGCATGATTAGACTTAGACATAAGCTAATTATGTTATATCATAGAGAATGCATGTTAGGTTAATTATAGGACGAGAGTTCATAATTAACCTTGGAGGAAAATTGATTAATTCACAATATCCATAAATGTTTATGAGCCAAATTATAATCCATGTACCGGGATCCAAGTGGAGTAAAATTCCTAGGGGATAACTTCATTAATGGGTCAATTAATTTCATCCATCTCCATTTAGTCTAATTTAATCACTTTAGTCCATTTAATCTAGAATTAGTTAGTATTTGGAACACTTAGAATTAAAAGTCCCCGTGGTTCGACTCGGTACTCCCGGATTTTATTACTTGCAACCACCGTACACACTACGTAGAGAGGCTAAGGATTTCTTGCGGCGAAGGCGCGATGAAACCGATTTATTGCGACTTCTGCGGCCTCTGCTGCGGTAAATATCGCATTAAATGAAATTTACTGCAACGGAGACCGCATGATAGGCGGTTTCTCTACGTAGTGACACTTGCGGTGAGTCACTGTCACTTTCCTCACTAAGCAATTATAACCTCCGATTTCATTCTTTTTTCAGTTCTTTGATTTGAATTTTGATTAGGATTTGTACACTGGAGGAATGGACAACACTTCGAACACGACGGAATGGGCGATGACGAAGCTGATAAAGAATCCGGCTATGATGAAGAGAGCTCAAGAAGAACTGAGATAACCAGTCACCAAAAAATCGACGGTGGAAGAAACCAATCTCCACACGCTAAGCAACATAAAGTTGGTGATCAAAGAAACTCTGAGATTCCATCTGTTGTTTCCGTTTTTGCTCCCTAGGGAGTCAATGGAAGGGTGCACAGTGCACGACTAACAACTACGACATTCCGGCGAAGACGATTTTGATCGTGAACTATTGGGCAATCGCGAGACGCGAGAGACTCGAGAAGTGGAGGGTGCAGGAAGTGTTCAACTCGAAGAGGTTCATGTTCATGGAATTGTCGATTGATTGGAAGGGGCGAGATGTGAGGTTTATTCCGTTCGGGTCGGGTCGACGAATTTGCCCGGGGATATCGTACGCGAGTGTGGTGTTGGAGCTGCCTCTGGCGGCGTTGTTGTTTCACTTCGACTGGGAGTTGGGCGGCGGAATGAGATTCGAATAGTTGGGAGAGGATTGATATCAACTCGGCGTTTTTAGGGCTGAGCTTTACGGGGTGGGAAGGCGGGACAATGAGTCTGCGAGTTCAACAATTATGGTGTGTTTGCGAGGATTGAAAGTTTGGGGCTAAACTTTTGGGGTAATATAATTTGAGGATATAAGTGAAATTTTTGAAGAATGAAATAATAAATTCACACATAAGCTGTTAGGACTAACGGTTCCATTGACGAAAAGGACCAAAACAGGACATCTGTTGCAAGATTTGAAACTGTTAGATTAGTTATGGCCATAGAAGCACACTATCACTGGAAGGTACATCAGTTTGATGTTAAATCAGCCTTCTTGGAGGGTGAATTAAAAGATGAGGTGTTTGTTGAACAACCAGTTGGCTTCATTCAAAAGGGGAAAGAACAGTGGGTGTATAGACTAAAGAAAGCCTTATATGGATTGAAACAGGCTCCTCGGGCCTGGTATGACAAGGTTGATCAGTTCTTTCTTGGGAAAGAGTACATTAAGATTCCAAATGAACCAACACTTTATTACAAACGTGAGGAAGAGGGAGTAATCATGGTTAGCTTATATGTGGATGATATTATTTTTATTGGTTCATCCCACAAGTTAATCCAGGAGTTCAAAGAAAATATGAAAGGGAGCTTTGATATGAAAGATTTGGGAGAGCTCAAATACTTCTTGGGACTGGAGGCAAAGCAAGGTAAGGAAGGGATATTTGTGTCACAAAGCAAGTATGCAAGAGAGCTTCTGAAGAACTTCTGCATGAAGAGTTGTAGGCCAGTTGGAACACTAATGAACACAAATGAGAAAATGTCATCTGATGACAACATAGGTGAGACAGATGCAAGAAGGTTTAGGAGTCTTGTGGGAAGACACATATATCTCACGCACACACGGCCTGATTTAAGTTATGCAGTGGGCTTAATTTTTAGGTTCATGCATAAACCTTCAAAACAACATATGGGAGCTGCAAAGAGAGTATTAAGATATGTGGAAGGAACAGTGGAGTATGAAATCTGGTATGAAAGAGGAATCACTACATAGTTGAAAGGGCACTTTTTGCGGCCTTCCCGTTTCACCACCGCTACAATCGTAGCGGCAGAAGTCGTAACTTGTGTTGCGATGTTTTAAGTCGCTATTGTCTTTGAATCCGTAACAACGTCGCAACAACGTATTTACGAATTTTAAAAATAAAAGATTCAAATGTGGTAAAAGAATCCAAATCCAAACCTTCAAAGTTAAAACATGCAACATACCCATAAATCATAAACGAACCTAGATCTCGTAAAAAATCATCACCATAATCGCAGATCATAAATAAACTCATAAACAAATCAGATCCAAATCTTCTCTTCAAACACTTATATAAAAAAACAAGAAATCAAAGATAGAACATGAGGAACCAACCATTTTTTGTAAGGAAACATGAAGAAACGATGAAAAATACAAACCCAGAAAACCCAAGAACAAACCAGAAAATTAAAAACCCAGAAAATGCCATTATCAGCGGTCACCTCCTTTGGATCTCGCCCGAAAATCTTCATTAGATCTTAGATCTAGCAAAACATCATCACCTTATCTTGAATCTCTCCAAAAATCACCAGATTTGAACACTAGAGTAGATCTCATCAGCGCATCACTTCGATCGAAAACTGATCTTGCTGCCATCCCTGTCTTTGTTGAAGAAAACTGATCTAAACATTTTTTTGGAAAGAGGCAGATGAAGAAATCGTGAGAGATAGATAGAGAGAAAGAGGCGGATGAAGATGAACATGCTGTGAGAGAGAGAGTGGGAAAAATGAAAGAAAATGAGAGATGTGAAGAGAGAGAGAGAGAGAGAGAGAGACGTGAAGTAAAAAAAGAAGGGGAGCTTAATGAGTGGGGCTCACTTTAAACGGACGAAAAAATTGAAAAGGGAATCGGAAAAGTTACTTTGAAGCGAGATCATTGAGGAAAGCGGCCAATTTTGTTTTGTAACGGTATGAGCCATAAAAATGCCGTTACAAAACACAGAGTAAGTACGTAGTGAATAGAACTTCAACTCATAGGGTATTCTGATAGTGATTGGCCTGGAAGAGCAATACTCATATGATAGAAGGAAGCAACAATTCTCTGGTATTAGATTTGCAGCAACTATTGCAAAAACCCAATCATACATGGTCAAACCAAGTATATTGAGTTGAAGCATATCACTCTATTAGAGAATCGGTGAATGAAGGTCAGGTTAAGGTAGAGTACTATAAAAGAGAAGTCCAACTTGCTGATATATTCACTAAGGTGTTGCTAGCAAGTAGGTTTGAATGGTTAAGATCACAGTTGCACATTACCAACTTCAAATCAAGGGGAAGTAACAATGTGCATAGCAAGTCAAGGTGGAACAATGGCAACAATGGCGCTACAGGTGGAAGTAGACATGTGCTCTGAAGCTAAAGGTGTAACAGAGTTAACAAGTCAAGGAGTTTCAACATAGTTAGAAATTTGGCGTTTGTGAGTACTTCTAAAGTTAGTAGGGAGTATGTTTTCTAGTCACTACCTGGAGGTAACATGGCTTGCCGCGGCCTTTCCCGCGGTAAAGCCGCAATAAATAATGCGGGAGAGTCCGTGGTAATTGCCGCAGCAAAATGGCTCATAGTAAAGAGCCTTACCGAGCCCAACGCCGCAGTAAACATTCTCTATAATTAAAAAAAGGTGGATTCATTCACAAAACCCAAAAATCTTTATCATCCAAACTCAGAAACCTTCAATCTTCATCCAAATCCAAATTGTTCCCATCCTACAACGAAAATCCAGAAAACTACTCATCAAAAAAATTATAGAAATTAATTACAGAATAACTAACTATTGGAAAACTGAAATAACTAATAAATAACCAAAATAATTAATTAACCTGAAATGAAAAATTAAGAAAAATACTAATAATCCACCAAAACTAAAAGAAACCCAAAATAAAAAATTAAGAAAAATACTAATAATCCAAAAATTCAACAAATATCAACCCAAATATAAATAAACTTAAATGAACAAATATCAACAAAAAATAATTCAAAGAGAGTGTTACCTTCAACAAATGATGAAGGTTCGATGTTGGAAGAGGGAGGAAGAGGATGGAACGCCGGCGATGGAAGAGGATGAAGCTCACCGGCGGCGATTCTCCGAAAATTGAAAGAAATAAAAACTAAACTCAGATATGGAACAAACTTTGAAAACAAAAATGAAAATGAAAAAAAAGACTACCTGAATACAAAGAGACCGACACCTCGGTGGTGGAACGACCGTCCGACAGTGGCAACGAACACAAACGGCGTGGAGGCGGAGGTCGATGGGAATTTTCAGCTTGGAGGAAATGCTGAGGGTTATGGAGGAAGATGAAGCTCCAACTGATTTATGAGGGTTTACCGCTCACTGGACCGCGGTAAAATGGAATTGCCACTGGAAGCGCAAGTTTACCATGAGCAGCTGTTTACCGCGGCTTGTGCCCCAGTAAAGACCGTGCTAAAACATGCATTCCTGAGTTAAGGTAGTAGTATGTGATTAGATTATTGCTTATGTTACAAGTTCTATTCAGATTAGGAGTTGGTCTAGGTCTGCACTTGTACTGCCTATATAAGGGCTGGATTCTCCTCAATGAATTTCATCAGAGCGGTTGTGGATCATCTCTTGATTTTGTCCTTGCTTTGTCTAACCTAACAGCTGGTGCACATTCTTATATCGACACTAAGACGGACCCAATGATGGACAGAGACGAACTAGTTGTGGGCGATGGAGGCCAACGGTGGGCGGATTCGAAGAGATGGACCCGGCAGCGAACGACGGACCTGAGCACCTTCGATGCGGCGTCGACAGAGGTAAAGCAGGTGGCGTTCTGGTGGGCTTCAAGAAGAAGAACGTACGGTTGGTTCATGTGTTACTCTCTACTTTTTTTTCCTCGATGGGTCACATTCTTTAGTTAATCTTACCTTAACCTTGAGATAGATTTTCATGATTTTGTTCTTGACATTCGTTTTGAGAGCAGAAAATCTTGCATTACAGATTTTGAGAGAAGCTAAATATTTATTTCTTCATGGTTAACACTTTCGGACTTCTTTGTAAAAGAGAATAAAATCTTAGGACTAGAAATTTAGTATCAGAAAGACACGTGTTATAATTTTATTGGTGGAGGAGAGAGTGATGCAGGAAAGTGGAGGAGAGGACCCGGGGGACTGTGGCATGTTTCATTCGAAGAAGAAGAAGAATAAAAATGAAATTGTCAAATATTCCATATCAATTTTTAAAAATACACACAGGTCGAGTCAAATAGAGTTAAAGATGGTCCGGCTATGGGCGCGAGCACGAATTTTTCTCAAACCATTTGTGTCTCAATTCTTTAGCAGATTCAAAACTTCCTTTTACTCGCCTCCTTCGACCCGCATCCACCTGGAGCGACTCAAAGCTTCTCGAACCTTATCAATGGCGACGAGCCAAACCCTCCCGAAACCCAAGCGACCCACATGCTCGGAGTGCTCGAAACCCCAACAGTTCTGCCTCTGCTCCCGGCTTCGGACCGGAAAGGTCGACAATTCTGTAAGTGTGACTATACTTCAGCACAGTTTAGAGAAAAAGCACCACCTTAACTCCACTAGGATTGCCAAATTAGGGCTCAAGAATGTTAATGTCGTGACCGTCTGTGATGTTTCTTATGAAGCGCGCTTCTTGATTAGCTCGGTTTCGCCGTTGGTTCATAATGGATCAGAAGGTTCTGCCGTTGGTCGAGTTTCAGATGAGAGAGAAACCTTAAACTTGGGTTTTGATGGGTCTGTAATTTCAGGAAGTTGTTCAGAACATTTAGCAGATGGATCTGTAGGCAGGGATGTGAATGTAGTGAATAAAGCTACTTCCAATGGAAAAACTAAGCTAAGTTACAGAGATGAGGTGTCTTGGTCTGGTTTCGAAGCCATTAATGGTGAAACGGGGAAAAAGATTTCTTTCACTGCTAGAATTGGTAAGTATGGAGAGAGCAATGATGGAAAGAAGCAAGACGCTTATGAGGATGCACCTCCTTGGCTGGCTATGCATGCTTTAGCAGAAGGAATTACTGTGAAGAAATTTCAAGCTCGAAAACTGGAGGGAGATGATGAGCTTGGAGAGTATGAGGAGTTTGACCTCAGAGTACCAGCTGGATCGGTTCTTCTGTTCCCTACTGAAACTGCATTTGGGGTTCATGAACTCAAGATGATGCATTATGAAGTTAGGAACTTGATCGTTTTGGATGGAACGTGGGCGAAAGCAAAGAGAATGTATGTTGAGAATCCTTGGTTGAAGCTTTTGCCGCATCTTAGGTTGGAGACGGATGGAATAAGTTTGTATAGTGAAGTGAGGCAGCAGCCAAAGGCAGGGTATCTGTCGACCATTGAGAGCATTGTTCACTCCTTGAAAGCATTAGGAGAAGATCAGGAGGGACTCGAAGGCCTCTTGGACGTTTTTGGATCGATGGTTGCTGATCAGAGACGATGCAAAGATGAGAGACTGAACAAAGTATCTACAGACTGATATCCTCTTTTGCATAATGTTGAAAATTATACATGAAATTATTCTGGTTTTCAAAATGTTTCAAGCAAGCTGGAGTACAAAGGAAGATCGGTTTTCAGCTTCATGATGTCTTACCAACAACATTACAGGTCATAAAGGTTTTGAGCTTGATCTGTTCTCTTGAATAAAATTTTTCATATAGATAACACGAGTGATGCGAAATGCAACACAGATAGATAACACGAGTGATGCGAAATGCGAAATGTTCTCCTAGTAGGTCTTGGAAAATTAGGTTTCAGTTTGCGGACAAAGTATTTACATAGGACATGCTCTTCAGTAATGTCATAATGGAATTTAGAAGATACTCTATGAATTTCGTTGTCATTGCAGTCATGTCTTCCTAAGATTATTTCAAGTCAGTAGAGCTACCTTTAAATCCATCTTTCTCAATTCTCACCCTGCAACAAGAAGGTATTCTTGAAAATAGTAGTGCTCATAGAGATCATATATCTTGACAAAAGGTGCACAGACAACCAATTTGTTGATTTTCTTCAATATGGAATTTAAAATGCTATGTCTTGTTCTGACTTCACCAGGTTCATAGAAATTAGTGATACTTAGTATGTCTGTCTATTGTGTAATTTGATACATTACAATGCTAAACATAACAATATAAGTATACAGACAGTCTGAATGTAAAAACTGCGTAAAGAGAGGAAATGAGAACTAGAAGGATTTCATGTCTAAGCATTCTGACTGGTCAAACCTGGGTGTAACTCCCATGAGTACATTTTTTGTAGGTGCTTGAGCCAAGTTTGGCAAAAGGGAATAGGGTGATGGTGTTCTGCAACACATTAAACTCCAATCAACTGTTAATTATCATGGTGAGGTGCCAGCCGAACAAAGGTAAGACTGAGAAATTTCAGGCTTCCATTGTAGAATAATTTACATTAATTCATCACAACTATTCTTGGACTCGCAGAGTTGAAAACTTGGGAAGGTTCAAGAGTGATAGCGGAGACTGTCCCACATTAGTTTGCACAGATTTGGAAGCCCAGGGGCTTGACCTGGATGTAGATCATGTTATCATGTTTGATTTTCCCTTGAACTCCGTAAGCATTTTCTATCCTGACTGACTTTCTCCTTCGAGCTTCATGCTACTTCTCTGCATTATTGGAACTAATTATTTGGTTTATGGATTATGTTAGATTGACTACCTTCACCGCACAGGAAGAACTGCTCGTATTTTCCTCAAAATTTTCGGTATTTCGTAGTTTCTTTCGCACGTAATATAGCCTGAAAGCTCATTGACATGAACCTTTCAGGGAAAGTTACTAGCTTAGTCGCAAAAGGGGATGTCCAGTTGGCTGAATGGATTGAAGAAGCGATTAAGAAGAACGAGAGCTTAGAATCTCTCACTAAAGATAATGTACGTAGGGATGTCGCGAGGTCTCGTATTACTGAGCAGAAAGGGAAGAGCGCAAAACTAGTGTTCTAGAAATTCAAGTCAAAAGATGAATACTAAAGGTGAATCTGCTAAGAAACCTGTGAAGAAGAAATCATTCGGAGGAAACTCTGTAAAGCATCCATGCCTTCAAAGTCATTGAAGCCAAAGATCAAGGTGTCACAGAAGTCGAAATCTGTTGGATGATATTCAGGTGGGAAGAAGAACATCATCACTATGAAATCTACAGGTAAAGTTAAGAAACTTAGCGTAGTTGGTTTTAGAGGCAGGGCTTCATCCTCCACTAATAAGGAATCTATGAGGTCTACTTGATTTCAGAAAGACTTGAAGCTAACATTGTTTCTTCTGAACAAATCTCACAATGCTATACAGTTTTGGGGAAATCCTATAGAGTAAGGCCATTTGTTGGTGGCCATTCTTTTTAAAACTTATTGTCATTATTATTATTTTGTAAAGGGCAATTTGTTTTTTAAAGACTTGTGTGTCATTCAGGTTTAATTTAATCACTTAGAGCATCTACAAAAATGCTAGCTAATTTTAAGTTAAATTGTAACCAATATGACAAAAAAACTATATTGGTTAGTAAGTTTAACATTGTTATTGCATCAATACTAGTTATATTATACATAGTGATATTTATTATTGATTTGAAATCAATCATATTTATCGTATAGTTAGCAATAAAATCTTTCTCCTCACTCCTAAATATGGAGCTATTAGTGTGATAGTTAGTATTGTTGGATTACAAATTTATCTTCTTTTCCTATTTTTGCTAGTTATATTTAGCTTAGGGGCTCATTTGGTTGGTGCGAAGCCAATGGCTTCACACTTATATGAAAAACTTTTTCTAATTTATCAACTAAATTAATATCTTTTATGATTAAAACCTTGTAATTCAGCCTTAAATTGAGTAAATTTATTGTTTTGAAGCATTTATTCATCAAATATTTGGATAAATTAAAAAATATTTTTCATATAGATGTGAAGTTAATGGATTGGCTTCGCACCAACCAAATGAGCTCTAGGAGTATAATAGTTACCATTGTTGTAAATGCTCTTATAGCATGTATAACAATACTAGTTAATTTTAAGTTAAGTTGTAGCCAAATTGATAAAAAATATATATATATATTTTGCATAGTGAGTTTAACATTGTCATCAAATCAATGCTAGCTATTATAGGTAGTCATATTTATTATTATGTTGAAATCAATCACATTTATTTTTTAGTTAGCAACAAATTCTCTCTTCACTCCTAAATTTGGAGAGCCAAGTAACAAAAACTATTATGACGCATGATAGCTAGTATTGTTGGATCTAATATTTGTCCATTTTTTCAATTTTTACTAGTTATATTTAGCTTAGAAGTGGCATGTTAGTGGGTAGATAAGATCTGCTAACCGTGGTGAACAGACCTTTTTTTGCGGTTTTTAACCTTGGTTAAAATCATACGGTTGTGATTTTTTTTATAACCGGCGGTATGGGGGTATCCGCACTGCGAATAACCGTCAATTCTCCTCCTAAGGCGCAGCCCAACACACCCCAACTCACACTCACACTTACCAAACCCAGGTCTCATGCCTTCTATCTTCATCAGTCATCACTCATTCAGATTTTAGATCCACTCACACTCTCAGTCTTCCACTCTCATGACTACCATGAATGTTTTTGTTGACTTTGGTGATTAAAATGTTATTTGGATTTTTTAAAATGTTGTTTGAATGTTTATATTGAATTTATGGATTTATTTAGGATATTTGGATAATCTTTAAGTTTTCATCTAAATAACCGCGGATGAACCGTTAACCGTAGATATCCGTGGTTAGCACTTGTGGATATAAATTTATAACTAAGACGTGTAAAACTATACCGTGGATACCAAAAAAACTGTAATTGGTGATCGTGGTTTAAGGGTTATCGCAGTTCAATCGTACCATTGCCATGTTTATTTAATGTACATAGTGTAGAATTGTTCCGGTCATTTGTTTATAATTTCGAGTCAAGGCATCAAACCGCTCTTCATTGTTTAATGGGTCACAATTATAAACCAAATCATTACTTTAATATAATTGTACCATGCTTGGTAACTGGTCGTACTAGTGCAGTCTCTGGGTATGTTCCTTGTGGAAAATTTTGGTAAAGAAAGTAACAATAATCATAAATTAGATTGACAATAATCATAAAATTCTTCTAAATGTAAATGTATTGTCAAGTAAGTACAAATGATTACTGCTACTTTATAACTTTTTTTAAAAAAAACTAAGATCCTGCGATCATTGAAAATTTGCTTTTATTTCATTTTTGGGTTGATTGGAGAAAAAATGTTCATTTCTCAAAACAAAAACATTTTATTCTCTCTGTTTCCAGTTTTGTTCTTGTGCAGTTTCTAGTCATGGACAACCGGGTGATAAGATCATCTTGTAGAAAATATTTTCATACAATTTTACATTTTTACTTTTCGATTTATTTTTATTTATTATCCTTTTGAGTTATTTTTATCTTATACTCTCCGTTCAAGAAAGATGTTATAGTTTGACATTTCTATATTTAACTAAAATTTTCAAAAAGAATAAATTGTTTTAAAAAATAAAAATATAATTTTAGAAAGTAGACGTATTCAATTTTTTATGTATATAAATTGTTAAAATTATTATAAAAATAAATCATAAATTAAAGGTTGTGAATAACAAATGTATCAACTTTCGTGGAACAGAAAGAGTATATGTAAGTCACTTATTACCATCAAATATTTCCTAATCTTTGTACTTGATCAAATATATCACATTCGATGGGACGGAGACATAACCAAGGTTTTAAATCTCATATCGGTCTCCGTACCGTTTTTTGAAAGGTGCGAGATAGTATCGGTGTATCGGCGGTATCTCTAATATACTAGAAATTATGTACCGGTAATCACAACACACACACATTACCTAGATACCATTTAACCTCAAACACATATATATTCATAAACAAAACCAAATTAACTGGTCCAATAATTTATTATGATAGATATAATTCATAAAGCCAACCAAATTATGTACCGGTGATCTCTCACACACACACACACATATAACCTAGATACCATTTAACCTCAAACACATATATATTCATAAACAAAACCAAATTAACTAGTCCGATCATTCATCATTATAATAATTCATAAAGCCAACCAAATTAAATAGTCTACACAATCAAATAGTCGTTTCACTCTTTGTTTTTTAAAAAAATCATTTAATGATTTAAATCCATCAGTTCTCAAACTTTTTACGATTGATCCCATGTACCGCAATTTCTTCAATTTTACTGGTAAGCAAGGCAGCCGGACAGACCAGTACGTTCGCTCACCGAGACGAGATTGGCTTAAATAATACCGGCCGAGACGAGATTTAAAACTATGTACATAACCACTCTTCTCTTCCAATCATTAATATGTACAAATAAGTGAAATATAGTGATCATTAATCCACATGGAAAACACTAATACAAGAACAATTTCTAAAACTAATTTCCTAAAAGCTTTCCCATTAACTTGGACGGATTGTTGATAATGATAAACATCATCACCGTACCTTTTCCCTTGATGAATTCACTCGGGAATGCTCTGCAGCACAGGCCTCCAAGACCGTTGATTTTCCTCAAACCGATCATGAGCGTCCATCAAGTAGACCAGCGCCTGTTCCACCGTCAGTTCTTTTACGTCCATCTTACCCAACAACTCCTCCAATTGTTTCCTCGTGATCTTGATCTTCACCTCCTTAGACTTCTTACCCTTTTCTCGGCATTCGCTCCTCTCCGTCGCCGACGCTTCCCACTCGCATCCGCCGTCGCCGGCCCGCCGCTGGTGCCCCGACTGACGCCGCAAACAGTTTCCCATTTTCAAAAAGATTCAAACTTTTTTTTTAAAGAAATGAACTTTGAAACAAAAAGGATAAAGAAAGAGAGGATTTTGGTGGTGGTGATTGAGATGTATATATAGATGGAGGGTTGTGGACTGTTGTTTTAGTACTTGGAGGAAGAAAGAGTCAAACCCAAAAAAAGTTGTGCCATGTAGGACTAATGTCATCCGACGTGGCAAGAGATGATGGGTTGTTGACTACTTTCACCTACCATTTGGGGATTTGGTGGTGGCAATTTTAACTGATCATTGCATATTTGCATGTGATGAGTGATGGAGCATGTAAATGTAAGCCACACTTTTAAGATGCCATTTTGTTGCGTTTATTGCCTGCGGCGTGGCTCGGCTTGGCTTCATCTCTAGCTAGCTAGGGAAAACTACAAAGAAACTACTACATCTTTTCCAAGTATGACTAGTTCGGCCATTTTCTTTAGTTTTGGTAAGAGATAGTACTCCCTTAGGTCCGAAATCAATCGTTGTACTTGATCAAAATGCATCTACGGCCTTAAGAGCAGTGAAGGTGAGCGAAGGAGGAGATCAACTAGATGATAGTGGCGGTAGGAACAACTACAATGGAGCATGAGCAATAGTGATACTAGAAGTGAACTGTTGTGAAGGTAAACTGTTGACAATTTTGTTTAAATAGTGGTAGTTCATATGGGCCGAAATGCTTAGTTTCAAATATAGGTATTTAAGAGTATTTTTGGCTATATTTTAGGTATATATGCGTAATATAGTTATATTACTAACTGTGGGGGGTAAATTACAAATATAGGATTCACATTTTCCTAGATATGCATGTATATCATATACTTTGAAAATATTTAATGGGGGCAGTGGAGACATAATAGTATTGCCTTTGGGCTAGAGAACTTCAATGGGAGGGAGAAGGTGGATGGGTGGTGAAGGGAGGTGGTGCATGGGAGGAATGACAATGGTGTTTAAAAAGGTTTTGTTCATTTGGGGGGAAATGGGGAAAACTTATTGAATTTTTTGAAAGTTAATGCGAAGTTTATGAGAGTAAAAAGTTGGTGGAACAGAATGATGTGAAAGAACTAAAAACTTTTTCCCTCAATTGAACACTAAAAAACAGTCTTGGATTAGAATTCACAAGACAAGATTTATGAAGGGTAGTTCAAGGTTCTTCAAAACTTCAAAAGAGATACATGTAGATTTGTGAAAGTTGATATATGTAACTCTGTAGATAAAGGTTATAAACTGAGAGATCTTTGTAAGTTTCCCTAATTTGATGATTGATCACTTATCTAATTAAAATCCTCTTAGCAAGTGATGAAATGTGCCACTTTCTATAAATCTTGAGAGTTAACATCAAGTCAAGTAGAAAGAGGTAACGTTGGTGAAGGGCTAAAGATGAAAAGATTTGAAGATCTGTGGACTAAATCAACCTATATAACCAATTAAAGGGCTTTATGTGTATGAAACCTGTTAGGTTGGCTCAGTGCTGGGCCGCTGGCTAAAGCCACATTTCATTCTCCTTGATGACCAATACAAAAGTGGCTCCAATGTGAACGGGGTTCACTTGCGAATCTAATGGTGTGAACGCAGCACCAAAGAAGGTATCTTAACCAGTGGATCTATTTATCAAATATGTGGAAACACATATCATAAAAATGTCAAGTTTATCCTCTTAATAAAACTCTACCAATGGTGTTTTAATTTTTTTGTTTATTAGATTAATTAGTTGAATTAGTTAATTAGTAGTACATTTATGTAGGTATATATTCTAATCTCGGTGCCAAGCTCTCATTTTTGCGCAACCCTAGTCTAGACTAGAGTATTAATCATGTGGCTTAATTAAATGTAATAATCTTACAAATGTTTTTTTTATCTCCATGAATTAAATAAAGTCATTGATATACTCCCTCTATTTCGTGAAATTAAGAAATGGTCGCTATTTTTAGTTTTTAGAATTATTTAAACTAAATCTTATTTATGATAGTAATAATTTACATCAAAAAAAAATTAGAATATATCAGATTCAATAGAATAGAATGTAACGAATCTATTATTAATTTATAAAAGCGAAACATACATAGGGATGTTTTAGTCTTTTTCTTTTTAGAGTATTCTCATGACGACACGTGTCCCTTTATTTTAGGAGTGTAGTATAGTTGAAATGACATTTTTCATAAATATAGAGTAGGGGTGAGGACAGTTAAGTAATAGTAAATAAACTAATCTGTTGCAACAAATCCGCAAAGGATCCAATCTGTAATATCTCAGTAGTTAAAATCCGCAAGATACTTTAAAATTCGAAATTCAATAATCAAAATTCGAACCGAAATCATGAGGATCAATTTAAACATTTCCCTCAAAACTTTAAATTTGAATTCAATAATCAAAATTGACTGAAACTATAGGCGGAAAAAACGTATTTCCAAACCTTTGGATGACCTAGATGTTCTACTATAAATACAACATTTGGATCCCATCTCTACAAAACAACAATTAGAGGTGAGACAAAACAATGTCACAAGGAGCATCTCAACATTCAATAAGCGGCGGTGAGCGAGTTGATTGATCAACATGAGCTTATACAACAAGATCGGTGATCCACAGAGGTAATTTCTCATTTATGATCAAGTATGTTCAATCATCACAATAGCGAATAAATAATATATACCAATGTTGCAGTTGTTAATATTCGGCTGCAGACAGATGCGAATCTTCATATTAGAACAAATTAAGCGACTCTTGTTTGAGTTCGAGCTTCTCGATAATCGTTTGGAGTTTATTAACGAGAGAGGTTCGTGGTGGTTATTCATATTCAAATTGTGAACGCTTAATAGAATACGAGATATCATACTAATGTGAATATAATATCTTGATAAATGAGGTGAGATATCAAAGGGTCGCAATTACAAGAGCCGAAAGGCGACTATACAGTGAAAACAACAATGTGGAAAGGATGGCGAATCAAAGTTTGTTATGTTTGATAATGTGGCGGCTCGCCTTTTCCATTGTGATGCGCAAACATTTGCGAGCTACGAAAAAAGGGTAAGTCGTATATTTTACGATGTTTGATATTATGATCTTAATGGTCTCATGATAACTTCAATTGTACATATATATATATATATATATATATTTGTGCAGAACGATGGACGAAATAAATTGGATAAGATACTTGAAAGTGTCAAAGCGATGAATCTCTCCTTTGATATCAAAGTGACTGATTTCAATATTACAAATAAGCGATCGGGGTTTACGGTCACGACATACTACGAAATAGATTTTGCATCGAGAGTCGGGAGATAATAGAAATCATCAAAGAGGTATGCTATGCCACATTAGCTATTTTAGTTGGATGTGTTTTTGTAAATGATTTATTTTCTAAATGCGTATATAAACTTAATTATCTTTCTGAATGCAGCGACATTTACGGGGTAAATTAATGCTGCCTCTTAAACGTTTAGCATATCAAAATGATAGAAGTGGTGATAACACATCTAAAAGGTATTCGGTATTTTGAATGTTGATGGTTAATTAACTTTAGTACATTGATGTAATATTGTTTACTAATTTTTTTGTCTAAGTTTATAGTTGCCTGGTTGTTGTAGAGGCGGAAGTTGCGATGTCGTCTAATAACAATAAGGGAATAACGGGCGTGCGTTATGTTAACACCGATATAGATGACACGTACGTACATATATTTATGAACTATTGCGATTGAAGATATTTCAATATTTAATTGATTTTTTGTGACATGTATTTGTAGATTGTAGCATCAACACTCGATATCTTACATAACAAATTCGGATGAGGCTATTCAGGTAATGAGATGTGATGATGATCGTAGATTTAACCTTTTGAGTCACTATTGCAGTTTACTTTGCTTTGGCTAATAAACATGTAATATTGTTTGATTTTTTATAATAATATTTCATTTGATGTTTAAACATGACTTACAATGATTTATGTGTTCTGTTTGATGACATTTGTTGTTTTATTCTAATTCTTACCCATGACTTTTGTTACCGTGATTTGGTTAATTAGAAAATTATAATAATATTATTATAATATTTACTATAATTTCCATTTTATTCTTTTTTTCCGTCCCGAAGAAGGGGTACAAGTTTAAAATAATAAGGATTCATGCTTACAAAATGAGAGCTTAGCCCCCATGAGACACGGTACAGTAAACTACATATATGGTTGAATATCAGGTGTGTGTGTGTGTCTGTGTCCTCCACCTACTGAAACTCATTGGTTCATGCGCTACCAACTCAAACATATGCGGTACAGTAAACCGGGACCTCTATCCTAGAATAGCCCTACCAGAGTGATCCAAGTCCGTTTATTTATTACATATGTGTAAAAACATCTATTTAAATATACTACTAATTAATTAATTTAATTAATTAATTGAATAAATTAAAAGACTAAAACATCCTTTATAGAGATTTATTCAGATGATAAATTTGACATTTTTATAGTGTGTGTTTTCTCATATATGTCGTAAATAGATAATCACGTGGACAGTTAGGTACCACCACTTAACACTAGCTTGATGATGATGAGGATACTCACTCAATAAGGTTGCACCCATTGAGGCTAGTGGGTCGCTAAGTCAACAAAAATTGAGAGGGAGAAAGGTCCTTTTTATCATTGGTCAACAGTCTTTTTTTGTCATTATTTTAAAAAGTAGTTATTTTTTTACAATCAATATTTTATCTTTAGACTTTTTTTACTATTGACGTTTACTCTTTTGACAGTATTTATCACTGAGGGCGTTAACAGATGAAATATTCTCAGAATATTTCGTAACGGACTATATTTCCATAATCGATGTGACCCTAAACATTTAAAATAAAAAACATTAACCCTAAATTTGTAAAAGTTACAATATTACCATCTTCCACCAACCCTAAATCTGTTTCTTTAAGGTGTCTTGCTCTGTCTCGCCGGAGTTGGGGACTCTCAACTCCTCAGCTTATCACTCAACATTTCCATTGTTTTCCACCGAAAGACAGCGTGTATCCTCCTAGATTTGAATCACATATAGAGACATAGGAAATCAGACAATAACGTAAAAATGGAACCCAACACCCCCAAAAAAATGAAAGCCAATACAAATTCTCCCGACGGAGCTGCTATCTTTTTCCCTCACTTGCTAAGTATGAAAAATCAAACCAAACAGAGAGTAGAAGAACATAGAACTGTTGGGTATTTAAAGAATTCTCACAAATCCAAGAATTTGGTTTAGAGAGAAAATGCTTTGAATTAAATGACCTGACTAAAAAAATCATTAAATAAATTGGGGATTCTGCTTGGATTCACCTAACTGGGCTTGAATTCGCCAGAACTGTTCACCGGAATCGCTAGATCCGGCTTGGAATCACCGAATCGCCGGAGAGTGAAGTTGAACATATTAACAGGGACTTCCATGTCAATGTGGTTTAGAAATGGGTGAATTTGTTAATTTTTAGTAATTTTAGGGTTTGGTGTGGAGTTAATTTGACGGAGAGTGGCAAATGGGATCCAGAAAAAATAATGTTGATGAAAAAAACTGTTTTTTAAAATAATGGTAAAATAAGACCTTTGGTCAAACGTGAGTGTCAAAAATGGACCTTTTTCCCAAAATGAGAGCTTAAACTTACAATATTTATCTAAACTTTCCTAAGTGAGTAGTATTATTTTGATTATAGTTTGTGACAAACATACACCATTCTCATCAAAAAAAAAAAACACATACCTTTCATTCATGACGATCATAAGCTCGTCACGTATAAAGGAGTGATTGACGTCTTACGTGGTTTCAATTAGCGGCAGTAACAGCATTCATGGTTTGATGTTGTCTTGTAGATATATTAACTGTGTAATTATTACCTATTTTCCAAATTGAAGACTTCAAGGAGCATAAAAATGGGTCAAGGGGAATCGAATCGTTTTCCCATTCAATTTGTCTCTTTATGCACACTTTTTTTTTTGAAACAAACTTTATGAAGATTTTAAATAAACATTAGTTATTTTTTGTTAGATAAATACTTTCACTCACCTAATTGTTGGAACACTAGCTAGTAGACTAAAAGATCTACATCACAACTTTTGCAACAAAATGACATATATTAAAAAAATGAGAGGGAAAGTTTATGAGGGTAAAAGTTGTTGGGAATTGTGTAAATTTAAATGGTTGTTGTTTTTTTGGGTGGTAAAACACACCATTAAAGAGTACTTCTTAAGTCTATTTAGTGATAGATACATATTCCGTTTTAAATATTTCAAAAGATTGATATATTTCGATTTAAGAAATAATCATTTATTAAAAAACCCTATTTTACTTCCATAAAAAACCCTATTCTACATAACTAGTTTACATTTTAAGCTTATATGTATACCTTAATTGATATTTCTCATCATCTTACAAATGAGTAAATTTCGCAGAAGGCCCCACTTTAAGTCTTGATGACCTATTTTCATCTCATTTTAAATATCTGCGTCAATTGAATTCTAGTTTCTGAATTCGTGACCCAATTAAGTCATTTTCGTTCATCCTTCCGTTTTTTTGACAGAATATTGCGAAATGATGAATTTACCATTAATTAATTTCTACAATAAACCTTATTATTTTAAAATTTAATCAATTCTACCCCAAATTTTTACAAACTACACCTTAATATTCTTCATTTAAACAGTTTATCCCTTACCATTTTCAAAACTTTCAAATTAACCCTCAAACTCTCCAAAATCATCACTTTTGTCATCTTCTCCCAACTCTATGTCCACCGAAATGTTGCACCAATTATCTTCCAGACTTGTTCCCTCCACCACCAACCTCATCTCCTCTGGCTCAAAGAACATGGCCGTCAGATTCTCTTAATCACCCGTATCTGGTAACCCGAAATCATCATCCTCTTGCACTGGTCTCCACTCCGTCTCGGACACTGAAGTCTCTCGTTTACCCTCTTCAAGCTCTCTGTTCCACTAGAATCGAAGGACAGAGGTGGGTGATTTGAGAGGCTGCGACTCTTTGCCCGAATTGTACCCGAAAGTTGACTCCGGATTAACTTCGATCTCCGGCAACTGGAAGGGTTTAAGAGGGGGTTTAACGAAATTGGTTAGAGTGTCCCGGCCTTTGATCTTGATGGCGGTGTTGTCGTACACCAGAGCTGCTTCCTTCGCGGTGTCGAACCCCCAACCACCTCCAGTGACCCTAACTCGGGTATCGGATCTCCGCCACCCACTTCCCCCACGACCGTTGACGGACGCCCCTGTATTTGACTTCGCCTGCCGATACTGGCTGTTATTTCTTTGATCTGACAACAGCCCCAACACTACGTGGGGAAGACATTTTTTACTGCGGCCCATACTGCGGTTTGGGCCGCAGTAAGCCCATTTACGCAGTAAATGGCCCAGTTGCTGGCGCAGTAAGATTTACTGCGGACTTGGCCGCAGTAAGGCCACAGTAAATTTGCGCAGTAAGATTTACTGCGGCCTTGGCCGCAGTAAGGCCGCAGTAATTTTTTTTAGGGTTTAAACTCCCATTTCTCTTCATCCGCCGCACAACTCCATTCTTCTTCATCTTCTTCATTCTTCCTCTTCTTCTTCTTCTTCTTCATTTTGTTCTTCCTCTGTTTCTTCTTCTTCTTCTTCTTCTTCTTCTTCTTCTTTAGTTTCTTCTTCTTCGAATTCTTCTTCTTCTTCTGTTTCTTCTTCCTTTTCTTCTTCTTCTTCTTCTTCTTTAAATTCTTCTTCTTTAGTTTCTTCTTCTTCTTCTTCTTCGAATTCTTCTTCTTCTGTTTCTTCTTCCTTTTCTTCTTCTTCTTCTTCTTCTTCTTCTTCTTCTTCTTCTGTTTCTTCTTCTTCTTCTTCTTCTTCTTCTTCTTCTTCTTCTTATGTTTCTTCTTCTTCTTCTTCATTTTCTGGGTTTCATTGGACGAATCTGGATGAACATTCATCCGGATTCGTCCACTTTTTTTTAATTATTCAAACAGGTTACTGCGGCCATGGCCGCAGTGAGACCGTAGTACGTACCGCGGCCGACGCCGCAGTGAGTTCGAAACTGCAAACATTTTAACTGCGGCGTTCACTGCGGCCGTCGCCGCAGTTGGTACCACGGGCCAACTGCGCAATGGGCCGCAGTGAGGCCTGTCTTCTCTACGTAGTGCAAACCCGAATCCGAAGCATCGTAGTCCGCAATGAGGTGTTCAAGACGACAAAGGTGGGAGTTGGGAGACTATGACAAAGGTGATGATTTTGGGGAGTTTGAGGATTAATTTGTAAGTTCTGAAAACGTTAGGGCTGAACTGTTTAAGTGAAGAATATTAATATGTCGTTTGTAAAAATTTGGGGTAGAATTGATTAAATTTTAAAATAAGTAGATTTATTGTAGAAATTAATTAAGGGTAAATTCGTCATTTCGCAATATTCCGTCAAATAAAACGGAATGGATGGAAGGAAATGACCTAATTTGGTTAAGAATTCAAAAACTGGGATTCGATTGACACAAATACTTAAAATGGGACCGTTCGGGAAATTTACTCTCTTACAAATAGTACTCTTTTTCCCATTTTAATCATCTTGTACTCTCTCCATCTTATACTATTAATTATCTCTTTTCATTCATAAATGTATGGATAATGGGACAATTAATTTGAGATATATATAGAGAGAATATAAAGGATAGTGGCTCATCATAAACCTCGTAGCTAATTACAATAGTGACAGATCTACTATTATGTATTAATACAGGATAACTGCATTAATTGCACACAAAAAAACGAAACTCGCTTCCTGGTTAAGCCACATGTTCTCCACCTCAGCTCCACATCAGATTTGGAGTTTTTTTTTATCCCATAAGGTAACAACTGAATATGGTAACTTCCAAAATTTTTAATTGTAGTTAAGGCAAACATTTAATCACTCTCATTTGTTTTCTCATATGTAATTAAAATAATTAAAACACCCACAATCAAAAAATAATTAAAACACACTTTTACAACATTTGATTACTCCGCTCTCTCTCATCTTCATCCGTTTATTTCCTGCCATCACCGAAACATGAAGAAACCTTTCATCCTGAGTCCTCCACAATGCTAAGTGCTCGATTTGAGTATCGGTGCGGACTCGACAGTTGGAGGCATGCGAATCGATGGTGCGACAATGACACTTGGCGGGAGGGGATGAATCGATGCCGAAGATCATCGTTTATTCCAGATCTGAACGTCTTAGGTTGCAAGGGGACTGCTTGTCAGGCTTAGTGGCGGGATGAATTATGACTTCACATTTTCAGATCTAATAGTGAATTTATGTTAGCAGGCCCTTCCTCTTCGTTCTTTTTATTTTTTTATTTTTAAATAAAATATATGATTATTGTGTTCTGAGTGATTAACAAATTTCTCTCCACCCAATTGCTGAGCAAATAATGATCAACCAAGTACGAAAGGTAATTCTAAGAGAGTCTTATTCATTATCTGTTCCCACATCTTCCTTCAGTGTCTTATAGTCATCAAAAGAATTGGTGAATTTTTTCAATTAATATTAACGGTGAAGCACAAAAAAAATTATGCTATCAAACAGGATGAAGATTTTGCAGCAACACTAGCAGCAAGCAAGGGTAATAAATTTTGCATACTGGCGCTGATTGGGTGAGTATACACAATTGTGCATACAGAAAAATTCGGTTACCTTTGTTGCTCGAGGTCTAGGTTTTAGGATAAATTACAGTTGTCCTTTAGGCTTCATTTGATGAGTGGATTTGAGCATATTTGAAATTTTTTAAGACAGGTGTGGAAAAATACATTTCTGCAAAGACTTGAATGAAGTTCCTAAAAAGGTTACACTGATGTGTCATTTCTAGCATAAGTTGTTGTGGAGAGAGCACTCACTATGGACATGTTTGCAGTAACACTTTTAAAAGAAAATTATGGTGCTAACATTTGTTTATTTGTATGTTTGATTACTCATATCTTCCCTTTTCATGTCATTTGTTTGCAGTAATTAATTTGATTGAAGGGGTAGATGTCCAAGTCATTAAAGAAAGAATTAGTAAATACCAAGAAGAAAATGCTGAGTAGAGAATGATCAACCAAACACGAAAGGTAATTCTAAGAGACTCTTATTCATTACCGTTAATCGTGCGAATTTCTCCATCTGGTTTCCGATCTCTT
The DNA here is from genome assembly GCA_024586325.1 of Stellera chamaejasme. NCBI lineage: Eukaryota > Viridiplantae > Streptophyta > Magnoliopsida > Malvales > Thymelaeaceae > Stellera > Stellera chamaejasme. The sequence goes on from CM044987.1 coordinate 42,468,175, forward strand.
TCATGTTCTTTTAGTCGCCAGTGGGGACAATCATGGTGAGGTGGAGATGCGGCGTTTCGTCGAATCAAGTAACAAGCGCTTCGAGCAGTCATTTACTATGAACAAAAAGTGTAAGTTATGTCAACGATATGATGCTTGGACTTGATGTCGAAAGCTTCCAATATGGCCCCAGATGGTCAAAATTGGTCCACGGGATGACCACCCGTGACGTGGTCGAGTTAGAGATGAGTGACAAAACAAATTAAATCATGAGAGAGAGAACTGATATATTTTCTTGGATGAAAGATAGAAGTGGTATAAATGTCATTATTCAAATAATAAAATTAACTCAAAACTTTTAAAAGTGAAGTAATTTTTCATAAATCTAAGCCAAATTTTTTTAAAAATAACTAAATTTCTATAAATTTATTAGACCGGATATATTGTTATTTAATACATTAAAATTTTTGATAATTATTAATTCAGTGAATCCGTGACGAAGTCGGGTATTAGAACTAGTTTGTTTCTAATCACTCAAAACATTAGTGGTAGTTATTTAACTAAAAAAGAAATTGCTAAAATGGTTTCTAAACTGGAAATTTTGGTAGCCAAATTGAGAATTTGGACAGTAGGCACTTAAGTGATGGATGGATCAATATTGCGTCCACGTAACGTACAATAGAATGGGGTTGGTTGTTGGGTAACCACTACCAACTTAAATGAAGAGGTTCTAATTCTAAGTTTTCCAACGGGCCAATATTGGGCCATCTCATCCACTGGTGGTGGTGGTGGGTTTAATTGTTCAATACTAGCTCAATTTATTGCTTATATATATACACTCACTTCGTTCAAAAGTAATGCAACATTTGATTTTAAATATCAAATTAATTTTAATTTATTTATATTATTTCTTAATTGAAAAAAGATCAAAAAAAATATTTGTAAAGTTAAGATATCAAAATTTTAATTGTATGTAAAAGTTTTAAATTTATAATTTGAATTGATAGAAAAATAAAATCATAAATTAAATGTTGAAAAATAAGTGTTGCATTGCTTTTGAGATGAATGGAGTATATATATATACACACACGGTCACAGTCATATTCTGTAATGGAGTATTGAATAAACTCTTATGTAAATAATTTATTAATCCCCATTTACACTTGGAAGTATGAACGAATGAAGTAATGTCTTGAGAAAATTTCGAAATGCTAAAAAAATGTAATATATTCCTCTATATGTCTAGGGAAAATGCTATATAGTATTTGTATTGATGTAAAAGGACAAAATAATGGTACTCCTTTTGGATCTTTTTTTTATTGAAATAAATGGTTTTAACATGAAAATTAAGGTCAGTGTAGAATTGATAAATTTTGAAATATATTTACTCCTTTTCCACAGAAAATGAGAGGGTAAAGCCAAAAACTACAAACTCAAAAAATGGTAAAATAGTAAAGTTAAAGAGTAAAAATTACAATAAAAGAAAATGTTTCAATTTTAAGAAAAATGTATCCATAAAAAAATGGACAAAAGGAGTATAACGTAAGATACTAAAAGGAAAATTATTTTTTTATAATAGATCCCTCCATTCTAAAACAAGTGATCCATTAGTTTTCGACATTCCTTTTACTTCAATATTTTGGCATAAAAGTTAAATACATTTACATGTAAATACTAAATCGACGTTTTTAGTTTTAAAATATATCAAAGTAATTAAGTGTAATAGAGTATAAGTTTTTATTGTCTAAAAATGAAACGTAAAATTGATTTTAAAACTTCCCATATATATAAAAAGTTAGGTAACAATTTGGTTAAGAGGTCAGCAAACAAAGTGGTCCTCTATGGACTTGGTTTTTTATTATGTGTAAAAAAAAGAAAAAGACTTTTTGGAGTAACATGTAGCTAGCTCATGCATGCAACTTGCATATCCAACCATTTTCGCATGCATAAAGATTACTTTTTCATTCACATGAAAAGTCTCTCTAGCTACCAGGTGGTTGTCTAGTTGAGAAAGAGACTCATAGTTTGGGAATAAATATTTATAGGTTATCATGCATCATTATCTATGCAAAATTTCAACATATATACGCAGTGTCGTTTCCTCACATTTTATGGCCCTAGACAAAATAAACAAAAAATGAGTCCCTACACAAAATGAAAATAAGAACATTTTTCTTTCAACATCCGTCAACGTTGTTAATCATCTAAAAATCTCCTCACCTCTTATCACCTACAAAGAAAAACCACAAAATAAACCACAAAAACGGTTTTACGAAAGATTACAGGACATTACAGACGCAAAATCATTAATGATAAAACATCAACATCAATGTTTTTTAATAAATTATTCTCAATTGATAATATTTAGCCTCTTTAATGATCTTAATGATAGCACTTTTAACATTATGGGCCAAAAAGGAAATCAACACATTTTGAATATTATGCCTAAGATAATGATAATGAATTTCACTATTTTGAATGCGTTTAACATGATCTTGCATTATAACTTCAAATTCAGCTATCATTTCAATCAATCCCATAAAATTAACATTGCCATATTGGTAGAGTTTGTCATTGGATCCTTGAAAAGCCAAGTTATGTTTAGCAAGACTTTTTTTACACCATAAAATATTCTAACAAAACTTGTCTCCAACGCTCCTCTCTCATGATCTCTTATTGCAAACTTTTATCGATTGTTTATTTTTATCCAACCTTTTCTCGCTTCATTCCAAGTATTCATATTAGGGGCTTCAAACCTCGGGGATGGATAAAAACTTTTGGTGAATTTTTACTTATTCATGGTGAGAAATAAAATTGCACCTCTTATCCCCCTCAAACCAGAAAACGGGAGTTGACAAGTGGGCAAGGGCGAGAAGCAGGTAGGGAGGGAGCAGACAAGTGGGGAGGAGGGGTTGGAGGGCAAAACGTCAGGCAGGGGGGCTGGTCAAAGGGGTGGGTCCCGCCGAAATTAACGTTTCACCGTGATTTTGGCAAAATCACACCTGTCGTGAATCACTTACCATCCGAAAAAATTAGAAATCACAGTGAATTTTGGGTCTGAAAAATTGTGATGATTCATCACAATTGCACAAACTTTGAAACCCCCTATTATTCATATGCTCTACACTCGCTTTTCATGTTTTTAGCCTCTCGCTAATATGCTTCCAATCACATAAACCCTCATTTGCTAACAAACTTGATTACTAGCGATTTGAACAATTTACAGGAAAAACAAAACACTTTGTCAACACTTTTAGAATAGATTAACCACTTTCTATCACTAATCTCACCAATAGTCAATTTTCGAGAAAAATAGGAATAAGAAAATTGTCTATTATTATCATCCAAGGGAAAATCAAGATTCAATTCTCTAATAGGCCCCTTTTCTATTATAATGTCTTTTGATTTATTATCATGATTCTCCCAATTCTTAGGAGAAAAAAAATCTAAAAATGAAATAGTTTCATCTTCATGAACACCAAGATTTTTGTTGTTGGGCACATCTTCCACATCAATAACCTCATTTGCATTATTGATTTCAGCATTCTCATTGACATCATTATGCAAGAATTCATTGTCATTCACATCATTATCCAAATGCTCATTCTCATTGACCTCATTATGAAAGAATACATTATCATTCACATCGTTATTAAAATTTCTCAAGAGTTCCTTGTTGCGATTTTCAACACTCTTCTTCTCATTTTTCCCTTTTTCTTTTTTCGCATCCAAAACAAATGCTTTTTAGGCAACATAGTTAAACATAAAGCTAAAACATTCAGACAAACGTTTGAGACTAACGATTGAGAATCAAAGCTGAAACTAACATAAAGCTAAAACATCTGGTCATCCATACAAAAGCCAAATGAAAAAGACCCAAGAAGCCATAAAAAGGAACTTCAATCTGTTGTTCTGCTTCCTCAAATATCCAACTCTTGCTTCCACAACTTCAATGTTGTTTTTCTTCTTCTTCTCAAACAGTTCTCTCTTCTCCGCTTCTCCGGCTTCTACAACAGATGAATGAATCAAACCCTTACTGCTACCCTCCACACATTCATTCATGCAACTCATCTTCTCCAATAGTCCTCTCCTCTCAAACCCTCGGCCGTTTGTAACAGGTGAATGCCTTTGTAATGCATCCAATTTCTTCACAAGCCCATAAATTATCACTCTCAAACGCTCTGGAGTTGGACCATCAAGCCACTTACGAAACCCACAGAACCCGTAACTCTGAAAAAGGAAAAATAAACTTTCAGATCTATACAGGAAACCCATAACAGATCCGCGTACCTGTAACATGAAACCCACTTACCCCATAGTTCGAACATCCAAAGAATCGTTTGCCAGCGTCATCCCTCGACCACGACATGCGCAACAAAGCTTTGACCCCGCATTTGCACATGGGTACATCCTCCGGCCTCATCTCTGCCGCCGAACTGAAACTTGAGCTCGACATCTTCACCGATTCGAACTATTGTGCGTTATCTCGATCCTTGATTATACAAAATCACAAAGGACTGAAACTTGACCTAGATCTGGGTCTTATATGAAATTAGCGAAGCGCCTCCAACTCAATAATGCCTAATCAGCACAATCCTGCCACGTACCAGGGGTGATTTGGTCCACATATAACCAATAACATGTCACGTCAACATCAAACGGCCATGCCACGTCAACGTCAAACGGCCGAACTGATGGCAAATGTCGAAAAAGGACCACGGATAAACAAAAAGTTAAAAAACAAGACTTTAATGGTACAAAAAGTTAAAACAGGATCGCAGTGGTACAATAATTAAAGTTACAGGACCATGGGTGCATTTTACCCTATATTCTTGTTCTTTGGGTGGTTAAAGCTCTTTAAACTGGTTCCCAAACATCATAAAATGACAGAAGCTTGTGTTTAATTCAAATATTCATGATAAATAATTTATGTAAAACTTCTTAAAAAATATATCTAGAGACTTTAAGAATATTTTTATATACATATTTTAAAAAAAAAATTCAACAAATTATTCATTTTAAAAATTTGCGTCAAACATATAAGCTTAAAAGTAAAATTGTGTGGAAATGAATTTTCCTGCAATGCGAAGGACAAGGTGATTAGGAAGTCGGTTGAAGATTAGGGGGTTTCAAACATAGGAAGTGAACAAAAATTTTTTAGGTGAAAAACTGAGTGAATTGGAGGTGAGTGAGAAAAGTGAAAATAAGAGGGTTAAGTTTGAGGGCCCCGTGAACTAGAAGTTGCGCACGTGTGAATTCACCACAATTGGCGTTTCCCGCGTCAACTTTCCTTCCTTTTTACGCAACTCCTTTTTTGCGCAAAATTCATCTTTCCCTTTATCTCTCTTGCTTCTCTGTCATATCTAAGTTCTTCTTGAGTGAGTTTTGGCATGTGCACAACTTGTGCGCAAGCCTGGGCGTTGTGCACAAGCCTGTGCACAACCTCAAGCGCAAGCTCGTGCGTGCACAAGCTCTGCACAACCTGCGCAAGCTGCTGCGCACAAGCGCACAAGTCTGCGCACAACCTCGTGCGCAAGCTCGCAACTGCGCACAAGCTCGTGCACAACCTGTGCGCAAGCTGTGCGCTGCGCACAAGCTCGCACAACCTGTGCGCAAGCTCGTGCGCGCAGACAAGCTCTGCACAACCTGTGCGCAAGCTTTGTCGCGCCGCGCACAAGCTCGCGCACAACCTCGTACAATTGGTAGGCGATTCGACCGTGTTCAATCTGAAAGAGATGAATTCGACCTAACCCATCGACAAATTCGACCGTATTCAACTGGGAAGAGATGAATTCAGGGAGATATGGCGCTACACACCTCGTACAATTGGTAGGAAGACGACGACGAAGAAGACATGACCTTGCTACGCACATACCTCGTACAAGGCGATGACGACGACGATGGTGGCGAAGTGCAGAAAGGTGAATAAGGGGTGAAGAGTGGTGAAAAAGGGCGTTCACTTTCGCGCAAATAAGCAGAGGTCCGCGCGAAGGGAGGAGAACTCACCTCAGCTCTTCACGTGGATAAGAAGGGAGTGAACAACGGCTTGTTCACGCGTTTTTGTTTATGTTTGAAGCCCCCTATTGTAGTTATGTCTTGTGTTGTGTGGAAGTGGAAATGAATTAAGAGAGTGTTTGGTTCAAGGATTTTAGGAATATAGATTTTGAAAATCTCATGAATCCATGGAATTCTGTGTTTGGTTCATTTTAGAAAATAATTCTCCATCATTCTCAAAATCCTTGGATTTCTCATCCTTCACAAATTATTGGATTCAAAATACCACCTATAAGCATGGTATTCTTAGAATCCATAGAATTGTTATGTTCTAAAAATTAGAACAATGACATCAAGTTTTATATATTTACACATTTAGTCCCTAATCTTTTAAAAAAATTTACGAAATGGTCCCTAAAAATTACTCATTTAGTCCCCGAACTTTTGTAAATTTTACAAAATGATCCCCAAAAATTACACATTTAGTCCCCGAACTTTTATAAATTTTACAAAATGGTCACTAAAAATCACATGTTTAGTCCATAAACTTTTATAAAAGTTACAAAATGGTCCCTTTAAAATCTATATTCTTAGAATTCATCAACCAAACACAAGATTATGAGAATATACACTTCTATTTTCCATCATTGATACTTTCTATATTTTCACAATCACGGATTCTTAGAATCCGCGAACCAAACGCCCTCTAATTTCATGCAAAAATCCTTTTTTTTTCCACTACAGTTATAATCAGGAATGTAGAGTGATGGACTTCTTTCACCTAACTGCATACAAAGTTCAATTATATTTTAATGCGCATAGCAATGATCGTACAATATATATATATATATATATATATATATATATATATATATATATATATATATATATATATATATATATATATATATATATATATGTGTGTGTCTGTAGTGTGTCTGTAGTGTGTGTGTGGCACTGCATATCTTGAAAAGCCCACTTTCCCTAACCCACCCACACAAGTCTAAACCAAATGGGTCCATCTTAAATGTATTTTAATGGGTTCATGAATATAATTAGCCTTTAATCAATATTGAAAAGTATAGTTGGTGAATCCCCTCATTTTTCAAAAAAATATAAGTACTTTTATCGCAATCTTGGCCGGCGGAGTAACAGAGCACGGTGGCGCTACCACCGTACGTGCAGTGACAAATCTTTAATTGCGCCTCCAGTATTTAACGGAATATTTTCTTATTTAACGGAATATTCCTTCATACCCTTCAAGTATTTTTCTTGCACATTTACTCAACGAAAGTCTTTACTGTGCACTTTTTAATTAGAAATGAGTAGTTAAAACATGCTGATAAAAAGATCAATGGATAAATCGTATTTTTTCGACCTAGTTAAATAGTTGCACATATACAAGTTTTAATCATGCTTTACTTTTAAGGGAAATTTACAATTAACTCGAAGTACAATGAAATCTAGAGTAATTTACTCCATCTATTTCCATAAATCTGTAATAAAAAAAATCTCTTAAGATATGATGAAGACTACAATTGCCCTTAACATGATGGCAGTATATATATCAGTGCCTAGGATTTGGTCTTTGGTGATGTTGTACTTTGGTGATGTAATTGTTTTCTGTGTTGGACAAGAGCGACCCTTCTCACTTTCATGATCTGGTTGCAATTCAAGGGCCGGATTGGAGCTTTAAGAGAAAAGAAAAATTGGACTCCCTATCAAAATTATATTTACTTAATCGTTTACTTTTAAAATATATATGTCATAATATAACAATAAAATTTTAAATAATAATAAAATGCTATAATGTTTGAAACAAAAATATGAAAATTACAAATATTATTATTTGTTTTTTCTATGTATATCTTAGTTTTTTTAGGATCCCTTAAAATTGAAGATCCAAAGCATAAGGCTCATCGACTTGTAGCCATGGCCCATGGCTGGTTATGTGTAATTCTTAAATGAGGAACTCCGGTAAATATTTTCTTAATTCTTTTACTCAAATCACCACACATAATGATTAAGTAGAAGTGAAATATGGTAAACTAAAACTTGTAAATATTTTATAGATAAATTAAATCTAAGTTTCTTTGCAAGAATAAAAATCTAAGGAGCTCATTCTTTGTGGCACAAGTAGATTTAGGTACATCTACTAGAAATACGAACAAGAGCTAATTAATCACAGCCAAACTCAATAAAAAACAAACTTAATTGGAACGGCAGATCAGATCAACCAAACTGTTACTTGGCCCCTTCTTCACATGTGGTTGGGTACATTACATATCGTCGGCTCCCTCAAACTTTAACGGTTTTTTGGGATTTAAATAAATTTTCGGTTTATTCATTTTATTTTCGAAAATCTTGATTCTCGAGATTTAGTGAAATCTTTAATTACTCCCTTTGATCATTTATCGTCAGTTGACTGTTAAAGATTTTAGGTGTAATTACACTAACTATACTCCAAAATAGTCAAGGGATAGCCTGGACTCATATGCATCGCAGCGGCATCTTCTTGTCTACATCGTTGCGACCTGAGCTCATCCGTGTTGCGACAATGACCAGGCGATAATGACGGTTAGCAATGGTGGACGGTTGGGGAGAGAGAAATGAGAGATCCAAAATAATAAAGTTAAGAGTGTTGGGATTAGAAATATTCGTGACAATAGAAATAGTTAGACTTAAAATTCTTAAAGATCAACTAACAATATCAATAATCAAATAGAGTAAGAGAAGATTTCACTAAAACTTAGGAACTACTGAAGATTTTTTAAAATAGAGATGACAAATCGAAGATTTCACTAAATCTTGGAAGTTTGTTTTGTAATTTACCCCGACTTAAACGTACACAAGAACATTGCCTGCCTTTGTTCCACGTGCCATGTTTTAGAACAGCCACGGTGTCTCCCTCGGATACCCTTTAAATTTGGACTACAATAATGCAAGGTAGATCTGCGACTCTGTATAGCTCTTGTGAAGTACTCGAATTGTTTTTCCCTCTTGTCACGTTACTTGCATTGCACCGCTATATATCAACCTATGAAGAACCACCTAGATTTGTCTATGCTTTCATTCTCAAATAATACACACACATAATATATTCACGTTCCTTAACTTTAATTATTATACTATTAAGGTTATGTTTTAATTTTTTATACTAATTAAGTCCTGTTTTTTATTTTTTTGTTACTTTAAGGTCTTTTTCCGTCCATTAACTGTTACTTTTTACGAATTTGAGGGAAAAATGATCAAATGAGCAACTCAATTATTTAAAAATGTTTATTTATCTCCCAAATTTAAAACTTAAACATTTAAGCACCCACAAAAGTTTTAAACTTAACACTTTAACCCAAATATTTTAATTAAGTCCAACAACACCAAGACACCGTCGGGCCGTCGCCGCCGCTACCGGCCAGCCGCCGCCGACCACCGTCGAAAAATGTCGGAAACGCAAAAAACAATAGCCGATAACGTAGATCGGGGCCTAGGACCGCCGGATTCCGGCCCAGGGCTGCCGAATCGCGACCTAGGACCGCCGGATCCCGGCCCAAGGCCTACGATTCGCGGCCCCGGGCCTACGATTCGCAACCTGGGCTCACGATTTTCCGGCCTTGGGTCGCAATCTGGCGGCCCTAAGCCGCGATTCAGCGGCCCTAGGCCAGGATCAGGCGGTTTTAGGCCCCGATCTATGTTAACGGCTATTTTTTTGCGTTTCCGGCATTTTTTGGCGGTTTTCGGCAATGGCGGCGGCCCGACGATGGCTAGGTGTTGTTGGACTTAATTAAAACATTTGGGTTAAAGTGTTAAGTTTAAAACTGTTGGGGGTGCTTAAATGGTTAAGTTTAAAATTTGGGTGTAAATAAACTTTTTTTAAAACAATTGAGTTGCTCGTTTGATCTTTTTTCTCTCAAATCTGTTAAAGTTAATGGTTAATGGACGGAAAATGACTTTAAAGTAACAAAAAGTTAAAAAATAGGACTTTATTAGTACAAAAAGTTAACAGGACCTTTGTGATACAATAATTAAAGTTATAGGATCATGGGTGTACTTTACCCTATATATATTATATATATATAATGGCCATCATACCCAATCAAGCCAGATACTAAAACTCAGAAAGGCCCAAAAGACCTAGCAAAATGCTAAGTCAGTAGCCCAGAATAAAAGTCTCATTAAAACTCGAATAACTAATAACTCGAACAAGCCAAAGACATTCGGGCTCGACTCGAACTCGATCAAGCTCGTTAGGCTCGCGAGCTCGGTTAGGCTCGATTCGGCCCTAACACTGAGTAAACGAGTTAGAGCTCGTTAGGCTCGCGAGCACGGTTAGGCTCGATTTGGCCCCAACACTGAGTAAACGAGCTCGAGCTTGGCTCGATGGTTTGTGAAGGGTAGTATCATAATTTTAGACGAACTCGTTAAGGCTCGTGAACCCTTACGAGCCGAACGTTTCGAGCTCGAGCTCGGCTCGTTTATTATTCGAGCCTCAAAACCGGCTCATGAGGCTTGGCTCGTTAGGCTCGTTAAAGCTCGAGCTCGGCTCGGCTCGAATCGTTTCACACCCCTAGCCGCCACAGCGCCGCCACCAATATATATATATATATATATATATATATATATATATATCAACAATTGCTAGGGTTGAGTGGTAAATGGCTCATCATTTCTTAAACAATATTGAGTTCTTGTGTATGAAGAAAATACTGTTGTACCTCTCGAAAAGATCCAATAATACTCGATTCCAGTTAAATTGGATAAATTGTTGTTCGAAAAAAAGAAACACAGACATATATACACGTATATGTAGCTTTTTATTGTTTCCCTTATTCATAAAAAAAATAGATTAATGGACCTGAAACTTCCTAAGTATAGATTCATTGTGTCATCAACGAATAGAAACTCCCGTTGATGAAGAAGTGTTTACAAACTTTACATGGCTAAGTGTTAATTTTTCAAACAAGAGGAGTGAACTGCATGTTTAACAAAACTTTGGGTGGTTGGCAATTTATGTAAATTTTGGCTAATGTATAACGTCTCTCTGCAAAAGGAGCAAGCTACCCGCTCGCAGGACTCCCAATTCCATCCACTCCTCCGAAACGTCGTCGTTTCGTCGCCTCCATGCATACACAAATACGTTGACCGTATAAAAAAACGTATATTGTCTCCGGTATATCTAATCTACTCATCCCAATTTCCGTCTTAAAACAAACAGCGTCGTCACCTTCTCGCTCCAGATTCTCGTTTCCTCCGTCTCACATTCCCCCATACTCACTGACACGTCTAAACCCAGGATATATTTTCGTCTCTATTTTCGAAAAGGTTCTCCATTTATGTTTGAAGCAGTAGAAAGAAGGAAAATAAAAGATTTTCCCGTTTTGGGGTTGTTCTGTTTCAAGCTTCGTTAATGGGTCGGTCTTGAAGATGAAGATTACTGGGAAGCCGAGGTTACCAGAGCCATTTCCGAGTAGGAATCCGTCGGACGCAGATCTCAGACCATTTACAAGGAGGAAGACCAGGAATCGTAGCTTGACCCGAGTGAGTCGGGTCGGAAGGCGGAGTAGACCCGAGACGCCATTGCTTCGATGGAAGATCGATGATAAGGAAGGGGATAGAGGGAGGAGCGTCGCTGCTGAGGTGGAGGAGGGAAACAGCTGCCGGAAAGGTGGCCGTCGGCGTCAGAAGAAGGATGCCCCGGCAGTTTCGGCCAGGAGACTTGCCGCAGGACTGTGGCGGCTGCAGGTTCCGGACCCTGTTCCGGGTCATGACAAAGAGCGGAGGAGAAGAGACCAGTCAGGGTTTCAGGTAATATTTTTTCTGGATTTTGGAGAATCTGCTTTGTAAGGGATTTCCTTTTCTAGGACAACACTTTCTAAGTAAATTTTCTGATGCATTGTTCAGCCTCTGTTGCTTAATATTCAAGTTTATTCAGTTGTAAATGATGCTGATCTTTGTAGCTTTATCATTGCTCTTACTTTCTATGGTTTCTTTTGCTGATACTTTCTCTTATTTTCTTTTACCTGGCTTAGGCTTGAGAAAGTAACAATCTTTAGTTATTTCTAGCTGAATGAGTTGATTGGACTTATAATTCTTTTTTTTTTTGTTTGGCATGGTCAATAATCTCCATTTCAGCTTATGGTATAAACAGTGTTAAATCTTCCGATTTTTGCATCTTCCTTCGGCCTGATTTGCCATCTCATTGTTCTGTTGATTTAGAATGAAGATCACAAGATTGAGATTGGATGATTTTGGAGATGATGGGGTGACATACACCAGAGGAGACATGTATTGGAACTCATTCATTTGTTCTGTTGTTTGCAGTCTGGTGGCAGACATGATGGCTTGGATCTGCCATTCCTCTATCATCACAGTGACAGGATCAATGGTACAGAAGTGAAGGATTCTTTTCAGAACCCTAAATCTACTTGTGGCACAAAGAATGGACTTCTGCATAAGGTATGCTGTCATGACATCAACATGTAATGGACCTTGGTTGATCATGACCCCCCATTAAGTTGGAGAATGCTTATGAGTGCAACATGGATTTTATTATTTGCTGTTGATTTGGAAAACGTCCATTGGATTAAGTCTTTTATGTAATTTAAATTTAGAATTCATTCTCGATTTAAATGATTTACTCTTCTTAAACCTATGTATATCAAGTTTTAGGGTATATTGCAAAAAACATACTATCATATACGGGTATTTAGTTGGACTTGAGTTATTGACTTAAGCCATTTGCTTAAGCCCATCCAAATTAGTCCTAAAATTTCTGTGCTTTAGTATTTTGATCCATCCTTTCCCATTAGGTAATAAGTGAAATACTTTTGCCTGGTGGAGGGGATGGGGGTGGGTGCACTCTTTTCTTTTGTCTATTTTTTTGAACAGCAATAATAAATTCATTAATATAGGAAAATAATACACCATAATCCCAAAAGAGTAATTTGGGAAAATTACACCTTAATCCCACCAACAAAAATATAAACCCTTTAATTCTAAAGATAATACTCTTTCAGCTACATCAGAACCAAGATGCAAACTGAATCAACTGTTTCACCCCAAAACCAATACTTTGAAGCCAAAAGCACCAAGCCACCCAAAATATTTAATCTTTGACACTCCATTGAAGCTTTTTACCTCTTTTTATTATTATTATTATTATTATTTAAATTTCACATTATGAGCTCCATCAAATTTATCAATTTCACCTTTCTTGTCTCTGTTTTTGTAATTTCGATGAAGTCATACTTTGCGGTGCATTTATCATCTCTCCAAAACTGCTTTGCTTTCTTAGGTAGAGCCGTCAATACAGTTTGCAAATTCAGCAATGGAGGGAGCAACAAAGTGGGATCCAGTCTGCTTGAAAACAACAAATGAAGCACGCCACATGTACAATAGCATGAGGAGGATTGACCAACAAGTTAGTGCTGTATCAATAGTCTCCACACTTGAAGCCGAGCTAGAGCTGGCTCAAACTCGCATCGAGGAGCTTGAGGCTGAGCGTCGATCATCGAAGAAGAAGATTGAGCACTTCCTGAGAAAAGTTAGCGAGGAACGAGCTGCATGGAGGAGCAGAGAGCATGAAAAAATTCGTGCATTTATCGATGATATAAAGGCCGACTTAAATAGAGAGAAGAAAAACCGACAGAGGCTTGACATTGTCAATTCCAAACTGGTTAATGAGTTGGCTGATGTCAAACTGTCAGGAAAACGTTACTTGCAGGAGTATGAAAAGGAAAGGAAAGCCAGAGAATTAATTGAGGAAGTTTGTGATGAGCTTGCAAAAGAAATGGGAGAGGACAAAGCTGAGGTTGAAGAACTACGGAGAGAATCCATGAAGCTGAGGGGGGAAGTAGATGACGAAAGAAAGATGCTGCAGATGGCTGAAGTTTGGCGTGAAGAACGTGTCCAAATGAAGCTGGTCGATGCGAAATTAGCACTTGAACAAAAATACTCACAGATGAATAAGCTTGTTTCAGATTTAGAAACTTATCTGAGGACAAGTAATGTTGATATCAATGACAGTGGAAGGAGAGAAGCGGAGTTACTCCTTCAAGCTGCTGCTTCAGTTAATATCCAAGAGATCAGGGAATTTAAGTATGAGCCTGCTGATCCTGATGACATATTCTCTGCATTTGAAGATGTTATGGGTGAAGCAAATGAGACGGGAGCTGAAGCACGTAGTTGTTACAGTCCTGATGTCAACGAGAACATCAAAGATGGTATTAAGCAACATCCCAAGTTTTATGGTGATCAGAATGATTTCATGGAAGATGATGAGAGTGGATGGGAAACTGTGAGTCATCTTGAAGACCAAGGTTCGAGTTATTCACCCGAGGGAAGTGCTGCATCTGTGAACAACAATCACTGGGATGGCAACTTATCAGGGAGTGAAACTCCAGCTACAGAAATCAGTGAAGTTTGTTCAGCTTCCAGTAGACAGCCAAAGAAGGCATCTTCTATAGGAAGGATATGGAAATCAGGTCCTGCAAACTACAAGATATTTTCGCAAGCTAACGGTAGGCTTTCGAATGCAAGGAAGTCTAATGGTGTCCTCATGTCACCTGAACAAGGGTCAGCTCATGGTGGTTTCAGCCCTGCTTACCTAGCAGGGCATTGGAGTTCCCCGGACTCAGGTCATCTACAAGGCATGAAGGGTTGCATTGAATGGCCTCGCGGCACACAGAAACACAGTCTGAAGTCAAAACTTCTGGAGGCAAGGATTGAAAGTCAGAAGGTGCAACTGAAACATGTTCTTAAACAGAAGATGTGAAATGATGGAAGTAGAGATGAGTTCTTGTTAAACCCCATAGTTGAAACTGAGAAGAAACTAGTGATGCAAAGTAGTTCACTTGTCAAGCAGAGGGCAACTGTTCTGCTAAATCTTGTTGGCAGAAGCTGCAGAAGCTTCCCAAAGATGAGGCATGAAAAGTTAGTTCTATATGGTTCAACATGAGCTCAGCTCCATTCATTTCTAGTTGTAATTTATCCATTTAGGTCGAGGAATAGATATCCTCTGTAATTTTTGCAACGAAATTGTGCAATTTGTAGTGTTCCAAAAGGATGAAATTCCGCTAGATCTTCTATTTTTCCTTCATATGGAAAATAGTGATGAGGAAGCTCATCATTTTTAGGTTGTTGGAACACAACTGATATACTATGTATGGGTAAATCACAGGTACTTTTTTATTTTATTATTATTTTAATACAAAGGGATATGGGGATACCGGAGACTCGAACTCGAAATCTCTACAAATATCCTCAAGAGTATGACCACTGGGCAAATCTTTTTTTATTTTAGGAAGTTTCTAGTGTTTTACAATGTTCACACATTAATTTACCATGTTGCAACTTACAAAAATTTCAATTCTTGACCAATTTCTCATTCACTAAAATACATTCCCCTCACCTCTGTCATGATAAAAGCAAATATCGGAGTACACTGACTTGATCTTAGTGAATGTGCCAGACAAATGCTTCAATCCTTTAAAAATGGAGGGACAAGTATCCAATATCTGAACTGATATGTCCATGAAAGCAGTAAATTTGTGTTCTTATTTGTTACAACATTCATCATCATACATGATAAAACATGAGGTACATGCTATATGATTGGGTGTCCATCAATTTACTGTGTTTTTGACCTTATCAGTATGCTTGCAAATGAAGAAATGATCCTGTTTTTGCACGGAGTACTCCATCATTTGTATTCTTGAAAGTTGACATGGCCAGTAGCTTGAGCATGTTCCACAGCCTCCTATCATTTGGAAAAAGAAACCTTTTCAGTAACTTAATGAACAAGCAAGGATCCACGTTTACATATATCAGCAAATGGCAAGAAAGTTCAGACAAATCTTTGTACCTTCTGCCCAATTACTCCTATTTGACACACCCCACATCGCAACGTGAAGCTGGCGGTGTCTGTAAAACTCCTTTTCCTGGAAAACAGTTTGTTCAGATGGGAATCTAAGAATCATAGTAACCAACTCATGGGATAATATGTGAGAATTTCAAGTTATGACTGGCTCATCATTGAGAACTAGAGATGTGTGAGTGAGACCAGGTTAAAGCACTACCTCTGTTGCTCCTTGACAAGATTCAATGCAAGGCCTTCAACAAGACCGATGGTTCTATCCTTCTGTACTGGAAATATAGTCTGATCGAACTCCTCAGGTGCCTCCTCGAAAGGAGACATCTGTGACGAAAATGGAAAAAGGACAGATTATAAAAGCTGAATAATAGGATGAGGGTGGGAAAGAATGACTTCTGTTACAAACTTCTGATGCAAAACCTACATTTTAAAAGACTTGAATGTGTTCAAGAGGAAAGACTGGTGTGCCTTTTTGCAGCTTCAAAAAGATATGAGAACAAATATGGATAATAAATTATTATCTCAACTACATGCATGCCGATTCTCATAGTTTAAACAAAAATTTAGAGTAATAAGGATAAAGGGAAACATACCGCAAGTGCATCATAATGTAGCCCATCATACAATAACATGACTCTCTCTGAATAGTTCTTTCCCTGTTAAGCAATGGATTAGGGGAAACCATTACTTTTAAACAAGATCAGGTTAATTTCTAATTAAAAGAAGAAAGAGAGCGTTGTCCAAACAAACCTGACCATACAGATCACACCGTGTTGTTTGAATGTCATAGGCAGCAATTTCTCGCCCATAGTAATCTGCTAATATTGAAAGCTCGATAGCACCTGACCAACACAAAAATAGGAAGCTGGTTTAGCTCTTTAATATCTTAACCAGACCAAGTAATGTAAGAAAAGATGAATGAGGGGAAACAATCACACTTTCATATTATGAAATGCAGATTCTGATCTGAATGGGACTGCATGAATCTTTTCAAGAGATATATGTTTTTTTTTTCAAAAGGAACAACAAATGTGCTTTAGTAATTGTAGAATCTAATTCCTTCATTTTAGTGATGGGACCTAGCATGAACCAAAGGTCTAGCAAGGTGGGCTCAAGTTCCTGAACGCCGAGTCTCTATCAGGCACAAATCCAACTAAACTAGAACCCTATATAACTTCTACCAAAAGATCCTTCTATAACTTTCAAAGAAGAGCATGCATGCTTTGTAAGTTTGCTAACCTGCTCCGAAAATAACATTGTCTTTTCTTTTAGCATGATTTTAGGATTTACGAAACGCTTTGTTTTTTAATAGAAGGTCATTTACTATTTACTGGATTCCAGAAAATTACAATGGCAAGAATGATGGGTTCAACAAGGTCAGCCAGCTTAGAAATAGAAGATCAAATATGACAATCGAGATTGAAAGTTTTAGAGGCAATTCAGCATCCATGGACAGCTCAATAGGGTTGCTATAATCTGGTTCAGACCTGACCTGATTCAAATTCCTCTCGTTTTGTTTACATTTTCCAGGAATGATAAAAAGGAAAAATAAGTTTTATGTTTGCACGAATGGGACTGGAGAGTGGCTGGGCAAACCGGATTTGTAAAGACATCCCCATTAAGCAGCATTAATAAAAGCTGAACTGGGCCTTAGTTACTTAGTCTAGACATAGTGGGATAAAAAAAAGAGAAGTTCCACATACCTCCCCACTTCTCTGAGTCAAGAATCCAAGCACAGTACTCTTTATTAGGTTTCCCAAGAAACACCTCGGAGTACTTTACTGGATCACTTGCCACTGTTGCAGCTATAACCTTTAAATAGAAGAAGGAAGTTGTCACAATCTTGCAATGAGTGTAACTTGAAAAGTCTCTTACAGAATCTTGTTTACTGAAGATCTCATGTTCAACAAACAAAATGTCACATGGTTTGTGCATTCTTACTAACCAGATAAGTTAAGCCTAATTAATGCATCTTGGAGCACCTCTGATTTAATAAGCTATGGCATTCAGGTGGGCATACTTTGCATTATAATTTAACAAAGATGAAGGGTGAATAATGAACTTTCTAAGAGCATATATAGGCACAAACCTGTCTCAGCTCGGGAGCTTTGCTTCTATCATGGTCCATGACATAACTGAAGGAGAAGAAATTATAAAGATTACTGTATCATAAACATTATACGGAGTATTTCACTAGAACAAACAGCAGGAGAAGAACAGAAGTCCTCAGGTTCAGGAGCTTGTAGATTACCCAACAGCATTGAAGAGGCAACTATTGTCGGAAGGTATGACTCTCCTCACAATAATCCCTTCCATGATCCGAGAAACCAAATAAAAAATCACCTGACCAACAGAATAAAATCAGTCAGTAGAAGCTTATGAGCATGAGCCAAAGTTCTGGTATTTCCATGAAAGATGAGTACTTCCCAATTCCCCAACAACATAGCAAGAGCAACGGACAACAGAAGAGAGCAAATAAAATTTTGCAAAAAGAAAAAGGACATGAACAAGGTGGAGAAAGAAATGATTTTGAGCCTCTATTTTCTTTAATGTCCATGCAAACCTCAAATACAATCCAAAAGAACTGGTACGTAAAGATAGATATCAAACACTTCAAGACAACCCAGAAATCCAAAAAACCAGAAACACAAAACCCAGATTTGCGGATCTAGAAATAGGTCCAAGACAGAACCTTTGAACAACAAGAAACCGGGAAGACGCTGTGAAAGAAGAGAAAAGAAAAGAAAACGGGATATGGCTCGAAGGGTGTGGATGAAGTAAAGAAGAGATTACAAGGAATAAAATCTGGAGAAGTAGGAATCTTGGATTGGTTGGTGGACTGAAAAAGTGGGGAAGAAATGGAGAAATTTGTAGCCTTTGAGGTTCAATTCGACTTCAAATGAGATTATTTATGTTTGTTTGTGACAGCTTGTGCAGTGCGCTCGTTGTGGGCTGTGGGCTTCGTTGAGAATGATGATGATGATGATGATGATGATGATGATGTCTCCGTTTTAAGGCGGGGCACCGAAATGTGAAGACGCGCAGCAATGTCCTCTTCTAGATCTTGCGAATTCAGGCCTTCACTTCCCTTGTGGGAAATCTCCAGATATATATTTTTTAGTTTTTTTTTCTATTTATCTTTAAAAATTTTTGAGTTAACACTTCAACTTCAAACATCAAATTAAAATAAAATATTAAAAAAATCATTTATTAGTTATACATGTAAATTTTTTAATATTGTAATTTGTAAACTGAGGATCCAAAAAAAATCATAACTTTAGGAGCTGTGTTGTTTGTTAAGTTGAGTACAAAGTTCGAATTTTGTAAGTAAAATTTTTTTGCATGATGTTAAAAAAAACTATTAACAATTTAAATAGGGACATAAGGAGTAATTGAATGTAAATTGAGTATTCATAGGACTATTTGTGCAATAGGATGGTGTGGAAGGAAATTTGAGGGTTTAAGTAAATCTAGTAGTAAAATTATAGGAAATTATCAAAAACACTCCAGAGGTTTGGTCTAATCTATACCATGTCCCCTTCATTTTCGGAATTCAAAAAAAACCCATGAGATTTGATGAAACATACAAAAAAACTCGGACCAAACATCCGTTAGTTTTAAAGGTTTAATTACTAAAATTGGATCCTAAACTATTCTAACCCTAACAAATTTACCCTACTTATTTTAGTACTTACAATTTCACCATCTCTCCTCACATTAACCTCACATAATCTCCTCTTTCCCTTCCTTTAACTACATCCCTCTGCCCTACTCTATATGATCTCAAGAACAATATTGTACTATTATTCATGTGCCCATCGAGGGATTTGAATAGTACTACTATTCAGCTGGTGGAAGGAGTTGAACACGACGCCGTGGCTCGCCAGGTTAGCTCGTTCCAGTCGCCAGATCCTTGGTCCATCCTAGGAAGAAATCTAGAAGTGACAACATCTTCGACGGCCCGTTTTCGTCACTGGTTATCGTTGCCGGGTTCCGAGCAAGTGAGATGTTGACGGAGTAAGCGCAAGCGCCCAATGCCGCTAACACGATATGCGGGATGCCCACCTCCGCTGCCAGATCCTTGGTCCATCCTAGAAAGAAATCAAAGATGATGGTGACCGGCCACGAAGATTGAGACTGGAGCCACTAGAGAAGCGCGCTGTAGTGAAGCTCATGGAAGTGTGTCATGATAAAGAGGGGGCATGGCATGGATGGGTTGGTTGGTTGGAGGAGGTTCCGGCGGCGGGAGGACGAGGGACTGGATTGAGGACTCATGGTGAGACACGAGCGGTTGGACGAGAGGGGAGCGGTCGACAGTTATAGCTACGATGACGGAGAGGCCACGGTTGAGGAAATTAAGAGCGAGATCGAGAAGGGGAATGATGTGGCCGGAATCTGGGTAAGGGTATAGAAGGATGGTGGGATCGGCAGCAGCCATGGGCGGCAAAAGAAAACAAAACAATTTGGTTTGAGATGAGATTTGGTTCTTGCATAGAATTTGGGATTACAGAGAGCAGGGCAGAGGGATGTGGTTAAAGGAAGGGATAGAGAAGAGAGAACGTTAGGTTAATATGAGGAGAGATGATGATATTGTAAGTATTAAAATAAGTAGGATAGATTTCTTAGGGTTAGAATAGCTTTGGATCAATTAATTAAACCTAAAAAGCTAACAGAATCACTAACGGATGTCTGAGAGTTTTTGTATATTTCATCAAACTTCAGGGGGATTTTTCAAGAATTCCGAAAATGCGAGGAGCAAAGCGAAGATAAGACCAAACCTCATGGGAGCTTTTGATAATTTCCTAAAATTTTCCTTCTTTAATTAACAAACTTTCAAAGATTGAGAAGGTACATTACCGCCAATTTAGCCACAATTCTGTGTAGGCAAATATGAATGTTAGCCTGGTAACTTTTATTTATCCCGAAGAGAAGTTGTAAAATCCACTGTTACTATAACCATGGTTTTCGTTTTCTCCATTTTTTTATCCCTTAGATACAAAATACTCCATTCAATATTTCAATGAATGATCACCGAAACTCGGCTCGATTAAAGGTTGTTTGTTGCTCGCTTGAGTGACGATAAAACAAAGCTTGAACAAAATTTTTGACTCGATACATATTTCAACTTTCAAGCCTAACATGAACAATTTAGTATTCAGCTCGATTTTATCTTAAATTTCAGGCTCGATGTAAATTTCAAACCTAACAAAAACAAGCACTACCTAGTGCTAAGCTCAGCACTAATCATTTTCAGCCCTATTCAAATACTAGATGTTAGCATTTCCACCTTGTTGCAAGTTGTGCCCAAAAAAGAAAAACAAACCATTAGTGGGTAACAATCGCTTCTTTTACCTCAAGTTGTTCTTTCATAAACACCAATCCACAGTATGTTACTCCATTCTACAATTAATTGTAACGTTTTAGATTACTTTTTAATGATTGGAATCAAACGGCTACAGTTAAACGTTAATTCATCTCTACAACCGTGAATAGAAGCAAATCAAAGTGATTAATTCATTGCATTTACACACCTTCATACCAACCGAAACACAAGTGGGACAATAGGGAATGAGCAATGTATTGAGAAATTGTAAGTAGGGAATGTGCAATTTATCCTCGGTTCGAGTCAATTTACTTTCTTAAACTCTATAGAAAATTATAAATAATTCTTCATATAGATTATTAAGCTGAGTGATTAACTCATTGGATTAATACGGATTAACACAAACCAAATGCAGCCTTACACTGGAATAAGCTCATTCGAGCTAAATAGCAGCAATGCACTCGACTTCAATCCTTGCGTCCAACGGTAAAGCAGCTACCTGATACGTTGAACGTGCTGGAGCAGGGGAAGGGAAGTCTGCAACATATATGTATCCCCAAAGTTAGAAGAACTGAAGAAGTAGAAAGTGATGCAGTTGATTTAAATCTTTCAAGCATGTTCCCCCTTCTCACTTCTTCAAGGTGCCAAAAATGAATACATATACATACTTAATTGGTGATCATATGCATATTAATTGATTCTTGAAGAAATTGGTGATCACTGCACTTATTCTTGTGATAAGAAGAAACATTAAACTGTCCAGAGCCTCTAGCCTAGTGGTTAAGCCTTAAGGACACAAGGTGAAGATCCTGAGTTCAAGTCTCGACCATGCCCTCCCCTACCCCTTGGATAAAAAAGAAAAAAGAAAAAGAACAAACATTAAACTAACAGAGAATGGAATAGCATGTTATGAACTTCAACTGTTCTGCTTCCATTTTCTATCATTCTAAGCAACATAAGACTGAGTCGGTGTTGAACAATGGAAATGCTTCAGATGCAAGATGAATATGGTATACTTAAAATCACTATTAACTTACATTTAGCGTAGATCTCATTTACTTTTTTGAAGTCTTTCAAGTCAGCCAACCTGCATTTCTTTTTAAGATCATTAGCAAGCATCTTCATTTCATTCTTGAATGTCGGCAGGAAAAAATGCTACTCAATACGAAAGATGAGTCCAGAGAGAATCTTACAGAATAGTTGTCTTAACTACAGAAGAGTAGCCAGCACCACCAGCTTCTAGTATTTCACCCATATTTTTCATAACCTGCATACCAACATGCTCCAACGTTTGTGTTATGAGAAAACGAATCGAGAGTAACCATAAAGAAAAAAACTTTCCAGGAAAACTAGTAAGGTCTAAAGCTACCAAAATAGTATATGGCTATGTGAAAAATTGTTTTAAAAAAAAACTATATGGCTATGTAAAAAATATGAGTGTTAGTAATTCCTTTAGTCAAACCCCAGAACCTAGAAAAGCAAATGCTGGTAACTGTAGAAGTAAAACCGTTGTAGATGATCAAGATGGCTAAATTTCAGGCATCAAGATACATAAAAGGTAGAAAATGATAATAGGAGTAACGATTATCTCTGAGACTCTGACTGTATAATTAAGTAAAATATTGAGCTAGGAACAAAAGCATGTATCAAGGTACCAAGGGCATGCAAACCCATTAGAGAACAGAATCGCTGAGAGGCAAGTTGCTCAATGGTCGTTGCCAGCACAACATTCACAAAACATTAAAATGATATCCAATCATCTAATGTAAAACAACCAAACGTATAAACCACAACCATCATAGTGGATGATGTATGCACTTTAAACTCTACCACAAATTAGAGTCATGTCAATCATGATTCATGATAAAAGTCATATCAAGAACTCACCTGCTCTGTCTGATCTTCAATACTATCAGAGATGAACTTTCCGGTCTGGATAAGTATCATAGATCATACACAGAATCAGTACACCTGAAGCAGAAAGAAAATCCAAATACTACAGTTCTAACATTTTAAGTAGGGCACAAACCTCTGGGATAAGGCCTAGAACACCAGAGACAAAGAGAAGATCATTAGCTTTGATGGCTTGAGAATAAGGTCCAAGAGCTGCTGGAGCCTTTTCGGTTGCAACAGCTTCCTTCAAGCCTACATTGAAATAATCACTATTTCTATGCAAACATTCAATCAGAACAAGCATTGATCATTTCTCATTCACTTACACATGACAGAATGTAACAAGTAGAAAATTATACTCCTAAGTCATAAAATTTGGAACTTGCTCATTAACATTACAATTCCTCAGCCAAACATATGAATTCCTGCAATCAGAATTTAATCTAGAAGATGAAAAAAATCAGAGTACAAACACAGATTTTGAACATTGCGGAGAAAAACTGAAGAACTTTGCTGCTAAAAGAGAAAATCATGCTAAACTAGAAGAGTATAGTGCTAAACTAGAAGAGTATAGCATGAATAAACTCAGGTTATGAACACATTTTAAGCATACCGATAAGCCAAGAACAAAACTTTCACCAGTAGTAGAAATGTACAATCTTTGAACAAAACATTAGGAGGCCACAATTAACAAAGATATTTTGCAGCCAGAGTTACAAGAACATGTATAGTTTGTTTACCAGCTGAAGTTGAGAGGCTCAAACAAGCAAAAGGAGAGGCCTTTTGGGAGGAAGCTCGCCAGAGAACGGAGCCGGCGAAGAAACCGCCGGCGGCAGCTAGGCGGGAACGGGTACGCAGTGCTGCAACATCGATTGCTGGAAAAGTAAGTGATCTTAAGCTACACCAAGCCATCTCTCTCTCTCTCTCCCTTTGTCAATGGCCGGACGGGTTTTCCTTAGTGCAGATGACTGGGACTGACATTTTCAGCTCAGAAGATATTTGTTCAAATGCTCCTGGCTCCTGTCTTAAAATGGCGAAAGTGCCCATACCTCATTGACGGATCTTCAAACCTACCCAGGTTGAATTTCAAAAACCCATAAAAGTTTTGTCCTTTACCGTCAACTTTCGACCAAGAAAGTCCTCCCTTTGGTAATTACATGCTGGTCACAATCTTTCTATTAAATTTCATATTAACCCCAAGTTTCTTTATCTTCTTATAAAGGAACCGATCGACTTTTCACGTTAAGCCGGCCCTGATTCTGAAGACAGAAGGCAAATCGAATTTGAAGATGGCTATCTACAGTAATCTAGTTGAAAAGACTTCTTCACATTGAGGTACTATATGCAGCAATCTCTTTTGAAGTCTTTCATTTCTTTTTTGTTTCTTGACCAGCTCATTATACCTGGTCAATTAAGTGACTCGATTAGTTAATTAGTTTTCTAAAAGTTTAATTTTGAAACCCGAGTTTGCGTTTCCTGAATTGCTCCTTGTTCATTGTTGACACATGGACAAAACTGACAAAAAGACAGTGTCTTTTGATGTTGAAATCCTTTTATACAAGCCTACACACCACAGTGACTCAACATTTTTAACTGATTGGAAATTTCAACTGAAAAGTTCATACTGCACTATTAAGAACCAAAATCAGTTTCTTATCTGTATGATCAAAGGTTAACATTGAAACCAGATAGCATGTGAAGAAGAGAACATACAGTAGTTATAGATTATTGTGAGTGAATCAAATATGGCTTCAGCAAAGTACAGGTACCATTTGCTTATCCTTCTTCCTGTTTTCTGGCTCTTAGCTGATGCACAAGCTTATAGGAACGTTACTGTGGGTGATTTCCTCGTGGCTAATGATGAAAATAGAACTTGGGTGTCACCATCTGGTGATTTTGCATTTGGGTTTGT
Source organism: Stellera chamaejasme (assembly GCA_024586325.1). Taxonomy (NCBI): domain Eukaryota; kingdom Viridiplantae; phylum Streptophyta; class Magnoliopsida; order Malvales; family Thymelaeaceae; genus Stellera; species Stellera chamaejasme. The sequence goes on from CM044987.1 coordinate 42,493,144, forward strand.
TCCCTATCTGGGTGGGGAACAGCAGTTCCTTTTAGCAATCTGGTTTGATCAGATCTCTGACAGGACTGTGGTTTGGTCTGCCAATAGAGACACACCTGCAGATAGAGGATCAAGAGTTGAGCTTTCACCTAGTGGGAAGCTTGTACTCAGTTCTTCTAATGGCCGTGAATTATGGAGTTCCAGCGGTGTTATTCATGGGACTGAACCTTTGCATGCAGCTATGCTTGATACCGGGAATTTTGTGGTTGCAAGTGGGAATTCAAGCATCATATGGGAGAGCTTTCACAATCCAACTGATACCATATTACCAACCCAAGATTTGGGTGTAGGTACAAACCTTAGATCAATTTTAAGTGAGAGAAGCTGTAGGATCGGAAACTTCCAACTCCGTTTCAGAGATGGGCAGCTTGGACTTTTTCTGATTGACAAGTTCAGTGGGAAACCATTCATGCCATATTATAATATCTCTGATGGTTCTGGGCTGATCTTCAATCAGTCGGGACATATCATGGTTATGAAATCTGATGGCAACTTGGTGACCCTAGCACCTATCAATGCTGCTCCTAGTGCAGATTCATACTACCGGGCAACACTGAGTTATGATGGAGTTTTCACTCTTTATTCTCATTCAAAGACTAACCGAGATGATAACTGGTCTGTCTTGTGGCCAGTTCCTGATAACATATGTGGTCAATTTGTAAATCGTGAAGCTCGTCAGGAAGCGGTCCCTGCGGATATAACAGCATCTGTGAGTCTGACCAGAATAATAGGCCTACGTGCAGCTGTCCACCGGGATTTTCTTTCCTGGATGAGGCTAATCAACACGCAGGCTGCAAACCAGACTACCAAAGCTCACAAGATTGTAGTCCGGATGGAGTTGTCACGGGAGAGGATCGGTTTGAATTTAGAACCGCACAGTTTGTTGATTGGCCTTTTAGTGATTACTCAACATTGTCTGTCAATGAGGCTGATTGTAGGCAATCCTGTCTTCTTGACTGTTCCTGTGTTGTTGCCATTCTACTGGACCCATTGCTCAACAATGGTAGTGGTGTGTGTTGGAAGAAAAAGTTACCACTCTTAAATGGAAGGCTGAATCGAAGTGACGCCTCTCTAAACAGAAAGGTTCTGATTAAAGTATTGAAATCTAATGAGGGTGGCCTGAACCTTCCTATTCCTTCCAACAATAGCAGAGGAAATGACAATGAGATTATTTTGATTCTTGCAGTCCTGTTGGGCACATCTGCCTTTTTCAACTTCTCTTCTTTGGCTGCCATTGCTCTCGTCCTCTTCTGTCTCTACCGGAGAAAAATGAGAGACTTCATGATACGACCAAGCAGAAGAGAGCTTGAGATGAACCTGCGCTGTTTCTCATACAAAGAACTTGAATCTGCCACAGGAGGGTTCAAAGAAGATCTAGGAAGGGTGCATTTGGAACTGTTTACAAAGGTGAGATCTTATCAAGTTCTGGACGTAACTTAGTTGCTGTGAAGAAGCTAGACAAGATTGTTCAGGAAGGTGAGAAAGAATTCAAGACAGAAGTTAATGTGATCGGACAGACACACCATAAGAACCTGGTGCGTTTGCTTGGCTACTGTGATGAAGGTGAGCACCGGATGCTAGTGTATGAGTTCATGCAGAATGGTTCTCTGTCAAGCTTGCTTTTGCAAAGCTTTTAAGGCCTGGATGGGATCAGAGACTGCGAATAGCATCCGGGATTGCCAAAGGACTCGCGTACTTGCATGAAGAATGTGACTCACAGATCATCCACTGTGATATAAAGCCTCAGAACATACTCCTGGACGACTCATTCACAGCCAAAATTTCAGACTTTGGACTGGCAAAGCTCATGTTAAACAACAAGACCCGGACCATGACTGGCATCAGAGGAACCAAAGGCTATGTGGCACCGGAGTGGTTCAGGAACACTCCGGTGACAGTGAAGGTAGATGTGTACAGCTTCGGAGTGATGCTGCTTGAGATAATCTGCTGCAGAAAGTGTGTGGAGTTTGAGTTGGAGGAAGAAGCAATTCTGACAGAGTGGGCTTATGAGTGCTACTGTGAGAGAATGGTGGAGAAGTTGGTGGAGAAGGATGAGGAGGCGAGAAGCGATATGAGGAAGGTTGAAACTTTGGTGAAGATAGCTCTTTGGTGTGTTCAGGATGAGGCAGTGATGAGACCTTCCATGAGGACTGTCACTATGATGCTGGAAGGTGTTGCTCAGGTTCCTAATCCTCCAAGCCCCATCCCATTCAGTTCACCAATGGCATAAGTGCATGCTAAGTGTGATGAGTTACAGTCACAGATTGTGACCCATATGCTGATCAAACTTCTTCATTTTTTTGGGTCATTCTTGTACAGTTCTTTCTTACAGAACTTGTAAACTTCTTCATTTTTTTGGGTCATTCTTGTACAGTTCTTTCTTACAGAACTTGTAAACTTCTTCATTCATTGTAACCAATATATAAAAATTGATATGTATTTGTTTTTGGATATCACACAAAGATTGATACTTTTCCTTTAAGGATGGAGGAATCATCTGATTGACTTGTAGCCTAGCAAGACAAATCTAAAGATGATTAATATAATCTGTTTAGACCCCAAATTCAAATGATTCACCATGTGAAAGGGACTCCCCACATCCAAATCAACACTTAAGGTTAAGAAAATAGTTAATATATTGCGTTTGTTAACTTTAAATCTCTGTTTTGATAGGGTCTATACTTTATGTTACAGCAAGTTAGCGTTCTGATCGTCATCATTCTTTCAATTAACTGTAACGTTTTGGATAATTTTTTAATGGTCCATAGTTTTATCCTTCAATCTGTAATTTTTATCTAATTACTGGGGGTGCTACGAACGAAAAATATCTAATTACAGGGACCCACACATGAAAACATTCACCCTTTAGTGGCATGAGAAGCAATACTGAGTAGACTGTCATTTCCACTTTGAAATTTCCTAGAACCTCCTTCAAAGTTTTTAAAAGTTGCATAAAAACCTCAAGTCCTCATTTTCTTTATTCTCTCAAACAACCCTCCTACTCTAATACGTTTGCACATAAACCCCACCTTCCATACGTGTTAACATTTAAGTTCACATTCACTCTTTCCATATAAGTGACCTATATGAACATTATTTAAAAATCACACACACACACACACACTAAATTATATAGCTTAGTCTAAACATTTCTATGACGATTCAAACCAATGAATCCCCTAGAAAAAGACATTAAAAATGCTACCGCATTTTAAAATATTTGTCAAACACAGACAACTCCAACCCTTAAAATCCCTATATAACCTTATAATTGTTTTTCAAAGTCTTATCTAATGTGTGTGACAACTTAGTATGTGCTCTATTATGCTTCCTCCATCTAATTTTATTTTAACATAAGAATTTTAATTTATTTTATAACGCAGAGTTATAAATTTAACTTTTTCTACACATGTGTTAAGATGTGTATTTTATGAATTTATTTTTCTTAAAAATTAAATAGATAATGATATTGATTAATTTGATTCTAAATTTAAAAATCAAACATTTCATCGATAATTATTTTTTCCCTAATTTTATCTTATAGATTTAAACTAATTATTCAATTATATATTTACTTTAATTTCAACCCCGCGGTAACGCTGGGCGTATCAACACTAGTGGAAGCTAATATACGATAAAAGTATACTGATAAGCTAATATACAATAAAAGTATTAAAATGACCTTCTAAACAAAATGTTCCACTTATTTTATACCTAAATAGTAATATTAGCTTACGCATGATATTGGTTCTGGACAAATAATGGAGGAACAAAATTCCAAATTTTATGTGGTTAAAAGTGAGAATTTATTCTTGATTTAAACATATATTTATCAAAATTTAGGTAAATTGTAAACAAATTCTTCATATATAGAAAATAAAATGGAAACCTTTAAATAATGACATTTCTATGCTTTATGACTTACCATATGATTGATGAATATGGAATAAATTTTCACTTAACAAAGTGTAAAAATAGTGTTTTTAGTAGTTAATGACTCAAACGGAACATTAAAAAACCATTTGGGACTTGAAGAGTATTCCACCACCATAGGAAACGTGCTAAAAAAAACAGAGTGGTGGAGACGATATGGATTAGACGATATGGATTAGACGATATGGATTAGACGATATGGATTGCATGCTTAAAATGTTTTCTTCTCTAATTTTCTGAAAAATTACTTACAATGCTATCGTTTTGTTCCACTTTTGAAGACTGATTTATCAATTAGTTTACGATATTTTATTATTTATTGTTTATATATAAATTGAAAATAGCAATTACAAAAAAAAGTTTGTAGATTATATATATATTTGAATTTTTTAATAAACATTTTTTTCCCTGAAAACTAAAATAGCAGATTGGTTTTCTAATCATATTTTAAATAAGCCACTTTAGTACTTAATTGATCAACACTATTTAGACAAAGACTAGTATTTATTTATTTTTTTATGGAAAATGTCACAATGACTAGAACTAAGATGTTGGGAGAACGAAAATGAGAAACGCCTTTTCTTTTTCTGTATATTGTGTTCACCACACAATTTCTCAAAACATTATTTCCTAGTTTTTCAATTTCTAACATCTAAATTTATTAATTCTCAATTTATTCTCTATTAAATCATTATTTTCTCAAAATTTCTTTTTAACATATGGAAACCTGATTGCTTAATCCAGACTTTTCAAGCGTGTGTTATAAAAAGTTACAAATTTATCTTTATCTAGATTTTCAATAAGAGTAATATTTTTGTAATTTTTTCTTTGTTGATAGTTGGTATTTAATTTGTTGACACATGTGCATGTTTTAAAGTAAATGGATTCAGCCAGCACATACCAAAGGAGCTGCTCATCAATAAATAAAAAAAACAGATTCCAAATTTTTTTTAAAGTTTATTTATACTTTCAAATGAACACAGCCTGACCAAAATTCAGCTGTGCAACTAAAAACACGAGTTGTTGACCGAACTCCAAAGGATTGCCCTTTTTTACATCCCATCTCTGGGAAAGTTGCAAACTTTCATCTTCTTTCCCCTTTAACCCGCCTGAAATCCTAAATGATCAGCTAGAATTGAACAACCGTGTGCCCCAATTTTCTGCCAAAGTTCCCATCTTTGGTTTCCTTTTTCTGTTTAAGTTGAACTTTTGCCGTTTTTAATATCCAAACTTTCCTGAAATTCATGGTCCCAAGATTTTTTTCCCTGGGACTCTGCATAGTTTAATTTGGTTACTCGTCTGGTGCGTTTCTTCTTTCTTTTTTCCCCCTCGTAATTGAATCCTGGATCCAGTTCTGGTTCATTATTCTGATTTCCCATCTTGGTCTTTTTATTTGTATAAAATCACTGACTTGTCTGATCTAGCTTTCTGTCACTGTTTTAGAAGTTGGGAGCAGCAGAACAATGGGAAATTGCTTTGACAAGCACCATGACATAAAGCCACGGCAGAATGGCTATGGATCAGGCCAGCAGCAGAGAAATCAGGAGCCTGTGGCTCACCAGTCCAGAGCCCCAGCTGGTCAACCCCAAGTTTATCATCAGCCGGAAAAGCCAGCGGCTCAGGCGCCATGGAAGCCACCTGCTACAATTCCTAGCCCCAAGCCTGCACCAAAGGCTGACACAATCCTTGGCAAGCCATATGAGGACATAAAACAGCATTACACAATTGGCAAGGAACTGGGTAAGGGTCAGTTTGGTGTGACATATTTGTGCACTGAGATTGCAACTAATAGGCAATATGCTTGTAAGACCATATCCAAGAGGAAGCTGGTAACTAAGAATGATAAAGATGATATGAGGAGGGAAATACAGATTATGCAGCATTTGAGTGGCCAACCTAATATCGTGGAGTTTAAGGGTGCTTATGAGGATAAGAATTCTGTTCACCTTGCTATGGAGCTTTGTGCTGGTGGGGAACTTTTTGATAGGATCATTGCCAAGGGAAGCTACAGTGAGAAGGAAGCTGCTTCCATATGTAGGCAAATTGTGAATGTTGTTCATGCCTGTCATTTCATGGGTGTGATGCATAGGGACCTCAAACCTGAGAATTTCTTGTTGGCTAGCAAGGCTGACTCTGCTCCTTTGAAGGCCACTGATTTCGGGTTGTCAGTCTTCATTGACGAGGGTAATCATCTAATACTTTGAATCCCTTATGAAAATTTCAAAATTTGATTTGATATCTTCATCCAGACTATTTCTGCCATTCATAGACTTTGCCTTTCTTCAGTTATTAGGTCTCATGAACATAGTGAACTGGTTTCATGTGCTTTATCGCTTCTGATGCTATAAAATCATGCCAAACTTACATTTCTCGGCCATGTTAATATAGTTCCTGAAATAGAACTTGCTGTGAAAATCATTTAGTTTTTGCTCCAGTCTGCTAAATGTTACTGTAAATTGGACATCAATGGCCTGAAGGTCAGTGTCTTTTCCCCTACGGCCCTACCCTTAATAATTACACATGCTAATCTTTGAACTCTTATCAAAAAGAAAATGTTGTGCCTGGATTATATGAGTAATATTGTTCTCACAGACTCTTGGCTTTGTCTCTCACCTACTGCCTCTTTTTGAATCCTTTTTTTTTTCTGTCTCTAATTTCCTTTTATGGGAAGGCCTTATGATGCAACCAGTTGGCTTTCAAGCGAAGCTGAAAATATATATTTTAATCTGATAACTTCTCAAAAACTTGGCAGGTAAGGTGTATAGGGATATAGTTGGTAGCGCTTATTATGTGGCTCCTGAAGTATTGCGGCGTAGATACGGTAAGGAAGTGGACATATGGAGCGCAGGAGTAATGCTATATATCTTACTCAGTGGTGTACCTCCATTTTGGGCTGGTAAAACTCTAATTTCATTCTCATGATACTTAAAAGTACATACACAAGTTTGTTTGAGTCCATTCTTTTTTAAGTTTAAAAGTTTTTTCATTCAACTAATGTCGGTACTTGCCTCTTTCAGAAACGGAGAAGGGAATATTTGATGCCATTTTGCAAGGAGAGATTGACTTTGTTAGTGATCCGTGGCCAAAAATTTCTAATGGGGCTAAGGACCTAGTTCGCAGAATGTTGACACAGGATCCAAGGAAAAGGATCACTTCTGCTCAAGTTTTAGGTACTTTCTAAAATTGGTCAATATTCTGCCACTTATATAGGCTATAATAATTCAGCACTCCTAGTGATCATCTCCCTTGACAAACTTCTGCATTCTGCTTAGTGTTTTAGAATAGGTTTTATATGAACAGATCAGCATCTCGGGCTCCTGTTCCAATTGCATAATGTGCGAACACTATAGTTCTCATGCTTGCCAGTTTCAAACAAACAAGACGTAGTTGAACTTAAAATCTGTTTCTGCTTTGAATGGCTATCATCTATGTCGAGTAACACAGTGCAAGTTTATCAAAATTCCTGCCTCAATTCGAAGTATAATATTCTTTTGTTTATACAGAGCATCCATGGTTGAAGGAAGGTGGTGAAGCATCAGACAAGCCAATAGACAGTGCAGTGCTCTCTAGAATGAAGCAATTCAGAAGGATGAACAAGTTGAAGAAACTTGCACTTAAGGTAGGTACTTCTTCTCTTGCTTAGTAGTCAGCTTGATACCGAAGCTGTACAGAGACAATTTAATCTAATAGAAAATATTGCTGGATTAGGTCATTGCTGAAAATCTTTCTGGTGAAGAAATTCAAGGAATGAAACAAATGTTTGCGAATATAGACACTGACAACAGTGGCACAATCACGTACCAAGAACTCAAGGATGGACTAGCTCGACTCGGTTCAAAGCTTACAGAGACAGAGATTCAACAGCTTATGGAAGCGGTAAGATTTTATTGTGAATTGCTTTTCTTAGATTCTTCCAAAGGTAATTTACAGTCACCCCAAGGTTTTTTACTATTTGCATTTGTCCCACGATGTTCTTGAAATATATGCTTTAACACTGTCATTTTCCTTTGTACACAGTCCAACAATAACTTTTCAGTATCGTAACCATTTTTCTAGTAATTTCATTCCCTCCGGTTACAGTAATGAAGATTCTTAAATTTTCAGTTACCTTCTCCTTAAAATGCAAGATAATAGTCTCGAAGCTGTTCTTGGGGCATGTTAAAAATAGCTGGGTACGGAGATTAATTGCAATCTTTTCCTGGGCACGGAGATTGAGTAAATAGAAGGTGGGGATAAAATGGTAAGGTAGATGTGTAAATGAGAAGAGAATGTTAAAAAGTAAGAAAAAGTGGGAGTACGAACATAGTAAACTTAAGAGGAAAAGAGGCAATTATTTGGGGATTACCTTAAAATGAATTTGGGATAATTATTTGGGGACGGAGGGAGTAGAAACCCTGAGGGTTACCCTTCTTTTTACTGGCATTGTATCGCACCATCTCATCTTTCGGTTTTCTGCTTCAGGCTGATGCTGATGGAAATGGGACGATCGACTATGTTGAATTTGTCACCGCGACAATGCACAGGCACAGACTGGAAAGAGACGAACATTTGTACAAAGCATTCCAATATTTCGATAAGGACAAGAGCGGGTTAGTTAGTTTCTCATGCCATTGAACAAAATGTGTCTTTGTTTCTGCAACTCCAATCTGTTTCTGTACGTAGCCATTGAACAAAAGCTAAATACCGGTTGATCTCTTGCCTTCACAGATTCATCACACGGGATGAGCTAGAAGTAGCCATGACAGATTACGGAATTGGTGATGAAGACACGATCAGAGACATACTATCCGAAGTCGACACAGACAATGTAAGTCTTAACATGGTTCTTGAAAGTCCATTTTTCACGGTTATGGGAGTTCTTCTCATGCCATTTTGTTCTTACAGGACGGTAAGATCAACTACGACGAGTTCTGCGCGATGATGAGAAGCGGTACAACCCAACCGGGGAAGCCATTCTAGATATGCGACGGTCACTCATCCCCGAATCTTTTGGACTTGTCATAGATTCACGCAGTTAATTGATTTGAGCTTGACTGTTGTAATATAGTGCACATAGGTTCTTCTGCCTTTGTTGTTTGTCTGCTAATGATTTCTAGTCATTAGTCATTCAAAGGCTTGCTGCTGTTTTGAGGATATTTGAGGATTGTAATTCAAGAGAGCACTTTGCAATATTTGATGATAGAAACAACTTTGTTAATCATCACCTAGGTGATATTTCACCCACTAGTCCAAATTGGTTCAGTTACAAGGTAATCTGAAAGACCAAATTCAACTAACTGAACAATTACATATCCACCTTTCATTTTCCAAGTGTTCTAGAAATATCATTGGGACTCATCTTGCATTTGTCCAGGAAAACTTTACTAATGTGACTCAATGCTCTCTAGATTTCGGGAATATGACATTGGAATTGTTACATAAATTAATGTTTAATGATGGTTTTTAGCATTAAGAGTTCCAAAAATTTATCATAATTGTTGATTAATTTCAAACATTATTCCCTTAAATATCCATTATTCTTGTGACTTGTACCGGTATTATACATAGAAAAAGGTAAGAAGATTAAGTGATACTGCATTTTTTGAAGGGAAGTTTGTGATTTCATTTGTTCATTTCTTATAGAAAGGTAACATCAATTTGATCGATTTTATGATATTCTACTCCGAGGGAGAGAAATTTCAAAAGTGTGTGAATTACAAGTGATAAGTGAAAGAAACGGGTAAAGTGGTGTTACATGCAATTTCCAATGGCACCCTTAGGTGAAGATCCGCACCAGCATCATACCAGATTCCAACAAGTAATATCATTAGGACAACTACAGAAGCAAAGATCCAGATCCTCTAAAGAACATGAGTAGCTTGTACAACCGACATAATCAATATGAACATTGCTGGATGGCAAGCCGAAGTCTGGTTGGCAGCCAGTCCTGAAGTGTACTCGAGATGAATATGTTCATCTTCTTCGTGATCCAATGATTCCAAGTGGTCTCCGCTTGGAATGGCCTTCTTTCAAGAGTGTGATCGTCGATGAGTTTGGAAAGACATGATACTGTGAAAGAGCCATCACCACTGAGAGTCCACTTCCCATGGTCACATTTGTTAACCTCTTCCCAGATATATGACCCTAAGTTCAAGAACTAGAGCACCAAGTGCTAAATATAGACCATGAATTATGGGCAACTACAAGGCAATTGTTCTTAAAGCAACTGAAAAGCACTAAGGGATTTACATTAACAATCTAGCTCATGGCGGTCAGGGGCCTGCAATGGTTTTTGGCATTTTCATTTTTCACAACTATAGCACACAAAAATGAATGTATGATTAACAGTTGCAACAGAAAGAACTTCCATTAAAAACTATCAATTATGACGATGGATTGTCTGGTAAGCGATTGAGGTCCATCTCAACTTGGTGGATTGTCCATTGCATGTTCTCTAGTTTCTGCAAGCAACAAATGATTCTAAGCAGAGTAACATGGAAGAAAAGTGAGAAACAAGCATTCAGTCCTAGCTGACTTTTACCATCACTATGTCATGGTACTGCCTTGCGTATGAATCAAAATGAGGATCGACACCTTGGTACTCGCGCAGGCGGGTAACCTGATAAAATTTATGGAGAATACCAGATTAAGAAAATGCACATAATCATAACTAAAGGCAACACTAACAGATGGTACCAGAGCGAGCCGAATGACAAGGTACCACATACCGCCTTGTTATATGCAGTAGAAGCCTCTTCTGTAGCCTCAACAAGGTACTTCCTGTCAAGGAGAGTGAGAATGTCATACCCCACGGTTCATGTCTTAGAGTACATAAGCCATAGATAAACCATGACCATTGTCTTCCCGTACCTTATCTTACGCAATGCTGGAATCGACTCTTGAGTATAAGTTTCAAGCAAGAGAACGTGTTCCAAAACCCTGTGAGATGAAAGGAAACAACCAAACAAAAGGAATATAAGAAGGGGTTAAGGGAAAAGGGGAAGAATAATCAATACCCCACCAGGTTACACATATACCCAATAAAAGGAAAGGAGCAGGAAACAATATGACCGATGCATTATAGCATCATAATGCGTTAAAGAAAATAACAAACACAAGTGAAAGAAATGTTATCAGTTTAGAGTTAGAAATTTAGATGGAAAGGTTATAGTGTTAACTAATCTTAGATAATTGTGACAATAAATTACAGGCCACCAACCCCAACATAGTAAAAATTAGGTGTAGTATGATGATGATTCTTTACAAGGTCATTCAACCATATCTGAAGTTCCTGAAAAAAACATAAAAACTGTAACCAATGACCACAATTTAATCAGACCAGGTATCAACAGAACTCTGTCCAGCCAATACATAAAATGGAAAATGCACACATTCTAGTTAGAGCGACTAGCAAAAACTGGAATGCAAAAAACTGCATAATGAGCTTATAAAAGGAATGGAGACATAGTTGTAAGAAAGATGTTGAAAACATGGGAAATGTGGAGAACATATAGGTTTATCCATAAACCATGGAGGAAAAACCACAAAATACAACATACCTTAGTTTTGCATTCATGGTCTCACACCTCTTGCACAGCCAAGTTTTTTGCAGTTCATCCTAGAAAGTAATCAGAAACAACAATTTTAAAGATGAATCCACAAGCAAAAGTGACAATGAAAATTAATCCAGAATATGATACAAGTTCATTGACACTGAACAAAATCTTTTGAAAATTACAGAAACTCCCTGAAGTTGATTACTTACATATTGATGATGATGTTCCAACTTTAGATCTTTTACGAGTTTAATAAGAACTCCAAGAATTTGCTCCAGCACCTGATAAACAGGCATATTGAGTGATACCGTATTAATTACACACAACACTTCTAGGATAAATGGTACTGCAGAATATAGAGGGTTCACGAAAGAAAAGTCCTGTTTAGTGAAAAATCAAAAAGGTCTCTCAACTCTAAATGATCTATTGAGTATGTGGGGACCTACATTATAATACTCAGTGAACTTCCTATCTGCAGAATAAAGGTCCTCTTGCAAAGCTGCTTCTTCCCTTTCAATCTCCTCAATTATCGACTTAACCCTGAAACCAATCATAAACAAACACAGTCAAGTCAGAACATGGACATACCAACATTGTCAGAGAAGAAGAGGTACCACAACAAACCTTTCAGGAAGCCTGGTACTCAAGTTCTGATTTCCAGAGAACAAGTCTGCAGAAACATAGTCATAATATGAACAAAAAATGGAAAGCACTATGGATACATGGAGTACCAATGAGCAGAAGAGAGGGGAGACAGAGAGGCTGACAAAGAGGATTGCAGTACACATGAGAATTACCAATATCATCAACAAAAGCTTCTGCTAGCTTGTCACATTTATCTTTTAGTCTACCTTCAACCTCTCTTGAAAGTGCTATTTGGCAGTCTCCCTTGTCCTATACAGGTGAAATAAAATTACATCATCTGTAAACATCGAAATTTTGATCACATTTTGTTCTCTTTTTTTCATTTAAATCATTCATAATTTCTTAAAAAATATATACATCAAACAAAATGGTCTAATCCTTAGGTTCCATTTGGTATATGCATTAATGTGTTCTTTTGTTTTTTGTATTCTTTTACATGGAATCAAAAACTGTTCAAAGCTTATACTAGTATGTTAGCACAATGATGAGTTGATCATATTTTTTAGCAATATGATCAATTTAAAGTGGAAAAAATTGATTCATCATCAGCATCATCATCATCACGACCAACACCTTTATCCCAACTATGTTGGGGTCAGTGGCATGAAATTCATAATGTCAATTAGTTGTCTAAAATTAGTTAGCACAATAAATTCATGCAAAAAGCAAGGTGGCAAAATTATACATCAGATCCCTTTCATATTGCAATAGGCTTTTTCCACTTGTATAGAAAATATTATGAGAAGGTGATGAGTTGAGATAGTTGTTATTTACAACATTGATTAAGGATTAAAAGGTTACAAAAACCAGATACACATCAGTGCGCATGAATGAAAACAAATGGAATATTGAAAAAAAAATCAAGAGGATATGTAAAATGAGAAAGCTATTGCAGTTGTAACAAGCAAAATATATACTGTTTACCATCGAAAATGCCAATTTTTGGAGTTGAGTTTGCCATAGGTAAGCGGGTGTTATTCCAAGATAACGGTTGGGCACACCACCAACTCCAGGTTCTGTTAAGTCACCATAGTTATTTGCTGCAGCTGCAGCACTATTTCCAATGCTACTAGCATAATTTACTGAATTTGAGCTTGAGCTAATTGTGAGAGTAGTGCTTGTACTATCCAGTGAACTTCTTGACATTATACTCAATTTCTCAATTTCATCCTCTTGCACTTCACCATCTTTAGATATAAGTGGAAGTCTTAATCTTTGAGCAGCTTCAGCAACAGCCATTCGATGCTCTAACATCTCATAAACCTAAAATTTCGAACAAACAAGACATTGCTATCACCAAATTTATTAACTACCACACATGGATCAAGATAGGCTCAGTGTATGGAATTCAAGTAAAAAAACTGAAAAAAAGAAACAAACTTTTAAACTAGGGTCATATTCTTTTACACATTCAAAATCCGATATTTTCAAATTTTACCATGTCCCATAGATTCCTTCTTCCACCTATAATGCAGGCAGCAATTCAACTCCCGAATCGGACACCAGAGACCTAGTAAAAGGCTGGACTTAATTCACCATTGCATACATCCCAAAACTTCTGTTTTTTGTTCGCTGCATTTCTCATCACAACATCAATTTTCTTCTCCCTCTACCTAGTCTCAATCCATAAACAATTTCCCAAAAAACTAATTCGAAACTTTCTAATTCAAATAGAAAAACAAACAAAGTGTCAGTAAAATTCTTTCAAACCTGAGGAGGGTTTTTCAATCCAAGTGGGGGGTAAAGCCCCTGCACATCACGAATCCCTCCCACATTAGCCACAGAAACAGCCTGCTGATACTCTTCTACCATAGCGATCGCCTCTGAGTAAATTGCCTGCAATCGAAACCGCCAATTAGGTTAAAATTCTAAACAAGTCCCAACAAACCCAGAAAAGAGGATATCATCACCATAGCTTCCAAGTACCGCAACCTTTCTCTCGCCATTTCCTCTCTCGCCTGCGCATCGAACTCGGTATTAGATCAAATAAAGAAAATTCTGAGGAATTCCCAACTTTCTACATCATTACTTGTTGAAGATCGTAGTAGGCGGATTTGGAGACGAGTGACCCATCTGGAGCCAAGCAATGGCGCTCGAGCTGATCTATCACCTGAACCATATCAGCCGGAAGGTTTTGGGTTCCTTTCACCATTTGTGTGTTTCGAATTTCCGCCGTGGGGACGAAGATTTGAATATGCCGGCCTTCTGCTTCGGCGGCCTAGCTCCGGTGGAAGAGCATTATACTCTTGTCGAAATACGGACTTGGTCCTCAACCTTACTATACATTGATGATGTTACCCAAATGTGTTTTGTTTTTGTTTTTTGTTTAAAAAAACTAGTTCTATTTTATTTATTTTACAAAAAAAAAAAACCACTGATCCTTTCAATTTTCAATGATCAGTCTACATTTTTGGATTCTACTTGTGCTGGATTTGACAGCAAGATTCTTCCAAGAATCTAGTGACAGATTCATGTATTATTGTTCATCTCAGTTATACTGTTTTACCTCCCTATATTTCAATATTAGTTGCATTATTTCCCTTTCATTTTAAAACCATACACTTACCCCTTTATTTTACATGGTAAAAAATAAAACCTCGAGTTCTATTTAAAATTGTTTCGTAAATTTATTGTTGTTAACATAAAAGACTTTATAATTTTCAACATGTATTCGACATATTTATTATTCAAGTCATCAAATTCTTTCCCTTATAGAATAAAAAGGATGAAAATAGTTGGTTTTCAAATTTAAGGGGTAAATTTCAATCAGTACCAAACCCTTAGCATAATTGTCGTTCACCCACCGCAGCCTCAGTTAGTACTGTGTTCGTGGCTAGAGAATTTTATAAGGAAAATATGTGAATATTAGCAAAAAAGTCGTCATTTTAGAAGAATCCACTTATCGAAGCGGTACAAAGAACAGAAATTTGCTTTGTCTCATCTCATTCTCATCATTATTGGCTTGAAAACCCAGTTTCTCTGCAGCAAAGTCACCAACTCTGCAATTCTCTCAACAATCTGTAGGTGAAAAGTGACCAAGATCCTGCCTTTCTACCACCCACATGCTCTATAATTGTTGTCATTGTTCTTTTCAATTTTTCTTATCAATTTCACCTTAATGCAGATGCTCTTTGGGAACTTGGTAAAAATTCTTCCTTTTTTTTTTTGCTGGGCCACTTCTCTGGGAAAAAGGTAGATTCTTGGTCTTAACCTTGTCAGGTGTTTTACAAAGTTTCAAGCTTTAGACTTTCTTGTGAAATTGTTCAAATGGTTGTGGTTGTGTAGGAGGAAGCTCAGAAATGGAAGAGAGGAGAAGTGGGTTGTGGAGATCTTTGACTACAGATGGAGATTTTGAAGAGGAAGATGTTTGGGAAGTTCAGAATGAAAGAGCAGGTTTTAATTCTGAGTCTACATGGATGTTGGGACAATCAACAATAACATCTCCTGTTTCTGTTAGAAGGCCTCTCCCAAGTGCTGCAAGAATGATATCAAGAACAGCCAGCCTTACTGGTTCTGCTAGTTTTGGCAGTGGGATTAGTAGCTTCAGGTCCATAATTACTCCCACTGATGAGGCCAATAATCAAGTGATGAAACAACAGTCTGCTCCTGTCAACATTCCTGATTGGTCTAAGATCTCTGGGAACAGATCATCAGATAACAGATACTCCTATGTAAACTGTGAAGATGATGAATATAAGCAGTCCAAGGTTCCACCACATGAAATTCTTGACAGGAGGATGGCAATGAGTCAGATTTCATCTTGTTCAGTTTTTGAAGGGGTAGGGAGGAAGCTTAAGGGGAGGGATCTTAGTAAAGTGAGAAATGATGTTTTAACAAAAACAGGTTTTCTAGAATGATTTGTGTTGTTGTTGATTAAGCATTAATTTCCTTTTTGGTAGAAACCTCTCTCAAGACTTGATTGTCTATTGGTAAGATTTGAAATAGCAACTTCTACATCAATGTGGTTGGTGATAATTCCTTTAATTTAATGGATTAATCCATTTGTATGACTGAAAATTTGAAATTCATTATTAAGTTAAGTAGAGTTATTATCCTTTAGTATTTATTCTCTATTAGATGATCACAAATTATCACCATCTAAATAAATTGTAGCAATAGTCATGCTTCCAAGGATCTTGTTTGCAGTTGAGAAGAATATTGATATTTATGGCTAAAATAGAGAATACTACTCTAAACTATACTTGTTCGATTCAATAAAGGCCTGAACTATGACTCTGTATGAATCATGTGAGAGCTTCAAAATGTTTTTTTTTTTAAAAAAAACCTCTTGTTCCAATTTATGTCCCAAACAAATACCGGTTGGTTACTCAAATACCAAAGTTTCTCAAATGTGATAGTTCAGAATCAATTCATACCATATTTGTGTGTGTGTGTGTTTTTTTTCTAATGATAATTTAGTGAAAAATGTGAAATCTTTAAATTAATATGAAATATGTAAGATGAAAAGATTGGAGAAATGATAAATTTGATAAATTTTGGATCTTTCATCATACTTTAATATCTTCTGATTTAGCAATCATGGCGCTGCGCCAAATCATCCAAATGTTCTACCAAAAGCGCCAAATTAAGCAGTTCTATAAGGCCCCATTAAAAATCAAGTGGTAACTAGAATCTAATTGAACATTCCGGAATTAATGAACATTTACCCGAACAAGACATTGGACATTCCCGGAGAAACATACCCGGACATATAGAGCACGTGTACAATAACGTTATATTGACATATTACAATAATGCCACTCTGGCCTTGGGCTATAAAGGCATTCATTATCCTCACCTAAAAGGAGAGGTTTAACAAAAACTCGACACTTGTTGGAATTTCCCAATACTCAAAACAAACAGAGGACCCTTCCTTATTTCTCCTCTATTTCCCTCTCGAATTCCGACTTAATCCAATGACGCCCAATAACGCTGGGACACGCCAAAGATAGCGGACACGTGGCGGCCACCTAAACGGATCCGCCACCACCAACATTTTTTAGATGGCTTGGAGTAGGAATGACAACTGTTCGGTTTGTCCGAAGATGGGGCATAACCACGACCACTAACTGCGGTTTTTTTATATCCACAGTTTTGTGGATTTCATGCGGTTTCTAGTTACCACTCATATCCGCATAACCACGGTTATCTGCGGTTTGCGGTTATAACCACATATATTTTCATTCATTTATCAATCACTAAATTGTTATAAAAATAAGGACTAGAAACAAAGTAAGCAAGAGATGGATGGGGAGAATGAAGAGTGTATATTTCATTCATCTCTCAATCCACTATTTATAGGGAACCAAAACCTCTAATACAATCAATGTAGAATAAGTGGAGGTATTGGAAAAGCCAAGAGTCACAAGAAGATAAACCATTTGCGAGTGAAGTTGATGTGAGAATGTGGACATCCACAATAATTATTTGTAACACTCCCCCTTGGATGTCCAACATTTTGTATACGCATGAGATGAATGTTGCCTCATTAAAAACCTTGTCAGGAAAACCTTGTGGGAAAAAACCATGAACAAAGGAAAAAGAGTACAACACGTATTTTCTCCCCCTCATGAACACATCAATTGATATCCTTAAGTCGACGCAATTCAATATTGTGAACGAACTTCTTGAATGTTGTAGTAGGAAGTGCTTTGATGAATAGATCTGCTAGATTTTCACTTGAACGTATTTGTTGCACAATTATGTCACCATTCTTCTGGAGGTCATGAGTGAAAAAGAACTTTGGTGAGATATGTTTTGTTCTGTCACCTTTGATATATCCATCTTTTAGTTGGGCGATACATGCAACATTATCCTCCTACAATATTGTAGGTGCCTCATCTGTTGATGGTAAACCGCTAGCTCTCCGAATATGTTGTATCACAGATCTCAGCCACACACATTCTCGACTTGTTTCGTGTATTGCCAAAATTTCTGCATGATTAGACGAGGTGGCAATGGTGGTCTACTTTACAGAACGCCATGAAATGGTCGTGCCACCACTTGTAAATATATATATATATATATATATATATCCGGTTTGTGATCGACTATTGTGCGGATCAAATAGATATCTTGCGTCTGCAAAACCAACTAAATCTACTTTGGATATGTTAGTGAAATATAAACTCATGTCCTTTGTACCTTGTAGGTAACGGAGCACTTGTTTGACTTCATTCCAATGTATTCTTGTGGGACAAGAACTATATTCTACTAACAAATTCACGAAAATAATATGTTAGGTCTTATATGACTAGCAAGATATATTAATACTCCAATTGCACTCAAACATGGCACTTACGGGCCAAAAAATCTCCCCTTCATCTTCAGATGGGCGGAATAGATCTTTCTTAACATCAAGTGGCCTTACAACCATTGGAGTGCTCTATGGATGTGCTTTCTTCATATGAAAACGTTGTAGCACCTTTTCCATATATGTTGTTTGATGTACAAGAATTCCATCATTTAGATGTTCAATTAGTAATCAAAGACAAAATTTTATCATCTCAAATTCCTTCTTCAAATAATCGACTGCCCTGAAAAGCTCTTAAGGAGTTCCAATTATATTTAAATCATCAACATATACAAAAATTATAGCAAATTCAGGTCCAGACCTTTTAATAAAAATGCATGGGCAGACAGTATCATTTTTGTATCCTTCTTTTAACAAATATTCACTTAGGCAGATATACTACATATGCCTTGATTGCTTTAATCTATACAAAGATTTGTTCAATTTGATTGAACAATGTTCTCGAGAACCTGAATTACATGCTTCAGGCAGTGTAAATCCTTTAGGGAGCACCATGTAAATATCATTGTAAAGTGAGCCATACAAATAGGCTGTAACCACATCCATAAGACACAAATTAAGTCCTTCTCTTATTTCAGACTAATAAGATAACGAAAAGTAGTTGCATCCACCACTAGGAAATATGTTTCTTCATAATCAATTCCAGGTGTTTGTGAAAATCCTTGTGCAACTAATCGTGTTTTAAACCTCACAATTTCCTCTTTTTCATTTCGGTTTTGCATAAAGACCCATTTACATCCACTAGTTTTACACCATTAGGTGTATGGACTACAGTCCAAAACTTCTCATTTTGTAAGAGATTTTAATTCAGCCTCAATTGCGTCTTTCCATTTTTTTCAATCATTTCTACGTCGCATTCCTCAACAGACTTTGGTTCATAATCCTCAATATCATCCATGATATCTAACACGCATTAATTGAATGCAAAATTATCATTGGCGTCGATTTTATCTCGATTCCATATTTTTCCATATATGACATAATCCGCATAGATCTCTCCATTTTTACTAATTTCGGTACCTCATGAGTTTCTTTTGGAACTGTGATATTAGTCATGTCTAAGTTCTCTTCTCGAGTCCTTGTTTCCTCAATTTAGTAATTCTAATTCTTTGCTCCTTTTCTTTTTCGAGGATTTTTATCTTTGAAACCGATTGGTCTACCATGCTTCAGGCGTGTCTTAGACTCATTAGCAACAAGTGGCTGTCCTTTTGGGACATCAATTTTAGGTGGAGCATTAGCAGCTTGTACATGTGACTTAGTCACTCTTTTCAGGTCAGTAAATGTGTCTGACAATTTATTTTCTAAACTTTGCAAATGAATTATCCTTTGAACTTTCAGTTCACATTCTTTTATGAGAGGATAAAAAATGAGATAATGATAATTCATTCCAACTTATCTTATTTTCCAGCTGCTTATTTTCTCAATATGACAATCAGCGAATCGAGCCGTAAACATATCCACCGTTGATGGCTCAAGATATTTAATTATAGATGGGGATTCATACCCAATATATATTCCCAACCGTATTTGAGGTCCCATCTTTGTGCGGTGTGGTAAAGCAATTGGAACATATATCGCACATCCGAAAATTCTTAGATGAGAAATATTTGGTTCCTGACCAAAACCCAATTGTAAGGGAGTAGTTGTATGAAAACTTGTAGGCCTGATGTGAACTAGTGCTACTGCATGCAAAATTGCATGTCCCCAAGCTGATACTGGGAGTTTTGATCTCATAAGTAATGGTCTAGCAATCAATTGAAGGCGTTTGATAAGAGATTCTGCTAGACCATTTTGTGTATGAACATGAGCTACATGATGTTCAACACTTATCCCAATAGATGTATAATAATCAATAAAAGTTTGGGAAGTAAATTCACAAAGATTGTCAAGACGAATTGTCTTGATTGGATAATCTGGAAAATGTGCTCGCAATCTTATCAGCCGAGCAAGTAATCGCGTAAACGCCAGGTTGCGACTTGACAATAAGCACACATGTGACCATCTAGTCGATACATCGATTAGAATCATAAAATATTTAAATGGTCCACATGGTGGATGTATAGGTTCACATATATCTCCTTGTATTATTTTAAAAATTATATATTTAATCCTTATTTTAGTGATGATGGGCAAATAATCAACTTCCCTTGAGAACAAGCAACACATGAAAAATTATTAAATTGAAGAATCTTCTGGTTCTTCAACGAATGCCCATGTGAATT
Source organism: Stellera chamaejasme (assembly GCA_024586325.1). Classification (NCBI taxonomy): domain Eukaryota; kingdom Viridiplantae; phylum Streptophyta; class Magnoliopsida; order Malvales; family Thymelaeaceae; genus Stellera; species Stellera chamaejasme. Next base: position 42,513,831 of record CM044987.1, read on the forward strand.
ATCAATAATTTTGCGCATCATTATTGACCCGGGATGACCTAACCGGTCATGCCAAACAATAAAATCATTATTTGTAAACTTCTGGTTTACAGCCATATGTGACTCAATTGTACAATTGTACTAATTTTTGTCTAGTACAAACCAGATGAAAATGTTGGTAATTTCTCCAACACACACTTTTCTTCCAAAATCATACTCGTAATTTGAAGGCATTCAACATGTCATTCACTCGTAGTCACGATATGATATCCATTTCGGCAGATATATTTAAAATTTAATAAATTTCTTTGAGACTTAAGAGATTATAGTGCATCATCAATTTGGAACTTTGTTCCTTTATGTAGCAATATATTAGCTCTTATGGAGCCTTCAATCAATTTTGCACTACTAGATATAGTACTAACGAGTAAACTACGTCCGTAGTCCTGTAAGTTTGGGGTTTGTCCTATTTGAATCCCGTTTTAAGAATTTGTATCACTTTAGTCCTGTAAGTTTCAATCGTGTGCACCGTTAGTCCTCCCGTTAAATTTTCCGTTAAAACTGACGTTAAAGTGGTAAAATTACCGAAATATCTAGGTATAATACTAAATTTAACATCAATCTTCTAAAAAAACTACAAATGAACCCCCAACTAATTTAAAAAACTACAAATGCTCTCCCGGTCGGAAATGCTCTCCCTAACTAATCAATTCATCTCAATTAACAGAGACGAGCAAGTTAGATCATTTGCAAGAATCATAGAAGATTCGTATCAATAATTAGAATTAATTAGACACTTGAATGAGAAAATAATTCTGTATGAGTAAATAGGATTACTTAGCTTGATAGAGATTCTTGGCCAGCCACTATAGAAATTCACGGCACTGCTCCTCACTACTCCTAATCCAGCCTCGTCATCACCCTTCCTATATTGAGCTGCTGCTGATTGCCGGAATTTCACTTGCTGATGCGTGCAAAGGGTATCACTTTCTAGCACAAGTTATATATTTATAACTACCCTTTTTAAGCCATCAAGTGTAAGGATCGCGAGTAATCTAGAAAGTAAGAGCAAAGGGTGTCGAACCCAAAGGAACTAGAGCGTTGATCAACTAAAAAGATTAAAAGTGCAAATTCAACTACGATGTAGATTAATGAGTCATAAGATAGGTGTGGATTGATCTAATGTTGGAATGAAGGTAGCTCTACAATACGGACTATGACTTAACAAAACATGCAACAATAACTTAACAAAAAGAAATACGTAAATAGCAAGATTTTGGGGTTTTCAATTATAAAAAGATCTCGGGGTTTGCTTGGGTTTAAGGGGTCCTCTACGTGTTCATCACATGATTTGGAGGTGAGTTACTACATCTAACATGCTTCTTTCTCAAGCAAACATGTTAATCTCTCAACAAATCAACCTAGTCCTTCTCTTGATCTAGCATTGACTCTCAAGGCATTAATAGATCCTAACTTAACCACCACTCCACTCCTAAAAGCTATCTCTAACTAGAAGCAAGTAGAGCTATTGATTCCCAAAAGTCTAGTTCATGCAAATCCCACTTAGGCATTTCATCGAACACCTTGATGCATATGAATAGATATGGCCATACCCACTCATAATAGAAACATCCAAGCACAAGAATCAATATCCAAATCAAAATAGAGAAGATGAACACATAGAGAATCACCCTAGACAAGCAAACCCCAAGACACAAGTGACTACTCACTCATGCTCATATCACATAAACACATCAACATGTAATGATCAAACGATAAAAGTAAAAGAGGAGAAGAGAGGAGAATAAAACTCTATTGCAAATGAATCTTTAACCCAAGATCATGAAGACTTCAATCCCAATAGTGTTGATAGCTCAAAACCAAAGGTGGAATAGTATTGATGGTTGCCAAGAGATTAAAAGCTGTTAAATTCGTAACTCCCATCTAATCTCCCTAAAACTCACCCTAAAAGACTATATATAGAGTATCATAATGACTAAAGGGTCCCTAGACATGTTGGACACCTTTAGGGTGTTAATTGAGGGCAAAATAGTCCAAAAAAATGGTGCAACAATGTTTTAAACGAGAACTATCGCAAAGGTCCCGAAATATTTAAGTGCAGGTGGTGGCGCCACGATGGCGCCGTGATGGCGTCGCGAGTGTGCACTTTGAGGCCGAGAGCTCCCGCGGCGCCAGCTTGGCGCCGCGATGGTGCTGCGAGCTTGTTGCTTTGAGACCGAGAGCTCACGCGGCGCCGGCTTGGCTCCGTGATGGTGCCGCGAGTGTGTCACTTGAGTCTGAGAGCTCCCACGGCGCCAGCTTGGCGCCGCGATGGTGCCGCGAGCTTGTTGCTTTGAGACTGAGAGCTCACGCGGCGCCAGCTTGGCTCCACGATGGTGCCGCGAGCTTGTTGCACCAAGAACTTCCTATTCCAAGCACGAGAGGTTGTCGGTGCATAGCTTTCAGGTCTGAGCCTTCATTTCCACCCTCAACGTTCGAGATTCCCCCTTTTGCTCTTCCGCAAACTTCATTTCTACTATCCGAATGTACACCTACAAATAAACCAACTTACTAAATAACATGTACAATTATGATCAAATTCGCTCAAATGTATGATGGAAATGATTTGAAACACTTAGAAATGTGATATGTGTATGCTACACATCACACCCCCAACTCAAAATGTTGCTAGTCCCTAGCAACGCAAGCATCTACAATCTCAATACTAAACATGCAATCCACCAATGCCCACTCAAGATAGACTACAATCCAGAACCGTTCATCAACAAGCATGCAGGTGATCAAAGAAGTTTTAAAACTTTGGTCTCAACATAAGAAATAGAGGGTCACTCCCTAAGTGTTTCACTCCGAGATCGGGAAGTGTACGTGTGCATTGTGATCTTACCATGCGTTGTCAATCCATAAGCTTGCAAGCGAACCAAAACTCCTCCACTGAAGTCCCAAAGGACGTTGCATGTCTTGCCGGTCAGATGGTCTTTCATTCGGGTTGTAATGAGGCCAGGCTTGGTGAAAGTGGTGTTCGGTTGAAGGCTTTCTATAGGTGGAGCTTATATGAAACAACTTAAGCTTACAAGAATACGGGCATCTAAAGATAGAACAAAATTTACAACATCAAAACCCACACTTTCACTTTTTTCAAGCATCACACCCATTCTCACAATTTTGAACTCTTTCAACACAAAATGCAATCGACATGCACAATAAATTCAAGTGCCTTTCTTTCTTTTTTTTTTTTTTTTCTTTCTATTTCTCTTTTTTATTGAACTTAGGCACACTTTTTAACAAAAATTGTGATTGCATCACTTACTCTCACCTCAAAGCACAACAATTGATGATCCCCCAAACTCACATCTTTAACACAATAATTGTTTTTCACCTAATGCCCAAAATAACATGCTCAAGAAGTTTCATGGACGAAAAGGTTATACAAGAGACGAGATATGGCTTAAGATGTGGTTAATCAAAAATCCGGCTTAAGGCTCAAATGGGTTTATCTAATGAGTTAAGGTACAGGTTGGCTATTTGGTCGACTGGCTCATCCTAAATTGCCATCGTCTTCCCAGTTCAACACACAACAAATGTGGACTTGAAAAGGTTTCAAGCAAGCAAGTTCTAGCTCAAACGCACAGTAAGATACTCTCAACAAAGATTATGTCACACACAAGTCATATCATTGAAAAAATTTGGCACAAAAACTCACAAGGTAAAATTCTCTATTTAAAACATTGAGGACAAAATTCTACCACTTCAGTGATCACCAGCATAAATGTCGACAAAGGTTTTAAACAATAATCAAACTTATTGGGGCAAAGGAATCATGCTAAAGTACGAGACAAAACTAGCTGCTTGCATGGTGTTTCAATCAAATCCATCATACATAAAAGTACAACCTCACTTTCCATCATCAACATAAGCACACATCCCCCCAAACTCAAAACAAGCAATGTCCTCATGCTAACAAAGGGATGAAAAAGAGAGGTAACGTGAGATCATACACAGGGGCCAAGTTAGGCCCCTACTCTTTCTAACAGTGAGATTGGCCTCTGTACCAATCTCACATTCCTTTACGAAAACCATTGCTTCCTAATGAATTTCAAGCTCAACTAATTGGTCAACCACCTGAAAATGAAGATCACACATCACTGCACCGATTTTCTTATTGAAACATGAATTTTAAAAAAAAATTAAAGGAACTAAAATATGAAAGTTGGAACCGTTGGGTTGCCTCCCAATAAGCGCTACGTTTCACGCCCTTAGCTAGGCATGGATGGTGATCATTTTCATGGAGGAGTAGAGAGAGCCTTGAATGATCCAAGCAAGTTTGCCTCCTTGAAAGGCATTGAATCCATCACTTTCACTTTTAAGGCCGAGTTGACCTTAGGCACATATACTTGCTTCAACTTCTTGATGCATTCATGTAGAGACTTCTTTGGCTTGCTCTTCACCCTCTTTTTCCTTCTCTTTTTGCTCTTGGAGGTGCTTCCTCCATCAATCATTTCATTCTCACAACTCTTGATTTCAAGGACATCCTGACCATATTGTTCCAACTTCACCTTATCAAGAGCATCTAAAGTTTGCACCAAGCTCGCCACTTCATAGTCTTCTTCACTAACATCTTCAAGAACCAAAGATCGCTCTACCGAATCATTTGTGAAAAATCGATCTCTATCTTCCTCCACACACTCTTCAACAATATCAATAGCATAACATTGAGATGAATCACCACTTGGAGCTCTCATAGATTGTGCAAGATTAAAGGACAACTCTTGATCATTTGCTCTCAAAGTAAGAACCCCTTTCTCCACATCTATCAAAGTTCTAGCGGTTGCTAGAAAAGGTCTTCCAAGAATAATTGGCATCCTAGAATCTTCTTCCATATCCAAGATAACAAAATCAACCGGAAAATATAATTCACCAATCTTCACAAGAACATCCTCTAAAATGCCTCTAGGAAAAGTAACTGACCGATCAGCCAATTGTAAGCAAATGGAAGAAGGTTTTACCTCACCGAGACCGAGCTTTTTGCATATTGATAACGGCATAAGATTAATGCTTGCTCCAAGATTGCAAAGAGCTTTGTCACAATGGAATGGTCCAATATCGCACGGGATGGTGAAACTACCGGGATCCTTCAACTTTTGAGGCAACTTCCGTTGAATAATTGCACTAGCCTCCTCTTCCACTATAATCAACTCATTGTCCAAGAATTTTCTCTTCTTATTGATGATATCTTTCAAGAACTTGGCATACTTGGGCATTTGATTGATTGCCTCGAGGAAGGGGATATTTATCTCGAGCTTCTTGAACGTCTCCATGAATTTGGAAAATTGAGCATCCTCCTTTTTTGGTGCAAACCTTTTGGGGAAAGGTAATGGCACTTGAACTTGAACTTGTTTAGAAACGTTATCCCCCTTGTTGATTTTGGGTGCCACCCTCTCCTCGTTAGGAGGAGTGTCATCACTCTTAGCATCATCCTCTTGAGTAGCTTCATGCTTGAAAGTTTTGGAAGGTGGGTATTCTGGTTCTTTTGGAGGTTCCTTCGGTTGAGTCACATATGAATTTCCACTTCTCAAATGCACCGCCTTGCAAGTCTCATTGGGATTAACCTCGGTGTCACTCGGAAACGTGACCTTGTTCGAGTATTTCATAGATATTGCAAGTTGTGCCACTTGGGTCTCCAAGTTGTGGATGGAAGCTCTTGTATTTGCATTCATGCCTTCTATCTTCTTATCCACTTCAATGAACTTGTTGTTGTTTGAGGCATTGGCATTTCGCATCTCTTGGACCAAAGCTTCCATGGATGCTTGCATCTTCACCAATGGATCATTAGCTTGTGAAGCTTCACCTTGTGTTTGACTTTGAGGCTTTTGGTTGTTGTAGATTTTCCCTGAGAATTGTCTTGGCATATAGAAATTCCCACCTTGCCTTTGCTGAAAGTTACTTTGGTTGGCTCGGTAATCCACATAATTGCAATCATCGGTTTCCTCAATCTCTTCGGTTGCCATAGCTTGTTTCAAGTTGGAACCCCTTTCTTGATTCTTTATCACCCGACTAACCATACTTGATAAGGCAGCCATTTGTGCTTGTAGATAAGTCTCCTTATCCAACTCATATAAGCCTCGCCCCTTGCTTGAGTCCTTGAGTCATCCCTACCTCGGTGTTCTTCACTTTTTTCCAAAAGGTCCAAATGATCCCATGCCTCATCAAGGCTCTTTTGCATAAAAACCCACCGGCTGTAGCATCTAGTTGCTCTTGAGCTCTCGAAGAAAGTCCATCAAAGAAGAGGTAGATTTGATGCTCCCTAGGTAATGTCGCTTGAGGACATCTCTTATTTAATTCCTTAAACCTCAACCAAGCTTGAGCGATGGTTTCACCCGCTTCATCATGAAATTTATACAAATCATTCTTAGCCTCAAATACTTTTTGTGGAGAGAAATACTTCTTAAGAAAAGCTTGCTTCAATTCCTCCCAAGTTCGAATCTTCGCCGGGTCCAAACTTCTATACCATTTCCTTGCATGACTCTTCAAAGAAAAGGGGAAGAGTCGCATCTTCTTCGCTTCATCTGGAACACCTCTTGTTTCCGATATGTCACTTATCATGATGAAGTGACCCAAGTGCTCATTAGGGTCCTCATTAGCCAACCCATTAAAAGCTTGATTCTCAAGATAAGTAAGCACATGTCCCGGAATAGCATAATCACCTTGAGTGGGAGGAGGTCGAATTCTTCTCTCATCATCCGCCAAGAACCTTGGGCCATACATCTCGGCTAATGGTACGCCTCTTCTATTGTCTTCATTGTCGGCATTCCTTCCATTAACACCGTTGTTCACATTTCGATTGTTGTCATTAACATGCTCTTCATTATCATCATCTCTATTGTGGAGATTAATGCAAGGCGGAACTAGACCTGCCATATTGACTGACGAGGAAGATGAGATACTAGAATCCTCTTGAAGTTGCTTTCCTTGTAGTCTTAGGTTCCGTAGAGTCTTTTCAATCTCTAGATCACAAGCAATGATAAGCCCGTGAGAACTTCTAGTCATGCACCAAAACCAATCCTAAAATGAAGACAAAACACTACAAAAAATAAGTAACACAATACTAACTAAGACAAAACAATATCACTCTCAATACCAAAAAGTCAATCAACATACACTCAAGTTCCCCGGCAACGGCGCCAAAAACTTTGATGCGTGCAAAGGGTATCACTTTCTAGCACAAGTTTTATATTTATAACTACCCTTTTTAAGCCCTCAAGTGTAAGGATCGCGAGTAATATAGCAAGTAAGAGCAAAGGGTGTCGAACCCAAAGGAACTAGAGCGTTGATCAACTAAAAAGATTAAAAGTGCAATTTCAACTAAGATGTAGAGTAATGAGTCATAAGATAGGTGTGGATTGATCTAATGTTGGAATGAAGTCAGCTCTATAATACGGACTATGACTTAACAAAACATGCAACAATAACTTAACAAAAAAGAAATACGTAAATAGCAAGATTTTGGGGTTTTCAATTATAAAAAGATCTCGGGGTTTGCTTGGGTTTAAGGGTCCTCTACGTGTTCATCACATGATTTGGAGGTGAGTTACTACATCTAACATGCTTCTTTCTCAAGCAAACATGTTAATCTCTCAACAAATCAACCTAGTCCTTCTCTTGATCTAGCATTGACTCTCAAGGCATTAATAGATCCTAACTTAACCACCACTCCACTCCTAAAAGCTATCTCTAACTAGAAGCAAGTAGAGCTATTGATTCCCAAAAGTCTAGTTCATGCAAATCCCACTTAGGCATTTCATCGAACACCTTGATGCATATGAATAGATATGGCCATACCCACTCATAATAGAAACATCCAAGCACAAGAATCAATATCCAAATCAAAATAGAAGATGAACACATAGAGAATCACCCTAGACAAGCAAACCTCAAGACACAAGTGACTACTCACTCATGCTCATATCACATAAACACATCAACATGTAATGATCAAACGATAAAAGTAAAAGAGGAGAAGAGAGGAGAATAAAACTCTATTGCAAATGAATCTTTAACCCAAGATCATGAAGACTTCAATCCCAATAGTGTGGAGAGCTCAAAACCCTAGGTGGAAGAGTATTGATGGTTGCCAAGAGATTAAAAACTGTTAAATTCGTAACTCCCATCTAATCTGCCTAAAACTCACCCTAAAAGACTATATATAGAGTATCATAATGACTAAAAGGTCCCTAGACATGTTGGACACCTTTAGGGTGTTAATTGAGGGCAAAATAGTCCAAAAAAAACAGTGCAACAATGTTTTAAACGAGAACTATCGCAAAGGTCCCGAAATATTTAAGTGCAGGTGGTGGCGCCGCGAGTGTGCACTTTGAGGCCGAGAGCTCCCGCGGCGCCAGCCGCGACCTTAGCGCCGCGATGTTGCCGCGACCTTGTTGCTTTGAGATCGAGAGCTCACGCGACGCCGCCTTGGCTCCACGATGGTGCCGCGAGCTTGTTGCACCAAGAACTTCATATTCCAAGCACGAGAGGTTGTCGGTGCATAGCTTTCAGGTCTGAGCCTTCATTTCCACCCTCAACGTTCGAGATTCCCCCTTTTACTCTTCCGTAAACTTCATTTATACTATCCGAATGTACACCTACAAATAAACCAACTTACTAAATAACATGTACAATTATGATCAAATTCGCTCAAATGTATGATGGAAATGATTTGAAACACTTAGAAATGTGATATGTGTATGCTACACATCACTTTCCGTCCTCCTCCCTTGACTCAGTTCGACTCCTCCTCCTCTACCTCACCGGGCCATCCTTAATTACCGGCATCACCGGACCAGCCAAAACTTCGCCCTTGCTCGATTAATTGAACCTCTCGGCTCCAGCTCTTGTTCACTCCTCGCCACAACCCTCGTTCTCTTTGGAGCACCACCGCATCCCCTCGCCGGAAAGCGTTGCTGTCTCTCTCTCTTCCTCCTCTCTCCGTCTCTCCAATTGAGACTGAGAAGTCTCCCTTCCTTCCCCTTTTTTCTTTCTTTTATCAGAACCAAACCCAGCCTTTTAGAAATCGATCAGCCCTCTTCCCCGTGTCCTGTGAGTGTCGCCGTGCGCTGCCCCAACTGCGGCTCCACCGCCCAATACCGCAAAAGTCAAGTCCGCCATCCAATCACTCTCATCCATTCTCACCACCGTTCCACCCTCCCTCTCCTCCTCGCCAAATCCTACCTCCGCCCTCCTCCACGACCCTGACATCTACGCCCAAATCTCCGTCCTCCTCCGAAACCCTTCCTCCGGCACCGGCGACAATAATCTCTGTCGCTGGCTCTACGATACCTTCCAATCGTCCGATCCGTCGCCACCAATTTCAACCTCGCCGTCATCTCCTCCGCGCTAGAGCCTCACGGCACCGTGCGAGCCACCAGAAGGGCGCGGATCGTCGGCGTCGCCCTGGAGCTCTTCTACAGCAGAATCTCCCTCATGCCCACAAACTCCAAGATCGATTTCTGCGAATTCTACCGGATCTGGGCCGGCGAAGACGGCGAAATGCACAAGGACGATGGTGGGCACAAAGGAAAACGGAATGACGAAACAGAGGAAAGGAAGGCCATGAGGGAGTTGTGATACGTAAACGGTTGGGCTTCATTTGTAGTTTTTTAGAGGATTGATGTTAAATTTAGTATTATACCTAGATATTTCGGTAATTTTACCACTTTAACGTCGCTTTAACGGAAAATTTAACGGGAGGACTAACGGTGCACACGATTGAAACTTACAGACTAAAGTGATACAAATTCTTAAAACGGGACCCAAATAGGACAAACTCCAAACTTACGTGACTACGGCGTAGTTTACTCTAATACTAACATTTGCCTCCTTTATATTTCTTATCCTTGAGTATGGTGTGTGTGGTTGCACCGTTTGTGAGATATATATCTTTACCATTGATTGTAAATTGAATTGATGTAACATCCATTTTTTTCCTAAAACGATTGTTATTATAAACGTTAATAAAATGTCATATATGTAGAGGAAATAAATCACATATCTATTCAATTCAATTTACAATCATAAATAAAATAACTCCAATTAAAACATATTATTCTTGATTTTGATATATTGATCAATCACTTTCCAATAAGAAAATTAACAATATCCAAATGATTTGTTTCAATACGAACATTATAGACACCAAAAATTAGAAATGTCAAAATAACCATCAATTTTGTCATGTTCGCGGGCAAAATTTTTCTCTCTTTTTTATTGGATCTTTGATAAACATCAACAGGATGTTTAGGCGTACGACAGACACACAACCAATGGTTTTTGCCTCCACAACGATAACATGTATTTTTCATGACCCATTTATTATTTCCATCGTGTTCATTGTCATGTTGTCCTCATTTCTCTAGTCACTTATGGTGGCTAATTGTATTCTTAAAGTGAATACCATGATAATTACTTTTTCACGTACATGATGAGAACCTCTATTATATTCATTATGCAAAGTCACATTCGCTTCAGGGAATGGAGCATAACCAGATGAACGAGCTTTATGATTTTCATCAAAATCTCATTATTTTGCTCGATCACAAGTAAACATGAATTCCATTAAGAATATATTTCTTGGAACACTTTTCATGAAATTGCTACTTCAAGAGCAAATTTAAAGCATGAATGGTGGAAAATATTTTCGTTAACATTTTGTTATCAATAATTTTCTCTCTAAACAATATTAATTAAGTAATTCAAATTTATAATCTTGTAATTGCAAATTTATCAATTCACTTCAATTTCAACATTCGCCACACATGATAAATAATATTTCCTATTATAAAAAAAATCAAATTTTGCAAGATTCGACATGATGAACTATAATGATATACGACAAGTTAGTATTCTAATATATCACACACTCTATTTAATTAACAATAAACGTGTAAAGTTAATGTAGATGAAAGCGAGACAACAGAAATGTATCATATTATATATACTAAAATATACAGTCAAAATTCCATGAATTAGTCGAACATGAAAAATATATGTCGAATGCATGTTTAACTAAAAAATTAATACGAAGTATAATTTATGTCAAATATAAATTAATTAATCAACCAACCATGCTCACTACAACCATAAGCAATTCAATCATATCTTGATATTGATTCATACAAATCCCAAAAGGATAATAAATCAGAACCAAAAACTTCATACAATGATGAATTGTAGAAATACTCTTTAACGAACTAAATAAACAATGGGCATAATTTAAAATTCAAAATAAGAATAAATGTAGGCGTTAATAAGAAATCAAAAGAATAGTACTTGAGAATCATTGTTGCCACCAATCTGCTTTTTCTGTTTCTTAGATCGATTGGAAACCTAAAATTACTCTGCCATCCATAGCCAGATCCGTTAGTCAATTACAAACGAAAATAAAAATTATCGAATGCCCAAAATTGATATCACGAGCTTGATTTCATTTTTTGTTGATTTTTAAGACTGACAATAAAGAGAAGAATAAGAATAGTAATAAAAGAAATAAAAATAAAAAAGAGCAACCCTTAACAATTATACGCACAAAAAAGAAGAAGAAAAGCAAAACAGAAACGAAGACAAAAAACAAAACGAAAGCAAGTGAACTATTACGGTTAATTCTTTTAATTGTGGGGCCCACATGTCAAGAGAGTTGGTGATTTCAAAGCCATAAAATAATAACAAAAGAGAAAAGAGAGTGGAAGTGCTTAAGAGAGACGATGAACACAAGTAGATGCGCGAACCAGGACCGTACGGCCAATTCCAATCACGTCCAAAATGGCAGCTTCTTGTGAAAACAATTACGGGCAACAAACGGGCGGAGGACGGCGGTGTTCTGAGCGAAAACGGTGGCCTGGATGGCTCGATCGAATCGGGTCGATCCGCGGCCGGGTTGCGGGTCGGAGGCGATTCCTTGAAATCCGGATGGCTTCCGATGAAATTGAACGTAGATTCAGATTCCTGGAGGCGAGACGTTGAGGATGGGATGCTTCTATGAACGGTTTGAGGCTAGTTTGATAAATACAAGGGTTGGAGTTGAAGACTCGATTGAGGACGAGAAAACTGCAGAACTTTGGCTTTTTGGTCGAATTTTTCTGTCGATTTGTTTACCCTGAACTATTAAAAATTAGGAGCCTAAACAAAAAATTAGGTAGAATGGTACCCTGAATTATTGGAAATAGGTAGAAAAGGGTCTGGGTTCACTTGACTCGGTACGTGCCGTCACCTAAGGCAACGTCCGTCTGCTAGCTTGGCGATTTCAGGGGTGAGTATTTCAAGCAGTGGTCTAATTGGACAAATTCAAATTTTAGTGGAAACCCTCAGTTTTGAAGTACCCACTTTTCAATAGTTCATGATAGCAATTTGCATTTTAGCCGACAAATAAATAAATAGAAGCAGTAGCACTGCCGATCGCGAGCCTCCGGAGCCCGCTGGTTTGGTAGTCGTCCTTGTGATTTCTGACGAGGTTTGCAGCGAGGACGGCCGAAAAAGACGCGACAAAGGCTGGACGGCGGCGTGGCGACTTTGGCAAGGCTGTTGGGTGCAGAATCGAGGTGGGGTCTGCTCGCGATTCATCTGGCGGATCGGCAATGATTGGGCCCTCCTCCAGCGGCGATAGTCGTCGAGGATGGTTGGAAGGCGGTCGACCAGAGGCTAACGGTGCTACAACTGTCAACTACGCCGGAAAACGAGGTGGGCCGCCGCTTGGTCGGTAGCCTCGAGTTTGCCTCCGACTGCTGTGGTTGCGTGGCTGATGGCGGCGGTTTAAGGTTGGGAGGTGCTGTAGAGGCTCGGATTGAAGAGAGAGAATGAGTAAAAAATGAGTTTAAAAAATTGGGGGTCCCCCAAACTTTGAATTCGTCCAATTATACCACTACTTGAAATACCAACCCCTGAAATCGCCAATCTAGTAGATGGACGTTGCCTCACGTGACGACACGTACCGAGTAAAGTGTGCCCATACCTTTTTCTACCAATTTCCAATAGTTCAGGGTACCATTCTACTCGATTTTTGATTTAAGCCTTGAAGTACCCACTTTTCAATAGTTCAGAGTAGCAATATGCATTTTAGCCTTTTTTTAGGGTTAAGATTGTGGTTTATTTATAAGGGGTTAAGGGTTAGAGTTTGTTGGAATGAATTTGAAGTCCAATTGCATCACCAATTTTCATATGGATAGAACTTTTGCAAACTTGGGGATTAAGCCAAAATTGAACAACTTGCGCTCTCCCCCCTCAAAGAACTAAAGTCAGGTCAATTAAGTCCCTAAACTATTTTTTTTGTTTTGTTTGCATTTTCCTTTTTTTGGATTTTTATTTAAAATACAAATAATTAACGTAAACACTAGCTACCGACACTAAATCAAAAGATGAGATTAGTAATAAATTTTTCTAAAATACTTTAGTGACTGTGAAATTACTCAACTAACACCTAAATGACTCAATTAACCATTAAATACCAAAAAACTCCTAAATGCCCTCCCAAAACTCTAAATTAGCCTAAGATCTAGACTCAATTAAGGATAGCAAATACTCTCTCTCTCTCTTCCAATAAGATTGAGCTTTAATTTGCTAATTGGATAATCCAAATTAATTTTAGTCTTTTCTTAAAAATAAAAATTTTACTAATAATATTTCCAACTTTATCTTCTAATCTTAAAATTGGATCCACAAGAATTTTTCCCTGTTTTTTTTAATGTTGAGTCTGATTAGAATTTTTTTTATATTCAGCATAAGTTTGAAATCTAATTAATCAATGATATTTAATAAAACTCAAACATTTTTTTGGCAATTATCATCTTGAAAATCTCAATTATCAGAAAAGAATCGATAGCCAAAGTATGGTCTCCTGCCAAAGATCTTCCGACGACTAGGACAGTGGCTTGATACTCAAGGACAAGACAAAAGACACTTTCAGTGCATAAAGGAGGAAAGTGTGGGTGTGTAGTAATCACCTTATTTGAGGCGGGCACCACCCAATATATAGGGTGGTGCTAGGTCCCGCCATGCGGCCTTAAACGCTGGTGAATCTCCTTAAATGTGTACATAATTGGGATGGCGGCTTATTAATGGTGTAATAACAGTGGAGTTACTGCAGAGTTACTCCCTACCTTTGGCTTAATGCCACAATTAGTGCAGGTTATGTTGAGGAGGCAGCAACGTTTCATGGCTAACGGCTCTATACGGGCGCCCTTATCGGTCGAGGGGCTCTCCGTAAACACGAGGCCGGGCTGTGGTGGACGCGCCCATATGGCGTTGCATTTGACAATACACCTGCATGGCCGGCCCATATATCAAGATGCCCTCCCCACACGGAGGATGGGTTGGGTCCCCGTGCTCGGTTTGGATGGAAGTATGCCTATAGACATTGAGCCCACGCGGTATTGTGGTGTTTTGGAGCCTGATTAGGGAGGCCCAAGAGCTGCCCCAATGTTGGCCCAAAACTTTGGCCTAATATCAATTGTGGCGGTTGGCAAAAAGCACTTTTCAAAATTTGCGCTTTTTGCGCCGTTTGTAATTATGGGGGAAGTCGCGTCACTTCCCATCGCGCTCCTCTTATACGCCAACCCAAGTGGGAAGTCAGTTTCCCGAAATCTTGCTTTCCTTGCTTTTGCGTCAGAGCTTCCTTTGCAATCTAGTTTCCATTTTCGGCAATTACCGAAGAATTTCCCGGCGAGATTCGAAGAACCCAGCCGTTGAATCTTTCGTTTTCGTCTCCATCGCACGAATCAGTAAGTGATATCCCTTTTAATTTTCGTTTTCTCGTCGCGACAGTGTCGCGAGTGAGGCGTCGCCGCGCCACTGCCTGGGTTCTTGGGTCTAGGGTTTAGTTTTTGAGATTTGCGGTTTATTTTTGTAGATGGCTCCCAAGAATCCAAGCAAGCCCGGCGTCGGCCCACGCCGAGAAGGTGTGGCCCGAACAGTCTGCTGGGAAGAAAATGGCAGATATCTGCGTAACCATCATGTGTATACCGGGTGGTTTGTGGGCTTTCTCCGGCGGATGTGTTGAGGAAAGCGAGGATGGAGCCGAGCGACGAGGCCATGAGGGAACAAACCATGGTGGTCTACGAAGCCCAACTCAAAGCCGGATTGAGGCTCCCCTTTGTTCCCTCGCCGTTGCAATCTGTGCGAGGGATGGGGCGTTTGCCACTGGCAATCGGCCCCGAATGTGTTTACCACCGTAAACGCATTTGTGGTGGCCTGCCACTTGGCGAAGACGGCGGTGTTACCGGAGACCTTCTTGCAGCTTCTATACGCTGAAGAGGCCGGTCGGACACCCTTCTACCAACCGACCCCGAGGAGGTGAAGGTGGGGAATAAAATGGTGAAGATCGGGGTCTTCGCCGAGACAACCACTCGTGGGGAGTTGGAAGAGCAATTTCTTCTTCATCTTGAAGGAGGATAGTTGGGGTTTTCTGCGTATTTCATCAAGGAGAAAGACGCAAGGGTGTCGGTGAGGCCTCCTTGTGGCTGGGTAGCGAGGGGAAGAGGGCCCTCGACGCCCGTGTGAATGGGTCCGCGGTGTTGAGAGGCTCGAGGAGTGTAAGGGTAGGTTTCCCTTCACTGGCCCAGCTGGGACGAAGTGGTCCTAAGGAGGGTAGGGGTTAGCAGCCCACCGTCTTCCGAGCCATGTGGATGCCTTAAAACCGGGTGGATGGGTTAGATGGGGACCTCATCGAGCGCTTCAAGGCGCCTTCAAAGAACCCCCACCGTCTGCTTTTTTGCATGCCTTTTTGTTTTTGTGTTTTTGTGCTTGCATCTTTTAAGTGCTATTATAACCTGACTTTGTGTTTTATCCGCAGCCAAGATGTTGCACCTCAAAGACCCTTTTTGCCAAGAAGCAGGATTTGCCGGAGGCTCTTAAGGCAAAGATGGAGGAGGAGGTCCTCGCAGAGCCTGCCAAAGGTCTATCGAGGGTCGATTGCAGTGGACCTTGAAAGGCGGAGAGGCCCGAAGTGTGGAGGCCTTGGTGACGGTGGCTCAACCAGCCAACATGGCTGGTCCCATCATCGCCGAGGAGCTGTCCGAGGACTCCGAGGAGGAGATCCTTCGACCAAGCGCCCCGACTTGCAGTACTATTCTTGTTTTCCCTTGGCTCTTTGGTGAATTTTCCCGTACATTGTGTTCGATCCCCATTTAACCTTGTAACGGCAGAGGGCTTGGCTGTGTCCTCGACAGCAGCCCCACTCACAAAGATAAAGGAAAAAGACCAGCCCTCGAGGAGTCTTCCAGTAGCCCCGTTCGGGGCACTGGGGAACCCGTCGGCCTATTGGCAGATGCTCGGAGGGCTGTTATGGCCCCTCGAGTATATACAAGAAGGCCTTCGAGGATCCCTAAGACCCTGAAGGGCATAGATCCAGCCGAGCCTCAATTGTTCGAGGACTATCGGCGGGAGCCGCGGAGAAATCCTTCAAACGCTGTGGTCTGGCCCTTGTGGAGGCCTCGGGACCCCGTCATGAGGGTGACTCGCGACGAGTCAATACTCCTCGGGAAGGGGAGGTGAGACTAAAGGTTGTCGAGGGTCTCGCACTTCCCGAGACAGCATTTTTCAAGCACACGTCCTGGGGGGCCCTAGACATGGCGAAGGACATCTGCCAGGGCCTCACTCGAGTAAGTCACAAATCTCGACTCCCCCTTTGTTACTTATCTTTTTTATCGGCATAATTTGTTTATATGCTTTTGCGCCTGCAACTTGCGTAAAATCGCTGCCTGTGGGTGGTGGCCAAGATCGAGGACCTTGAATCCTCGTGAAGAGTCTTGAGGCCAAGGCAAAGGACTCCGAGGAGGTGGAGAGCCTAAAAAGGCCTTGGCCGACAAGGATGCCAAGTTGGCTGAAAAAGAGGCCGAGTTGGGGTCTCGAGGAATGAGGAGGCTAACCTCCTGTGAGCCCTGGGTGTCATGGGCAAGCAGCTGAAAGCTTCCATGGCCGATGGAAAGAAGCACGAGGCCCTCTTCCTCGCCGAGCACCATGCGAAGAAAGAGCTTGAAGCTGAAATGGAGCAAGTGCTCGGGGAGTATCAAAGAATGGAAGCCTGTGCCGAGGCGAAGGGCAAACTCGCGGAGGAGTTGTCCTTGAGGGTTGCCCAGCCGAGGATCTCGCGCCTAAGGCCGCAGCCCAGATCGAAGTCCGCACCTGCACTTAGTGAGGTGACGGGTTCTGCGGTGGCTGATCATTTAGCCTTCAGACAACTAGAAAACCAAATTGGTTTTAAGTTGTACGATGGCGAAAGTGTTCAACCCCCGCTTTTGTAAAGCCCATTGCCGAAAGGGTCTGGTCGAGCGCGCAGGTCGCCGGTCGTCGATCGAGAAGATCGCGAACGCACAAGCTATGGAGGGTGTCCGTTATGCCGAGGGCTTCTACGATGCCGCCACCAAGTGGAGGCCATCGCTGAGAAGTCCGATTTGGAACCCTTAACGCTATGAAGGTCGAAGACCCTCCTCAGCGATTTTGTTCGAGTGGGGTAGGCAGGTGGAAGAAATTAGGAATAGAATATCCTTATGATATTCTCGCCCGGCATGCAGAGGATGCCCTGTTGTACCTCCAACGATGATGTCCCCAAGTAGTTTGTGGACTTGTAATTAAATTTTTGCTCATTTTTGACAAAATATACAACGTTCCAAAGATTTGTTGCCTGTGTAGTTGTTATACGAGTATTATTTGCATAACGCGAAGTGTTTTGTACTTGTGCTGGGTAAATTTGTGCAAATGAATTTGCGTAACTCTTCGCAAAGTGATTTTATTCGATGTGCATTGGTCGAGCAGTGACCTTGCAATCAACTTTTAAACTTACTGTATAAAGTGGGGGACACTCTTCGTAGAGCGATTTTATGTGAACATAGCTTGCACAATGTAAAGACTTGGAATATTGCCTATCCTTTGAAGTATGAACAGTATTTTGAACAACGCAAAGACTTTGAAAGAGTACAACTTAAACGTAATAAGGCCTCAAGTCGTTGACGTGGTAGTCATTTTTGAGCTTTTGCCTTAATGGTCCTTTAACTTGTATACACCTTCTCTTTCTTTACCGTGTACCACATAAGGCCCCGCCCACTGGAACGAAGTGCGCCATGGCTGGATTACGACCTGACAACTCCGCTTTTAGCAAAACCATACCACCCACGTGGATCTGCTTTGCCCGAACTTTGGCGTTGTGATCGAGGTTTGCCCTTTGTCGTAAGGCCATAAGCCTAAGTCTAGCACCCTCGCGGAGCTCCTCGACGAGGTCCAAACGCGCTCGAAGACCGCTCTCATTGTGAGGGCGTCGTAATATAGCGTTCGGATTGTGGGTATTGAGACTTCGATTGGTAGTAAGGCATCGACGCCGTAAACCAAGGAGAAAGGAGTTTCTCCCGTGGGTCCCCGTGTAGTTATTCGATAGTCCCAGAGGACGCCGGGTAGGCCTCGACCCACTTCCCTTTTTGTCCTCGAGGCGCTTTTTTAAGCCCTTTTTGATCGTGCGATTTGTTACTTCTACCTGGCCATTTGATCGGGTGTGCCACGGAGCGTAGAGCATTTGTATGTTCATCTTAGTGGCCCAATCCTTAAGCTTTTGCTCGCGAATCGAGTCCCATTGTCGTGATTATGGCTCTTGGTGCTCGCATCGTGCCACGAGGTCGCGCTGAGGAAGTGTATGACCTTGGCGGTTGTTATGTTCTCGAGTGGCTGGACCTCGACCCACTTAGTGAAGTAATCGACAGCCACTATACGAATTTGAACTGCCCTTGGCCGTAGGCATCGGGCCAATTAAATCGAGGCCCCACAGCGAAGGGTATAGGGTATGTCTCCGTAACCACTTCGTTTGCCGGCTGTCGTTGGATGCGAGAGTTGAGTTGGCATTTATGGCACGTTCACACCAAATCATGCGCGTCTTTCCTCAAAGTTGGCCAATAATAACCGAGGCGCAAGCATTTGTGTGCTAGCGCATCGAGCCATTGTGTGCTCCGCAAACTCCCCGAGTGGACTTCGTTCGTGATGAGTTTGGAATCGTCGGGGCCAATACATCGCTGCAAAGGAGTAGAATATCCTTTACGCCATAATGTGCCATCTATGATGACATGGCGGGCTGATCGCGCCCTTATTTTCTTTTGCAACGCTGGTGGGCCTCGATTGCGCCATTTGGAGATACTGGAGGATTGGGTCCTCCAATCAGCCGCAGCGTTGGCGTCGATTGCATGAATTGTATTTATCGAAGGTTGTGCTAAGGTTTCGAGGAATGCATCCGCCCGCCCCTTAGACAACCCGTCACCACAGTGTTTTGATCCCTTGGGATCTTATTGATACTTAGCTGCTCGAACTGTCCTTGTAAGTTTTTGACAAGGCGTAAGTACCTCGAGAGTACTGGATCCTTGCAGTCATTGGTCCCCGTAACCTGGCTTACGACGAGCTGTGAGTCACTGTGTACAGTTAGACGTCGCAAACCAGCTTTCAGGGCAGCTCTGAGACTGCTACGAGCGCCTCGTATTCGGCCACATTGTTTGTGACGGGAAACTGGAAAGCTACTCGTAAGCTAGCCTTCATGCCGTGTGGGCCCCTGATATGAACGCCTCCTCTGGGCGATCGGCACTGGATGAACCATCCACGAACATGTCCCACTCGGGAGGCTCCAACTCCGGTGGTGGTTCCTCAAGGACCATGTTCGAGGGGGTAAATGGAAAGCTCGGCCATGAAATCCGCCAAAGCTTGTGCCTTTATTGCTCGCCTAGGCTCAAACTTGATGTCATACTCCCGAGTTCGATGCACCAACGAGCTAAACGACCACTATGTTCTGTCTGCTTAGAATGTCCCGGATTGGTAGGTCCGTTCTGACAATGACTGTGGGCTTGGAAGTATGCTCGTAATTTCCTGGCAGCCACGATCAAAGCGTAGATCGTTTTTTGGAGGGGAGGGTAATTAACCTCAGCCCCTCGTAGCGTGTGGCTTATGTAATAGACGGGCCACTGTTGTGGGCCTTCCTCCTTAACGAGCACTGCAGATACAGTGCTGTTCGAAGTAGAGAGGTAGATGACGAGTTCATCCCCCGATTGCGGACATTTCAATGTTGGCAAATCGGAGAGGTGTTTCTTGATTTACTCGAATGCTTCCTGGCATTCCGGTGTCCAAGTGAACGCCTTTTTCATGCGAAGCTGTTCGAAGAACGGCTTACACTTGTCCCTCAACTTGGAAATGAATCGCCCCAAGGCAACAATTCTTCCTGTAAGTTGCTGGATTTCCTTAATGCTCCTTGTTGGCGCCATTTCCGTGATGACTGATATTTTCTTTAGGTTGGCGTCGATCCCCTTTCGGAGATCATATAGCCCAGAATTTCCGCCCAACAAAGAAGGAACACTTAGCTGGATTGAGCCTCATGTTATATCGCCGAACGATTCAAGGTCTCGCCAGATCCTGAAGGTGATCCTCGAATGTCATGCTTTTGACAATGACATCGCCGACGACGCTTCAAGGTTACGGCCCATTTGGTGGGCAAAGACCTTGTTCATTAGACGCTGGTAAGTGGCTCCAGGCGTTTTGAGCCCAAAAGGCATTCGAACGTAGTAATAGACGTCATCACCGGTCGTGAACGCCGTTTTGAAGGCGTCCTCGGATCCATGTAGATTTGGTGGTAACCACTCTTAGCGCCCATGAACGAGAAGTATTTATATTTGGAAGTTGCGTCCCACGAGTTGGTCGATGACAGTAACGGGTAGGGGTCTTTGGACAATGCCTATTGACGCCCGTGAAATCAATGCACATACGAAGTTCACCATTTGTTTTGTCACTAAAACTATGTTAGCGAGCCACTCAGTACTGAATTTCTTTTATTATTCCAGCTTCAAGGAGTTTAGAAACCTCCTCTTTACAAACTTCTTTTGGAAGGGGCCATACCCCTTTTCTTTTGCTTAACCGGCTTTGAATCCGGGAATACATTAAGTTTGTGGGTGATGACGCTAGGGTTGACACCGGCAGATCCTTCAAGCTCCGGCGAAGACGTCAAGGTTTGCCTCGAGGAGGTGGATGAGTGCCATCTTCTCCTTTTGCTCAAGGTTTTTGTCAACCTTAAACTTCTTGCCTCGAACGACGCCGATCTCCTCTCGCCACGCCATCGAGGCGTGGCCGTCGTCGGGTTCCGCGGGTTCCTCGAGCTTCTTCGAGGCACGTGGGTCCACCGCAGAGCTCAAAGAAGCCACGTAGTTCGTCATCGCCGTCCGCTGGTAAATGTAGATGCTTGCATCTCCACGAGGCGTCGCAAATGTGACCGTGAGAGAACGGATGTCACACCTCATGTGAAATTCGACCTGGCTGGGTCGACCAACGATGGCGTTGTATGTGGAAGGGACTTCGAGGACCAAGAACTCCGTCATAATGGAATGACAGTCAACCGTGCCAAATTGTGTGTCCCCAATCAGCATGAGGGGCAGGTTGACGACGAGCCCTATTGTTGGCACAATGTCCTCGCCGATGCCAAAGGTAGGGCCGGAGCTCCTTCGAATAGCGGACATGTATACCCCTAGTTTATCGAGCATGTCCTTGAAAATGACACTGGTGTTTGCACTAGTGTCGATGTAGACCGGTTGGTGTCGTAATCGCGATCCTCACCGTGATAAGCGGTGGATCGGAGTGCGGTGACGACGACCTTTGACCCATTGGGTCGGTAGATGACGTTCTCCTCGAGGTGGTCGATCTGCAAGATTTCTCTTGCATACCGTTTTCTGGAGGAGGCGCCTTCCGATTTTGTGAGCATGTGAATGACGCCCGCGGGTGGTGGTGGTGGTAAGTTTTGCCTTCGAGGCTGTTGTGTCGACGGCGCGTTCTGTCGCGATCGTCGCTGTCATCATCCCTCTTGCGGCTTTTGGGGAATTCCTTGCAGGGAGAAGAGGAGTCGGACAGGAATTCCTTGAGCTTACCTGCCAATCATCTCGTAAATGAGATTTCGAGCTGAAAGCACGCCTCCGTGTCGTGGCCACGGTCCTTGTGGTAAAGGCAAGACTTGCCAAACCCCCTCGTGTTCTTATCTTTGGATCGGCCGAGGCCACTGGGACCTTATTCGCTTCTCCAACATGAGAAGAATGTTCGTGCGGGTGTCACGAAGGGCGGGGTGGTGGTCGGGGCCCTCGGACCATTGGTCGAGGACTGGTACCTCGATGAAGCGGACCCCTTGTCAAATTTCTTCTGCGGTCGTTTATGCGAGGAGCCCGTTGTAAGGCTTATTCATTTCCTCGGAGTTCATGAACCGGGTTGCCCGATCGATGAACTCACCCATCGTTGTGACGGGGTTTTCATTAATATTATACGCGAGCCTGGACTCGCGTTGAAGGCCTGAGTCACGGCCGGAAGCCGCATGTCCGAGGAGAGACCCCGGACTTGGACAGCTCGCCTGAAACCGCCGGATGTAATCACGGAGTGGTTCCTCCCTTTGTCAGTTTCACTCTTAACAAGTGTTGGACAGTCTTGGGGAGGTCGAGCTCCCATGAAGTGTCGCAGAACGACGAGGCGAGGTCCTTAAAGCATTTGAAATGCTGGCCTCGTAACGCTCCAAACCATGTTGAAGCAGCCCCTTTCAAGGTGGAGCTGAAAGTTTTGCGAGTATGGGGTCGGAGGCGCGAGCCATCTCCATTTGGGAGATGTAACGCCGCAAATGGTCAACGGGTCCGTTGTCGCGTCGTAGCTTTCGATGACCGCATTCGAAAGTCGGCAGGGCCTTGACGGCAATAACGTCCTCTGTGAAGGGCTGAGTGAGGAGAACCTCGATGTCGCCGAGGACCAGTGTTTGGCATCTTAACCTGTTCCTCGACCACGTTGATTCTTCAAGAAGATCGCCGACATCCGTGTTCGCAGCAGACGGGTTTTGATTCTCGGGATTGTTCATCCCGGTCGTTGGGAGGCGGAAGGCGAGCGGCTGCATTTCCGCCTTGATGGTTTGTACCATGAAGGCCTTCATTTCGTTGAGCATGCTCGCCCTGGAGCGGTGCCATCGAGCGGGTCGACGATGACCTGCTGGGGTCGCCGAGGTCCCAGCGAGGTATGTCAGAGTAGCTGCTTGTGGTTGTGGGAGCTGCTGCACCCCTGGGGTGTCAGCAGCAGGGAGTGGCGGGGTTGCCACCAACTGGGAGTTGTGGGGCTGTTGCGTCCCCGTTGCCCCACCAGTAGGGAGTGGTGGAGGTACATCGGAGGAGCTGGAAGCAGCATCCTCAACATGTACACTGTTGTGAGTTCTTCTTGTTTTTGCCATGGAAACGGTTAAAAGTTGAAAAAGTTGAGTAGAAAAAGAAAAATGGCTTGTTTTTCTTTCCCATGACGGCACCAAATTGATAGCCAAAGTATGGTCTCCTGCCAAAGATCTTCCGACGACTAGGACAGGTGGCTTCGATACTCAAGGACAAGACAAAAGACACTTTCAAAGTGCATAAAGGAGGAAAGTGTGGGTGTGTAGTAATCACCTTATTTGAGGCGGGCACCACCCAATATATAGGGTGGTGCTAGGTCCCGTCATGGGCCTTAAACGCCGGAGAATCTCCATAAATGTGCCCATAATTGGGATGGCGGCGTATTAATGGTGTAATAACATGGAGTTATCATGAGTTACTCCTCCCCTTTGGCTTAATGCCACAATTAGTGCAGCGGTTATGTTGAGGGAGGCAAAGAACGCTTTCATGGCTAACGGCTCTATACGGCACCCTTATCGTCGAGGGGCTCTCCGTAAACACGAGGCCGGCCATTGTGGTGACGCGCCCATATGGCGTTTGCATTTGACAATACAGCCTGTATTGGCCGCCCATATATATCGTAATCTTATATTCATGGTTCATTTAAATCATTATTTTATGTTTATGTTAAATGGATTATCCTGTCGTCCTAATGATTTAAATATTGAACAAATCTGTAAAGATTTTATCAAATAGGCGACAATTTGTAATAAGGAATTAAGGATTTAAGATTAATAGCAAACTTATTCTAGGATTTGAAATTTCTAAAAAATGTTAGAGGACAAAGTTGTAAAAGTATTAGTATATTCCTTTTAAGAAAATCTTGATTTTTTTTATTTTGATTTGAAAGTTGTGAGAGGAAAAATTAAAAGGTAAAAATTGATTTAATAATTTTTGTTTCATTATTATAAACAAAACTTCTTTTTATGTGAGAGAAAGTACTAAGGGGCCAACTCATACCTTTCTTAGTACTTGCCCTCAAACATTCTTGAGGGGGCAACTCGCCCCAGTCACAGAATTGAAGGGTTTGTCAAGCACTTAAGGCCTTTGAGCTAGGTAAGTTGAGTCCAACACACGACTCATATTTTCCTAATTGTCAAAAATATCCTAACCACAATTTTTAACAAAAAATATCATCCACCACACCACCGCCGTCACCGGAACCACCGTCGAACCACCGCCGGAACCACCGCAGGACTGCCGTTGGAACCACCTTCGGAACTGCCGTTGGACCACCGCCAGAACCACCATGTGACCGCCGCCAAAACTACCACCACCACCGCCTGAAACTATTACTGACTGTCTGCCGAAACCATCACCGGAACTACCGCCACCACCACCATTGCAAACTTAAAAGATAATAAAAAACATTTTTATAATGAATTACAACATAAAAAAGCACTTTTTCATTAAATTATAATTAAATACATAGTGTCTAAAGAGACATGAAGAACTGTCCACTAATTTATCGATAATGTCTACCCTAAAACGCAAAGTATGGAACAAAGTTTTTAGAAATTAAGTTTCGTAGAAAATCGTAAAAGCTCATTTTGTAATGTATAATAGGGGTGTTCAAAAACCGAAAACCGTGAACTCGCTCCAACTGCAATCCGAAACCGAAAAAAACCGAAAAAGCGGGTAACCGAACAAACGGGTACCCGTGACGCGGATAACCGGTCTGTTGCGGGTCGGTTTCGGTTTTTAATTTCACAAAACCGCGGGTACCCGCTCCGATCCGCCCCTACAAATAATTATCTACACCATCAACCTCATACACCCTAACACACCCAATCTCACCCTTGTGTAGTAACCCTACACGCTCAACTTCACTCACTTACCCATCAGAATTCGGCCGCCAGCAACTTCCAAGTTCCAACCAGCAGAACAACTCAATCTCTTCCTCTCATCGCATCTCCTATCTTCTCCTTCCACCATCAACCAAACTCTTCCTTCCTCCCTCTCATCGCCGCTCCTGACGATTCTCAGCTCCAAGGGTTTGCCGCTCGAGATCAATCTCTGATTCGCAGCGCGAAGGGTCTGCCGCTCCCGACGATTCTCGCAGCGAAGGGTTCGCAGCTCTGTTCGGCCGGTAAGGGGCTTCTTTTTACTTGGAGCAGCTTTTTGTTGATTATCTATGTTTAAAACTGTTTATTCTAATTCAATATATGCCCTTCTGGTTTCCACTCCTTTCTGGGTTTAAGGTTGAGCATTGAATTGTTTGTTGAGTGTATTGTTGCTATACTGGTTCGAACTCTATTGAGTTTTGGCAAGCAGGACGATGCACTCAATTGTACAATTGTTTTGACGTAGAAACCATCTAAGTAAAAATGAAGGCCTTGTGGCCAAGGGAATGTTGGCTTACTGCATCTAATTTAGGCTGATAGGAACCGGTGGGTTATATGGGAGTATTTGCAAGCACTTCTCCGCCTGTGGATGGTGCTTAATTTAAAGGATCTCTCTCACTCATGGCTTGCACGGGAGTATTATTGCTTGGGACAGGTGCTCCTTTAGGATCTTCAGATAACCTTCATTGTGCATTTTCTAATTTGTTTACCAATGTAACATATTCTCTATGTTTAAAACTGTTTATTCTAATTCAATATATGCCCTTCTGGTTTCCACTCCTTTCTGGGTTTAGGATACATAATTTTTTTTAAAAAAAGTAAAAGAATATATCATGAGAGTAGTTTATGTGTGTTTATCTAATTGAGTAAGATAGAGGTGAACTACTACTGTGAGAATAAATCATGAGAGTTTGAGTTTTGAGACTTTGAGAAATTGTTTGACACCAAATTTTAAAGTGCTACTAGCTCTAGAGATAACTGCACTAAAAATTAATCAACACTATTATATATAGTACTATGTGTCAAAGACTTTTCAGGAAACTTAAAATAAATGTAGTGGATTTAAATTTGCATTTATGTGAATGGTAAATAAAATTATCAAACATAGAAAATAAAAGGTTCAACAATTTCAGACATAGAGACTCGTGAAATATAAATTAATAAGAAAAACACAAACTGCATGTAATCTAAAATCCTAGCTGTCGGCATTTGTGTTATGGGAAGCTGCAGATCAAATGAAGTACGATTGAGATGTAGAGTAAAAGATGCCTTATCTAGACATTAAACATGTGTAAAAACTGCATGCTCAATACAATACATTCTTAATGTGTAAAAACATGTTTGTGGTAGTTGTAGCATCACTCACTGATGATCATTCTTTCATGTTGTGCTGTAAACATTGTTCTTAAGTCATTTATTTATTTTCAGCATCATGTATTCATTTATGTAATTGACTACTTTTGTCATCATGTACTTAATTAAGGATTTTAAGTGCTGATTTTTTCATGATTTCATTGTTTGATTATTAATATGGGTATCCGCGCCCCGATCCGCATAAACCCGTCCTCGTGCGGTACCGTGACGCTGGTACCCGTGTAGTGCGGGCGGTTTCGACATACTGAAATTGGGTATCCGCCCCGCAGTTGTATGGATAGCATTTTTCCATTACCCGCCCGCCCGCCTGCACACCCCTAATGTATAATAGTATTTATAACATAATATAAAACATATTTACGTTCATTTATAGTTGATTACATAGTGTCTAAAGTGACATGCATAATATAAAACACGTTCATTTATAATTGATTACATAGTGTCTAAAGTGACATGCAAAATGTCTACTATAACAGTTTATACTGTATACTTATTTATTTAAGACAATTTGGTGATAACAAAGCCGTCTAGTATATTATCAAAAACTATTTGTAACAAAATTTAATTGTGTCTACCATTTAAAAACATCAAAAAATTTAATCAATTCATAACGTTTTTTTTCATTGCTCCTCACCTTCTAGCTCTGTTGCAGCTTACTCATGAGTCATGCCTCCTAGCTTTGTTTGTAGAGTTTGTGTTCGTCCATATCGAAGAGATTTGAAGAATTTGTTCATGACGGCCTGAACGGGACAACAAAACACGGAGAACGCGGACAGTAGGACGTTCGTGAACCTCTCGTGCTCCGATGTCGCGCCGTTGACTGAGATCGTATCAGAAACGACAGGAGCATGAAAAGGACAACGATCTAAGACGGAAACGTCGATTCTTCGCCGGATCCGGATTTGGACATTGGATCTCAGACCACCGGTTTCGGCGGCTCCGCAACCAAAACTGCCGGCGGAGAAAGGCCGACCAACAAAACAGTATAGAGTTTTAAAATTGAGCGGGTCGGAGCAAATTAACACGTCCAATATGACAATCCGAGACTATGATTGAACGACGAAGAAGCGCAGCTAGGACTAGGGCTGTAAACGAGCCGAGCCGAGCTCGAACTGTGCTTGACTCGAACTCGGCTCGATTGATTGCTCAAGTTCGGCTCGATCGCTCGCGAGCTGCTCGAAACGTGTCAATAATTATTCAAACTACGCTCGAGTTCGGCTCAATGGCTGCTCGAAATCTGATACTTTGTAATTTTAGTCTTGATGAGGGGGTTGGTTCGAGGACCCGTTGGTCAAAGGAAAGGGAAGGTCCTGATTCCGGGGCTGAGCCGTATGACGCGAGAGTCTCACGTATGGTTCCTTTGAGAAGGATGTGATACCACCACCTATCAGGCCCGACGAGCGGTCCACGGAGCTGCATCCCTACTCACCTGGTCCATGCACATCGCTCTCTCCAAGAGGTTGGCCGCCTATCCTAGATCTTCCTCAAATTACTCATTTTAATTTATAATTGCAGTAAATTAGGTCATACTACTTTAATTATTTACATATAAATTGTCCTAGGTTCTTTTTAGTATGTATTGCTCGATAACTCAATAAGCAATCGGATCGAACTCAGTTCGGCTCGATAAAATTATCGAGCCCTGAACTCGGCTCGTACTCGAAGCTCGATAACACATTGCTCAATAACACACGAGCTGAGTTTGAGCTCGAGTAAGTTAGATTACGGCTCGGCTCATTTGGGAAACCACATATGTGGTAATTATCCCTAGCCAAGACCTTTAACGCTCAGGAAACGTCAGGGTAACTTTGAACATTCCTCTAAAATACAATGACCAAACTGACCCTACGCAGCCACGTAGATGAACGACCACGTCGATCTTATGTTTGTGTCGTTCGATTGACGAACCACTCCGAACTTTGACGCTGCTTCCGCCGGCCGAGCTCCGCCGCCGGGAATTGGGATCGCGGCCGTCCATTCAAACCATTGTATCTTCTTGCTGAACCAGGGATCTTCTGCTGTTCTTTATTTGGCCGTGGCAGTAGTGGCAAAGTGATGAGGCAGAGAAAGGTGGAAGCTGGCGATTTTGAATCTTCGTCAGTCGAAAGTAGCAGGAGCTCGAAGAAATCCTCGAAGCGGAAGGCATTTTCTTCGTTAAATCAGTGGGAGATTTTCTGGTTCTGTTTGGCATTTCGAGCAATTAACGCGTTGTTGATTCAGACGTATTTCAATCCCGATGAGCATTGGCAAGCGCTTGAAGTCGCACACCGCATCGCTTTTGGGTACTTCATTTGTTGTTTCGAAGTTTATGGTTTTCATCCCTGTTGCTGAGTTGAGTTTGCATCTTGAAGTTAATTATCTGTTTATGAAGGTCAAATTTGAAAAAGAGAAGGAAAATGCAAAAGGCTCCTCTCTAGTTATGTCATTCCTGATGTTAGGTTTAAGTTAAGGGAAATCTGTTTTACTCCATCATGTGTATGAATGATCAAATGTGCAGGTATGGTCATTTGACCTGGGAGTGGCAGAAAGGGATTCGTAGCTACTTGCATCCTTTGCTCTTTGTTCCACTCTACAAAGTTCTTTCCTTTCTGCGTTTGGACACACCATGGTTCATGGTATTTTCCTTTTCCCTTTTTCATTTCCTGGTCATGGTTAGTTTCATGTACATATGGATTTGAGTGCTAGCATGTGAAGGTGCGAGGAGCTCATTACTCACTTCAATAACTGCACCTCCCTAGTGGAAGTTCATGTGGCCACCTTAGATGGAGAAGGATCTCTCTTCTTTTCTGAATCCTGATCCTTGTAGAGACATCCTCCTTTTTTAGCACTGCACTTTTTTATAGCTTTGTTTCCTGATGCGAATATTTTCTGCTCTATGACTATGTCCTCACATTGTGAATAAGGGCAGGAATTTCCATAAGTTTTCTATAAGAACTGTTAGTAGATAATTGGATCTATTGCGAGTGATTTGAAAATTGAAATGTTGTTACAAGCACATCTAGGCTAGTGGCTGCTATTTGATGAACATGGGTACGCGAGTTTGACCATTTTCTTATGGTAAGGTAAACAGAAAGCATGTTAGGGGGAGGTGTTTTAACCATTCTCTTATAGTAGCACGTTCCATTTACTTTAGATGAGTATATATAACTTAAATATTTTTGTTAAATTATCCACTATGATAAATTTGTATATTCTAGCAAAACTAAGATTTTACTTATTTGGGTACTACCATTTGGTTCTGGTATTTTTGAAAGACGTACCCATCAAGGATCCACAGAATCTCTTGGCTACATTCATTTATTGTCTATTACATGTTTCATAGTGTATGCTGTGGAACACTGACAAGATAATAAGCAATGTGTGTGTAACTGCTGATTTATTCTTGTAGGTGAAGGCATGCCTGACTATCTCATGTTTTTATTGGCAGATCAAGTCCCCTCGGTTGCTACAGTCCTTGTTTTCTGCAGTTGGTGATTTATACGTATACAAACTTTCAAGTGTCCTTTTTGGTGATCTTGTTGCTAAATGGGCAGTATCCTTTTTTCCATTTTTTTCTCCTGCTTGCTATTCCCTCCATCATTGATTTTTCTCAAGAAAAAAAAAATTGTATTTAGTGCATTGCCGGCTAAAGCAATTCAAGTGGCAATCTTAGGATCTGTTATGGATGAGATACTTAACTCTTCTGCAGCTTTTTTCTCAGTTGGCGAATTGGTTCATGTTCTTCTGCTTAAATCGCACATTATCAAATAGCTTGGAAACTGTTCTGACACTTGTTTCTCTATACCACTGGCCATGCATGAGAGTTTCTTTGGAGAGAACATCTTCTTGTTCAAGAAGATGGGCTTTGATCACAGCAGCATTGGCATGTGCAATTAGACCAACAAGTGCTATCACATGGGTGTATGTTGGCTTGCTTGAGCTGCATTTGGCACATGATAAGCTGAAATACATATTTTTGGAGGTGATCCCAGTTGGGTAGGTGCACAAATTTTATCTATGATTTATCATTTTTGCAAACAACTAATTTTCTTTTTGATGCTCTGATTTGTCTGCTAAATTTGTGTGCATTCTTCTGTGTTTCCTTCCTCTTCCTGTTCCATTCCTTCTCCTCCTCCTCCTCCTCCTCCTCCTCCTCCTCCTTCTACTTTCATAAGAAGGTTGCGATAGGAAGGGCATGCCACTATGCTTTTGCATGAATTTATAGTGTCAACTAATTTTTGACAATTAACCTCCACTATAAACTTCATGCCACCGACCCAACATTGTTGGGATTAGGGTGTTGTGATGATTTGACCGAAGAAACCTTTTTTTAGCGGCCGCTTAATTCTTCGGAAAATCACAGCATGTTTTCTTGAAGCAGGAGTCTTGTACAAAATCTATTGATAAGTTTCTACTGGAACTAAAATTGAAGATTCTTTAAATCTATGTTTTTTAAATTACATTGGTTAGATAACTTAGATAACTCAAGAGTTGGCCCATTACGGAGGTCAAGGTTCATATTTCTCTGCCGAAGACATCGGTTAAGGGTGGAAACTGCGATTTAGTTCGGTAAAGGGTGATGGTTTCACTTCCTCTTGCCAGGAGTTTCTTATTGCATAGGAGGTCAGTGCCAGTATAAACACTAAAACAGCCTATCTCTTGCTCTGGCTTTGCAAAAACTGATATCTCAATTCTAGCAAGTCATATTCAGCAACATTATAGAGATACGTTTTGAAACTTGAATTCACACTTTAGTTGATAGTTTAGTTCTAGGGATCACACTGATATGAATGCGATCAAATTGAATAGTAACACTGGAAATAACTGAAGTTTAATGACCAGATGATGTTTCAGTTACGGTTACCTGGCCTAATTTGCTCAAATATTTTATTATTGTGCTGTTCCGATGATTGCGTATGTATGATAGTTGTGGTAGCATATCTGTCTCACTAGTTCATACTTCAGTGTGCCCTCCTCCACCCATTCTCAGACTTGTCCATCGTGTTACAGGACTTTGGTGCTGGGACTCACATTCGTGCTGGATCGTTTCATGTATGGGAAATGGATATTAGTTCCTCTTAATTTTCTTAGGTTCAATTTTCTTTCATCTGGTGGGGATTACTATGGAACTCACAAGTGGCACTGGTACTTCACTCAGGGTTTCCCGGTGATGCTCTTCACATATATACCATTTTGCTTAAAAGGCATTAAGAGATCTAAATGTTGGAAGCTTTCCGGCCTTATTGCATGGGTTCTAGGGCTTTACAGTTTATTAGGTCACAAGGAGTTCAGGTATTTTTTTCTAAATGATATACGCAATGTCTTGTCATTGTTGATTTTCTTATAAATCCTTCTCTAGTATCTTCTAAGAGATGTGTAAGCTGCAGATTTGTGTTGCCTGTGCTTCCAGTGGCTTTGATATTCTCTGGATATTCTCTGGCGCTGGCTGAACAACCTGGCTCTGAAGCTGGTAAAAGCAAAGGGTCTTTAACCGCTTTCAGTAAATGCCTATCAAGGAAGAAAATTGCTGTTATCTTCCTGTTGGTTACCAATGTTCCCATGGCACTGTACATGTGTTTGGTTCATCAGGTATATTAACCAACGTGTGGGTTATTCATAAAATGTTACTTTCTTGATCGCTGTCATGTCTTGGATTAAAAAACAAATTCTTCTCTTAATCTCTCTGTTCTTGGAGAATAGAAAACTTGGAGAATTTTCTAAAACTAAACGGCCCATGTTGGGAATAAGGTGCAATATGATGATGATATGGATTTTTTCTAGTTCCAATTTCAGTAGAATGAGAAAATACTTCAAGTAAAGAAGCTAACTATGTCAACCTTGCCTTGTAGAGAGGAACTGAGGATGTAATGAACTATATATCGCAAGAAGCTACGAAAGGAAAAGTCGAAAGTATCCTTTTCTTAATGCCCTGCCATGCAACTCCTTACTACTCAACACTGCACAGCAATCTGCCTATGCGTTTCCTTGATTGCTCACCTAGGTGAACTTTCATTCACTCATTCATTTTATTTTCTTGAAACAGCATCGCCTAAGAAGCTTAACCTCTTATGTAGTACTAATTTGGTTTGCACTTTGATGGACAGAGAAGAGAAAGGAATCCTGGATGAGTCTGACAGCTTCATGACAGATCCTTTTGGATTTTCAACTAATTTCGCGAGAAACTGGACGAAGCCAAGTCATATCATATTGTTTCAGTCAGAAGAAGAAAAGCTGAGAGTTTTTCTGGTCTCACATTCTTTCAAAGAGGTCAGGGACCTAAGGCTAATAGTATAACTTCTTCATTCTGGCCCGTTTTCATCATTGTGTTGAAGTTTTGTTGGGATTACAATTGCAGGCAAGAAGGTTTTCCACTCCCACTTCAAGGTTGATCGCGACCTTCAGGCAGCGGTTGTAGTGTATGCTAATGACTCTATGAGCAAGGCTTAGAATCAGGTCTATGATCAGCACCCCTGCAGGTTCTCAGAAGTGCGACCGTTGTAGCTGAGATGCTGGATCAATTTGGTTTTTGTCAGACTGGTTTCAGTCCAAGACCAAGTAGCTTTGGTCCTTGTAATGGCGACTGAATCCAGGTTTGGGACGTTCAAGTAGTTGTGGAAGCTATCTTCCGTTTTTGTTTCCTGCTTCAGTTTCATCTTTCTGTTACAGTTTTCTAAAGTAGTGCTCGGAAAATTTGTTTACAAAAACACAAGTAGTGTTCTAAGAGACCTTTTAATTAGTTTGGAAAAATTTATAGTTTTTCTTTTCAATATTTTCTCTAGCTTTACGATGCCTTAACATTTAAGAAAAACTAAAAAATTGCCATTATCATCAAAATCTCTCCTCTTGCTCTGCAACCCAAACCCAAACTGCCCCCACCGGAGCCTCCGCCTTGGCATCAATCATCTCGTCACCATCATCGTAAATGTCGCACTCATTTTCCTCCACCGCCGTCGTTGTCTCCTCTAGTTCGCATAACCCTACCTCCTGAGGATTCAACGCGGGCGAATCTTACTCTATTGATGACAATGACGAGATAGATGCCTTCAGCATCCCCTTCATGTTGACGATTGACGGTGACAGTGGCGACGTGACCACGTCCTCTAATGTTTCGCATGTCACATCCCCACCACCCAACGGCGGTGAGTTGCCGGCTTGTATGTGCGTTTGTTGGATGGACCCCACAAACCGCTGCCGTTTCCCGTTAACCACAGCGAGGAGAGGAATGGACCTGGTCTTTCCCGGCTTCCGACGGCGGAGCATGTATTAAAAATTTACATGATACAGTAAAAATTAATGATACAATAGTATGCGCATAAGAGATAAACTAAATTACAACAAGTGTCACTCTCGTTTCCGTTGACACTTCCGACGAAGCTCTCATCGCCTCTGAAGAAGCTTATGTCGCCTCCGACGACGCTTCCATCACTTCCGACGACATTCTGCGTATTCCGGTGAAGCTTTCCATCGGAATCCATGACGTTCCAGTCACTTTCTTCTACCAACCAAACAACCAAAACTCAATAACACAACCACCACCAAAATTTGACTGCAATGAAGCTCCAGAAACTCCAAACTTGCAAATGATGAAAAACTGAAAATTTTTTCTGACTTAAGAAACTAGGGAAAACGATGATGATTAGAGTAGGTAGTCATGTTGATCTGATTTTTTATAGTGATCAAATGTAAAGACATGCTGATCACCATGCAAATCAATGTTGATCTGGTGTAAGGAGATGTTGATCACCATGCAGATCAACATTTATTCTGGCGATGTTGATCAAGACAAGTCATCATGTTGATCAACATTTAATGTTGATCAAGCGCAACAATGATGCTAATCAAATGTAAGGACATGCTGATCACCATGCAGATCAATGCTGATCTAGTGTAAGGAGATGTTGATCACCATGCAGATCAACATTTATTCCGGTGATGTTGATCAAGACAAATCATCATATTGATAAGCATTTCTAGCAGCTAACCACATGATCATAGAGGTCCGAGGGGAGTTCCTGGGTCCGCACACTTTTACGCCACCAAACAACATCATAGTTCTCGATAAGATGCATACAATTCCTTTCATGGGAAATTTACTCTGATAAGTAGATAGAGAATATGGGCTTTCAAACTTCATTTCATGGAGGTGAGGATGAAGAGTGATTCACTTCCAAAATTCATGGTGATTTTGGAAGTTTTTCACTCCTCCAAAATCACTTGAGGTGTGAAAAATCGGTTTTCACCGTGAAAAATGGAATTTAATATTTAATCTATGATTTTTGTTATTCAATATTTTAATAACTAAAGATTAATAATTTATATGCAAATAATAAATGAACATCTAGTTTCTAAATAGTTTAAATATTATTATTGTCACCTCACAGAATTCACGGTGATTCTTCAATTTCTCATCTACCTCCTATGTTTGAAACCCCTAATATATTTTTTTCACCTCACGAGAATTACGGTGAATTCTTCAATTTCTCACCTCATGAAAATCTCTCCTCTTAAGTTTGAAACCCCCAATGGTGGAAGAAAAATTTGAGAATTTGTCTCTACGTACTGCAAAAGATATAGCAGATCATAGTTATCAGATTCGCGGCACGTTGGATACGCGATTCGTCGATTGTAGAAGAATCGGATTCGGAGAGATAGTCTCAACCGATACGTTGGACAATCCAATACGCTTTTCTAATTTATGGGTGGTAGTCTCATTCAATACATTTGACAATCCAATATTTAAAATAAGGGCTTATTTGTATATATTAGAATCTTTGAAGGTCTTTTATGCTTGGAGGAAAAAGTTTAGAATCTAAATGAGTTGAAAGAAAGTAGAAATATGATTGAATTTACTTACATAAAGTAAATTCAGAGGACCTATTTGTAAAACTAATAAAATGTTAATGGCTTGCTAGTCAAAACCATAGAAACCCTAAACCAAAACCTGTTTATTTTCTTTTTTCTCCGCCTCCATCTTCTTCAAAGCTGTCTGCAACTCGCAAATGTCCAGCAGCGCCACAACCCAGCTTCACCCTCCAGCTGGCCGCCGCCTCTTCTTCTTCTCCGGCCGATCTGCAGCCCAGGGCCGCGATCCGCCGCCTTTGGGTCGCGGTTCGTGGCCCTGGGTTGTTGAACGCGCCGATGAAGGTCCGACGGTGGTCGTGGAGGAGAAGAGGGGAAAAATATAAGGTATAATTGGTAGATTTAAAATTGTTTGTGGAAAAAAATGTGGCTATTTTTCTGGGAATAGAGCTTGAAAGGGACAACTAGCTAGGTTGAAATGAAAGGAGTATTATATGTGATCGTGAGTATAATACACAACCTCATCTCACGATTTTGGCATATTTTTAATCCTAAACATATTTGAGAGTGCTGTTTAATATATTCTCTTGACGCCTTTTAAAAAAAAAACAAATTTGAACGACTTTGATCAGGCAAGATATGCCAAGATTTTTGGAGCCTTAATAATGTGATGGAAAGATATATATAATGACTGTTTAAAAAAGATAAAAAATGTCCACAATTTGGCAACTAGAGATTATTGAAAGGTGATAAATCAGAAAGCATAGGCCTATTTATAGTGACCAATGCACTGTCGTTCTTGACATTCTATGGACCCTAGACAAAACGAAAAAATGGGACCCCATCTATAAAATTTTAAAAATATAATTTCATATAAAAAACTAGAAATGTAATTAAAAATAAGACGTTTCATTACATTATGTCCAATAACATCTATTCAAATAAAAATTCAAACAAAATAAACATTTTTCTTCAACCTCCATCAATATTGTCAATCATAAAAATCTCCTCATTGTAAATCACTTATCACCTTCAAAGAAAATCAAAACTAAATCACAAAAGCGGCCCACGAGGCATTCGGGATGCAAAATTATTAATAATATCATCAACATCATTGCTTTCTAATAAATCTTTCTCAATTAATAATATTGTCAAACCATTCAACATTTCTTGCGACATTGATGATCTCAAGTAGGTTTTTATCAACTTTAGCTTTGAAAAGTTTCTTTCGGTGATGTCACGATTACAAGCATAGTTAAAAAAATTCTACAAGAATGGAAACATTCAGACAACAAACCGTAGATTTTGTAAACTTAATTTCAATGGTGGACATTGACTAATTTGGCAAAGTCGTTTGCAACACTTTAATTCGAAGAACAAATTATTTAAATCAACATCATATGAATCACCATGAGAAAATGTGGAGTGAAAATTAGTAAGTGACTCAAAGTTTTTGGGAAAAATTGATATTTTTCATTTGAATTAATGATAGGTTTAGTTGAAATGGAAAGAAGTTTTATACACTGGAGATGAGATTGATGATGGTGGAGACTTGAACATAAGACCTCCACCTCATGTTCCATGAGCTTAGCCACTAGGCTACAGGCTCAGGAGAGACACAATAATTGAATGAGTTGAAAGCCCATGGAGATTATAGAGGAATTAAATGCTAATTATCTCTCTCTCTCTCTCTCTCTCCCTTGGAGATGTCGCTCGTCAAGTCGTCAAGAATCGCAGAACGCCGCGGTGAAAATTGTCCTCCCACGTAGTGGTAGAATATGCAAAATTTACTGGTTTACGGCGGAGGCCGCGGTAAACCAGCTTCATGCGGTCTACCGCGCGGTAAATGTCGTTTACATTTAAAATATTTGACTTTATATACGAAAATATTGAAGAAATAAAATCATAAATTAAATGTGAAAAATGAAATTCACCAATTATACGAGGACAGAGGAGACTATATACTATACCCCTACAATTTAAAAAATTCAGGTGGCAACAGCCCTCCTATGCTACAACATGGCTTCGCCATTGGATCAAGGTATTTTATTACTATCACTATCCCAAATGGATTGTCTCTTTTCATTGTAAATTTCAAAAGGAAAAGTGACAGCCTATTTAATAAGACTTTTTTTTTTGTTTAGAAGAAGGAAAAAAACATGCACTTGTGTTGCATTATTTTCGATTTGATTGTTTTATATGCTCCATAAAATCGAAGAATTAATTAAAGTAAAATTTGAATAATTATTTGGACATGGCAGGAAGAAAATCAGCTGTCATTTGAGATGTGCCTCGGCATTGGACCGTCGGCGGAGGGAGCAGCACAAGCTGTTCTAGTCGACCAGGGACTTGCTTCACATCCACCGCCTATTCGAGACTCCGTCTGACCCTAATGGCTCGACGGGCGCGAGGCTTTGGTTGATTTGCGGGATGAGGAGGAGAGCGACGAGGAGGAGGACGAGGAGGAGGAGGTCGGCGAGTACATCAACAATTGGAAGGATGAGTAGTTTTATCTTTGTAAAAATGTTATATTCGAAACTTTTAGATTATCAATTATGGAAATTAATATATTTTTATTATATTTAAATTGGTAATTTATTTAATTATTAATGTTTTTATAAATTTTCATTTTAATTTAATTTTTCAACCCATAAAACAATACTAAAAGAATTGATTTTTTCATTATAAAAACAATTTATGAAGGCCCAATCCGTCATAATTCCGTCATAACCAAAGATCCGTTTTCAATTACATGTGGACATGTTATGACAATGTATTAGTCATAAAGTCGTCATAAATATGGCGACTCGCCGCCATAACAAAATGTGACGCCCGAAATAACAACGAAACAAACAACGGCCTCTTCCGTCATTATTGTGACGGATAAACGATGATACGGCCATCAACCAATGAATCAACTACGCAGTGAAGTGAAGTGATGGTGAAAAAAACACTTATCCACCATTGGTACATGCATAGAAAATTTATCCTCTTACATAATTCTCCACATTTTCTTTGGACAGAAGGCCATGTTCCAAGCCACCAAACCATATACTCTTTAGCCCCTTGAGCTTTTGGACATCACACTTTACTTGAGGCCACCGGAGCGTGTATGCATCTTATTGATCAATATGCTCCAACACTCTCCTTAGGAATAGCAAAATGGGTTTTGAATATGAGTTTTACTTTGAGCAACTATACGGTGCTGTAGGCGCACCTTAAGCGCCTAAAGAGAAGAAGTATATATACGAAGAAGAATGATGCATTCCCGATACACTATGATGCACTCCCATAACATTAATATGATGCACTCTTTTGACGAGTTAATGATGCTTTTGTTCTACAACCCCAAAGTGATCCTTTTTGTTCTACCCAATGATGCATTTGCGATGCATAATGATGTTTTTCCGTAACAAACATGATGCACTAGTTCGATAACTTAATGAAGCACACACTTCCTTCAACCTCTCAAAATGATGCATTCGGTAAAACATTATGATGCATTCGATACATTATAATGCTCTCCATTACAAAATATGAGGCACTCGCTCTCATGACAAATGTTACACTCGTTTTATTAACCTTTCAAAATGATGTCTTTGGTAACCACTATGATGCACTCCATGTTGCATTATGATGCTCTTCATTACAAAATATGATGCATTCGCTCTTATAACAAGATTAATGTTCTCAATTTCCAGCTCACACACCATTAAGGTACGTATGAGCATCATTTGGAGACGAATGCGCATTATTTAAAATACGCAGAGCATCATAATTACTGCAAACGTCTTAGGCGAATTTGAATGAAAATGACAATTTTGTAAATAACGTGAAAGTGACGCACGGAGGCCCACGATAAGCGTGGGCGCACCGTATCCTGTACCTTTTACTTTTTCTAATCTTTACAACCCCAGATTAATGTTGTTGGTGCTGTTTGGCTTTTGAATCAATGAAATTGTAGGTGTAAAATCCCCTCCTTTAATTTTAAAAAACTGATTTTAATAGCTTAAACATAAAGGATCGATAAAAAAAGTCGTTCAACCTTTAACAAAACTCTAATATATAAAGATAAAGGAATAAAGTGCACAAGAGGTCCATTAACTTTTAATTATGTCCTATTGGGGTCATATTTTAACTTTTTGTCATCTTAAAGTCCTATTTTAAATTTTTTGATGCATTTGTGGTCCTTTTGGACAATTTTGCCCCTTAGAACGAAAAAAGATAAATTATAGGATATCCTTGAGGTTTAGAAAAACTTTCAATGTACCCATCAATTTTCATAAACATACAAAAAAAACTAACAATTTCTCAAAACAGTTTGAAAGTTTATCTAACTTCCCCCAAACAATTTCAAATCTAACAATTTTGTCCTATAATTTTTCCCCTCCTCCCACCACCTGTACCGTCAGACATTGGCTGGATCGACACCGGTGCCGTCAACAGCTCTGGGCTCTAGATCAGCGGCCCTGGGCTCAAGATCGACCGCCCTGGGCTTGCGATCGTCGTCCCCTGGCTCGCGATCGACGGTCCCGGGACAACTAGTTGAAATGAAATGATAGGAGTATTATATGTGTGATCGTGAGTATATGTTGTAACACAACCTCATCTGACGATTTTGGCATATTTTTAATCCTAAACATATTCGAGAGTGCCTGTTTTCATTAATATATATCTCTTGATGCTCTTTTTTTAAAAAAAAAAAAACAAATTGAACGACTTTGAGGCAAGAGATGCGACGACTTTCGGAGCCTTAATTAAAGATAATGACTGTTTAAAAATATTAAAAAAAATCCATAATTTGGCAACTACAGATTATAGAAAGGTGATAAATCAGAGAGCAAAGGCCTATATATAGTGACTAATATTGCCACAAAAAGCAACTTGAAGCTTGGGAAATTATTGAGAAGTGGCTAGTATATAAGGCGATGACATCTCCCAAATCCTCTCTTATCTTTGTTTTTCTCTTCATCGCCATATTCATGGCAAGCGATCCAGGTATGTGTGTGTGTATATATATTTATTACCTCTGTCCCAAATGGATTATCTCATTAAATCGTAGTAAGAATTCAAGTTAATTGGATTTGGACATGGCAGGAAGAAGATCGGCTGTTGGGCTGACAGAGATGTGCCTCCTTATTCCTATTACCAGCGGCGTTACTTGCACCGTGAGTGGATGCGCCACCGCTTGCCTGTACCTGATGAAACTGCCAGCCTCCGCTTTTGATCACGGCATCTGTTCCAGCGACACCCTCTGCAGGTGCATCTGCCAGTTCTAGTGCTTCCATCTCCACCAAAATCATGCATGGCAGCTACGTACCTTCCTTGCATGCATGCATGTTATATATATATATTTATATATCTCGAATGTTATGTGTCATTAATTAACAAATAAACTAGCATTTCGTTGTTTGTTTGTAGTTCATGGAAAATATTCCTACGTTGTTTCATGGTAATTATTTCTTGAAAGATTGATGTTCTATGTGCCTTCTTTTTGTAATAATGGAAAACTGATTTATTACTCGAGCAAGTGTTTGAGAAATAATTGATCTACTTGATTCATTGATACACTACGTACTTGTCTCGGTTCGGGTAGCGGTCTAAATAGCAGCGGAGGCCGCTACCAAGCACAGTCGCTATAGGATGCAACACTAACCGTTACAAAACGAGATACGTTGACATAAGACTTATGCAATGGAATTAATAGCGGATACGAATGGCCCAGGCCACCACAACACCACCTAAAACTCTTTTAACACCATTTTTTTTATCGTAATTTGCAATTAAAAAAACATCAACACAAGACCATGTTTTCTTCTATTCCAATGAGAAGATTTTCCACCATCCAAACAAAACAAGTCCGACGGGAAGAATATCTCGATGACGCGGACATGAAAGAGGGGTCCGCCAAATATCTCTTGTATGAGCTGTATCATATATAATCCTTAATTTATTGTCATGATTCTTTTTCATTCGCACCATCCTGTTGATTGGTGGTCTTGAGCAAGGTTTTAATTCTCACTGGCCATCGTATCGTTTTTAAACAAGATGCGAGACAAGATATCGGTGTATGGGAGGTATCCCAGATATACCAAAAATTATTTATCGGTGATTATACACACACACATATATGTGTATATATAGTACCTAGACACATATACATGATTCATAAAGTCAACCAAATTAAATAGTCTACATAATCAATTAGTCGTTTTACTCTTTTTTAACCATTTAATGATTTAAATCCATTAGTTCTCAAAAAAATTTTAAAGTTAATTTTATTTACACCATGTACTGCCATTTCTTCAATTTCACCGGTAAGCGAGATGACCGAGACAGGCCGGTACGGCCACCGAGACGAGGTTGGCTTAAATATTACCGGCTCATAGGAACCCTGTACCGTCATTTTCTTCAATTTCGTTGGTGCGCAAGATGGCCGAGACAGGCTGGTATGACAGCCGAGATGAGATTAGCTTAAATAATACCGTCTCATGGCCAATACCGAGACGAGACCGGTATACCGGCCGAGACGAAACGGGACTTAAAACTATGCTTCAGAGTCTTTTCCATTGTGTTGTAAAGAATTACCCGGTTTCCATTGCCATTTTCCTCGTTTGTAGGTTTGATCTCGGGTCATTCTTCCGTAAGAAGAGCTTCTGCATAGGCCTTTTTCACCAGGGGAAGGCCAGACATTAGCAGAGGACGATCGTTGCAATTTAGCGAGGCTGAGTGCTCACTAGCCCTATCGGTAGTCATGAGACCTTTGTGTTTGGGCTACCTGAGACTAGGGTCCTCGCAGGTGATCTTGCCTTGTGGAAGGCAATGTTGAATTCAGCCCTTTCTTGTTTTCTGTTTTATTGTTTTGTGAGTTATGCAGCTTGGAGTTCGTTGGTCAACATTGCAGATCAATATGACAAACCTCGATGTGAAACCGTCCAGGTGACCTACATGCACACATGTGCAACCTGGAGGACCCAAGAGCCGAATGCCAAAGCTAAAGGGTCAAAGTGGATATTTACAAGAAGATGAAGGAAAGGCATCCCATACCCTCAACTTAGGCCATTCTAATGCCCAACAAGCCGCCTAACTCTTCAACCTCACCATTTGGGCTCACAACAATGTTCAAGCCCAAGATGGTGATAAGAGCCTACTCAAAGTCAAGGGCCATGCCTTCAACTCTTGGCCCAATGTCACTCACAACACCTTGGTCCACTACATGTCCAAATTTGCCCATCCCAATGCCAAGGAGGACAATTCTCAAGGATGCTCTACACTTGAAGGGTACCCTCCATTCCTAGGGTACTCCACACCCAACGGAGCCGTCCAATTCATGTCCACCAACCAAGTGTTCAACATGCTTCAAATGACTTCTTGGTGAACTCTTCAAAGTGCCTACAATAGTAGGGTACTTACAAATGAAGGGTACCCCGCCCTATACAAGACCAAGGTGCCCTCACATCAATTGGTATCATAGCAAATCGGATCCACATCACCTACTGATCAGCATTGGATGAAAACTAATCAACATGATTTTAACATCCCCATTTACCCACCAGGAAGTTTTAGGGAAAAAATTGAAACTTTTTTGAAAAACAACTTGTTCGATAAAACATTACAAAACATTCAAATAAAATAAATTTACATCCGATAAATAAGGGTGCTACTTAGTCACACCAACAAAAAATAATGCAGAGAAAATAAACAAAGTTCGTTTTATTATCCCAAAGTCCACTAAGTCAGAAAACCATGTCGAGAAGTCACAACACGTCTCCACCCGATAGCTCCTACTCCTCGAAGTACGGCTGCTCGTACTCCGAGTCAACGGGGTTGGCATAGTAGTCCTCCCCGTAAAACTCACTTGTAATTAATGGGGTGAGCTTCCATATGCTTAGCAAGGAGGAAATATTACAGGCCCGTCATAAGGGTCATAATACTTCCTCAAATAAACACATTCTAAGTCGTGATTCTAAGCATGATAAATTTGACATATAAATAAATAGCTCAACATGAAAACAATAAAGAACCATGCAACCTTATCCATGCCAAGAAATGCTCTTTAGCTCAATCATTATACGTCATAAAACATTTTTGAAAACATTTTTGAAAACATGCAGTCGGATGAACATAGGGTGGTGGATATGTACATTATGCCCCTTAAGTAGAGCCACTGAGGATGCCGTCAGGCCAGAGCCCTACACGAAATATACGGAATGTCTACACCGAGACAGAGCCTCTCGTGAATGCTAACGAATCCAGGAGGCAGAGCACAACATGATAACATAAATGGGTTCAAACCATCCGTTCCGAACCACTCATCTAAAAAATTACGGCTTAGTTAAGTCACGTAGGGCCGAATCCACAACACCTCTAATGTTTCAACTAATGGTGGATCGTGTAAGGTCATTTTTTCAGCACTAGACACATCGGGTCAGTCATAAGGTCTTATGTTCTTACAATTACCCTAACCTGCCGTCTATCCCCTTAAAACATTTTCGGGCCATGTAAGGTCATTTTTCTGGCACCAAACATGTCGGGTCAGTCATAGGGTCT
Source organism: Stellera chamaejasme (assembly GCA_024586325.1). Lineage (NCBI taxonomy): Eukaryota > Viridiplantae > Streptophyta > Magnoliopsida > Malvales > Thymelaeaceae > Stellera > Stellera chamaejasme. The sequence continues at coordinate 42,557,584 of CM044987.1, forward strand.
TATGTACTTATAGCTACCCTAACCTGCCGCCTATCCTGGGAAACATTTTGTCCAGAAAATTCATTTTGTCAAGTTTTGAATGCAATCATACGATGAAGTACATCAAACAATATGTCACACCCAATCGTGATGCATGATCACTATCCAGTTAAATTATTAAGCCTTTAGGTGTGATGCCATGTACTATCTTTCACTACCTTTTATCTTGAAATATTGATACTTGCATGATGTCATTGCAATCATTTACATTTTAATAGTTGATTTACTTGTGTGCACTCTTATCTTGTGAGTTATTACCTGTCCTTGCCTAATCATCATTTTCGCGCTTAACTTGTTATTTATCGGTTGAGGGTAACTCTTACGGTTCTATCATGATCATAGCATTTGGTTTCAATCCTAAACATGATACTGCCATCTACATATGACACTAACATCATTTTAGCCTTTCCAGTCCTAATATAACACTAACGGAGTTCATTTAACGAACATAACATGCCACTAGAACTTTCATGTAACGGTCCTAGCAAGATACTAGCGTTACATACAACATCCACAATGCATATCATACATGTATATCAATCAATCAATCAAAACAACCCATGTGATAACAATTTCTAAGCGCGAAAGTATATGGTATCAAGATTAACTAAATTATGCTACCCGGGTTGCCCGATCCAATATTTTATCAAGTCCAATTGTTTAACTTAGAGTTCATTATTCAAGAGCTTGTTTATAAAGCAGATAAAATGTCTCAAATGAAAAACTTCATCTTATCCCCTTACTTGGAAGTAGTCGGGAATATTAAGGGATCTAACCGATTCGAGTGATTAAACCTTGACATCTAATTTTAGCGTTTAATGCTCGGTAGAGCCGACCCTGAGGTTGTGCCTATATAAGACTGTTGCTTTGGGCCCTTAATTTTAAGGGGCCCAAAAAAAACATATATATATATAGAGAGAGAGAACTGATAATAGGACATATAAATGAAGTAACACAACACACAAATTTATTTAAATAATATGAAAATTAAACGAAATCTGTGTAAATATATGTAAATATATTGGGAAAGAAAGAAACATATCAAAAAACCATTGCATAATCAAACCATTTCCCTTAACATCATGTCAAATGTTGAGAATACTGTGATTACACAACACAGATTTACTTTTCATAATCAGTTTTTGGCACATGTAAACATGTTGGCATTATTTAAATAAATTTTTGTTGTAATCTGTGTGTGTGTATGTAGATTTCGAGATACAGACGACATGATGTGTTTCATCATGATCATGCCTCTCCACTTTCACAAAGAAGAAAGAAGAGAAGGAGGAGAGCGTACCTTGCACCCTTGAAAACAGCAAAAGGATCTTATGTCCTTGCTCCAAACGTATGCTCTAAGTCTTCCAAGTTGGTGGCGGATTCCTCTTGAATCTTCAAGCCTTCGAGTTGTTGAATAAAGACAGATTGCATGTGAGATGAATGAGAGATTTTGTGTTGAATTGACACAAAAGAGATTCACCCGAAATGCTCTAAGGAATGCTTGAATAATTCGACCAAGAACAAGAGAGAAGAGAGGAGAAGTTTCGGATTAAGTGTGTTCGAATTGTGACAGATTATCACGTTTTTATAGATAATGTAGAGAGTTGTAAAGGAGGGGTTGCAACTCCCTTATGGCCGAAAGTATGTGTAATTTCGGCCTAAGGAGTGGTTACTCCCTCCTTGTGCATTTCCTTGTCCAAAAACAAAGAAACTATCCTTTTAGGAGAAAGGGGTGCATTCCCTTGAGGTACCTCTTCGCCAAATTAAGGCTCTCATGGCTGTTCATGCCTTGGTAACTTCCAAGAGATGTGCACACATGCACTAGGGTGCATACACCATGCACCTCAACTGCCAAAGTCATGTCCTTTACCAAAATATCCTTATTTTGTATAAAAGGATGCTAATTGGTAGTTACTACTCATGAAAGGTCACAAATGTTCCATATAGCCACAATTCACATAGTTGAGTTCCATAGAACTTATTTCAGCTCACCTTGAGCTGAAATTCACTTCTCCATCTGAGATGAGCTCAAGCATTACCTCAAAAGGACTTGGTGCGCTTAAGAATTCCAACAGTATATACATATATACACATAGGTATTTTTAAAGTAAAAGATTATGTAGGAAATTGTTGTCAAAATGGAGCCGTGACGAGTTCCGGGGACTTCATCATTGAATCAAGTATTTGGAATCTGAGTTGGAGCTTTCTATTGCTCGTATGGTGGCTTTGGTGGATTTGGAAAAGAGGAAGGATCTCTTGAAAGAACTTAACGAGTTGTTGGATAAAGAGGAGGCTTTTTGGAGCCAGAGCGCTCGACAGACTTGGCTGCAAGATGGTGATCATAATACGGGGTTTTTTCATCAGTCTGCGACAGCTAGGAAGTAAAGAAATACAATATCGTAGGTTGTCGACCCTTACAGGGCAGTTTTGACTGAGCAGATAGATATTGAGAGGGAGGTGTTGCGTTTTTTTCAGGGGCTTTACACGTCGGATGGTTCAGTGAGGCGCGAGGAGGTTCTTAGTTGCATTCAGCCATGAGTCTCCTTGACCGTGGCAGTGTAATTGGTTCTCTCATATACGGGTGATATATGAGATTAAGGCGACTTTATTTTAGATGCACCCATCTAAATCCCCAGGTCCTAATGGTTTTTCTACTTTCTTTTATTAGAAATTTTGGCATATTGTTGGGGACACAGTGATTGTGGCGATGCAGAAATTTCTTGCTGGAGGAGCATTATCGATGGATTGGAATCATACATTCCTGGCTATGATTCCAAGGTGTAAAGCTATGCGTGATTTTTCTGGCTATCGTCTAATTAGCCCTTTGTAATGTGTTCTACAAATTGATCACAAAGGTTATAGTCAACCACCTGAAGCCTATTACGAATTCGTTAATTTCAGAGCACCAGAGTGCTTTTGTTCTAGGCGTCTTTTAACCGATAATGCGCTCATAGCACTGGAGACGTGTTTTGCGATAAGCAATCTACGGGGTCATAGACTTGGAGATTTTGTAGTAAAATTAGATATGATGAAAGCCTATGACAGGGTTGAGTGGGATTTCTTGCGGCATATGCTTCTTCGTCTTGGTTTTCCGGACCACTAGGTTGGTATGGTAATGTGGTGTGTGGGGTCGGCCTTTTATTTTGTATTGGTCAACGGGGTGCCTTCTCGGCAGTTTCAGCCGTCCCGTGGTCTCTGTCAAGATGATCCATTATCACCTTTCTTGTTTCTTTTTGTTACTGAAGGTTTATCTTCTCTTTTGAGACAGGCAGAACTGACTGGTCTCATTTCAGGGATGGCAATTTACGAGAATAGTCCTCCTATTTCGCATTTAGTTTTTGCAGATGATTCGTTATTTTTTCTAAGAGATACTTGGCAGGCTGTTAATGCCTTGATGGAAATTTTGCAATTGTATGAGCAAGCGTCTGGTCAGAGGGTGAATTTACACAAATCGATTGTTTACTTTAGTCCCTCCATTTCGGCTTTCAAGCGCCATGCACTCTGATGGGTGTTTTACATGTGTATGAATTAAGCACAATATCAATTAATAAAACCCATTCAACCTCAACTGCAAGGTGTGCAATTGTAGTAGGGTGAGTGGGGGTCGAACCCAAGAGATTGTAGTGCAATTATGAAGTTTAGTTAAATGCAATATTTTTGGTGTTTTTGGATTTAGATGACAAGTGATAAGATTAATGATAAATCTAAATTAACTAAATCTACTTCTATCACTAATACAAATAAAACTAGGATGCAATGCAACAAACAATTATGAAAAATAAAAGTTCCTTAGGGTTAGTTAGAGTTGAGGTTACTAGATGGAGTGTTTGGTTGTGATTTATGACAAGTTAGAGGAGTTGGATAATTAACAAGTTCTAACCTCCTAAGTTAGAAACATCCTCTCCATATAAGACCAAATAGTATCTCTTCACTTGCATCAACTATGAAGGCATTAAGTTTAGCCAATTGATGTCTCCTAACACCCTCGATTATCTTCTCAAATAATCCTAGAACCAATTTTCTTTGGTCAATTCAACAAAACGCTCTCTCAAGCATTTCATCGAACACTTGGTGGGCATGGTAGAGTAGTTGGCCTTCTATTCTACCTCTACCTTCCTTAAGCCCAAGAAAATCAACTATAATTTATCTAGCAACACAACAACATGTTAACCAACCCTAGGGATGATGAACTAATCGATATTCAAGCTATTCACGAAATTCACAATAACTATGAAAAAAAATGAAAGTAGAAGTTAAAGAAGAAGGACGTAGCTAGAAAAAGGTCTTCAAGTCTTTAATACTTCATAAACATCCACAAATTAATATATAATAAATAGTGAGGAGAAAAGAGAGTTCAAGAACCCCGGATGGGTTCAAGAGGAAGTCTAAAAGTGAGGAGTTATCAAGAGATGTGAAAAAACGTCCTTTTATGCCTCTTTTCGCGAGAAAGAAGAAGGAAAATTCTGAAAAGTGCGAGGAACGACCGCACCCTTTAGATTTGGGGCCGCCGACCCCCGTTCTGTTGGCTTTGGTGATTTTCGGGCGAGGAGCGACCGCGCCCCATAAATGAGGGGCCGCCGCCGTGTCGCTTCCCACGTCTTACTTGGTTTTCCTTGAACTTCTCCAATTTATGCATAATTTCCCCCAACTTTGTCTTGAGCTTCCTTTTTATCCGAAAATATCTTGTTTTATGCTCATTTATCACCCGACACGCATCACCTACAAAAATGCTCGTATCCACACTAAGTACTGCAAAAACTCCGATAAAGCATGTGTATGAGGGCAAAATACATTTCCATAAACAATTATCACACTCCAACAAATATAGGGCATTTGTAAAGCTCTTACTGAGGACCGCTATCTAGGCCTCCACTTGATGCTTGGGTGGAGGAATAATGAGCAATTAGATTTTCTGATTGACAGGGTGACAGATAAGTTGACTTTGTGGAAGGCAACAACCTTATCTCAGGCAGGCCGCCACATTGATTAAATCTGTGGTCCAGCCTTTCCCGACTCACCTGATGAATTGCTTACTCCTACCGGCAGAGATTTGTACGTCCCTGCGTTCTTTGTCCATTCGTTTCTTATGTTCTTCTATTGTCGAGGAGCAGAAGATTCCTTGGGTTGCTTGGGATAGACTTTGTCGATCCAAACGAGCTGGTGGTATGGGTTTTAACACAATACGTAGAATATGCCAAGTTTACCGCGGTTTTACCGCGGTAGAGGCCGCTGATAAGCCAATTTACTGCGGCCTCTGCGTGGTAAATGCCGCGGTAAATACCATTTACCGCGCAGTAGACCGCAGTAAATTGGTTTTCTTTACGTAGTGACAAGGTCATGTTGGCCAAGCAAGGTTGGCGCTTTATGGTCAATCTTGATAGTTTGGTGGCAAGGGTGTTCAAAGAGAACTATTTTTCCTAGTTCTTCTTTTCTTGAGGCGGTCATTCCTACGCAATATCCCTTTGTATGGAAACCTTTAATGGCAGGTTGCGAGGTCCTTCAAGCTGGATGTTTATGGAGGATTGGAAGGGGTCACAATAGGGATCGCTGGCCTCCCTGGGTCACGGCCTCACTTGTACACGGGGCCTCTCTCTTAGATGTCAGATCTTTTTGTAGCGGATCTTATTAATCAGGCTACTATGACTTGGAAGGACAGAGATATTGATGCACTATTTCACCCCTCTGATGCGACAGTTATTAAGGGTATTCCATTAAGTCCTCGTTCGGAGGAGGATGTCTTCACTTGGGGCATGGTTGATAATGGTATTTTCACGGTACGTTCTGCCTATTATTTGTCTTATGCTATACTTTATAAGCAAGATCCTTGCTCGGTGGTAGTTTTGACGACTCAAGCTGCCTCTTCGTGCTCATATGAATTTTTGGCGGGCTTGTGGTGATTGTCTTCCTACTCGCGACAATTTTCCGTCTCGTGGCGTAGAGAAGGAGCCAGAATATCTAGCATCGTCAGAGTCGACAGACCATTTATTTTGGCAATGCCCATTTGCTGTAGCTGTGTGACAGCGTTTGGAGGTGGATGTGTCATCGTTGTGTGCCGCTGGTGCGAATTGGCGGATTCAGTTGTGGGAAGAACATGGTACGGACTCTGCACTTTTGCTTCGCTTCGTTATTGTTATCTAGTTTATCTGGTCAAACAGGAACATGGCTTACTATGAGCATAAGTGTCACTGCCTAGACGCCGGCAATTAAAGCCGAGGATTGCCAAACTAGTTGGATGACCGCGCAGGTGGCTCTTCTTACTCCTTTGGCACCAAAGATGCGTCGTTAGGTTTCCTGGTCTCGACCTCCCCTTGATACTATTAAAGTTAATGTCGATGGTGCCTTGCGGAAGTAGGCAAATTTTAGTGCAACTGGTGCAGTCTTCAGAAATGCGTTGGGGGGGTTTTTTAGGCTGTTTCTCTGAGTTTTTCTTATGCGGGCGCGGATCCACTCTATGTTGAGGCAGCTGCTATCCTTTGGGGACTCCGTGAAGCATGTCGGATGGATATTTCATCCATTATTATCGAGTCAGACTCTCTCACTTTGATTACTAAACTATTAGCTCCCTCAACTCCTTGCAGATTCTATTTTGGTACCTTAACGAGATACGTTTTTTTGCCACTCTTTTTCTTTCTTGCACTTTCGTTTTTGTACCACGATTTGTAAACAGTGCTGCACATGTCGTTGCTCGACATGGCCTTTCTTCTATTGGTTGTCGCTCCAGGCTCTCTCCTATGTCAGATTGGCTTTGTAATACTCTTGTTTAGTTAATACAAAGCCTTTCCCTTTAAAAAAAGTAAAAAATTATGTAAATACTCTATCTGTCCCAGAAAAGTAGTCATGTTTTTTTTCTTATAACATATTGACTTATAAATTGTGGAGTATAAGTTTATATGCAAATGAAAAATTGAATGCGACTAGTTTCTAAATATATGTTTAATTAATGGAGTATTTGTTTTTTGAAAAATTATTTTTAGTGAAAATTTGAATCAAATATATGTACAAAAGTCAAACGTGGTTAATTTTACGGGCTAGAGGAAGTATAATTTGACAAGAACCCCAATTTTTTCTTTTGCTTCAAGCCTTCGAAATCTTAGGCCCTGATGCCAGGTTCAATTTTTAAAACATGCTCTACCTTTGATTTGCACAATGCGCTGTGCACGAGGTGATTATTAAAAAAAATTAAGTCAACTAGGGTTACAGCTGTTTTTAATTATTTTATCTAAATAATACTCGTATATATATATATATATATATATATATATATATATATATATATATATATCTTGATCTGATATTAACTAATTAAATTAATTATTTAAGAAAACTGTATTATTGTAGCCCTGATTTTTTTTATTGTGTGTGCATCATTATATCATTTTCTTCATCAGTTAATATCAGATCAAGATATATATATATATATATATATATATATATAAATATATATTAAGTTTTTAATTTCTCTCTAATTTTCTAACTTTTCACTCTCTAAAAATATTATATTCATCACCAAAAGTGTATCTATATGCATTAATTTTTAGCACAAATATGATTTTACAGCTGTTTTTTTAATTATTTTATCTAAATAATACTCGTATATATTTATGTGGAATCTCTCTGACTAATTAAATTAAATATTTAAGAAAACTGTATTATTGTAGCCCTGTTTTTGTTTTATTGTGTGTGCATCAATATTATATCATTTATTAATCAGTTAATATCAGATCAAGATATATATATATATATATATATATATATATATATATATATATATATATATATATATATATATATATATATATATATATATATATATATATATATATATATATGTATATATATATATATATTAAGTTTTTAATTTCTCTCTAATTTGCTAACTTTTCACTCTCCAAAAATATTTTATTCATCACCAAAAGTATATGTATATGCATTATTTTTCAGCACAAATATGATTTTATCAACGATTTTTTCACTAAAGAATAATAATGTCAAATTAAAAAAGATTAAAGAGTGAAAATCAAACATTGTACTCCATTCATCACATAAATAATGTAATGTTTATTTTCACCATTTAATTTATATTTTATTTTTCAACTATTTTGAAAAATAAATTTAAAACTTTTGCATATAAATGATATAAATTCACTACGTAGTTTTCCCAACTTTTGTGACGGCAAAATGAGGGCCCAAGCCGTCATAACCGTAGTACGAAAATGTTATGACGGTTCTATGACGGCTATTGCCGTCATACAATAATTCCTAAAATTTTATGACGGTCCTATGACGGATACGGCCGTCATAACGTATTTCCCCAAATTTTATGACGGCTCTATGACGGACGAAGCCGTCATAAAATACGTCGTCGTACATACGCATTTATGCATATTACTTATGACGGCCTTATAACCGCTTTGACCGTCATTAAATTTTTCGAAAACACATTATGACGGCTGTATAACCGCTATGGCCGTCACAACTTTATCGAAAAACGCAGTCAAGATTCCTTCAGACTTATGACGGCCTTATGACCAACCGGGCCCTCATAATTCAGTTTTAAAAAGACTTCACCTCCCCATTTGAAAACGAAAACTTACAGAAGTGTTCTCTGCTCTCAAACTCCATTAGAGAAGAGAAGAGATTTTGCTCTCAAACCTCACCATCTCCAACCTCCAAGCAGCTCAACTCTCATGGTTTCACTCTCATTTTTTTCATCTTGAAGCGAGAAGGTTGATTAACAACAGAAAAGATATTATATAGCCGGTACGTACAATTTTTTCTCTTCTAATTAAATTTTATTGGGTATTTAGTTTTTGTACTAGATTTCTTAGATATTGTAATATGAAGTTATATTTTGTAGATGAACCGTAGTTCTGTCTGTGAATACTCCTTAGAAGATGAATCTATGTTATATGATTATTTCCAAGCTACACTGAAATAGTTGTGTTAAAGATTACTTCTATCGAGTATTCATGGATTGTCCAAAGTGGATTCATAAAAACGCAATCAGTGATTAGGTTGGCTTTTGGATTTGTATTGTTGTTCACAGTTAAGTTAATTTTAGTAGCATCTTGTCTTGTTCCTCATTATACAAGATTTGCGAAAAGCAGATTAAAAAAATGGGTATAATGGGGAACTGCGACGAAGTGCTGCCGAAATTTTAGTAACTGTGAATAAAATACAGATCCAAAAGTTTAGCATTGATTGGGTTTTTATGAATAGGATAGGACCCATGCACCCTTTAGGTGATTTAATAAATTTTGTCTTAAGCTTGTTATAGTAGTCTTTAATTTTCTTATACGTAGGAGTAACTATGGCTGAAGGGCGTGCTTGGATGTACCGGCGTAAAAGTCGGAAGACTGGTCAACTAAATCCGGAATTTTGTGATGGAGTTCGGATGTTCGTGAATTTGCTTTTAATGTTGCTCAAGGCATTGGACAAAGCGAGGTTAAATGTCCGTGTAAGAAATGTAAAAATATCAAATTTTTGATAAAAGTACTATTGAGAAGCATTTGTTGAGATATGGATTTAAAGATGATTATTATGTATGGGATCTTCATGGTGAGGAACCGCGTATCAATCCAATCATTTACCGACGTTATGAGGAATTTAATGAACCTTCATCATCAAACAATGTTTCTTCATATGGAAATGAGCAGACTATTAGTCGCGGTGACAGAGGATGGGATTGCGAGCAAATGGTTCGAGACGGTATGTTTTCATCGAATAATTTTGGACATGGAAATAGTGGAAATGATAATGTTAACATGTCAGGCTTTGAAGAGAATGAAGATATCGTGAATGTCGATGTTCCAAATGAAAAGCGAAACAGTTTTTTCAATTGTTGAAAGATGCGGCACGCCTTTATATGATGGATGTACCGAACACACGAGAATATCAGCTTTGACCGAGTTATTGAGTATTAAAAATCAACACAACATATCTGATGGAGCTTTTAATAGCATACTGAAGTTTGTGAATCGTGTGTTACCCAATAATGAAGCATTGCCAGCAAACATGGATAAAAGCGAAAAGAACGATCAAAGAGTTAGGTTTACCGTATCATAAGATTCATGCGTGCGAGAACAATCGCATGTTGTTTTATGGTAGTGATATCGACGAAGTGTTTTGCAACGTGTGTGGTGCGTGCGGATATACGGAGGAGCATGAATGAAGGTGAGAAACCGAAGGCGAAAAGATTTTACGGTATCTACCGAATCGAGCGGCTGCAACGAATTTTTATGTCATCCAAAACAGCTGAACATATGACATATCATGCGAGTTTAAAAGAGCATTCAAATGGTAGTATTGGACATCCAAGTCAATCAGAGGCATGGAAACATTTTGATAACGTTTATTCAGATTTTGCGAAGATGTTAGAAATGTACGGTTGGGGTTATGTACGATGGATTCAACCCAATGGCGAGATACAGTAACCCATATTCGATGTGGCGGTATTTATCATCGTATACAATTTCCCACCCAACATGTGCATGAAGGAGGCATACATTTTCATGGCATTATTAATACCAGTCCACGATCACCGTGTCGTAACATTGATGTGTTCTTGCGTCCATTGATCGAAGAATTAAAAGTTCTATGGAATACGGTGTAATAACTTGGGACGCGCACCGTGAAGAAAACTTTATGGTGCGGGCTTGTCTACTCTGGACTATCAGTGACTTTACAGCTTACGGTATGTTGTCAGGCTAGAGTACGCATGGAAATCTCGCATGTCCATATTGTTTAGATGGTGTAACTGGTTATCGATTACCCAATGGGCGCAAACCTTGTTGGTGGGGCTGCCACAGACGATTTCTACCCCCTGATCACCAATTTCGAAATGATCGTAAGACATGGGGTAGTATTCTTGGGCAAGATCGTAGAGGTCATAGTGAACCATTGTCCGGTCATCAAATTTTGATGCAAATCGAAGGAATTCAGTTCCCACGTTTTGGGATACCATGGGATCATGAAAGAGCTGTTGATTTTGGAGCGAAGCATAAGCTGGATTAATAAATCAATTTTCTGGGAGTTGCCATATTGGGTGGATCTGCAAGTCAGGCATAACCTAGATGTGATGCATATTGAGAAAAATTGTTTTGATAATGTTTTTTATACAGTTATGAACGTGAAAGGTAAGACTAAGGACAATGCAAACGCGAGACTAGATCTTCAACATATGAATATCCGACCTGAATTGCATTTGGTGAGAGGTCCTAATGGCAGACCATATCAACCAATGGCAAGCTATACTTTAAATGCGAATGATTCAAAATGTTTGCTTTTGGCTAAAGCACACCGTCAAACTCCACGATGGATATGCGTCTAATATTGGAAATTGTGTTAACACAACTAATAATTCCTTTTACGGCATGAAGACTCATGATTGTCATGTGTTTATGCAAAAGTTGCTTCCAATAGTTTTACGTGATGCTGTTATGGATCCTATATGGCTTACAGAAGCTGAATTTAGCAAATTCTTCAGAATAATTTGTTCAAAGGAATTCCGGTTGTCTGACATAGAGAAATTGGAAGATTATATAGTTGTAACGTTGTGCAAGCTTGAGAAGTATTTTCCTCCATCATTCTTTGACTCCATGGAACATTTGACGATTCATTTACCGTGGGAGCTTAGAATGTGTGGTCCTGTGCAATTCCGATGGATGTATCCATTTGAAAGGCTTATGAAAAAGTTAAAGGCGAAATGTGTCAACAAGAGATTTCCGGAGGGATCAATTGTTGAGAAGTATATGATGCAAGAAGTGTCACTATTTTCTGAGCATTACTTTTCCGAAAATCTCGGAACACGAATTAATCCTATCTTGCGGAATGATGTTGGTGGTAGCACATCACAAGGAGTCGGAATCTCGGTCTTCAAGCATCCTATAAGGAACTTTGGGAGGGCAAGAAACCGACAATTGACAGATGAAGAATTACATCATGTACATACGTATATTCTCTTGAATTGTAGGGAAGTTGAACCATACATAAGGTAAATGTTTGTTCATAGTATTTACTTTATTTGATTTTATTTCACTCATACTCTGTGTTACTGTGTAGTCAATTCGACGAGATTTCACGCTACAATAACCACAACATCACGGATCAACAGTTGAATGATCATAGGATGGCTAATTTCGCTCAATGGTTCGGAGCAGCGGTATGGCTGGACGAATTTTTGTATTTAAATTTAAAAGATCGGAGACCATTCTATACTAACTTTATATATTATTGTGACTTGTCCTATAGGCTTACTCGGATCCAGGACTTTGGGAATTGGCATGTTTCCCGAATCAAAAAGCAAAATCATACGACGGGACATTTGTCAATGGCTTGATTTCATACATACACATATGGACAAAAAAGGACTTCTAATCAAGGCGTCGTGTCCTCGGTGACGTAAACTCCGAAGACTATGTCGAATTTTACGGATGGATCGATGAAATTCTTGAACTACGTTATACGAACATTTCATCACCGTTTTCAAGGGTACATGGTTTAATCCGCGCAGAGGTGTCCGTATGCATAATAAGTCGGGGATTATTGACGTCGACTATAAATCACGACTAGATTATGAAGATCCTTTCATTCTTGCAAGTCGGGCGCAATGGTAGTTTACATTCCATACCCTACCGATCGCCGACGCTTGTCTCAGTGGTGGACCATATTTAAAACCAAGCCACGTAATTTTATCGGACCATACGTTGAAGAAGTTTCAGACATTAATGAACGATCTGCATCTAGCTCTTCATCAACTATCCATACCAATGATCGAGATGCTCTTCAAGAACCAAGCATTACAGAGTCACTTAATATACAAGGTGAAGATGATGATGAGATTACAACACTTGTCAACCAAAATGAGGAGCCGCAGATGTTGGATGAAGGACATATTGTGATTGAGGAAGATGAAGATGATATTCCTAATGAAATGTAATTCTTTTATAACTCGTTTTAAAATTGTGTGGACCGGATTGAACGCGTTTTCAATAAATTTGTATTTGCGTGTGAGTCATGGACTTAATTGTACATTACAAATGTGTAAGGACTGGATTGGATGTTATTTCACTCTTTATGACCGCATTCCCCGTCATAAAGCCGTCATAACGTTACAAATTCTCACGAAATCTTCAATTCTGTCCCGTTGCACGTTATGACGGCTTAGGCCGTCATAAAGCCGTCATTACATGGCACGTTAAATACTATATGACGGCCTGGGCCGTCATTTGTCCGTCATAACGTTACAGATTCTGACGAAAACTTCCAATTTGTCCCGTTGCAAGTTATGACGGCTTTGGCCGTGATGAAGCCGTCATAAATATCAATATGACGGCCTTAGCCGTCATAAAGCCGTCATATCGCTTTTATGCATTAAATGCAACGTCTGTAAATAGTCTTCCTTCCCCGATACGTTCCCCTTCCCCAACACGTTCAACATCTCCCTCTCCGTCTCCCTCTGAAACCCTCCCTCTGGAACCCCTCCCTCCCTCCCTCTCCCTCTGTAACTCCCTCCCTCTCCCTCTGTAACTCCCTCCCGCAGCAACATCACAGGTAACTCCCTCCCTCTATTTTTTTTTAACTCTTTTCGTCATCTCACCTTAGGGTTTTTTTTTTGCATCTGCTGTTCGCCGCCGCCGCCGCCGTTTGCTTCTTTCGCTGCGGCCGCCGCTGTCGCCGTCTCCGCGCTCGTCCTTCGCCGAGGCAACCGTTGCGACCACGGAAGGTAAAACCTATAAACCCTTGATGATATTTTCATTACATTCTGGGTTCATGATGCTTGAGTTCATCATGAGAAACAACTGGACTATGATTTCGTTTCAATATTGTTTTCAAATATTTTTTTTAATTTTTTGGTAATTAATTTCGTTTTCTATATTTTTTGGTAATTAATTTCGTTTTTCAAATATTTTTTTAGTTTTCAAATATTGTTTTCATTCTCTTTTTCAAATTCTGTTTTCAAATATTTTTTTTAATTTAAGTAATTTCGTTTTCTATATTTTTTGGTATTTAATTTCGTTTTTCAAATATTTTTTTAGTTTTCAAATATTGTTTTCATTCTCTTTTTCAAATTCTGTTTTCAAAAAATTTTTTTAATTTAAGTAATTTCGTTTTCTATATTTTTTGGTAATTAATTTCGTTTTTCAAATATTTTTTTAGTTTTCAAATATTGTTTTCATTCTCTTTTTCAAATTCTGTTTTCAAATATTTTTTAATTTAAGTAATTTCGTTTTCTATATTTTTGGTATTTAATTTCGTTTTTCAAATATTTTTAGTTTTCAAATATTGTTTTCATTCTCTTTTTCAAATTCTGTTTTCAAATATTTTTTTAATTTAAGTAATTTCGTTTTCTATATTTTTGGTATTTAATTTCGTTTTTCAAATATTTTTAGTTTTCAAATATTGTTTTCATTCTCCCGAGGTTCAAGGGCAAGCGTCCCAATACGTATCCCGGAGGACTGGGATAAGCTTCGACGTATTGGAATAGCGAGGAGTTCGGCAAGTTATCGGCTCGAATACCTTAAACAGAGCGGTAAATTCTAATTACTATATTTTATGGTGTACCGTAAAATTCTTGTAACTATAAAAACTTATAACTTTAGAAATTGATTTGCAGCAAATCAGGATGAGAGCGGTGGAGCTATAGCACCGTCACGGGGCCGGAAGTCGAAGGCCGATTTTTATGATGACTTGGTACGCTTTTTCTTAATTAATATGTGCGGTTTATTAATTAGGAAATGACTGATGTTTTTCTTGTTGAAAGCTTGAGGTCAAAAGCTAACCTGATATGGGAACATTTTCAAAGAGTGGGTCGGCAACAAAAAAAGCTTGCCCGATGAAACAGAAGAGCAAGATGCGGCACGGACGGCTCATCAAGACACGTATGAGGTATGTTTTTCTACAACTTAAACTAATATAATTTCATCACAATTTATAACTATGTTCTTAATTAAATTGTGAAATTGAAATTAGGAGAGGTACGAGGAATTGATGGATCAGAAGTGCGGTCCTGATCAAAAGAGACCGTCTTTCGACATCGACATCTACACAGAGGTGACGGGGGGACCTTCACGTGGACGCTACATTGGCCTACCTCCCCAACTGACGCACCCTGAGATGTTCGCGCCTCCGCCGCCGTGTGAGGTAGTTAATTCAAAATTTTTAGTACAAATTCATATACTTTTTATTTGTGGTGTTGCATACTATTCATCTATTTAATTTTAGTTACAAAGATGATATCGAGATGCAAAGAATAAATTCAGGACCAACGACAGGTCATCAGTCGGTTGGAGGCCACGGTCAGCAATATGTGGAATGCTATGGTGGCGAACAGAGTTATTCGCCCAGAGGATGTTCCACGGACGCTCGCCGCCTCTGCATCATCATATGTCCCTCCACAGACATCGCAGCCTTCACCGCAGATTCCGATCCAGCCGATTCCGATCCAGCCGCTGCATAAAGACAGCCTTCATTCCAGACTCGGTCCAGCCGCACGTCACTCCTTTCCCGGATTACCGCTACCACTGGTTTTGCTCCTTTCTCTCGGCCTCGGTTCAGACGTTTTTACTCCTCTGCCGACTCCGTCTACATCGTATAGACCTCAGCCTCCACCGCATGATCACAGTCCTCGCATCGAAAGCCTTGGGCTCGGACTTGGTCTCGGTCTTGGTTTTGACTACCGGCAGACGGCGGGAATGACGTTCACCGATCTCCTCAGCCATGACAACTTCTACTCGGAATTGGACCGTCAGCGGAGGGAGCAGGCACAACTAATCCTGTCAGCCCACGGACCTCCTTCCCAGCCACTGCCTATTCAGACCCCGATACAGGTCGATGGCTCGACCGCGCGCGAGGCTCCGGCTGATTTGCGGGATGAGGAGAGCGACGAGGAGGAGGACGAGGAGGATGTCGACGAGTACATCAACACTCGGGCGGATGAGTAGTTTTATCTTTGTAAAAAATGTTATATTCAAACTTTTAAATTATTAATTATGGATATTACTATATTTTTATTATATTTAAATTGGTATTTTATTTAATTATTAATGCTTTTTTAAAATTTTCGTATTCATTTAATTTCTGATAAAACAATACAAAAAGAATTAATTTTTTTCATTATGAAAAACATTTTATGAAGGCTTCATCCGTCATAAGGCCGTCATAACGAGAATTCGTCACCACCTCCACGTGGACACATTATGACGGCCTCTGTGGTCATAAAGCCGTCATAATTATGAGGGCCTGTGCCGTCATATAACCGCCATAAACAACATTCAACCCGCTTACACGCGTACATTTTATGACGGCCGTATCGGTCACAAAGCCGTCATAAATATGACGGCCGAGGCCGTCATAACGAAATGTGACGCCCAAAAAATAACGAAACAAACGACGGCCTCAGCCGTCCATAATTGTATGACGGCAAAATGACGGATACGGCCGTCATAAAATATAAATCAACTACGTAGTGATTTGACTTGTCTACTTTATAAACATATTTTATTCAAAAAATTTCTAATATAGAATAATGTAAATAAATCGAAACCAAATTGAAGTAGTGTAATTGAGGGCGAAAGCACCTATAAATAGTGTCAAAATAGCCCATGCATGTATTATTATTAGCAACATAATTAAAGTCAGTCGTTGCTTGTTACTTTAGATCAGAAGCGACTAGCATGGCTGCCTCATCGTCTCCCAAATCCTCCTCCCTTCTTTTTTTTTTTTTTTTTTGAACGTCAATGAAGAGATTTATTAAAAAAAATAAGAGTTTGCAACTACAAAGCAAAAATCAACGAGATGCAGGCTACTTGAAACACCAGGACATCATCAAAACTGAATCACCAGGCAAACACAGCAAAAAAAATCAAATTACACCTGAGCACCTTATGAAAGCTTTGCCGCCGCTCCAAACAGAGGGGTAGGAGTCAGTCTCCCCAAGTTAGATTCAACTTAGCCCACCTGGTAGTAATCCATAAAAAAGAGAAGATTTGCACGTCTGAAAGAATAGCAGCTGGTCTCCAGGGGATATGCATAATAAAATTGTTTCGGGAAATAAAGGCGTCATCCACTAACGAAGAAATAGCCGAGAGGGTCCGGACGTCAGTGCTACACCACACCGCAATAGCTTTCCAGACCTCTGAAACCTGCTTACAATTAATCAAGGCATGATCGACAGTCTCCACCTCGTTTCCACACAGCGGGCATATCAGCGATTGTAGGAATCCCGCGGTGTTGAAGCTGGTCGAGGACTGGAATCAGGCCTCTTGTTGCTCTCCAGATGAAGATATTCACCTTTTTGAGGACTTTATTACACCACTTCGTCGGGGTGCGGAAGCCCGTTGCCAGCTTTGCATCGATCAGTTTGGACAAACTTTAGACTGAGAAACCGTCGTTTCCAAGCTCCCAATGCCACTTATCCACAAATTTCCCCTTTGGGATGAAATCCTGCAAAAGAGACACCAACATCTGAAACACGCCGTTTGCTCTCCCTCTCACCGGCCTTTCCCAGCTCCACTCCCACTTCCAGCCCCCTCCTCCCACTTAATCTTCTCACTACCCAACACTTTTTTTTCCTCCAAAGGCAAAAAGTCTCTTGAACTTATCTTTCGAGTACAACTCCCTACCCAAACATCCTCCCAAAATCTAGTTTGTTTTCCGACCCAACCACTCTTTTGAAGAGAGAATTAAACATAACGCCTTCACTCTCCATCTCCCACTCACCTTACATATTTCTTTCCACACACTCCACCCCACCGAACTCCCTACGAATTGAAATCCCTCCTCACTTCGTGGATACTCGAAACTACCTTCCTCCACAACCGGCCTTCCTCATTCAACCACCTCCACTTCCATCAGCGCCCAATTCTTCCCTCTTAAGCTACCCACGCTCATACTTCACTACTTCCGAACAGTTTTTCAATTCTAGCCCAAATCAGTTTTCTACCCTCTCCCTCCTCCCTTCTCCTTGTTATGCTCTTCGTTGCAATTTTGGTTGCAACCGATCCAGGTGAGTGAAAAATGTAGTAATTATTATCTTTAATTTCCTTAGTTTTCTCTTATCTTTTTGGTTGTCGTTAGCCGTTAAAAAAAAACCATGCCCCTAAAATATCACTCATTTCTGTATATACTTCTCTGTTTATAAGCATGATATATAACCTAATTAGTCAATTATACGAAAAAAGAATTAAGAAAATAAAAATAAAAAGTTAATCATGATGGAGGGAAACAAATTAAGAGTATTTCACTACGTGTGGAGGACGACCCTCACTGCGACCCGAGACGCGGTTGGGCCATGGTAACCATCATGGCGAGGGCCGCGGTGAATGCCGCGATGAACAAGGCCGCAGCTTGAATGCATCTGGCCGAGGCCGCGGTACCTCTGCGGCCTCACCATGGAAAAGGCCGCAATAAGGCTAGCGATGAGCCGACCATCCGACAGCCGCAATTACGCATGACCTTAACTGCGTCTATAGCCGCAATAATTCTAATATTTTGTGAAAAAATAAAATCGTATAAATATTTAGTAACTATTTTTTAATTAATAAATATAAATTTAATAATAATGTTAATTAAGAAAGTAATTATTAATTGAAATAAATATAAATAGAATGTATATTGAAGATAATTAACCAATTACATTCTAAAAATATTTACAGTAATTCTAATTCTAATTGTTCGAAGGATTATGTGGGTGTACAAAAGCAGCGAAATCTTGATCGTCCAACCCGAACAAGTCCAAAAAGTTGATCGGTGGCGCTGTGGGCTCCGGGATCTGCTGCTCCGATGTCCGTGGCAGCACCGGCTGATAATCAGCTTGGGCGGAGGTGAGGGTGAGGTCGGGAATTGGAGGAGAAGGCGGCCTCGGAGGATGCTCGTGACGTGGGGCGATCCAGGGGAAGGCTGTGATGATCCGGCCACCAAAGTCGCCGCACGCCGGAAATTCGGACATGTCCCCCTACGTAGCGCCGACCACATGCCGCTGATCGCCGCTTCCGTGGAACGCGTCGCCTGCTCACCCGGGCTTCCACTGTGGCTTCCACTCAAGCTTCCACTCGGGCTTCAACCTCTGTATGCGCACGAACACCTTGGTCCTCGAGAGTGGCGACCCTGCATCTCAGGTAACGGATCTCATCCATGTCCCTCCAATGCTGCTTCTCCAGGTAGATCTCGCATTGAAATCAAAATTTCATTTTGAAAATGTTATACTTATAATGATGAATTGTCAACGTACTGTAAAGGTATGGAATTGGTAAAAGTTCAATTTTATTACTCGCGACGGTCGAGGTTGCTCGAACAGTTTGGGCTAAGAAAGGCTGGGGCGGGACACCGACCCATCGCCTCGCGTGGGCGGGCCTGTGACATCCTTGTAGATGTCCTCATCGATATCGGGGAACGGCCCGTCCTCCCCATACTTCTCGATCAAGCGTTTCTGTACTCCTAGTTAAGATGAAGAAATTTATGTTAATGAATAATAAATTGAATAATTTAAACATATAAATGATTGAGAAACTACTTAAACTTACCAATGCCGCATTTTCCTTGCCCAGGATCTCATACATAAATATTTTAAAAAGTTACCATTTCCTCATAAATAGTCGCCTTTGACTTGCCGCCATACGACTTGAATTTTGGTCGTTTTCGCTCTTGGCATTTATCTTGTTCCGGGTGGAGTTCACCTTGAACTCCTCACTACTGAAGAATGCTCCAGAGCAGCCTTCCACTTCGCAGGTCTATCATCTCATGAGGCATGTCCACCACTCCATGTAGTTTGGAGCCACAAAGTTTTGAAAATCTTGCAAAGTGACCCAAAACTTCTTCAAATCTTGCATTTCAACCCCAAAGTCTTCAAAAATTACGAAAAAGCCACAAAGTTTTGAAAATCTTGCAAAGTGACCCAAAACTTCTTCAAATCTTCCATTTCAACCCCAAAGTCTTCGAAAAATACGAAAAAACCACAAAGTTTTGAAAATCTTGCAAAGTGACCCAAAACTTCTTCAAATCTTCCATTTCAACCCCAAAGTCTTCAAAAATTACGAAAAAGCCACAAAGTTTTGAAAATCTTGCAAAGTGACCCAAAACTTCTTCAAATCTTCCATTTCAACCCCAAAGTCTTCGAAAATTATTAAAACCACAAACTTCTTCAAATAAAACATTTCACCTAATTCCAACACATCCACAACTAATTCACAACACATTTCAACTAATTCCGACAAATCAATAAACATCCACCAAATTCCATAAACATCCTAAAATTTCCACAACAAATCCACAACATCCACCATTCCATAATTCATCAAATATTCCACAAAATTTCAACCAATTCATCAAATATTTCACAAAATTTCCACAACAAATCAACTAATTCATCAAATATTCTAAAATTTTCACAACAAATCCACAAAGACATTTCAACTAATTCAAACAAATCAATAAACATCCACCATTCCATAAACATCCTAAAAACTCAAAAACATCCTAAAAATCATAAACACCTTAAAAACTCAAAAACAAACTGCGGAAATTGGAAAGAAAAATCACCGGGGGAGAGGGAGGGTCGCGGCGGTTGCTGCGGTGACGATGGAGAGGGAGGGACGCGGCGGTTGCGGCCTTGACGGAGATGGAGGGGATCCGAGACGACCCGAGAGTGAAAATGGGAGGAAGAAGATGATTCAAAAGTTTAAGGGCCTCACCGCGGCCTTATTAAGGCGGTATCCGTAGTGAGGCTCATAGGCTTGGGCCTCATCAAGGCTTAACCGCAAGACGTTGCCGCAGTAAGGCCCAGCCTAGTGGGCTCACCGCGGTTACTCCGTGGTGAGGCCGCAGTGAGGCTTATAAACTTCCAATTTCAAACTTTTCGCTTTCCCCCGTCTCCGCATTTTTATGCAATAAACACACCATGTTAGAGACCATGGGTGGCATACCGATCACCGGCATCCCCACGCGTCTCATAACTCACGGACTTCTCGTGCCGGTTCACGAGTTTCATGCCTTCAGACTCGAACATGGGACTCGGCTTAATGTCCCATTTCACATGAGTCCGAGTACCACTTGGGCTAGTAGCTCAAGTGGTACTGACTCATGTGAAATAGGACATTAAGCCCGGAGTCCCATGTTCGAGTCCTGGGAAATGCATGAAACTCAGAATCGGCACGAGAAGTCCGTGAGTTATGAGACACATGGGGACGCCACTGGATTGGTATGCCACCCATGGTCTCTAACACACCACTTCTACCCTCCTCTTCCTATCCTTCATACCCTCCCTCCCATCTATCCCTACCCTAATTGGCCTCCTCTTGTATGACCTATAATTAATTACTCTCCATGATCATATAACTCCCATTGACGTAATGCTTTTCATATATACCCTCGCATCGCGCTACAAAGAGTTATTGGGTTTCTGTTGCCCTTCTTCCTCGTTTGCTTGTTCTCCGCGGTTCGTTCTCCCTCTCCCATAGGAAGAACTTCTGCATATGCCGTTTTCACTGAGGGAAGGCCAGGCATTGGCAGAGGATCAGGATTGTTACAGTTTCGCGGGGTTTAGTGCTCACTTGCGCCCTACCGGGAGCCATGAGGCCTTTTTACGGTTTTGCGGCTTGGAGTTTGCTAGAACGACTCCTGGTATGTGTGTGTCTCGTGTGTAATTTCTTGAAAGAAAAAAATCGTTTTCTTAGCAGCAAGAATAACAAGCAATTAATTCATTATAATTTGAAAATCGAATACTAGAGCTTATAAAATTTAAGCTCAAAAGTTGTACTCCATCCTATAAATATTGCAGGTTTTAATTTTGTTATTTCAAAGTATTTAACATACGATTTTCTCTTTCATGAATGTTTAGACACTTTAAGGTAAATTATTCATATGTTTATCATAATTTGAAGTATAAGTTTTATTTTTTAAAGATTTATTTCACTATTAATTATCTTAGTAAAACTTTGAGTAATGTAGTGCATAACTTGAAATATCAAAGCCAAACACTGCAATTTTTATGGAACAAAAAAATGTCTATATTTGATTTTCATGTTTCAAAATTCAATGTTTGACTCATATATTTACAATGAAAAAAATTAAGAAAATAATATATTTAGAAACTTTATACTTGAAATTATGATAAGCATATGAAATATTTAACTTTAAATATGTAAACATATATACATGAAAAAAGTCATATATTAAATAATGTAAAACATTAAAAAAATGTATCTACTTTTTAAGGACATAGAGAGTATATTTTTGGGCGGAAGGAGCATAGGAGAAGTCAGCTTGCACCTATATAAATAGCGACCAAATGGTACGGTAGCGGGTAGATCGCTATCCCGGGGCCACCTAGGCGATGCCAATGACAGAGCCGTAGCGCCTCGCCCCTACCAGTGCCCGCTACCATCTTTTCTTTTAAAAATGATTTCGTTATTTTCATCATTTAATAAATGATTCAATAATAATATTATTTATTGGTATTTATAGATTATAATTAAAACATAAATGATTTTAAATATAAAAAAATCAAATTTATCAATTACAATAAAAAAAATACAAAATCAAATAGACTTTACAAAAATGTCCAATGGGGGAGGCAAATAGTAATTGTCACACTAATTCTCACGTGACGGGAATCGTGGTTTCAATCGCTAAACGCATGTCTGTTGAACCCCAAAGAGAATGGGTTAAACGACACATTACTAAGCCTCGAACAACTCGGGTCGTACACGCGTTATTGTGCGGCGGCGGCCGAGGTGCTCGCTACCGTGGCGCCGGCATCATCGGGGTATAATAATCAGCACCGCGGATGTTGGACGTCTGGAACACCGTAGTCGTGCGCCAGAAGACCACCGAGATTGCGGCCGCGCGTCGGGATCGTGTATGTGGAGTAGTTTGGTGGCACGTACTGGTCCTGCGGTGGCCGGTATGATCCTCCCGCAACCAAATCCCGAGGCACCTGATGCTGTTGTAAGACGCCCCGGTCTAGAAGCGCCGACCAAAGGACGTCAAGGATGCATTGTACCTTGTTGCCGCAGCCTCCGTACGAAGAGCTGTTGCATCTCCTTGGACCGACGTCGGTCCCATCAAGAGTACAGCTTTATATGAACCGCGTACTCAGTCTGACGCTCCCTAAGTGTACGCAACTGATCCTTCATCCTGATGCGATCCTCCTCCGCCTTGTGGCGCGCCTCTTCAGCGGCAAGCTCGCACTGAAAGGATGTGAATGAAAATAACTTTAGAAATTTTTTAAAGCTTGTAGATATTTTAAAAAACTTCAAACTAGTTTCAAATTAGTTTACCTGAGATGGCTGAGGTGGCCGGAACAGCTCCGGATGGACTAGTTACGGGGGAGCGCCAACCCAACGGCCTTTGCAGGGCCCACTTGTCACAGCTCGGAATATCGCCTCACCAAAAGGGGGCGAGTCATGATCCGGTACTTCTCCAAACCATCCGTGACGCGAAACCGACAAGTGATCTAGATGCACCCATGTGCAACCTTGAGTATCCAAGAGCTCACATGCCAAAAGAAGGGATCATTGGCTTTTATGACACTTTCACCTTTAATGGACCTATGACAATGAGTCAAACTAAGAAGGCTAAGGACGCTCTCAACCTGTTGATGCACAGTTTTGCAAAGTGTGAGGAGCAAAGTGAAGATATCCACAAAGATGAAGGAAAAGTGCAAGCACTCCTCAATTTGGGCCAACCCAATTCTCAAATTGTGCAAACAATTATCAACATTTCGGTTTGGGCTCAACCAAATGACAGTTTGGCCCAAGTGCATGGTTCACGGATGTCTCAACCTGTTGAGACACGAGCTGGCGCATTCAATGCACTTTAAAGGCTTCCAACTGTTCACTTCTCATCAAGGACGAACTTCGGCAGCCTTGAGGACTCAAGAGTCATCCAAAATCATCCAGAAACCATTGGTGAAGAAGGAGTTACAAGCCTTGAAGCCCCTCCATCAAGAGCACTTAAATGAGGATCATTTACTCCTCATTTATTTGGCCAAAACTCATCCCTCATCTTCCAACTCGAATTTCCATCATTTTATTTCAGTTTTTAGATATATTTTGGCTAGTTCTAACCCTTAGCTAGCCTAGAATAATTTTAGAAATAATTGTTTTAAATTCTCATATTTACATCTCCTTTTAATTTCCATCATTTATAGTGGAGATGAAGGGACTTGTCAAATGATTTAGATTTCTAGCTTCCTTGTCCTAAAAGGAGGTCTAGGTTAGTTTGCAAGACAATTTTTCAATCATCAAATATATTTCACCTTTTCTTTCAAATTGAGAGTGATTCGTTTTTCAACCTATCTACATTTTCCACTCAATTCTTGTTGAGTTTTCTTGACAAGTCTACTAAGACCAATGTTACCTTCTCATTGGAGGAAGGAGGTGTTGGCCCCATCATCATTCCCCCACAAGTTTTGGCAACAAAGGTTTTCTTTGTCTTGGACCGTTTTTGGAATCAAGAAGGAGGAGTCGCCAAAGGCATAACACCATCTTTGCCTGGGCAAGGATCCAGGAGGAGTTGGCGGCCATATCCGTTCGTTTCACAAGCTTCCGCATCATTTTGTTTAGTGCATTCCGGATATGTCAACTGTTGACATTTTCGCCTCAACAATCATACATATCCCGTGTTGCTCCTTTGTTGGCTAGATCTGCTCCTCGTGTTCCGGGATACTCTCCCGGAATCACATCAATCCGTGTATACTCCTCCTAGTAAATAAATAATGCACGAGGTAGGATAAATAAATGTATATGCTAAAATTACGAGGACGATAACTTTTATCTTTTTACCTCGAATCGAGTGTTGTCCGCCCCATCCTAATGACGTCGAAAGTCGGTGATGGTGATGACTCGACGCTCTCGGATCACGATCTCCTCATAGGCGCTTTGCGCCGTCTTCGAGCCGTGCTTCTTCGGCGGCTTCAATGCCGCATCAGAGGTCGCATTCTTTCGGGCCCTCCCGGAGATCTTCTTGAACTCATCGGTGTTCAACCCATCAATCAGCTTATCCCGGTTGACACGAGGGATCCCTTTGGCCTCTTTGATCGCCAAAGTGATCGTAAGTCGGATTCTCCTCGGTGAGGGGTATTTGGCACGGTAGTCGGAGATGATCTTTCTCTTCCTCCCCCGGTACATCTTGGCCCACATTTGGTGCAGATGTTCCTCTACATTATCTGCAGCAGATGTGCGTGAACGCCAAACATATATTTCTGAGTCGGAAAACTTGTAATTAGTACTTTGTATAGCTATACATTAATGAATAAACAACATATTAATTAAGCAATAGTATACCGCGAATTTTGCCACCCATGCGTCCTTGTCTTCCTGTGACAACTCCGTGTAAGTCGGCGGGATACCAACATAACGCTCACGGAAGACAGCCTGAATGTCCTGGTAGACATTGTGAAACGTCGATCCAAGGCTACAGAAATTAAAAGTAAAAAAAATTAAAACAATAAAGTTCGTATACATAAATTATTATAAATCTAAACACTTACTGGCCCACGAGAATCAGCCTCCTACCATCTGGACCTATCTCTGGAGGTGGGAGCAACTGCGCGAGCGCTTCATCCATCGGGGTCTCATGCTGATCCTCCACTGGTTGCTGTGACGCAGAAGTGCGCGAGGATCTAGCAGAAGTGCTGGACCGCGGAGTGCGACCACCTCCTGTATGACCGGAGCCGGTGCGACTCCCAGAACGGCCCCCGGTCGTGGAACCACGACCTGACCCGTGGCCACTATCATGCATCGGAGACGTCATATCCTTACAAGACATAGTAGTTAGTACTAGGCGTGCCAAGAAGATAGATCAACATGGTAAACAAGAAGATCAACATGACAAAGAAGATAGATCAACGTTCTAAAAGATTGATCAACATGACAAAAAGATAGATCAACATGGTAATATGGTAGATCAACATGGTAAACAAGAATATCCGCATGACAAAGAAGATAGATCAACGTTCTAAAAAGATTGATCAATGTGACAAAGAAGATAAATCAACATGGTAATAAGATAGATCAACCACCCGAAGCCTATTACGAATTCGTTAATTTGAGCACCAGAGTACTTTTGTTCCAGGGCGTCTTTTGACCGATAATGCGCTCATAGCACTGGAGATGTGTTTTGCGATAAGCAATCTACGGGGTCATAGACTTGGAGATTTTGTAGTAAAATTAGATATGATGAAAGCCTTTGACAGGGTTGAGTGGGATTTCTTGCGGCATATGCTTCTTCGTCTTGGTTTTCCGGACCACTAGGTTGGTATGGTAATGTGGTGTGTGGGGTCGGCCTTTTATTTTGTATTGGTCAACGGGGTGCCTTCTCGGCAGTTTTGGCCGCCCCGTGGTCTCCGTCAAGGTGATCCGTTATCACCTTTCTTGTTTCTTTTGTTATCAAGGTTTATCTTGTTTTGAGACAGCAAACTGGCTGGTCTCATTTCGTGGATGGCAATTTTGAGAATAGTCCTCCTATTTCGCATTTATTTTTGCAGAGGATTCGTTAATTTTTCTAAGAGATACTTGGCAAGCTGCTAATGCCTTGATGGAAATTTTGCAATTGTATGAGCATGCGTCTGGTCGAGGGTGAATTTACACAAATCGGTCATTTACTTTAGTCCCTCCATTTCGGCTTTCAAGCGCCATGCACTCCCAAAAATATAGGGCATTTGTACAGCTCTTACCGAGGACCGCTATCTAGGCCTTGATGCTTGGGTGGAGGAATAATGAGAAATTAGATTTTCGATTGAGAGGGTGACAAATAAGTTGGCTTTGTGGAAGGCAACAACCTTATCTCAGGCAGGCCGCCACATTGATTAAATCTGTGGTCCAACCTTTCCCGACTCACCTGATGAATTGCTTACTCCTACCGGCAGAGATTTGTACGTCCCTGCGTTCTTTGTCCATCAATATCTTAAGTTCTTCTATTGTCGAGGAGTAGAAGATTCCTTGGGTTGCTTGGGATAGACTTTGTCGATCCAAACGAGCTGGTGGTATGGGTTTTCGAGATTTTCCAGCCTTTAACAAGGCCATGTTGGCCAAGCAAGGTTGGCGCTTTATGGTCAATCTTGATAGTTTGGTGGCACGGGTGTTCAAAGGGAAGTATTTTTCCTAATTCTTCTTTTCTTGAGGCGGTCATTCCTACGCAATATTCCTTTGTATGGAAAGCTTTAATGGCAGGTCGCGAGGTCCTTCAAGCCGGATGTTTCGGAGGATTGGAAGGGGTTACAATGTATCGATATGAAGGGATCGCTAGCCTCCCGGGCCGCGGCCTCACTTGTGCACGAAGCCTCTCTCTCGGATGTCGGATCTTTTTGTAGAAGATCTTATTAATCAGGCTACTATGACTTGAAGGACAGAGATATTGATGCACTATTTCACCCTCCGATGCGACGCTTATTAAGGGTATTCCATTAAGTCCTCATACGGAGGAGGATGTCTTCACTGGGGCATGGTTGATAATGGAATTTTCACGATTCTGCCTATTATTTTTCTTAATTATGCTATACTTTATAAGCAAGATCCTTGCACGGTGGTAGATTTTGGAAGTGGTTTTGGCGACTCAAGCCTCCTCGTGCTCATATGAATTTGTGGCGGGCTTGTGGTGATTGTCTTCCCACTCGCGAAAATTTCAGGTCTCGTGGTGTAGAGACGGAGCCGAGAATGTCCAGTTTGTCAAGCATCGTCAGAGTCTACGGATCATTTATTTTGGCAATGCCCATTTGCTGTAGCTGTGTGGCAGTGTTTGGAGGTGGATGTGTCATCGCTGTGGGCCGCTGGTGCGAATTGGCCGATTCAGTTGTGGGAAGAACATGGTACGGACTCTGCACTTTTGCTTCGCTTCGTTATTGTTATCTAGTTTATCTGGTCAAACAGGAACATGGCTTACTATGAGCATAAGTGTCACCTTCATAGGACGCTGGAAATTAAAGCTGAGGCTTGCCAAGATAGTTGGATGACCGCGCAGGTGGCTCTTCTTACTCCTTTGGCACCAAAGATGCGTCGTTAGGTTTCCTGGTCTCGACCTCCCCCTGATACTATTAAAGTTAATGTCGATGGTGCCTTGCGGAAGCAGGCAAATTTGGTGCAACTGGTGCAGTCTTCAAAAATGCGTCAGGGGGCGGTTTTTTAGGCTGTTTATCTGAGTTTTTCTTATACGGGCGCGGATCCACTCTATGTTGAGGCAGCTGCTTCCTTTGGGGACTCCGTGAAGCATGTCGGATGGATATTTCATCCATTATTATCGAGTCAGACTCTCTCACTTTGATTACTAAACTATTAGCTCCCTCAATTCCTTGCAGATTCCATTTTGGTACCCTGATGGACGAGATACGTTTTTTTGCCACTCTTTTTCTTTCTTGCACTTTCGTTTTTGTACCACGATTTGTAAACAGTGCTGCACATGTCGTTGCTCGACATGGCCTTTCTTCTATTGGTTGTCGCTCCAGGCTCTCTCCTATGTCAGATTGGCTTTGTAATACTCTTGTTTAGTTAATACAAAGTCTTTCTCTTTAAAAAAAGTAAAAAAATATGTAAATACTCTATCTGTTCCAGAAAATTAGTCATGTTTTTTTTCTTATAACATATTGACTTATAAATTGTGGACTATAAGTTTATATGCAAATGAAAAATTGAATGTAACTAGTTTCTAAATATATTTTTAATTAATAATTTTTTTGAAAAATTATTTTTAATGAAAATTTTAATCAAATACATGTACAAACGTGATTAATTTTATAGGCAGGAGGAAGTATAATTTGACAGGAACCCAAAGTTTTTCTTTTGCTTCAAGCCTTCGAAATCTTAGGCCCTGATGCCAGGTTCAATTTTTTAAAAACATGCTCTACCTTTGATTTGCACAATGCGCTGTGCACGAGGTGATTATTAAAAAAAATTAAGTCAACTAGGGTTTACAGCTGTTTTTTTAATTATTTTATCTAAATAATACTCGTATATATTTATGTGGAATCTCTCTGACTAATTAAATTAAATATTTAAGAAAACTGTATTATTGTAGCCCTGATTTTTTTTATTGTGTGTGCATCATTATATCATTTTCTTCATCAGTTAATATCAGATCAAGATATATATATATATATATATATATATATATAAATATATATATATATATATATATATATTAAGTTTTTTATAATTTCTCTCTAATTTGCTAACTTTTCACTCTCCAAAAATATTTTATTCATCACCAAAAGTATATGTATATGCATTATTTTTCAGCACAAATATGATTTTATCAACGATTTTTTCAATAAAGAATAATAATGTTAAATTAAAAAAATTAAATAGTGAAAATCAAACATTATACTCCATTCGTCACAGAAATAATGTAATGTTTATTTTTACCATTCAATTTATATTTTATTTTTCAACTATTTTGAAATATAAATTTAAAACTTTTGCATATAAATGATAATTTGACTTGTCTACTTTATAAACATATTTTATTCAAAAAATTTCTAATATAGAATAATGTAGATAATTCGAAGCCAAATTGAAGTAGTGTAATTGAGGGCGAAAGCACCTATAAATAGTGTCAAAATAGCCCATGCATGTATTATTATTAGCAACATAATTAAAGTGAGTCGTTGCTTATTACTTTAGATCAGAAGCGACTAGCATGGCTGCCTCATCGTCTCCCAAATCCTCCTCCGGCCCTTCTCCTTGTTATGCTCTTCGTTGCAATTTTGGTTGCAACCGATCCAGGTGAGTGAAAAATGTAGTAATTAATATCTTTTCCTAATTAGTTTTCTCCTCTTTAATTATTTTCTTTTTGGTTGTCGTTAGCCGTTAAAAAAAACCATGCCCGTAAAATATCACTCATTTCTGTATATACTTCTCTGTTTATAAGCATGATATATAACCTTAGTCATGAGTTATACAGAAAAAAAAAGATAGGAAAAGAATTAAATAAAAACCATTTGATGAGTACTTCAGCAAATTCTCCAGCAAATTCTCCAGATTGTTTATGCAATAAACATGTACACCATTTGATGAGTACTTTTGGTGCATGCATGCATGCAGGAACAATTAGATCAGTTGGGGCAGCAGTAATTCCATGCCTGGTAATTCCTCAAGGTGGGGGTTGCCAAGAAGCTCAATGTGTCACAAGTTGCAAGATTGCCCTTGGGCCATTTTTTTCTCTTTCCTTTTACTTTGTCTACAATATTACCATTTTCTTCATGAACTATGCAGACTAATTTTATATGTTGGGTATCAAAGTTAATTATGAATATCAGTGTTTCAAGATTCAATGAAAAATAAATAATATATTTAGAAACTTTATACTTGAAATTATGATAAGCATATGAAATATTTAACTTTAAATATGTAAACATATATACATGAAAAAAGTCATATATTAAATAATGTAAAACATTAAAAAAATGTATCTACTTTTTAAGGACATAGAGAGTATATTTTTGGGCGGAAGGAGCATAGGAGAAGTCAGCTTGCACCTATATAAATAGCGACCAAATCTATAGCCTATGTATTAACCACATAAATTAAATCACTCAATTGGCTTATTTGATCAAGAAGCTTCTAAGCACAAAATTAAGCATGACTACCTCATCTCCCAAATCCTACGGCTTGTCTTTGTTATGCTCTTCGTTGCATGCTATTTTGATTGCAAGCGATCCCGGTGAGTGAAACGTAAATACCAATTGTCAGCGAGGTCCGGAGATAGATTCAGTCTTGTGCCCGTTATGTACGCAAACGCCACCGAGACAGTAGATCGTTTGCTTGTTTGTCGTCCCCAAGCTTTTCTTGTCTGGCAGTACTCTGGTGCGGTACGG
The DNA here is from genome assembly GCA_024586325.1 of Stellera chamaejasme. Lineage (NCBI taxonomy): Eukaryota > Viridiplantae > Streptophyta > Magnoliopsida > Malvales > Thymelaeaceae > Stellera > Stellera chamaejasme. The sequence continues at coordinate 42,588,425 of CM044987.1, forward strand.
ACGTTTCAAGTCTTCTGGACATCTTCAAAGTTTTGGGAGGAGAGTACTTTTCATCAATGATCAGGTCCCTACCAAAGCGATGCAGGTGTGGCAGGCAATGTCATGCATGCAGAACATTCCTTGGTGTGCTTCCAGCATTTTTGCTGATATCTAGGTGCTTTCTTTCCTTTGGATTATCACTAGAAATAGGAAGCTATATATCATTTTCTTTGGGGGCCGGATTGGCTGCTTGCTCCTCTCTTGAGAGCAGCTACCGGATGCATGGGGTGGGTTAATTGTTGCTCTAGCTAGCTAGTCTTCTGTTATAGCCTTGCTCCATTGTGCTATATATGTTGTTCTTTTCTGGCAGTATATATCTTCGGCTCATGACCCCCACATTGAGTTGAGGGTAGCTGCTGTGTTAGTGCTATTCTGTGACCCTTTCTACTTGATATCTTTTTATACATATATATACATGATCATAATCTTTGCTTTTACTTTATTTCTAACCATTTTGTGCACTAATCCTTAACGTTTTAGACCTAATATGATAAAATATGAAAACTTCAGGCCTAAATTAATTATTTGTACTTTCCCAATCATTTGTTTCAAGAAATTATACCATTATACATAAGAACTGTTATGTCTATGACCATTATATAAAACCGTATTTGCAAAGTAGATGACAAATAATTTCTATTTTTCATTTTTGTTTTATGTTATTTTAACGGCGTAATTACAATATTTGCATTCAATTTTTACTTTTTCCAGAGAGGTTCCTAAAATATTCCACGCACCCATAAGCTTTTGTCATCTTTTATTCTTTTAGTGTGAGTTGTCAAAATGCTGAGATATAATATGTGTTAGCTAATTACAACTCTATGCAATCACATAAAAATATTAAGGATAAACAGTATTCACCAATGATTGCAACCTCATTCTAATTTATTGCATTACTTTTTCTTCGAATTATTGAAAAGACTAGCACTCATTTGACTTTTATTTTATTTTTTTCGATTGACCCTAAGTTTTAAAACTAATAAGTAAATTATGAAACGTTCTCAACATAAAATTATTTGTGTACATGTAATAATTGTTTACTTTCTCATTATATATGAAATTAGAGCATTATCTATGACCCATTTTTTATAGATATTACGACCTTAATAAATTCTTATAAATTTTACAAGTTACGCCCATAGCGAAGGGTTGCCAAATTAATTGTTGTTTATTTTATATATGCATATATATATATATATATATATATATATGTGTGTGTGTGTGAGTGTAATACTTAGTATCTATAAATGTTGAAGGGAAAAAAGTTCATATAATAAATGCAGAAAAAGATGGAGAAATTGACTAGTATTTGATATTCATGATCAGAGTATTTCTTTACTTTATACTCCTCCATCCCGTAAAGATTGCAGGTGTTTGACTTTGATGTTTCAAGTAGTATTGTTTGACTCAAAATTTTACTAAGATAAATAGTGAAAATAATTCATAAAAATATATTTCGAAAATGTATTTTGTAAATTATGAGATTTATATTAGTCATTCAACTTTACATGTCTATGAACTAATTAAAATAAATCGTAGATTAAATATTATAAAAATGTCCAAAAACAAAACTACAATCTTTATGGGACGGAGAGAGTATTTCGAAAGATGAAAAAAATTCAAAGTTAGTGGTGAATGGCTCCTGCATATAACCATTAACTATTTTATTGACTATTTTAAATAATCAGATAACTCTATAAAAATATAAATTAAAGAGACGCAGTGATTTTTTTATTTGTCAATTGATTTTGTTTATCACAATAATATCTTAACTTTTGGATTAAATTTCTCTTATTACATACTACCTTTGTCCATATATATTGCAACACTTTGACTTGACATGGAGATTAAGGTGAGAAAATTTTGTTATTGACTTTCTCATTTTACCCTTTCATATATTGAAAGATGTAATCTAACAATCGAGAAAGAATAATAAAATAAAATTAAACTATAACGATAAATATTCCAAGAATAAAAATTAAAGAATTACATTATTAAGTAGAAAATTTTATTTGGTGAAAAAAGAGATTCATATTGACTATGTTTTGATGTTTTATTTCTTAAACTTTAGAGGTAATGATGATTTGGTAAATTAGTATGAAAAATGTTACCAAAATGGGAAGTGTTGCATTACTTTTGGGATGTCTCAAAGAGGAAAATTTTGCAATACTTTTTGGACATGAGATGATGGACGCTTGAACTCAACGCCTTTAATTTGTGTCATTAAGATGTTAACCACTAGGGTAAAGACAGACTTTGAGTTTTCGTTGTTCATGAAACAAAAAGTATTATAGAAAAAACATAAATTACCATACTCATAAATCATAAATGATTTTTGACAAAAATATTTGGACAAATAGGCATACTCATATTTTTAGTATCTAACATTCATAAAAATCATGAATTAAATAGCGTGAAATTGTCAAAAAAATGGCTCAATTTTTGGCAGAGAGGAGTACATTATTTAAGAACATATATTTTCTAATGTTTGCAACTAAAAATAATATATATATATATATATATATATATATATATATATATATATATATAAATTGAAGTCAAATGGACATAAAACTCAATAATTTAAAGTAACATTAGGTTGGAGAGAGTATCTAAAATATAAGTATAATCTAAGTATGCTCCAATTTTTCAATCAATGAAAAATATTTTCATATACTATAAAATATAAAGTAACACTAGGTTGTAGGTGTAGCATTAAGGAGGATGTCTTTCACTTTCTTATCATTGATTTACTTTGACACTGTATATATGACCTATACATATAAATGAGCATTATGAATTTCCTGCCACCTATCCAAGTTTTCTGTCATCTTTATTGATTTATAGTTTCTAGATGGTGAAATGAAAGTCTTTGTGACTTTTGGTAGACGTGGAGTTTTTATGGCACAAAGTGTGCTACACACTACGTGGGAAGCCCAAACGCATCGCGCCTTAATCGCGTTAAGGCCGCAGTGAGCAGCTTCCCGCAGTGAACGAACTGCGCCGTTGTGGCAGTTCGTTCTACTGCGGCCATAACCGCAGTTATGCCGCAGTACGTGCCTCGTGAACCACGTGCCCTACCTACCACCACCCTACTGCGGCCGTAACTGCGGATGAGGCCGCAGTAGGGTAGTCTATAAATACTCCTCATTTCCTTCCAATTCATTTCAACTGCGGTTCACAAAACAATCTCTCATCTCTCAATTCTCAAGTTACGTGGAAGTTGCGGTACTCGATTTCAGGTGTATTATTGAGGTAATTAAATATTGTATTTATTTATTTATTTATGCTTATAGAGTTTTTAATTCAATTTAAGTTATGTATTGGTAATTTTATTTTCTTTTTAAGTAATTTAATTAAATTAGCTGAGCCGTAGTTCCTGTCTATGAAAACTTGTAAGAATATATTTTTTACACTTTATTTCAATACGTTGGAATAACGGTGTGAAATAATATATTGTACTGAGTTTTCATGGATTATCCAAGTTGACGGTTTGTAAAAGTTTACTATCGGTGTATTAAACTTTTATGGTTGTGTATGTAAAACCGAGCGGATTACGAAGTTTGGTCGCATTTTCGCCTTGTTCCACGTTATACATTGCTCGGGAGTAATATTCCGGAGAAATGGTATAGTGTGGAACTAAGGCAAAATGCTGCCGAAATTGATGTAATTACGCTTTACGTACACAACGACAAAAGTTTATTCACTAATAGTACTTTTATGAACAGGATAAGACCCATGCACCCTAGATCTGGATTAGGCGAAAATGGTATGTGAATATTAATTGTGCATGTTTATTGTTTTTATCGATGAATGAAATGATCATAGGAAAGACCGTAAATGGGCGAAGGACGTGATTGGATGTATCAGCGCTTTGAGGAAGGGACTCGCTATATAAGTGAGATTTTTCACCGGGCTTCAGGAATTCTTGGATTACGCTTTTGTTGTTGCTAAATCGAATGGAGAAGAACTGGTGAAATGCCCGTGTACAATTTGTAAAAATAGATACTATTATGATCGAATTACAATTGGCAATCATTTACTGTTAGACGGATTTACACCCAATTATCATGTGTGGGATTGCCATGGTGAACGACCGAGATCAATCCATGTGTCTATCGAGGTTATCGCTTTGACGAAGTAGCGTCGACATCATCAAATCGCGCAAGTACAAGTACGCAATACATAATTCTTCCGATGGTAGCCAAGAACGGCCGCTTACGAAGAAATGGTTCGTGATGCTTTTGGGTTTCATGAGCACTCTAGTAATTTTGAGAATGATCAGAGTAATGACGATGAGGACGTTTCAGCTCCCCAAGTGCCAAACGAAAGGGCGCAACAGTTTTTTCAACTGGTGGAGCATGCATCAAAACCTTTATATGAAGGTTGTGGTGATAAGTACACCAAATTATCGGTTGTAGCGAAGTTGTTGAGTATGAAAAGTCAACACAACATATCAGATGCCTTTTTCTCTGAGATGATCGGATATATCAATGAACTATTACCCGGAGGAAACTCGTTGCCAACAAGCATGTTTAGTACGAAAGCTATGTTGAAGGAGCTCGGGTTACCGTATAAAATAATTCACGCTTGCGAGAATAATTGTATGTTGTTCTACGGTAGCTTCAGCAAGTTATTGAATTGTAGGGTGTGTGGAGCGGATAGGTATCAAGTGTGTGACCCGGGTAAGAAACCGAAACCGAAAAAGGTTTTGCGATATTTACCAATCACTGAGCGGCTACAACGGCTTTACCAGTCGTCTAAAACCGCAGAGTTCATGACGTATCATATTAGAGCAAGTGGAAATGTATCTGACACTGTTGGACATCCATCTCAAGGTGAGGCTTGGAAACACGTCGACAAAATGTATCCGGATTTCGCACAGGAGTACCGAAGCGTACGATTGGGGTTAAGTACCGATGGATTTAACCCGTTGTCCGAAACAGGACAATCGTATTCGATGTGGCCGGTATTCATCGTTGTTTACAATCTGCCGCCTGATTTATGCATGAAGGAGCCGTACACTTTCATGCCTCTGCTAATTCCAGGTCCCCGATCTCCTGGCCGTAACATTGACGTGTTTCTACGTCCACTGATTGAGGAGCTACAAGTTTTATGGAATACGGGAGTGAAAACTTGAGACGCGCACCATAATCGAACTTTGTTATGCGAGCATGTTTGCTTTGGACGATAAGTGATTTTCCGCGTACGGAATGCTATCGGGCTGGAGTACGCATGGAAGACTTGCATGCCCATACCGCATGGGTGATGTTAATAGCTTTCGGTTGAAGCATGGACGGAAAACCAGTTGTTGGGGCTGTCATAGGAGATTTTTACCACGTCGGCATGCTCGCCGTATTGGGCAGACTTGAAAGTACGCCACTGTCTGGATGTAATGCACATTGAGAAAACTGTTTTGATAACATCTTCTACACAGTTCTGACCGTGAAAGGGAAAACAAAGGATAATGCACCGTCGAGACGCGATTTGCAGGAGTTAAATATCCGTGATGAACTGCATTTGAGCATTGGCCGGAATGGGAAACCATTTCAATCGAAGGCATTATACACGTTAAACGATGATCAGATTGCGATGATTTGCAATTGGTTGAAGCATATCATTAAACTTCCCGATGGGTATGCCTCTAACATTGGCAGATGTGTCAATACGGCAAACAATACTTTTACAAGATGAAAACCCATGATTGTCATGTGTTCATGCGAAACTACTGCCCGTTACATTACGTGGTTTCATCCCCGACGGCATTTGGATGGCAATTGCAAAATTTTGCAAATTCTTTAGACTCCGTGTTCTAAGGATATTCAGTTGGACGATGTGGAAAAGCTTGATGAATTGATCGTCGTAACATTGTGCAAGTTGGAAAAGATCTTCCCGCCATCATTCTTTGACTCCATGGAACATCTGACTGTGCATCTACCTTGGCACCTGCGAATTTGCGGACCTGTCGGCTATTGGTGGATGTTTCCTTTCGAAAGGAATATGAAGAAGTTGAAAGCAAAATGTGCGAACAAACAATTTCTGGAGGGCTCGATCATTGAAAAGTTCCTGATACAGGAGGTAGCTTTTTTTGTGAGCATTACATGGAAGATAATCAAGGAACACGGGTGAACCCTCACATACGGAACGAAATTTGTTTTCCGACAGTTGTTAACGATCCGGGACTACCGATTTTCAGTCATCCTACAAGAACGTTTGGGAAGGCTCGGGCTCGAGATTTGTCTGCTGAAGAAGTAAATCATGTCCAAACATACATTCTTCAGAATTGTCGGGAGGTGGAGCAATTCGTGAATCGATTTAACGAGCTGTCCCGCAACCGGTTCCCGTAAATGAACGATGATCTTTGTGGACAACTTACGGTGGCGAGTTCGCACGTTGGTTCAAGAATGTGGTTAGTTTGTGTTTATTTATTTACTCATTTATTTACTTATTTATTTGTTGCGATCTTTATCGAAACGAAATTTATATGTTGACTGTAATTCAGTATAGGCCGACGCAAATTAGGCAGCCCTCCCACAAGCACTATATGACACGGCGTGCGGTCCTAGAATGAGGGCTAAATCGTTTCAGTGTCTATGTTAATGGGTACAGTTTTCACACAAAACAACATGGTGAAACTAAAAGGACCGCGAATTGTGGCGTCTGCGTTAGGGGGACACAAATGCGCGGGACTATTTGGATTTCTATGGTGGATTGACGAAATTCTTGTTCTTCAAGACAGAACAATAGTCTTACAGTCTTCAAGGGTACATGGTTTTCGACCACTAAAGGCATCCGCACCGATACAATTTCAGGGATCATCGATGTCGACTACACATCCCGACTATATCCCGATGATCCATTCATTCTTGCAAGCCGTGCCCAACAAGTGGTATACGTCGAATATCCTTCAAAGCGTCGTGACTGAAAAATCGGTGGACAGTTTTCAAAACGAAACCCCGCCAATTTAGGGACGAAATTGTTGATAATGCAAGTGCCACCGTAATCGATGCGCACTGCATTTGAGATTGGTATGGAACATCCTTTACAAGAATTGACAACACTTGGTGAAACCATACGACCGCCCCCGATGAAAATATGTCATTACTAGATCACCGTGCCCATACCGATATAGTTGAAGTGGATAACGATGTAGAAAATTACCAGGCGTATGACGATGACGATGACGTTCCTGTGGATTTGTAGTAGAATATCTCCTATTTGAATTTGTACTCTCGGAGGATATCTGTACTAAATTCGTAATTCTAAACAATATCCAAATGCATAATAAATTTGGGTTAAACTGTAAGTTCCAAAGATGTTTGGGCTAAATTGTAAGTTTTTGCCAAATTTACGTGGGCCCCACAATATCCAACTGCATAATTAATTTGGGGGGAAACGAAAAGTTCGAAATTGGCTGTTTGTGGGCTTCACTGCGGCCTCACTACGGCCCAACCGCAGTGAGACAAATGGGCTGGGCCTTACTGCGGCGTCGTGCGCAGTGAGTCCGCAGTGAGGCCCAGCCCATTTACGTCATTGTGGCAGTTGCCGCAGTGAGGCCGCAGTGACTGAGATTAAAAAGCTGAAACGTCTTCTTCTTCGCATTTCATCTCGGTTCATCTCCCTCTCCTCCCAAAAACCACCGTCCCTCACCGCCGTCGAAGCCGTCGCAACCGCTTGGGCTCGTCACCGCCGCAGCCTCCCCTTGCCCCAGGTGAGTTTTATTTTCGATTTCCACGGTTAGTTTTGAGTTTTTGAGTTTGTTTCATTGATTTGTGTTTTTGAATTTTGAGTAGAAATTAGTTTAAATCAGTTGGAATTAGTTGAGATTAGTTGGAGTTTTGTGGAATAGGTTAGTTTGTGAGTTTTGTGGATTTATGAATTTTATGGAATTATTTGAGATTAGTTGAGGATTTTGTGAATTATTTGAAATTATTTGTGATTATTTGAGAATTTTGTGAATTAATGAATTATTGATATTAGTTGAAATTAGTGAAATTAGTGAAATTAGTGAATTAGTTAAATTAGTGAATTAGTGAATTTTGTGGATTAGTTGAATTTAATGAATTAATGAAATTAGTGAATTTAACTAAACTAGTTGAAATTAGTTAAATTAGTGCAATTAGTGAAATTAGTTAAATTAGACAAATTAAATGAAATTAGTGAATTATTTGAAATTAATGAATTAGTAAAATTAGTGAATTTAACTAAATTAGTTGAAATTAGTTAAATTAGTGCAATTAGTGAAATTAATTAAATTAGACAAATTAAATGAAATTAGTGAATTATTTGAAATTAATGAATTAGTAAAATTAGTGAATTTAACTAAATTAGTTGAAATTAGTTAAATTAGTGCAATTAGAGAAATTAATTAAATTAGACAAATTAATTGAAATTAGTGAATTATTTGAAATTAATGAATTAGTAAAATTAGTGAATTTAACTAAATTAGTTGAAATTAGTTAAATTAGTGCAATTAGAGAAATTAATTAAATTAGACAAATTAATTGAAATTAATTAAATTAGACAAATTAGTGAAATTAATTAAATTAGTTAAATTAGTGAATTTTTGAATGGTTCGAGGTATGGCGGACACACCATCCCGTACCCAGGATACGTCGACAGGCTCGGGTTCACGTGGCTCGGGCTCACGCGGGAGGCGTGGTGGCGGCTCTCGCACATCGAGCCGACCTGGACTTTCGTCCCTAGACACCGGAGCCCACCGAATCGGTGGAGCGGCCGATCCCGACTACACATTCCGATGCTCGACCGCCCGGCCGCCGACATACAGCAGACCTCCCGCGCCTCCTCTTCCCCGCCCAAGAGGGGTCCTGATGGGAGGTTGGTAGCTCACATCGGCCAGTAAGTTTATAATTTTATGTTTTAATAAATTTATTAATTTTAGTATTTTATTTCGCATGTAACATTCAACTCTTATGCGCTTTGAAACAACGAGACGTCGGGCGTGCCCAAGGCGATCGGGCGATCGTCGCCAAAGCAAGTTCAAAGGCTTCCCGCCTACGTACTCCGACCTCCCGCGGATGAGCAGGCCGACTACGTCCACAGATTCTCGGTAATACAAATACTAGTTATTGCACTATATATTTCTTTATACTTTTTAAAACTAATTCTATAACTTTCAACGTTTTGATGTTTTCTCGAATAGAGCAGATTCGTGGACGGATAACAAATTCTGAGAAGCTCCATTCCCGGTTCGCGGAGTTCTACCAAACACTCAGACAATATCCGGGATTGGGCCTAGAAGAGATGTCCCTCGATCGCGAGGCTCCCAACTACATGGAGTGGCTGGACATGCCTCCACCGAGGATAGAACCGGCGAAGTGGAAGCTGCTGCTCGAGTATTGCAGCAGCGGAGTTCAAGGTCAACTCCGCGCGGAACAAGAGAAATGCCAAGAGCGACAAGCGACCAGTCTTCAAGTCGCATGGCAACAAGTCAAAGGCGACAATTTATGAGGAGATGATAAGTTTTTTAAAATATTTATACATAATTACGTATGTATAAAGAAACTTCTAAATACCTAACATATTTTAATTGGCAGTGCGAGAAGGCGGGACAATGGCGGGGTGGACCAGTTCGGGAGGACTGGCTGGGTAAGGAAAATGCAACCTTGGTAAGTTTTGGTCGTTTTTTAACCATTTATATGTTTAACGTATTCAATTTATTATTCATTAACACAAATTTTCTTAATCTTAACTAGGAGGAGTACAAGAAGCGCTTGATCGAGAAGTATGGGGTGGACGGGCCGTTCCCCGATATTGATGAGGACATCTACACGGATGTCTTGGGCCCGCCCACGCGAGGGCGATGGGTCGGTGTCCCGCCCCAGCTTTCTCAGCCCGAGCTGTTCGAGCAACCTCGGCCGTCGCAGGTAATAAAATTAAACTTTTACCACTTTGATACCTTTACAATACATTGACAATTCATCATTTCATTATAAGTATAACATTTTCAAAACGTAATTTTGATTTCAGCGCGAGATCGACCTGGAGGAGCAGCATCGGAGGGACATGGATGAGATCAGCGACCTGAGATGCAGGGTCGCCACTCTCGAGGACAACGCTGCTCGTGCGCAGACAGACGTTGCAGCCCAGGTGGCAGCCCAGGTGGCAGCCGAGGTGGAAGCCCGGGCGTACGAGATGACGCGTTCGACGGAAGCGGCGATCAGCAGCATCTGGTCGGCGCTACGCAGGGGCGACATGTCCGACTCTCCGACGTGCCATAGACTTTTGTCATCGGATCATCCCGGCCTCCCTCGCACGCCCCACGTCACGAGCATCCTTCGAGGCCGCCTTCTCCGAATCCCGACCTCACCCTCCACTCCGCCTGAGATGAATATCAGCCGGAGCCGCCGCGGACATCGGACCAGCAGACCGGCGGATCAACTTTTTTAGCAACTTCCTCAATATGGAAGATCAGGATTTTGACGATTTTCTACAACAACGTCCTCCAAACAATTAGAATTAGAATTACTGTAAATAATTTTAGGATGTAACCGGTTAATTATATTCAATATACATTCAATTTATATTTATTTCAATTAATAATTACTTTCTTAATTAATTAACATTATTATTATATGTTCATTTACTAATTTAAATAATAGTTACCAAATATTTATAACAAATTATTTTTTTTCATAAAAAATTCTTTGTACTGCGGCCAAGGACGCAGTGATGGCCGCAATCTTGATTGGCGCGCCAAAACGGGCCGATACAATGTTGTCGAGGCCTACTGCGGCATACACCGCAGTGAGGCCGCAGTAAGTACCACGGCCTCAGCCGCGGTGAGACCAAAACTGCCGACATTTCAACTGCGGCATTCACTGCGGCCCTCGCCGCAGTTGGTACCACGGGCCAACTGCGCGTTGGGCCGCAGTGAGGCCTGCCTTCTCTACGTAGTGACATGTCAGAAAGTGAAGATTGAGCACTAGAAGCCAGTAGGAACATTGCATACGTTGCCCATTCCAGTTAGGAAATGGGCTAATGTCACGATGGAGTTTTTGACAGGTCTACCTATGAGATGATCTCATCATGATGCTATCTAGGTTATTGTGGACCGATTGACTAGGTGTGCTCACTTTTTGCCTATCCGAGTGACAGATCCATTGGAGAAGTTTTCCCATCTGTACATCAGAGAGATTGTGCGGTTATATGGAGTATCATACTCTATAGTATCTTTTCGGGATCCAAGGTTAACCGCACGATTCTGGAATGCTTTTCATAAAGCACTGGCACGCGTATCAATCTGAAAGCACAACATATCACCCTCGATCGACGGACAGTCGGAGAGGGTTATTCAAATTACGGAGGATATGCTACGAAGCCGTGCGATAGATTTCCGAGGTGACTGGGATCAGCACTTGCCGTTGGCGAGTTCTCGTACAAAAATAGTTATCAGTACTATTGGCATGGCGCCTTGCGAGGCTCTGTATCGGCGGAGGTGTATGACACCTCATTGCTGGCGAGACATCGGACGAGTGGAGTTAGGCCACGAGATTATCGAGGAGACTACGCAGAAAGTTAAGAAGATTCAGACACGGTTGAAGGCTGCAACGCAGAACCACCTCAAACGTGAATAGATGTCGGAGAGATCTGGAGTTCAAGGTGAGTGATAAGGTATGGCTGAATGTGGCGCCGATTAGGGGAATCGTCAGATTTTGTAGACGCGACAAGTTAGCCCCAAGATATATCGGTCCTTATGAGATTATTGAGCAGGTTGGCAAGGTAGCTTACCGTCTGGCATTGCCACCAGACATGTCTGCAGTCCACAACGTATTCCACGTCAGTATGCTCAAGAAGTGTCTATTGGATCCGATTCATGCATACTGCGAAAGAGGTTCACTTGGCACCGGATTTGACATATCAGGAGGTATCGGTTGCCATTCTTGCTCGGGATACTTGGAAACTCCGTAGCAAGTTAATTCCGATGGTCAAAGTTCGTAGCTAAAACAAAACATCGATATCTCAATAGAAACTCCTCCGATCTCTATGGGGTTCAAAAGCCACTCATCCCACTTACAATATATATTAGTAGAAAATTAATGATCAAATTATCCATCTATATATTTATGGAAAATTAGTGTAGATGGACAGTAATTTTCATTTTTTTGTTCTTTCTTTAGCTTAGCTTGATGTTTACAAGCTTATCATATTATTATAAATTTTGCAATCTACACCCGCAGTGAAGCGCCGGTTATAACTTAATTCTAGCTTGTTACATCTATTTGACAACCATAAGTGACTGCCGAGGTCGGTTTAATTTCCATTATATATGAAGGCAATTCAAGCCTCCCAAAGTAATTATCCAAAGCAACAGCTTGCCACACCGGACCAATTAACAAGCTAGTAATTGTCCAAAGTTACAAGTTACACAGAGAGATGCAAACAAATTAACAATCAAATTAAAAGCGTTGCCATGTGCACGCATGTATGTTATTGAGCAAACAGAAACTGGAAAGTAGTGAAGATATATATATGATCTGATGATGAGATGATCACATATGTAGCGGCCGGCGTGCATGCATGCATGCAGAAGCTAGGTCATGATCATGTCGTTTTTGCTTTGCAGTAGCAGGTGCACATGTTTCCAGGAAGACAGTAGGAACCACCATAGGTGAGATCCAGAAGCTGTGCTTGGTCCTTGCAAAACTCGTAACAGCCGCCTCCCTCGCCTTCAGTGCAGTCTCGTCCAAAATACGTTGAAGAGCACCGTGTCCCTGGCGTGCAGAAGCACCGGCATTTACTTCCTGTGCAGCTGTAGTTACCCAAACCCATATTTTGAAGGCCTGCCTGGTCCCTGCAATGGCTGTAACAACCCCCCCATACGCATAAGTCACGCTTGGCGTAGTCATAGCTACTGCAAAGACTTCCCTGCGCACTAGCTCTGCCTTCTGCAATCACGCATCCATGCATTTATATATATATACAGAGAGAGAGAGACTCCCATTAATTAATTAAATAAAACCATGCAGCATGCCAATTACTATAACTAAACCTAGCATCGAAAGATTATGAGGAGTGGGTTGGAGGCTGTCATTGAGATTGAGTTTGGGAATGGATAATGATGCAAGTTTATGTAAAATGAGTTAAAGATAATCTTAATCTATATAAAGAAGTTAAAAGCGACGGATCATTTGGGATGGAGGGAATATAAGTAAAAGTTTTCTCTATTTCTAGCATTAATTAATCTAATTACATGTTGATTGATGTCGACGGAGACTCACCGGGATGGAAGGTAAGGATGAACGCAATTCCGGCGATGGAAAGCACAAGAAATGCTGTCACATCCATCTTCCCCATAACTAATTAAACTGAGAAGCTAGCTAGTCGATGGTGTGTGATGAACCGAGACTAACCTTGATAGCACTATATATATAGCTAGGAGCTTCTAAATTAATTAGTACTTACTAGCTAGCTAATTGCTCGTGCGTATTATTAACTTAACTATTTTTAATTAAAATAAAGACAAGATCCACCTTTCATGGAGGACAAGGAAATTGATCTAATTACTATATATATATATGCGCATGTGTGTATAATAAACTCCTTCTTAATTAACATATGGAGTATGCCACGATTCAAGATCAATTGGAGATAAGTATAAAGCTGTAATTAAGACAACCTCATCAATCGATTTTAGCATATTTTAATCCCAAAAAACTTGATGACTTTGGGGCAGGATATGTATGCCACGATTTTGGGAGCTTACAATATTGATTCCAATTACATCATTGACTTCAAAAGTACCCTCTAATTAATGGATTAATGAGATCTGCATGGGCTTTAGTTAAAGGCACAGGCTATAGTTGAAGTAATGGAGGCTAGCGACGCTATTTTCCAATGAAGCCGTCATTAATCATTAACTCCTAACTCGATTGAGAACATAAAAATTGACCTACGAATTTTTTTTAGTCCGCTAGCCTTTTACGTAGAAAAATAATAATACAAATTCATACAAACAAATTGGTATCATGAGTTCTTTTTTATTTCTTTTACTTGATTTTTTATAGAAAGCAATATTTCCAAATAAAGAAAAAAAACAGTGAGAAATTAATCAAAAAAAGAGAATTGTGTGTAATAATAAACTCAAACTCATGACAAGTACAAAAATAAAAATGGATTAGTAATAAAAATTAAATTATATATAAACAATCTCACAAAAACTACCGCGCATAAATTCGAAATTTAAATGTACTAAAAGATGATTAAAACGAAAAATTAAAGATTAATTAGACATGGTCCCAAACCACAACATGTCAAATTTAAATGACTTAGATAAAACTATAAATAGAAAACAGGGATCAAATTTTTTTACCTTGAGTTGGCTTTTTTTATGGATACAATTTGGGTATGTGAGAAAAAAAGGGCCATTTAGGTTGGGGTTTAATAATAAGTTGGTAAAATTTTATTTTGGATTGAGTGTGAGCTAGTGAGTAAATTATTAAATTAATCCTCATAATTTCTACCATATACCCTATACCCCATCAACTTTAGGAGGGGCAGTAGCACACCCCTGTCCATATGTAGTTCCGTCGATGGTTGGAGGCAGTCATTGAGATTGAGTTTGGCAATGGGTAATGGGTAATGATGAAAATTTATGTAAAATGAGTTAGTTTATTAAAGATAATCTTAATCTATAAAAATAAGTTAATTTATTAAAGATAATCTTAATTTATTTGGGATGGAGGGAATTTAAGTAAAAGTTTTCTCTATTTCTACGCAACTCCGACGACGGAAAGCACAAGAAAGGCTGTCACATCCATCTTCCCCATAACTAAACTGAGAATTAATTATTATTTTTGAACAGCAGTAGGTCAATTGGTTAGATTAGACACTTCTATCCTCGGAGAAACCCCACATCACGAGTTCGAATCCCTTTGGTTTAAACTCATCCGAGGGCAGAACCGCAGGGGGGTTAAACTCGAATCGTAATGTGGATAAAACTCGTGTGTCTTGGCAGCCCAGGGACTCAAAGCCAAGACCTCGAGCCCGAACACCCACCTCTGTGGCACACTAAGGGTCACTTGAGCCAAGGCTGCTAGACAAATTGAGAATTAATTATACTTACTAGCTAGGAGGTTAATTCATCACACAATATATATATATATATATATATATATATATATATATATATATATATATATATATATATATATATATATAGCTAGGAGCTTCTGAATTAATTAGTACTTACTAGCTAGCTAATTGCTCGTGCGTATTATTAACTTAACTATTTTTAATTAAAATAAAGACAAGATCCACCTTTCATGGAGGACAAGGAAATTGATCTAATTACTATATATATGCGCATGTGTGTATAATAAACTCCTTCTTAATTAACATATGGAGTATGCCACGATTCAAGATCAATTGGAGATAAGTATAAAGCTGTAATTAAGACAACCTCATCAATCGATTTTAGCATATTTTAATCCGAAAAAACTTGATGACTTTGGGAGTATGATATGCATGCCACGATTTTGGGAGCTTACAATATTGATTCCAATTACATCATTGACTTCAAAAGTACCCTCTAATTAATGGATTAATGAGATCTGCATGGGCTTTAGTTAAATCTGTGTAGCTTCGTTACTCAATGTTATTTCAACTCGTAATCTGTGTAGCTTCCATAAGTTGTACTCTAATATTTGTTCCATAAAAATTACAACTTTTGCTATTTTAGACGGAAATATAGCTAGACGGGGAGGGGCAGCTGCCACCCCTAATAGTTGAAGGGGTATAGGGTAAATAGTTTGTATTATGTTATGATTAATTTGATAATTTACACACTTTTACACACTAGTCTCATCAGCTCAATCTAAAATAAATTGTAAACTTAATTATGATTAAAACTTAACCCAATTGTGTCCCTTAATTCCCAATCACGTGAATTTTAGAAATCAAATCACTTGGCTAGGTATAACTCATTTTGGTTCCTATTCTTTGTTTATAATTTTATTTAAGTCACTGACATTTAGTTTGTTGCAATTAAGACACTTCTCAGATTAAAGTAATAGTTTGGTGCCCAAACCTAAACTTTTAATGTTCCTTTTATTTTTGTTTAGGACATTTGACTTCTAGATTTACGTATTAAAGGTTTTTGCAAGATTATTTGGATAGAATTTGATTTTATATTACTAATCCCTTTTGATTTCAATACTTGTCATAAGTTTCAGTTTTTTTTATTTTACATATTTCTCTTCTCTTATTAATTTTTCACTACTATTTTTTTATAATGGAATTGTGGTATCAATTTACTGGAAAAGAAATCATAATTTTATAGCTAGGTAAATAACTAACGGGTTTAAAAAAGTCTTAAGTCTGTTTAAGTTTCCAATCGACCTAAGTAAAAATAATTGGTCAAAATCTCGTCATTGTAGTTGTCGATTCCACTAGGAAACCCTTTTTCTTCAATTACTAAGGAGGTTTACAATCATTCTAAGGTGAGTTTAAGCAGCCATTTATGACTTGGCTCATTTACGACCCATATATTTACCTATTCACCCGCCCCTCCTATCCCAAATTCCTAGTTCCGTCACTGAGGTTATCCCATATTAATTATGGTTTTTTACTTTAAAGAAATTCTTTTACGTACTATCAACTTTACTAATTCTCCCATTTCTTTCTGCCCATCTTATAGTTGATCCTACATACTAAACTTTATTTTTTTTTGTCATTTAAAATGATCATAAACTTATATAGAACAAAGTGATAGCCCAACAATTTCGCTTGGAGAATGTCTTACATTAGGATTTTCCCGGAACCTAGTGCCAACACCTTCCTCCGACGCCGATCTCGGGTGGTTTGGATTTTCGCGCGTTGCTCCCCCGATCTTGTTTTTTCCTAATCAATTTGGCGATGGCCAACATTTTCTAGTCGTTGGGTCGTCGTTCTCGACTAGCGGAGGCTTTTCCTCTACCCGGAAACCGCGACCTATTGGCGCTTTTCCCGGGCCGCCGAACCCAAGTTTGTTGCGTTCGAATCCGGGCCGTGAGATCATGAAGCGATCAATTGGAGTGGTGTTTGGCCGTGGCTCTGGTGTCCCCGGTTGGCGGCATACATGATTTCGTTCTGATGGGTTTCCGTCTACGAGGTGTGCTACTCCGTTAGTGCTGCTCAATTCGGGCCGTAGCCTCACAGCATGCACCTTATGGCTGGGAGTGATGTTCTTTGGGCTGCTCGAGGCTGGGGATATGGGCCAAAACAATTGTGCAGAAGACATTGTCAAAACAATTTTTCTCTATATACATCAGATCGAGGTTATGTCTGACCAATAAATGAGCCCAGTAGGGCAACTCCCAGAAAATTGATTTCTTGGTCCAATTGTGGGATACACCAAAGCCATCAGGTCGTTGTCTATCCTAAAGTAAACCAAAAGGCAGAAATTGAATCTGGTTAATAATTCTGATAGAATTTCCTCATCAGATTTATACTTGATTGGTTCTAAGCGATCTTGGCAACCCCATGATTCACTGTCATTACGATATTTGTGTCGACGGAGTAAAAAATCTTCGATGACAACCCCAC
This sequence comes from Stellera chamaejasme, assembly GCA_024586325.1. Taxonomy (NCBI): domain Eukaryota; kingdom Viridiplantae; phylum Streptophyta; class Magnoliopsida; order Malvales; family Thymelaeaceae; genus Stellera; species Stellera chamaejasme. The sequence continues at coordinate 42,606,008 of CM044987.1, forward strand.
CATCTAGCTTTATGCTCATAAGTTTACTGACTGCTAGACACATTATCCATGCAATATGAACATGCAAGTTTTCCATGCATGCTCAAGCCAGATAGCATAGCGTAAGCCGGGAAGTCACTAACCAGAGCAAACAAACTCGCATTGTAAAGTTCTTTCTCCGGTCCGCATCCTACATTTAAACATCTGTCGTCCATAGAAAATTTAACTCATCAACCAACAGACGCAAGAAGACATCAATGTTACGTCCCGGTGATCGAGGTCATGGGATTAACAGTGCCAAAGCTGCAGTAAATCCTTACTGCGCCATTTACCGTGCCTTTGGACTTACTGCGACCCAAACCGCAGTAAGAGCCGTTGCAAGCTTGGTATTCCCCACGTAGTCATGTTAATTACATTCATTTCTCATCATAAATGTGAAATAATTATCATCACAGAAGATGGTTGTCAATCTGTCACTAATAAATATGGCATTTTATTTGTAACTAATCATGGTTACTATATATATAATATAATAATAAATAAATTAAATAAAAATTCCAAACTATAAATTCAAAAGTATATACAAATATACCAACCAAATCTGTTTTATTTAAATATCAAATAAATACCAAACTAAATGTAAAGCGAGAGACACCCAAAAGCTCTATATACTAGTCGTTTAATGGAGTATACTAGCTGGTATATTATACTAACTAGCTACCTACTTACCCCAGATCGAGTGCAATACTGTAAATGAACTCGCACATTCGCATGCGTAATATATATTCAGGAGGCATTATCATGAGTGACAATGCTCCAATGTTTTTGCACGCCAAACTATCAAGTTCATATTCAGCATTTTCAATCAGATATTTTCAATTTCAATTTGGAGAGCTTGCGATTTAGTTCTTCCTGCTCCAATGTTTTTGCACGCCAAACTATCAACCGAATAACAGAATTAACCGAACTGAACCGAATTGGTACGGTTTCTCAATTTACTCGGTTTCAAAATGTCCCGGAATTAAAAACTCAAGAGATTAAATCGAATTTATTTCAAAATACTAATTGATCGATACATGATGTTTCATCATAATCTTTTTAAAATGACTCCAAAATCTTTTACTTAGAGCTCAATTATCCCAATAGACTAACCAAACGTCTTGAACAAATCTTGTAGTTAGATTAATTTTCTTGTCCTACATACATGAAAAGTGGATCGTGTCCTTAATTTAACTAAAAATAATGAAGGTACGTAATTAAATACTATTATACTATAGCTAGCTAGTTTGTGATCGAGGCGTCTATAAATAGAGTGATGGATGTTAGTTTTCCTTTCATTGCATCGCGATTTTAATTATGGGGAAGATGGCTGTCACAATCCTTCTGCTTTCCGTCTTTGGAATGGCATTCATCCTTACCTTCCATCCCGGTTAGCCTCTCTATCATTAATTTGGAATAACTAGCTAGTTATAAATCCAAAAAAGAAAATTTGGAATATAAAATCAATGCTTGAACTTGAGAAAAATATATAAATTTTGGATGAAATTAATAATTAGTGCATGCAGAAGGGAGAGCTGGTGCACAGGGAAGTCTTTGCGCAACCACTGAATACGCCAGCGACGTGGACTGCGTATTGCCCAGTTGTTACAACTATTGCACTGAGCAGGCATCGCTTCAAGGGATGGGTTTTGGTAACGAAACCTGCTCAGGCGGTTTATGTCAGTGCTTCTGTACGCCAGGGACACGGTGCGCTTCCACCAAATATTGGCAAGGGTGCACTGAGGGACCTGGAGGTGGTTGCTATGAGTATTGCCAGGACCAAGCAGAGCTCCAGGGCCTCTCATATGGTGGCTCATTTTGTCTCCCTGGTGACATCTGCACCTGCTACTGCAAAGGAGCAAACTCAAATGCTGCTAATTATAATGATGCAGCTGCAGTCATCTGATCATCATCATACACCACTTAAATTCCCATGCAATGCAATAATATTCATCTGTTTACTCAATAAGCATGCATGCCTTTGTTTGTTGTTTCAACGTTATGTGTACTGTGTAATCATCCAGGCGCCCGCGTGAGTAATTTATATATGAGTACTTCATAAGCGCTTCTCCATGCTTACTTATTTGGTACTCAATTTCCATTCATCTTTTTTTCTTTTTGATTAGCAGAAAAAAGAAAAAAATGGATTGATACAAGACCTAGCTATCTTAATGGAAAAGATAGCGACTTATATCATATAATATATTAAGCTGCTACACAGTGTGCATGACATACTATAGTACACCTTAAGGATATAAGGATAAGGCAAAAGCAAGAGACGCATGAATTGTCGAGCTCCTCCCGTGTCTACCGCGAACAAAATCGGGATTCGATCGCCGATGAAATCGGGATTTGGCGCACCAAGACCGGATCCAGTTCCCTTCTTCGCGAGGAGCCCGATTCGCCAAGAAATTCGAGCAATCGTCATACTTTCTTTACGATGACGTCGTACTGCACCAAGTCCGACTGGCCTAGGCGTATTATCAGCACGGGTGTTTATGACGCACAACGATGGTATTACGATGCCCGGACGCCGCCTAATGATGCTCCTTCACGTTGGACTGATGCAGCAAAAACTTTTGTAAAAATTGTTAACTATGAACTGTAAACTTAGTATGATGCTTGAAAGATGCAGTACGATGCATTTTCATTCATCACGTCGACTCCCAAATCGGCAACAATCTGCAGATCCTCCTTCTTCTGGTGATAAAAATTCACACTACGTATTTAAAAGACCATTTGCAGCGCTAAATGCGCTTCATAAGCGCTGGTATAGAAGCGCAACCAATCGCTAATAGAGCCGCTTCTACCAGAGCGCTTTTTATGCATGATGCGCTACATGGCGCTACTGTGTAGCTCATCGGTACCGCGTACAGGCGCTTCTAACAATCCATGTTGGCTGCTGACAGAGATTAGCGAAGACCATCATTTAAAAGGACCATCATTTTAAGCACATAGAGCATCAGTTTGAGAACTTCATCATTTTGTAAAGTTAAAGAAAATAAGTGCATAAATGAAGTTACAAAATTTCCTGCATCATAATGGTGCATCATACTGTCTCATGGGCGCATCACAGTTACTCGTGATAATGTGGTGTACTTGGTTTAAATGATAATGATGCATCATCTTTGTCATAACGGTGCATCTTGTAGATTCTTATCCAAGACTTGTATCATTTGATGATGCCATGTGAATCGCTAGAAACATCGACGATTTCGGAAACGTACGAACTACAACGAACCATCCTTCTTTCCACACGCAACAACTAAATTAGAGAGGAAACAAGCATATTGACCTTTCTTCTTCGCAAATTCAACGAAAACAGCAACAAAATCAACCATCGGCCCTGCATTTTTTCAACATCCCAAAGTGATGCTCTCCGATAATAATATAATGCGTTTCTGAAGCACTATGATGCGCTTATGTAAAATTATGATGTGCTCGTTTTAATGACTCTGATGCAAACATTTCGTTCTACATAACAGTGTTACGCTTGTTGACAAAGTATGATGTCTTGGTTCAAAATGATGTGTCTGGTGTCACGAATGATGTGCTTCTGTGAAATTATAATGCTCTTCGATATTTGACAGAGTATGATGTATTCGTTAAATATGATGCTCTTAGTGTTATGGATGATGCTCTTTGTTTCAAGTATGATGTTCTACCTCACAAAAATGATGCATTCATTTTGATGACTTAACGGTGCACACATTTTCTTCAATCTTCTAAAATGATGCCTTTGATGAACACAACAATGCACTCCCCTTGCACTATGATACTCACAATTACAAACATGGTGTATCAGTTATGATGACTTAAACTTGTTATCTCTTTTAAACAATTACGTGTAATGAATCTTGTCTGATTTTTTACTTGCTCCCCCGTCCTCAAAATACACACACACACACATTTGTTTTTGTTATTTCACAGTATTTAATCTATCATTTTTTCATGAGCATTTAGGTATTTAAAATTCAATAATTATTATTCATATCATAATTTGAAGTATAAATTTTCTACATATAATTTTTTGGAATTTTTTCACTATTTATCTTAGTAAATATTTGAGTAAAACACTAAATCTTGAAACATAAAAGTCAAATGTCTACTCCCTCCATCCCAAAAGTAATGCAACAGTTGACTTTTTATTCAATTTGACTTCAATTTATCTATATTATTTCTTAATAGAAAAAAATATCAAAAAAATATTCATAAAGTTAAGACATCAAATTTTTTATTTGTATATAAAAGTTTCAAATTTTTATTTGAATTGATATAGAAATAAAATCATAGGCTAAATTTTGAAAAATAAATGTTGCATTACTTTTGTAACGGATGAAATAAAATTAGAAAAGTTAATATCGGTGTCGTGGTTCAACGAGTTGAGTGAAATGCTGACTTTACTCCATCTCAACGTTCAACTCAAGGTTGCAGGATCTAAGGAAGAGCTTTAGGCGCTCCAATATTCAGAAAACATTTCTTTGAAGACCACTACGTGGGCAATACAAGCCTAACTACGGCCCTTAGAGCGGTTTGGGCCGCAGTAAGCCCATTTGCGCAGTAAATGGCGCAGTGGGAATTTACTGCGGCCTTGGCCGCAGTAAGGCCGCAGTAAACTTTTTTTAGGGTTTAAACTCATCTTTCTCTTCATCCGCCGCACAATTAACCTTTTCTTCTTCTCCTTTCTTTCTCCACCATTCTTCTCCGTTCTTCCTCTTCTTCTTCTTCTTCTTCTTCTTCTATGTTTCTTCTTCTTCTTCGCCGCTGCTCAACCATGTATCGCTGCTCCACCGCCGATGCCGCTGCAACTTGGTCACCATTCATCTGAAATCTGGGTTTTTCTGGAATTGTGGATGAATCCGGATGAATATATTCATTCAGATTCATCCGCTTTTTTTAAATAAAAAATATTTCTACTACGACCATACCCGCAGTGATGGGCCTAACTGCGCCCATTTTTACTGCGGCATCTACTACGACTCATCTTGCAGTGCTTACTGCGGCTCTACTGCATGGTGGGCCGCAGTAGAGCCCGTTTCCTCGACGTAGTGGACATAGCTCTATAAATTCAAGAATAACTTTTTACCATTAATGTTTACTCTTTGAATTTTTTTTTAAATCATCACCGACGTTTACTATTTGTTGGGGCAGACCTAAGGTGGGGGCAATGGAGGAAACTACCCCCACCGAGTTTTTACAAAGTATAAGATATATGTGCATATTTTTCATAAATTTGAATTCTATTTATGTAATTTGTCTCCACAAAATTACTAGTAAACTCTTATTACATAGATATTCTTAAACTTTAAATGAAAGAACACTCAACCTCCTACTTTACAATTTAATCACTTCAACCCCTTGACTCCGCCATTATTTAAATACTCCATACATACTTAAATAATTGGCTCATTTAGTTTTCAGCATTTGGAGTGTGATTTTTTTCACCAACATTTTTATATTAAAAATCATTAGGTTTATATCCAATTGAAAATTCAATGTTTCTAGTTTTCAAATATATATATTTTTCAAAAAAAATTGACAAATTTTTCTTAATGATAATTTGAGTCAAATAAAAAATCAAAAGTAAAATGAGAAAATTAATTGAGTTTAAATCGCGTAAAAACAGTTCTACACTAAAAAAAAAAAATTGCCTCCATAACATTTTGATCCTAGATCCGCCCGACTATTTGGATTTTGAACACAATTTATCACTGATTTTGTTAGCAAAAGGAATATCCCATAACAGTTTGAGACGTGATATCTGTGTCACTATTATAATAGTTAATTGAATCAGAAACTTTTCAAAATGAACAAATTGTCTCTAAATTTATAAAATGGGAGTGGTAATGGACTTTTAGATGTAGTTAAGTAGGTATTTTGTACGTTAATCCTTCTAAAATATTATAAACATTCCCTTCATCTTTTTCATCTCAACTTTTTCTTTATTACCTCCTTTCATATGAATATCATTATATTACGGCACAATAAAAAGATTAATCTGTCGGTTCTTCTATCTTGGTAAAAGTGGAAATTATTTCCCCAACTTTTATCACATCAAAACCTTCCAATTCGGTGATCGCTGAACTCCGAAGCTGGTCCACCAAACCCGTCAAATCCGTGCCAAATTCCTCAAATACTCCCTTTAGCATCCGTAAACCTTGGATTTTGCCAATACAGCCCCCAAACTTTCTCACTTTCTGCACTTCTCCCTCATCTCCACCTCCCAAAATCGCCCCACACGCGCCAGCACACGCGTGGAGCACACCCTCGTAGTACTCACACGCGTCAACAAGCCGCTCCACGTCCGGTAACATTTGACCAGAATCCTTCTTGAGATACTGACCGTAGATCATCCCTCCTGCGCCTGTGAACCGTCCGATTTCACGCATCACCTGTAGGATCTGACCCGACGTGTCCCGGGTCGGGTCAGCTGACGTGGATAGAAGCTCGAACGCCAACGGGATCATCGCATCCCCGGTCATGAGCTCTACCCCGGGGCTGTAAGCGTGCTCTATACTGGGCCTGGACGGGTCGGACAGCTGCATGTGCTCGTGAGCGAAGAAGGCCGCATGCAACAAATGCAAACAGGCCGCCGCCGCGAGGGCTTCCTCACGCTGGCCGCCGACGAGCTCGCAGGCCGCCACGCACAGCGCCGGCGCGGTGCTTCGTGGGGTGGAGAACGTCAGATGATGGAGCGGACGGGAGACTTCCGCCGGCTTGATGATCTGTACGGCCTGGTGCAGATGCTTTTCGATGTCGGCGTTTATGGAGGCCCAATAATTAGGCTGGAGCTGCTGCAGCTCCTGTTTGCTTCTCATCATGGTGGCCTTAACGACAGTACGTCTGATCAGGGGTGTCACAAATGGACGGCTACCATCTTGCCGGGAAATGACGTGTGCCATTGAGAGGCCTCTGATTTGCAGGACAGCTCCGGCCATGGATTAGTTTGTGTGTGATGACTTACTACAATTTGATTTCTGGTCTGTTTGTAATCAGTCATATTTATAGGACAATATTTCCCTTATTCATCATTAATTAATTCATTTATTTTAGCAATTTCACAATATTAATTAATTTATGATTTTTATTTTCAAACTAATATTTTAGATATTTAAAATTAAATAATTAATATGAAAGTTAAAAATATAATTTTTTAAATATGTTATTTTGTCTATTTTTTCATTATATATTTATATTTATTGCTGTCCAAAAAAATTATATTTATTAAATTTGAGAATTTGAAACATAAGATGGTGAATAGAGGAAGTGCAGTACTAAAAACTATAAAGAATACCGAACGAACGAAGTAATATATAACTCGTGGTCTATTAAAAAAATGTGCGAGCACGTTGGTAAATGGTTATGTGTTTTCACAAAAAAGCCAAAAATCAATCAAATCAATAACTAATTTTATCGTGTAATCATAGTGATAGATATTAATATGAGTGATAAACGTGTGTCGGATTTAAAAATTTGGAAAACTACGAAAAATTAATAATAATAAAAAACTGAGATTTAGTGAAACTTTATGTTTGTTTATGTTCTTAAGAACTTTAAGTTAATTACTCTTATTATCATTAACATTTTTAACCATAATACTTCAACCCAACATTTTGTTTCTCTCCTTTCTCCCTCTCCAATCCGTCACTTTGTTCTCCACCGTCGTCGACTGGCCGCCATTGACAGGAACGAGCTCAAGGCTAAGCGAAACAAACGAGCCTAGGCTGCCGCAACACATGTGACTTCCGACTGCCTATAGATTGTTTTGGAGTATATATAATTAGTTGAATTACCCATAAAATACTTAACAGTTAACTAACACCACAAACAAACGATCATGTGGATAATAGAAGGTTTCACAAATCCACACGGAGAAATTGAAGGTTTTCAAAATAGAGAGGGAAACTGAAAGTTTCACTAAACTTCAGAGGGGGTTTTTGTAGTTTACCCTAAGATTAATGGAACTACAAAATGACACTTTTTGCTACCATGTTTAGCTCGAAACACTTTTTACCATCAAACCTTTTTTTCAGCATGAGTACATTCATCTTTAAACAAGGAAGATTATAAGGAGAGACGAGGAATTACAAAAGTGGTGCAAATCGCCATTGATTTCGCCACACAGCACTCAAACATAAGATGATTGAGAGAAGATTGTACCTTTAATTAACGAATTTAGGTTCAAGTTATTTGTTTTTAAAAATTATGGGTTAAATTAGTGACGTGGATGCCAGATGTTGCTATATCTGTTGCAAAATATTCCCAAATGTTTCATTTGTTAATAGACTTAGTGGTAAATGGTGGTCCAAAGCAAACAATGGTGATAAATTTTATCCATCTACATACTTTAGTGGTAAAATCTGACCGTAAAAACATTCAATGGTAAAAAAGTGACTTAAAACATTTAATGGTAAAAAAGTGACTTAGGGTTAAACATGGCTAGCAAAACATGTCTTTTTCCCTTAATGAAATTTGGATCTTTGACAAAAGTTTACTATTACTCCAAAGATCCAGCTGTTTAGGTGTTCCTAATCTTTTTTTATTAGATAATTGTGACTAATCTACTTGCTTAGGAAAATGACAAAATGTTGTTTGTTCTTAACTACCTATACATAATACTCCTAAAAGAATTTGGTCTGCAACTACTGATTAATTTAAACTTTTCCCCTGCCCTCTCATTATCAAAAATAAACGCACTTTGCCCTTTGGTTTGGTAGTAGTTTCGCGGCATTCTTATCATAATTTTACAAATTACCCTTTTCCTCTTCTATTTATTTTCATCAATCATTCTTGAAGTTATTAAGGGATGTTTGGTTCGTGAATTCTTTGATTATGAAAATGTAGAAAGTATGAATGATGAAAAATATGAACTCACATAAATTATCTAAAATTTCATTCATGTTTGTTTCAACTCTAATTAAGAATAATTTTCAACGACTTCATGTTTAGTTAAGGGATTTTAATTTTAATATTCTAATTATGACCATTTTATAAAACTTACATAAGTTCAGGAACCAAATTTACCACGTTATCTTACTTCAGTTTTCATCCTTATCTTTCTCCATACTTATTCAAATGTAAAGATTATAGTTGGCGAATTGAGGAATGCTAAGTACTTTAGTCGTCCCAACAAACATAATTTGACTGATTGCAAATATTAAGAAATGTTGATAAGGAGAATATAGTAGAACAGGGATATAAGACAAAAGTATTTTTTTAATTTTAAAAAATATAAAAATATAACTGTTTAATTGTAGAAAGGAAGTTGTGAAAGATAAAGTTTGTGCGAAAATGTCATCTAAAAATAAAATGTATGAGCCTCTGCCGCCGTCCAGCAGCTTTGTCGCCTCTGCGGGTTTCGTTGGTTCGCATCGATGGCTCTCAAATGCCGAATGACCTGCGTATTTTCCTTTAGAGTTTCGACCCTCGTTCCTCGTTATCGGTCCGGTGGGCTTTCTTCCACCGCCTCCGATCAGCGCTTCCTTCCTGGTGAAGGGCATAATACATTTGACTGATTGCAAATATTAAGAAATGTTGATAAGGAGAATATAGTAAAACAGGGACATAAGACAAAAGTAATTTTTTAATTTAAAAAAATAAAAATATAACTGTTTAATTGGAGAAAGGAAGGTGTGAAAGATAAAGTTTGTGCGAAAATGTTATCTAAAAATAAAATGTATGAGCCGCTGCCGCCGTCCAGCAGCTCTGTCGCCTCCGCGAGTTTCATTTCGTTGGTTCGCATCGATGGCTCTCAAATGCTGAATGGTATGTGTCTTTTCCTTTAGGGTTTCGACCCTCGTTCCTTGTTATCGGTCCGGTGGGCTTTCTTCCACCGCCTCCGATCGGCGCTTCCTTCCCGGAGAAGGGTTCGGGTTCCTCTCGAGCGTTGCAATTCTGGTGACGCTTTGGTGCCGCTATTTTCAACGATGGCCGCCACACGTTCCGTACTGCTTGCCTGAGTGTCGCACGGTGTCGTCCACCATCTGTGGTGCTGATTCCTTTCTCCTAACGGGAGTCGGATGCGCTAACCCAGGGGCAGAGCTGATTCTCGTCGGCTCTGGGTTGTTCACTGCCTTTGCAGGAGGGTTTCGTTCTAGAATTTGTGCAAGTACTGCGGCAGGCGGATATCCGGGAAACAACATGGCGAGGTTGGATTCCCAGCCTCGCTTCCAGCCATGAATGTTTGGCAACATAGTGGGATGGGTAAAGAGCTGGCTTGGCTGCTCTTTATTTGCTTACGGCTCTCTATTTCGTTAGTTGTTGTTTATTTTATTTTTTTTTACTTTCAGGACCCTCTATTGTTTCTACCTTACGGTTAGTGTTTATTTATGTTTGTTTTATTTTACTAGTTATCACATAAATGTGTTACTGAGGTTACTATTTTCACTACATTTACTGTTATCCTTAGTCCACTATGGTGCGTTGATACCATTTAGCTGTTGGGCATGCAAGGGTATCACGAGCCAGATTGCAGGATGTTCTATCCGCCATAGTGGTCATGACCATCGTCATAATTTGCTTAGCCTTTGGATGTCAGTTTATGTAGCCTAATCATAGTGATAATAGTTTTCCCTTGTGATTTCCTTTATGTGAAGGTAGACCCCTTGTTGGGCAGCAGGGGCGGACCCATGAATAGATTGATGTGGGGGCAAAAATTATAGGAGTGATGCATTAAATAGAGATTGAGTTGGGAGGGTATAAGTGTATACTTTCAAATGTTAGAGGCATATGTTATTTGGCTGATAATCTAGTGATATGGTCTGTAAATAGTTTTCTAGTATTAAATGGTTAGGGGCAAATACCATAACAAGGTCCCAAGCTTTTATATACATATGTACATATATACCCTATCATTTAAAAAGCTTCAGTGGTGGCAGTTTCCCACATTGCCCCCACTATAGGTCCGCTCATGTTGGACAGGTTATTATGTGTCATTGTTAGGTATCATCATTAATCAGTTTCGACTTGTTTTATAATGATCTTTCATTAATAAAATAAGTCTTTCATGTTCAAAAAAAAATGTATGAGTTCCTATGTTAACCCAAAAAAATATCAAGTCGTCTTAGTCGCGGGGGACTAATAAATTAAATGTTGTTCAATATTCTGTCTATCATAAGAAAATGGATATGTTTTCTTTTTAAGTTGTCTTAGTAAAATTAATGCTCCCTCATTCGTCCGCAAACAAATGAGTCATTTGAATTTAGTGTTTTAAGATTCAAAGTTTGACACAAATTTAAAAAAAAATAAAAAGATAAATAGTTTTAAAATTTTCAGAATATATTTAGAAAATTTAGATTTCAAATTATGATACACATATGAGATATTTAATTTTCATTGTCTAAACATTTATGAAAAAATCATAGATTGAATATTGTGAAACTGTTGAAACAAATGGCTCATTTTTTTTACGAACGAAAGGAGTACTTTTAGGAAACTTTTTCAAACTAATTTTACCTTATTACCTTCATTTCTCTTTTCATTCAAAAAGATTAGTTTTACCCTTATATATCTATTTTACTTTCTTATCCTCAAATTACTAACATTTCTTAATTTTCATGTTTAATGAAATGTATGCTACTGAGGGAGAGCTTTTATAGCTTCATTTCAATTTTCCTTTTCGAGAAGTGACACTGTTAATTATTGGGCAAAGAGAAGAACATTCTTCTACTTGTCCAAATTAGAAGAAGCTATATTGCAGGCTTCATTTTATCCGTCAGTTTATAAGTCCAGAAATATTAGCAAGGCCCATTAACGTTTCGGTTATGGGCTGCAAAATGTCAGCGGAAATAGATCCTTTTTTGCCTTCTCAATTTTTGTTTATAATTTTCAAGATACACTATAATATGCCTTCAAACATGGTAAGAGGAATTACTAATTCACTACTTCCTACCCTATTTATTGTTAACTTTAACTGAAAAAAAAAATTGATCATCATGTTAAGGGTACTTTTAATTAGAAAAATTCTCCATTTCGAATACCTTTATAAATATTTGGATGTATGACTAGTTATTTATGATGGAAAACCTTTCCAAATTTTGGAGAACTCCAGTATTAATTTGGATAACATTGTTTTGAAACTATCCATCTCAATATTAGAGTTCTCGAAATTGTGGAAACAAAATTTAGAATTAAAAATTTTCTCAACTAAATAGACCCTAATTCCTTACAATTTTGACACATAGAAATAAGTCTTCGTTCACACTCCAAATGCACGGTACTTGTCTCTTTTCTCTAAAAGTGATTTTTAAATTTTGAGTTCTAAACATGTGAACTAGCTCAAAAGTATTATATTAAAAGAGTAATATATATATATATATATATAGATAATAAACTTTGGACTATATGTTTTTTTTCGAACAATCAGAGGCCAATTTGCTAGATTAGACACTCCTATTCTGAGAGAAACCCCACATCACGAGTTCGAATTCTTTCGGTTTAAACTCATCCGAGGGCAGAGCCGCAGGGGGGTTAAACTCGAATCGTAATGTGGAAAACTCATGTCTGACACTGCAGACTCAAAACCAAGACACTGTTCCCGCACACCCACCTCCATGCAAGACACTGTAAACGCCACTGAAAGGCTGCTAGAGTGGACTAGATGTTATTGCCGTCACAAAAGCAACAGAGGTTAGTTGAGTTTCATGAATTTGATCACGTAGTATAGTAAATTGGTAGTTCAACAAATTAGTAATAAATTTACTTTATAACACTGCATGAGCGAGTTGCATGTGACTTGGTGACATTAATCAGCTTTAATTTTGGTATGGCGCCCTGTGACTAGGTGACATTCCATCCATGCTACCGTACGTCGAAAAATATATAAATTAGGGCAAGATTTGTAAAAAAGTGTATGATTTAAAGTAGGAGTATGATAATTTTCGTATAAATGTATACTATGTATATATGTCTCTCTCCCCTTTTAGGTTCATTTTGTTTTGTATAAGTTTTTTTCATCTAAAGTAATTATGACATGTGAAATTAGGTTTATTAGCTTTGTTTTCCGATTTTTATTTAGGGTATATAAAATATTAATCATGAGCTCTAAAGCTTTTTTATAAAATAAAATCAAATTAAGCGTAAAATTAATAGTAATGTAATTAGGAGATGTTACCCAATTTTCTTTTTTTGGTTAAAGGAGTATTTTTATGTTTTTATTTTATAAAAACAAAAAAAAAACTTTATCACCCTTCAAAAAAAGAGTGAAAATGTCTCAGGTTTACTTGATATATTTTGCGCTTCAGATTGTATACTCGAACAAAACTAATCGCAAAAGTGGGTTTTAAAATATGATTTTATATAAATCTGTATATCTGTTATTGACATTCATTCGTTCCTAGTTAAAGAACAGATACTTAGGAAACTGTTAAACTTGACTTTTATAGTTTTTATTTTCAGGTTTTGTCCCTCACATTTATTTATATATGTTTGTAATAATTTAAAACTGATCACAAGTTTTCTACTACTTCATTTTGCTGTAAATTTTTACTGTAAATGTATATAATTTAATTAAATTAGGAAAGTAATGAGAAAAATTCCACATTCTAAATACGAGTAGTTTTTTTTTTGGGATAGTCACAACTTACAAGTGACTTGGTCCACAAGGATTAAAAATATCAAGGATAAAATACATATATGGCGGTGTTCGCAAAAACTTGGTTAGGCCTATATCAGGTTTTAGAATCCAAAGCAGACCTCATATCAGTCTAGCAGCCTTGGCTCAAGTGGCACTTAGTGTGCCACAGAGGTGGGTGTTCGGGCTCGAGGTCTTGGCTTCGAGTCCCTGGTTGCCAAGACACAGGAGTTTTACCCACATTACGATTCGAGTTTAACCCCCCTGCGGCTCTGCCCTCGGATGAGTTTAAACCGAAGGGATTCGAACTCGTGATGTGGGGTTTCTCCGAGGATAGGAGTGTCTAATCTAACCAATTGACCTACAGCTGTTCAAAAAAAAATCCAACCCTAAACCCCAAAACCTTTATTAGTGCTCAGTTTCATCCCTGTCTCCAACAAACCTAGGCAACTTCTCTAGATCGATTGAGCAACCTCCGTCGTTCCCCGACCGTGCCACCTCACCCTGACGTTGTCATGCCCGATCACCCCCACCTTCGCGTCGTGGAGATCGCCACATATATAGCTCAGATCTGGCACTAAGAGATCTGCTTCAAGGTGTGTCTGGAGCGTGGAGCTGGAGGCGAGAACGACTTGTAGGCGCAAGTCGGGCGGCGCAACGGCAGGCAGAATGAACGACAGAGTGCGTGAGAATCAATGATGCATTGACGAGCGGCCAGGGTTAAATGCGGGACGAGAAGGGCAAGTTGGGATGGGGAAGGGTGGGTGTGTGAGGTATGGAGAGCGTTCGGGTCGCGGTGCGTTCGGGCCGCCGATAGAGGGTGGGTGGATGTAGCACGGTCGGTGGATGACGAAGTCACCGAATCCAAGGAGGCGGTAGGCTAGGTATGGTTGGGACGGGGACGAATTTAAGCAGTAAACAAAGTTTTGGGACAAATGGTTGATTTATTTTATTTTAGGAGGTGGTGTGAAATTTGACCATGATTGTCAAAATATGATATTGGAAAAATCAAGAAACAGAGCCTATATTGGGCTAGTATAGTATCATTGGTTTAAGTTTTTGACCAAAATGTAAATCAGTACCCTGAATTATGGTAAGCGATTAAGGGTCTCAACAAAAAACATTGCAGCTAAGGGCATGAACTATAGTGATTTGGAGCGGACGAGGGAATCGATCAGACCCTTATTTGTAACATTTTTCTATAGTTTAGACCCTTATCTGCACCGTTTTTTATTGAGACCGTTAATCGCCCATTTTACCGTAGTTCAGGGTACGGATATGTCCTAAATTTTTAAAAACATGCAAGAAGCTGTGAGGTATTTCACTTGGTGCATCTCTGTATGTGAACAGTCCTTAACATTTTTCATTGTTTGTTATAAATATGAGCGACAAAACCTGAAAAATTTCTCGCTACACCAATTTCCAAAGTGGCGTGGCAGCTCGCAAACTTGAAATTTTGTTGGATCTTCACCAAAAACAAAAAGATCATTGGATCAAACTCGTGAGCAAAACTGATGACTAGACATAGAATTTAAGAAATATTGTTGCGGTAATAATGTAAACTAGGCATATATATAAGATAAAAGTAGTTTTTTTAGTATAAAGAGAATGTATCAAAAAAAAGTATGAAGAGAATAGATGGTAATAAGGTAAAGTATGTGTGAAAATGGCGGGAAACGTATCAATTTTGTTGGGATAACTAAAAAGAAAATCATATCAATTTTGGTGGGATGGAGGGAATGTGTGTGTGTATATATACACACACACACACATATATATATATATATATATATATATATGCTCAAGCAAGTAGCTCCAAATTAGTACAGGATGTGTGTTGATCCAAAATTTTAATTACTGATTAATAAAAGATCGTTTATACCATCCAAAATTTTAGCCATCGATTTTAAATCCCTTTTCTTGTAGTGAACTCAAAGCAGAACTAATTTAGATAAAGTAAATCAAAACTGGTAACCAATCTCTAGCTTTGTGTTGTGTTACACTGTTACTACTTTTGCATGATCATCGAGTGGCCGTTCGTTAGCTTTGCGTTCTCTAATATTGAGAGGAGAGCAGATCACCCGTCCCAATTTTAGTGTGTCATCTTCTTGTCCCCTGTTGTAATTGGTTAAAATCGTTAAACAATCTGTTACTTTTTTACCAAAAAAAGTAACGGTGTTAATAAATTACAACAGAAGACATGAAAGACACACATAAAGGGGACAGGAGATCCAGACTCGAAGAGAGCACACGGTTAGCTGCTAGACCCTGTAAAAGAAAAAAGAAAAAAAGAAATTAAAAGGCGGTTAATTAGATTAAAATCTCATTGACAATAACCGTTTCAAATTGGTGTACCATTTTGGATAATGTTTTAACGGTTAAGATCAAACTACATCTAAACATTAAAAACTTTCAAAACGTAAAAACTACTTTAAAAAGTTGTTATATAAAAGCTGTAGTGTGTTTGGTAAAACTTTTTAAAGTAAATTTTCTATCTACTGGTATCTTCCGGCTTACGTTTAGCTGTAACTATTTGATTTTAACCCTTAAAAACTAAAACTTATCCAAAACGCTACATCTACTTTTTAACCGCTATTCTCAAACTAGTTTTGGATTAATGTTGATGAGATCACGTGTATCCAAAATGCTTAGTGCTGTAAATGGGTCCAAGAAACATGCAGATAGTATCTGTATAATTAGTTCCACAAATTCTGCATGAATGAATCTAAGACCTAGCTACTATTAGTTTTGATGAACTGTACTCAATAATTAGAGGCATTCATTAAACCAGCCATGTTGTGGTGCACGTGGTGATCAATGTGTTGTAGGCCCTTCATCTACATTTTGGATATTGATGGGATTTTAGGGTTCATGAAATGATGAATATGTACCTTGACCCATTCCAGGATTAATCAAATAGAAGTAGCTAGGAAAATGCAACAAAAAAAAACACATGTATGTATGTATGTATGTTAAGTAGTACTATAAGAAATGTCTTAGATCACATATACACATATTCTAACGTTCTGTCTTGAAATAAATCGAATATTTTAAATAAATTTGTAATGATTGAAATAACATTTCTAGTTTAATGTTTAGAAGTTATTCATAGGGGGAAAGAGTAATTTTGTACTAAAATTTTCAAAATTTTAGATTTGACACTTAAGTTTATTTTGAAGCGAAAATGTTACCAATGTTTTAATGAATAGGTAAATTTATCACTGGACGTTAATTTGTCACGGTTGGCGCTCATGTGACGTACTATTGGATGATTACGTGGGCATTAACAGTACATTTTGTAGAGTAAATATTGAATTTCACCTTAAAGTCTGTCATAGTTTAATGCTTGAATTGTTAGTTTTACAAATTTTACGTGAAACTAAAATATTAACCCTACAAAAAAGTATAGGCAATGCCCACGTAATCACCCAGTGGCACGCTACATGAGCGCCAACTGGGACAAATTAATGTTTAGTGCAAAATTCACCCTTTCAATATAACGTTGGTGATATTCTTGCTTCAAAATAAACTTCAGTAACAAATTTAGAGATTTCGTAAATTTGAGTGGAAAAATTACCTTCTTTTCCATATTCATAGATAACTTCTCCAAATAACTATTTGAAAAATTATTATAATTAAAGGAGAATAAATTATTTTGATTTTGAAGGGCAACAAATCATACCCCAACCCTAACTAAAGGAGAATAAATGTATCCAAACATTCACTATTAAAGTAAGGTATTAAAAATAAATAAATTAGAAAGACCGTACGAAGTACTAATTCATTAAAAAATAAATTAAGAAAATTAAAATTAAAATATTTTTTAAAAAGCAATGCAATGGTGTTGGTTCATGGGACATGTGGGTTGAGTATATTGGCAAGTGGGAGAATGAGATGTGGCACATGCATTTCTATCATGCCTTTGTAGTAAAGACACTCACTGCCACAATGCCCTCTGACCAATAAATAGTTCAGTTATTAATTTCCTTGCAATCCAAGGGATAGTTTTTATATTATTATTATTATTATTATTATTTTGTAAGTTGTTATCAGAATCTATAGGTAAAAAATGAACATTGGTTCAGGTGAATGGATGAGTGAATTCTGCTCTTATCTGATAACTAACATATAGTAAAATTTATTAATTAAACGACAGAAACCCAACTAATATTAAAGGTATGGATACCTTACTTGAGAGCCGAAACAAGCAAAAGCAGCAAAAATAATAAAACTCGGTGAATTAAAAAGTTGGTGTCAACATATATACCTTTCCATAAGAAAGGGCTAAGTGACTAGCCTACAGTGATATACCTTTTCAATGGCATGTATGTTTGATATATTTAGAAAATTTGAAAAAGTAGAGATGAAAAATATGATAGGAAACGTTAATATAAATATTGGCATGGGTAAATTTCATGTTTAATCTCTTATTTTGAATAGTTGTTATTTTAAATGATCAGTTATGTTTTAGATTTTTATCTCAAAGTAATCCTTTAGTTTTAAAATTTGTCTCAGATTCATCCTATTGTCAAACTTTATGTTTAATTTTTCGTTAACTTCATTATTTTTACTAAATTGTCTCTTCCATAATAACATAATTACATTCTTAATTAAAGAGTGACCATTGAACTTTTAGCAAAAGATCATTTAGATCCTATTGTTTTTCTCTCTCTTCTCCATCCTTCCACAGTCCACCCCACCTCACCCCTCCACGCACCAGCCCAATACTAGAGGCAACATCGAGCCCAAGGTGAGGCCACCCAAAGGCTGGCAACCCACTTGCTGACCCCAGGCAGTTGCCCTTCCACCATCACATCAATGTCATTAGCCTGCGCC
Organism: Stellera chamaejasme; assembly: GCA_024586325.1. Lineage (NCBI taxonomy): Eukaryota > Viridiplantae > Streptophyta > Magnoliopsida > Malvales > Thymelaeaceae > Stellera > Stellera chamaejasme. The sequence goes on from CM044987.1 coordinate 42,624,432, forward strand.
TCGCTCCCGCCTCCCTGAGCCAGCATAACTCGCTCCCTATTCACCACCCGGGGTCGGCAAGATAGAGACAATGGCGGAACCAAGACTTTAATTTGCAATAAGTTTTTATTCATATGTATAGATTTGCGACAATGAATGTAATTTACATATATGTTGTGCAATATAGTATCTGGTGAGAATAGTAATTGATAATTTCAACTTGGTGAGACAAGAATAACAACGTGTGGGGAGAAATCTGTAGCTATAAAAAAAAGAAAGAAATGGGATGGCGTGATAAGGTCAGGGACCCACTCCAATGCTCAAGTTAATCGAAGTATGAAAGGAGTGAAGAGAGGCTGGGTACGTAGTACAGCTTAAAGAAGCAATACAGAAAATATTGTATATAGGGATGTTTTATAAAACAGCTATTAGACCAGCCATGTATATGGCATTGAGTGTTGGGCAACAAAAATACAAGATATAAGCAAAATGAATGTCGCAGAGATGGGAATGCTTCGATGAATGAGTGGACATACCTTAAGAGATAGAATACGAAATGAGAACATTCGAGGCTTAGTGGAAGTCGCACCAATTTAAGATAAAATTAGAGAAGATCAACTTAGATGGTTTTGGCATGTACGAAGAAGATCATTTGATGCGCCAGTGCGTAAAACCAATATGTTAGATTTAGGAGAGTTTAAACGAGGTAAAGAAAGACCTAAACTTACCTGGGTAAGTCTAGTTTAGAGAGATATTAAGGTACTGGAACTTCCGGAGGATCTCGTAACAAACAAAGCAGAATGGAGGCGCAGGATTCATGCAGCCGGCCCCAACGAATTGGGATTAAGGCTTGGTTGATTGATTGATATATACTTTAAGGACTAACTTGTTATAAGACCTTAATCTAACTCCAACTAAATTAGATCGGTGGAAAATGTTTAGACACGTTGTTGAATTTTATTTCAGATGCTTCTTTAATTGAAATAGTTTTTTAGCAGCTCCCGAGCTATATCACAAAGTGGGGAAACACATTTTTACTATGACTCTTACTGCGGTTTGGGCCGCAGTAAGCAGGCTGGCGTAGTAAATGGGTGAGTAAGAGGCGCAATAAACGTTTATTACGGCCTTGGCCATAATAAGGCCTCCCTTTACTGCAACCGAAGCCGCAGTAAGGCCTTTTTTAAGGTTCTCATCCGCCGAAACCTTCATTTCTTCTCATCTTCTTCAACCTTCATCTTCTCTTCCATCTTCTTCTTTCTTTCTCCTCAATTGTCCTTCATCTTCTTCTTCATCTCCTTCTTTCTTTTGGTTTTCTTTCTCAGATCTTCTTTCTCCTTTCTTCTTCTTCTTCTTCTTCTTTCTGTTTTCTTTCTCCTTTCTTCTTCTTCTTCTTCTTCTTTCTGTTTTCTTTCTCCGTTTTCTTTCTCCCTTCTTTTTCTTCTTCATCATAATCTTCTTCTTTCTCATTTATTCTTCTCGTCAATCGTCGTAGTCGTCGCTCCAACCTTAGCCCCGCCAGTGACCTCCTCGAAACCAATTTTTTATTTAAGGTGAGGGTTTACATGTAACACACCGTGTACAATGTCAATATATTGTCCGTTTTGGGCCCCAGGCCCGCACGGATTTGCTTCTGCCTGAATCCACAGGTAAAACGCGTCTTGTGGGATTAAGGAGCAACTACCCTTATAAGGCATACATTACTCCCTTAACCCCTCAATGTGGGATGAACAACATCATCCACCCCCAGCCCGAGGGAGTCCAACGTTCCCGCTGACACATGGACACTGTACAACCAGGCTCTGATACCATCTGTAACAGACCGTGTACAGTGCCAAAATATTGTTCACTTTGGACCCCAGGCCCGCACGGATTTGCTTCTACCTGAATCCACAGGTAAAATAGTTGCTCTTTAACCCCACAAGATGCGTTTTACCTATGGATTCAAGTATAAGCAAATTCGTGCGGGCCTGTGGACAATATCTTGGCACTGTACACGGTCTGTTACATTACATTTTTCTATTTTTAGGATTTTCTTTATATTTATTCATTTCTCCTGAATCTCTCCCTTTTCTTTTTCTTCTAATAGATCTGGCCTCAATCCTTAGCTCCACCACCACTCCACACCGCCCTCTCACAATCTTTTTGCTCACCATTTGCACTATTTTTCTGGGATTTTCTACGGTCATGACCCCAATAAGGCCATAGAAGGTCTTGTGGCCATGAGCACAGTGGATAACAAACTGCGCCTTTATTTACAGCCGTAATTACCGCGGCCTCTCCCGCAGTAGTTACTGCTGCTCTACTACGGGTTTGGCCGCAGTAAACCTCATTTTCACTATGTAGTGTATTGAGCTAAACTCAAGCATAGTTTGGATTCAATAGAGAGGTTTTTGAGTAGCTTGCGAGCTATCAAGCCAAACTCAAGTATTACATCGAATCGAGTTTGAACCTTTATCATAGAGGCTCATCAAACTATCGAGTCGAGCTCAAACTCGACTAGAAATACATTTGAATCGAGTTCGCAAACTGAGTACAACTCCAACTCAATTTAAGCCCAACTTAACTTATTAACAACCCTAAGCTTGACGGCCCATATATACCAATAATATGAGCTGGTACTAGCACCATCTATGTCGCATCAATGTTTGGTCATGGTCCGACGGTGATATGCTGATGGAGGTGTCTCTTTTTTGACATGAAAGCGACTTAATATTATTCTCAAAAGAAATAATACAAGCCAGACAAGAGTTCAATTTGAAATGAAACCAAACAGGAAAAGAGAAAAGCAAACCAAACAGCAAGAAGCAAAGTAAATCCTAGGAATAAAACAAGATGATAGAAAAGTAACAAGCAAAAGACAAGAACCCTAATAGAACAAAAGATAGAAGGAAAGCAATGACCAAGAACCACCGAGCAGATCAACGGCTGACACCACCAACTCCGGAAAAAGCTACCAAACAACCATACATAAGCACATAAAGATATAGTGAAGTAATATAAATCCTTAATCTCGATCAAGGCACACAACAAGCAACAAGAGCTCTCATAGAGCCAAATGTCGTAAAACTATACATGTGCAGACAATAGAAGATCTGTCAAACCAATCAAACAAGCCCTACAAAGCAAAATCCAACAAACCAAAGAGAAGTAGCCAAAATAACCAAAACTGACTGAAACAAAATAAAAATAGCCTAAACCGGGTCTGAAAGATGCTACCCGGGACCCGCCTACTTGAAGATGTATTTGTAAAGAAATTTAAATCAACTATCTATAGCATTATAAGATGTATGGTTGTACATTCACAATAAATTGAGTATGCAATAAATTTCTAACGGTTGAGCTATGTCAATTCTTTCCCTTTCAATACAGTTATTGGTTTACATGACTACATTCAATCTACATACGTACATATCTAAAGTTATACGTATATATGGTTGGGTATTCGGTAGGTTCGGTTAAAATCGAATCGAATTGACCGGATATTTCGGTTTTCGATTTTGGACCGTAATAAACCGAATTCATCCATAAAACCGAAATAAACGAAACCGTTCGGTTCGGTTCGGTTCAATTTAGTTTTTAACCGAATAAACCGAAATTTTTGGTAAATTTGATCAAATTTTCCTATTTTTTCTATCACCTCCCTAAACTTGTTGAATGAAACAAATTGCAACAAGATGATTCAAAAAAATGTCCAAAATATGAAAACAATACCAACATAAATTAAATGAAAATAAAATAAATGAGTTCCAAAAAAACCGGACCGACTTAACCGATATTCGGTTTTGACCGAAACCAAACTAAAAAACCGAAATGACCGAACCGAAAAAATTAAAGACGGCTCGGTTCTCAGTTTTTTCGGTTTTGGCCGAACCATGCACACCCTTGTATGTATGTATATATTTATGAAATTCTCGTTAAAGATTTAAAATTTATTCTCCTAAGACTGCGTATAAGTTGACTTGCGGATTTACCCGGCATTGCTTCCAAATTTTAACATGTAAACCGCACTCAACTAGATTTACATGGGGGGAGGATTTTTCCATTAATCATTAGAAACAAAGGAAAGGGCAGTTAACATGTCGTACACAGAGAGGAAGAAAGACTGAAAGAGGCAACCCACAACTGATCAAACATTAATTTAATAATACTCCATATTCAAAAAAAAAAAGTCGGTTCTCTGATTCCAAGTCTCCAACTTTCACCTCTCTTCCATATATGTATGTCGTCACCGCTCGCTATCAGAAAACAGTTGCCGAGACTTGGCCATTTTTTTGTCACGGTCAGGCTTCTTCATTTTTCTCCCTAAATCTCACACCCCATTTGAGAGGCACCCTTATTGGAGGAGCAAGTGTGGAAATTGCACCGCGTAAACTGTTGAAGAGGTAGAAAGGAAGCGACTTTTGGATCTGGGTCTTGTGGGTTTGCCTGGTCTGTTCATGGGTTCGGTTCTGATTTAGCTGGAATTTGGTTGGGAGTTGGGAGAAGGAATTTGGAGAGCAGCGGAAAATGGTTTGGAAGAGTAAAGGATCGGACCCAGCTTCGAGTAGAGTAGTCTCGAAGAAATGGACTTTTTTGTTTTGTATTGGTTGCTTCTGTGCAGGAATGCTATTTTCTGATAGGTATTTCCTTTATTTTCTCCTCTTATTCTTTGGCATTCTCATCTTTGATTTCGTTGATTTTATGATTCTAGTTCATGAAAGAAGCAGCTTTGTTGTATCTGGAGTTTCATTTTAAGGCATATATTGCGGTTCTGACTATATATTTGTGTTTGCTGTTTTGATTTTATAATGTCAAATGTCTTGTAGTGCCATTCTGGTTTCACTGTTAAATGATTTCTGCAATTTGGTGAAATGGGGGTGGTCTTGTTATTCCAATAGCTTGATCCTCTAAGATCCTGCTGTATTTTTCATATTTACCGGACTGATTGCTATGTGGACTTTGTTCCTTTTGAACTTTACAAAATGCTTGTATTCATTTTTCATTTGGATTGTCATGGGGTACCAGAATGTGGGTTGTACCAGAAGTCAGAGATATGTCCCATGATACGGGGGTGAAAGATGAAGCATTGAAGATAATATCAGAGGGTTGTGCTCCAGTAAGTGTAAGTACATCTCCCAAATTGCTGGATTTTTTTCCTTTTTCCTTTGTTTCTTTTTTTTTATTGTTTCCGGTATCATTCATGTTCTTACAGAGAGGCGGCAAGCATCAATTGAAGGACGCAATAGGAGAGGGTTCGAAGAATCATCAAGCCATACAGTGAGTTTTAGTTTGTGTTTGTGTGTGCGTGCATGTGTTTTACATTTTGGCTTCGCCAGAACTAGAAGAATGAAGTTTTTTAATTTCCATTTCAATCAGCAGAACGCTTGATCAAACCATTTCGAACCTGGAAATGGAGCTGGCTGCTGCAAGAGCTGCACAAGAATCAATAATGAATGGCTCACCAATCTCAAGTGACCTGAAACTTCCAGGGTCTGGTGGGAGAAGAAAATATTTGATGGTAGTAGGAGTTAACACCGCTTTTAGCAGCCGAAAGCGAAGAGATTCGGTTCGTGCCACTTGGATGCCTCAAGGTCTCATTTTCTTCCTATATGTTGCCTTGTTTTTCCTTGCTTCTTCAACATATTAACAGCTTTTCGTTGTTCATGACCCTTCACCCCTACATTGTCTCCTTTTTTAATGTTAATAGGGGAGATGAGAAAGAAGCTTGAGGAAGAAAAGGGCATCATAATACGCTTCGTAATCGGTCATAGGTGGGTAGTTTAAGTTTAATCTAGCCTTGGGATTACTTTAGATTGCTTAGATCAATGTTTTTTTAGGCCTGTTAATAGACATACATTTTTATGTTTAGGGAACATGACATGTTTGTTGATCACATATAGCTAACTTTCTGTGACCCCTTTAACAGTGCTACTTCAGGGGGCATACTCGATAGGGCTATCGAAGCAGAAGACAGGAAGCACGGTGACTTTCTGAGACTGGTACTTCTTAGCCCTCTTATTCTTTGTCGTTTTAGTGAGTTCATCTCCTATTTGGAGCTGTACTTCCATGTGTTTTTTATGCTTCATTCTTACTGTGAATTACATGGTTAAAGGAACATGTTGAGGGTTACCTTGAGCTATCAGCGAAGACAAAGACTTACTTTGCCACAGCTGTTGCTATGTGGGATGCCGATTTCTACGTTAAAGTCGATGATGATATACATGTAAATATAGGTAAACCACTGTCTCTGCATTGCTTTGACGTGTTTTTCTTTGTTGATTTCTCATATATGCATCATTTAATAGGAATCAATAGAGAACATTTGTGCTTTTTCCTTTCTTTTGAATGTTCTTTCGAGTTTTGGATTCATTTGTCTCGTCACTACAGCCACACTTGGAGCAACTCTGGCCAGACACAGGTCAAAGCCGAGAGTGTACATAGGTTGCATGAAATCCGGTCCAGTCCTTGCACAGAAGTAAGCAACTGAACCAATGCTTTTAGCTACAACCTACAACTACGTATTACCTTGTATTTTCTGTTTCATCACTTCTCTGAGCATTTGGACCTTAGGGGAGTAAGATATCATGAACCTGAATACTGGAAATTCGGTGAGGAGGGGAACAAGTATTTCCGACATGCTACAGGGCAGCTGTATGCTATTTCGAAAGACTTAGCATCATACATATCAGCGAACCAGTAAGTCTGAATCTCTACCGATGCATTCAGTCTTTGTGACAAACTTTATGCAACGATGTATCTTATGAATTGGTGAATCCTCTAGGAAACTGCTTCACAAGTACACAAACGAAGATGTTTCTCTTGGTTCATGGTTGATTGGGCTCGATGTACAGCACATAGATGACCGCAGACTCTGTTGCGGCACCACAGGTAATGCTATGAACTGAATATGCTTCTGTCTCCCTTACCCTGACCTTCTCGTGTTCAATGAGAAATGTAATTGATCTTGTTGATTAGAAATCAAGTTGTTCAGCTTTGGTAGTCGAATACAAAGCTAAGGATCCTAATGGAATGATAGTATGCTTTCTCGGAGCTAAATAGCAACTTTTTCTGCAGATTGTGAGTGGAAAGCCCAGGCTGGCAATGTCTGTGTTGCTTCATTTGACTGGAGCTGCAGTGGGATCTGCAGATCCGTTGACCGGATGAAGGATGTTCACCGGAGATGCGGAGAAGGTTTGAATGCATTATCGAAAGCTTCATTTTGATGAAGGATGGAAAGCTACCTCCAGATTTAGGAGGAAGCAAATGTACATTAGAAGTTCCAAATGGTGCAGCATTTGCCCAAAAACCAAAACCCAAAAGAGGTTCTTTCTTACAGGAATTTTTAGCTTGTTTAGGGACTGTAGACTGTGTGAGTATGGAGGGATGTGAACTATGAGATGTTTTTTTAGTGTAAAAGACAACACACATGGGAGGAAGAGGAGCCTGCTTCAGAGTTTCTGCTCAATTTTACATGAGGAAGCCATAGCAGTGCAGAGAGAGAGAGAGAAAAGTTGTTGTATTTCTATTTTATTTTAAAGGGAAAAAAAGTGGCACTGTAATTTAGTCATTCTTTATCCATTGCAGCTGAGATTTTTGTTAATAAGTGTCTGTAAGCAATTCAAACCAGAAGCAATGAAATGAGCAGCATATTTGAACTAGAGTTATTTGAACCAATGTTTTTTTCTTTTTTTTTTTGTTAATTTGAACTAGAGGTATTACTTGCACCGAAATGTTTAGGGACCAGAACTGCAATATGACCAAAAACAAATTTGACCTTCCAGATGTTTGATCATCACAAGCACAGAGTCAGCAAGTGATGAGAAGTGTTCACACATCACTTTACACATGTAGAAAGAAGATTGAAGCTAATTGACACTATTACAAGCTCCAAATGTAATTTGCTTGAAGAGAAGTTGGACCATCATGACATTTCTTTTAAGAAATGACAATAATACCAGTACCAACCAAATCACTAGAAGTTACCAAATGATTCTTCAGTGGAAAAGCAAACCCCACTCCTTCTCACTCCTCCCACTAAAATCATCATGCTTGCTGGTTAGAGTCTCTGAACCATCTCTCCTTCAACTCTATTTAAGCATTTTCAGATTGTTTTATCACCATCTTCTCTACTAAACTGAGGTTACGCCTCTTCTTTGTTTGCATCAAAATGAGCAGCAATCATAGGAGTTATGCTGGGAAACTTGACAAGCACATGCCATTGCTTAAGCTGGTAGATTGTTCTGTCAGGCTCTCTGTGATTCCACTCTGCATTCTGTCAATATGGTTCACTGTGACCAACCAGCAGGAAAGCAGCATCTATGGAAAGATCAAGTCCACCAACCTTATGGGGCTCAAGTAATCAATGTTTATGAAACTACAGTTTCTTTTTCCTCATTAAAAAAAGAGAAAAAAATTTCATGGATTTGTTTCATGTGTAGGTACATGGTCAGCATCAGTGCTGTTTGTGCTGGTTATGCTTTTGTGGCCATTGTTGCCTTATGGATCAGATTCTTGGTTAACAAGGCTTGGCTTTTCTTTGTCTCTGATCAGGTATGATCTTGATTATTACTTACTTTTCTCATCAAAACTTTGACTTTAAAACTATATATATATATATATATATATATATATATATATATATATATATTTGGAAATCAAAAACATATCAATCTTGTTGGGACGAAGAAGATAGTACCTCATAAACCTTGTTCTTGGGCTATTTTATGTGGTTGTTTCTTTGTGGGTTTGATCAGATAATGGCATACTTAGTGTTAACATCAGGAGCAGCAGCAATGGAGATTGTGTATTTAGCTTACAAAGGAGATAAAGATGTGACATGGAGTGAGGCCTGCAGTTCATATGGAAGGTTCTGCAGCAGAATGAAGCTGGCTTTGATTCTTCAGGCCTTGATCTTTTGCTGCTTTTTCATTCTGGCCCTCATCTCTGCTTATAGGGCTTTTAGCCTCTTTGATCATCCTCTTGTTGATCAGCCGAATGATGAAACCAGTTAAAGTAATGTAATTGCTGTCAGTTTTTCTGTAAAAGTGGATTAATAATAGATTTTACAGTTCCAATCTTTTTTTTTGAAAGACAATTAAAGAAAGTTTATTAAGAACCAAAAATATTACGCCATAGTCCCATGTATGTAGTAGGAGTATTACTGACAAGTAAAAAAATTCTTAAATAATTTTTGTTAGAGATCTCCATTCTACATATATAAAAAACTAGCTGGTACCCCTCTATAGGGCAAAAAGAATTAACGTCTATGTCTTGATACTATCAATGTATTCATATAAATTTCTAAAACGATAACTTATATGCTATTTTATTTGAGGGTCGATAACCAAGAGAGTAAAATATTCAAGCTTATTGTTTCATGTGTGTGTTACTATTTCAAAATAATATATAAAACTCATACATTGGCCTTATTTGTCCAATTTAGTGTACTTCTTTTTATCTTTGATGTTTTATTTTTGCTTTTATCAGGGCCAAAAGTAAAAATGTTTTAGTTTCTCTTTTTTACTTTTTAAAGTACTTCTAATTTGTTTTATTAAAACATTGAATATTTAATCGATCGTCCGTTGCGAAGCGCGGGGACCCAATACCTCTTATATATACATATATATAGTAAATTAACTATTTTCTATGAAAAAAAATTACATCGTAAATATATCACTCATATTATAAAATATGAAAACAATCCACAAACAAAACGTACACCATCGAAATATAAATTTGAAGAATTTGATGTTAGAAATATTACGAAATTATAGTGTTTACATATTTTCAGAAAATTTACTTAAATAATTTTTAAAAACATTACGTAAAATCATATATAAAATAATTCAATTATTTATACTAATTATTACAAGACTTTATTATAAATTTAAGGTAATTTATCGTATTTAAAAAAAATATAATTATTACAATTAATAATACTCACAAATATAGTTATAAAATAAAGTTACTTTTACATATTAAAAAAATGAATATAAATTGTAACCCGAAAATCCCACAAACTGTGGGTTTGGCTTACCCAGCCCAATTTTGTTTTAACACCCAACATTGTCCAAACTCTCAACCCTTAAACAACTAAACCCAAATTTTTAGCCCAACCCGTAATTACCCAACCCAAACCACCCATATACCTCATATAAATAACCCAGTGTCCAACACTCTCATGTTTCTAACCCTACGAATCGCATATCTCTCACTCACACACACCACACTCTCTCTGTATAAATTCAACCGTGTTCATACCGAATTCTTATTGTTCATCATGAGAAACCACCAAAACCGTCTCGTAGATGCATTTCCGTCGAGTGTTCGCCAAGAAAAAATGTTTTCCGGCAACCTTGGATGACGGCGAACATGATTAACATTTTTTTCATCATGATTTCCGGTTTCTCTTTATGAAAAATTGTTCAAAGATTTATATCTCCTTTTAGATCGAATATTTTTTTCCTAACTTCTCCCTCAAACGTACCGGTAGAACTTCAACCCCGTTGTTACCGATTTATTGAGGTTTTTCATGAGAAAGTACCAAAACCGCCTCGTAGATGCATTTTCGTCGATTGTCCTGCTTTTCCTGACCACCGATGGCGGCGAACATGCTTAATTTTATTTTCTTTCATCATGATTTCCTCTTTCTCTTTGTAAAAAAATGTTCAAACATTTATATTTCCACTTAGATCAAACATTATTTACTATCATGGTGTTAACGTGTAATAAAAAAATGAATATGATTTATTTGATAAAATATATAGTACGAAATCAAGAAATAGCACCATACGTTTGCCTCAATTTTCTCGATCTTCGGTACATGTCATTTAAATCCTGTTGAAAGTGATCTAACGTGGTCTGCAGCTCGTGTTGCATGCGAGACATCATGCTTGGCGAAAATGATTAGCGGGTTGTTTTGAATCTGGTTGACTAATATGTATGGTTGAATTCTTTGTAAATAAGTTATGTATTTATAGTATGCAATGTCTAGGATGTATGCTTGGGATCGAGTTTGACACCTGATTTTGTGGGTTATTTCAAATTTTTAGGAAGTTTAGATATAGTACATTGCATATTCAATATGTTCGGCTGTTATCTCTTGATTAAATTCATCATGTGATTTTAATAAATATTAAAAAATATTTTATACGTGGCATGTCCTCCTTCAATATGTTCCTATTTATATATTAATAGTAGATACATTAGATGTTATCTCTTGATTAAATTCATCATGTGATTTTAATAAATATTAAAAAAATATTTACACTTGGCATTCAATATGTTCATAATTATATATTAATAGTAGATTTCAAACATGGCTCTTTTCTTTCCAAAGCTATGCAACTCCGGACTTTTGCCTATGTTCATTTACTCAAAATAAATCTCAATTTATCAAATCAATCTTTTTTTTTTCTCACAAAGTTTAAAGTGCTTGAATTATGTATAATAAAGTTGATGTGAAAATGTTTGATAATTGAATATGAGTGACGTGGATAAACCACTTAGTTTCCATTCCTAGGTGCAATGGAATTCGTATCATCAAACATGAAATTTAACATATAAGATAAATGTATCTTTTTGAACGATAATGAAAATTTAGAGTAGTAAGATAAATAGGTTGTTAATAAGATAACCTAAAATAAATATTTTAGTTTTTTTTTCTGGACAGATGAGTAATAAATTGCAGGTTTTACATTAAATAGTGTATTCCAAAAAACAGTGGGGCTACACATCTCCCATTGGAAGACATATACTACTAGGATATCTTGGCAAATGGCAAGTAAGCACCCAAAGTTTTCTCCCACAGGAAGCAACCATTTTCTGATGCCCTTCTACCCTCATGCGGAATTGCCTAAATTTAGATATTCCAATTTGTTTCTGTTTTTGTGTTGATTTCTCATGTGGTGAATTTGAAACCTTGTGCTGGTTTATTTTACCCAAGCCCAATAAAGAGAAACAACACCACAACTGGAACAGCATACCCTGCCAAAATTGGACCCTGCTCTCTGCTTATCCAACAAATGAAAAACCAGGTCTTGCCATGTAGGATTTACCCAATTTACCCTTTGGAAATTGCCAAAGCATTTTTATATACACTGTAGGTAACATCTGCTGAGTGAAAAAAAAAAGTCAAATTGTACAAAGAAAACCAATTCTTGATATGAAATTATTTTTCTCAACCATAGTCCTTGTGAGTCATACATGCTCTCCTTTGTTACAAAAAGATTCAAGCATTTAACTTTCAATATTGCATTTGAATTAAATTATTGTTAAGAAGAACTTCTTTAAAAAATATTTACTATATTTAGAAATTATAAACGTTGAATTATCATTTACATATAAATTACTTAGCTTTCTATATCAAAATGTTAAAGAAAAAAATCATAAATTAAATATTGAAAATGAAACATTTGAATCTTTTTTAGACGAATGTAGTATTAAATAGGAGTGAAAACAAGAGAGCCCGAGCCCAACAATACGAATAAGGTGATAACGAGCTTTGAATTGAGCGAGCTCGAATTAAGTTCGAGTTGTTCACTTAAATAAAAACAAAATTTTAATATTGGTTTGAAATGTGTATCAAGGTTGATAGTGACTCAAATACTCAAATGAATCACGGACGAGAGTCGAGTTCAAGTTGTTCATCCACTTTTCACACCTGCTTATATACAACAAAAGCAGTGCCGGCAAAATACTGAAGTTCCAAAGCTTGAACCAGTAAAAATGGTGATCGAATGATTATATTACTGTATAGTTATGTTTACACTGTTGTCTTAATCAACAACAACCATTATCAAACATATGAGTACAAAGAAGCATCAAGGGAATTGCAGAGCTCAAAGACCTGCAATGCAACCCCCTTGTTCTTAGGTGATCAAGTGTCCTAACAAATTCCAGGCATGTTGTCCCAAGAGCAAGAACTCTGCGGCCTCCCCCGATGATCACTTGTATTATCGACGCTAAACAGAGAAGCAACATGATGCATTTCGAGCTCTAGATTCTCATCTGTCACATTGGAGGATTGGCCATTGGAGACATCTCCGCTGTCAGGACTGAACCACCCGGAACCATTGATCAGGTTGGAGGAGAAGTCGTGTCTTGTGGCCTGGAAATGATGTTCTGCTGCTGGTTCTTCTTTTGGTTTCAGCACTACACGTGCCAAAGACGAATCAAAGACAGATCAACTACTCAGAGATGATGATTAGCATGTGAAACAACAACTGGAAAAGATGGTGAATGATATGGTCACCTGTATCTAATTAAATCAATCAGTAAAGTGAGCATTTGCTTGGTAATCAGTACTCATGCAAGATCTCTAGACAGATTCACACTTACATGTACGTATTCGATAACTGGATGTTTTGTTGCCTTGTGCAATTAACCCTGGATCATCCTAGTATATCAGAGATAGGTAGCAATTAAAGTTTTGAAATTGATGTGTTTGAAACCTAAAGCAACAACCTTTACCTAGAAGTTTCATCATCCTTATAGCTCTAAATTTGTACTCCTATTAGTCAAAAGCAGTACAGCAAAGAAGCACATATAGATAATTGAAGATCAATTTCAGGAATTTTATTAATACAACTAACCTGAAGCTACATCTGTTGTTGAGTTGGAAGGGCACCATGCATCGTTTGATTCAGCCAACACATTCTTCTCATCATCATGCTCATGATCATTTGAATATCCCTCTTCCCTCCTCAAGGTTTCTGTGCTGCTAGCCAATGCATGAGCCTCCTCTAACAGATCCTCCAACAGTCCAGTTGTGTTACCCCTGGTACTTGCACACGGTTGGTTATCGTTGTTGTCGTTGCTGTTATGCTCGGTGCTGTTTTCATGCACCTTAGCATCATAAGCAATCTCAGGATTCCCATCCTGAGAAAGTAATTGGTTTGAAGGGAGCTCCTCTTGTTTCAATGGATAAACAAACTGCCCAGAATCAAAGTGGGCATCCTGCATCCTAGAGGACAATGTGTTGTGATCTACTGATACTGAATGAAAGGCCGGATGATGATGATGAGGAAACATTTCAGAACCAGAAGTGGACATGGCAGGAGTATAGAGACTATTTTTGGTTATAGCAGGTGAGAACATGAAGTTGGGATTCATGGAGTAGCTAGTAGTCGCGACATTAGGGTTCACAACAGGAGGATTATCATCGAAATTACAGCTACTGTCACCATCATCACAACGCGGCCTCTTCAAACGCATTGGCATTTGGATGCTGGGAGGAGTTCTTAGATAGTAGTTAGAGTCAGAACCAGCTGCAGCATTACTAGCAGAATCAAGGAGAGGGAGGGTAGAATAGGAATGGTTATGTGGGGAACCAAGAGGAGAAGAATGTCCTTGAATGGTAGCATTGGCGCTGTAGTGAGGCGCAAGAGTCCTTTGGTGGTTAGGACTCTGAAGGGCTGATGAAGTGTTATTCAATTGGTGGTGGTGGTGATAGGGCATGTGAAAAGCTCCATGGTTGGGGCTCTGGAGGGGCTGCTGCATATGGGGCATGTGCTGGTTGGGGTGGTAGAGGTGCACTGTGGGGCTGCCCGGATGGTGGCTAAGGTTCGCAGGTAGCTGGAAGGCGAAGGAGGAGGTCGAGGGTGTGGCGGGGAGAGGCGGTGTAGGGGACTGTGAGTGTGATTGGTGATTGTGGTAACTGGGGTGGATGTCTGGAGGGTACAGAGGAAGGCCTTGCCGCTGGCGCCGCTTCACTCTTGTGTTCCAGTAGTTCTTGATCTCATTGTCTGTCCTTCCAGGTAGCTACATCAATTCACAATTAAACAAACAAATAAATATCAAAGCTTTTAACTTTGACAGTATCAAAACTCAATAGCTACAGCTATTGTCAATTACACAAACACAAAATATTAGTAAAGTTTTAACCTTGACAGTATTAAACTCTAAGTAAACACATTTCCTTTCCCTGGTAGCTACATCAACTCACAGGTAAACAACAGAAAATATTAAAGTTTCAACCTTTTGACAGTAATAAAACTCAAGTGAACACATTTCCTTTCCCTGGTAGATACAGCTATTGTCAATTAAGCAAACAGAATATACCAAAGTTTTAACTTTTACAGTATTAAATTCAAGTGAACACATTTGCTTTCCCTAATAGATACGGCTATTGTCAATTAAACAAACAGGAATCAAAATCCTAACATTTGACAGAATCAAACACACAGCACAACTACACAATGCTACAAGGAATTTTTTTTTTTTTTGTCCTCAACAAACATTTCTTTCTTTTAAAGCAAGAAACAGAAGGAATCAACCAACAGTACCAAGAACATGAAGGTAAAGTTCAGAACTTTCACAGAAATAAATGAAAGCGACGGACCCAGAGTTTGGTAGCCCTTCAATTCATTTCAGAAATAAACAATCAACATCGAAATCTGTATTTCTTTCAAAGCAAGGAACAGAGGAACATCTTTTCTTTGTTTTTTTTTTTTTTGCTGAAAGGCTGTAAGTTGGGAAGTAGTACTGTAATTGAAAGAGACCCTCAATGGATTAAGAGAGAAAGTGGAAATATTTATGTTGGAATTAGCAATTAAACATACCTGAGCAGCCATGCGAGCCCACTTGTTACCAAGCTGTGCGTGAAGCTCGATTATCAGTCTCTCTTCCTCCGGCGAGAATGACCCCTTCTTCAAGTTTGGCCGGAGATGGTTCGCCCACCGGAGGCGGCAGCTCTTGCCGCAGCGGTTGAGGCCGGTGTTCTTCTGGACGGCGTTCCAATTCCCTTCGCCGTGCTTCCTGACGTAGTCGGCGAGGATGGCGTCCTCCGCCGCCGTCCACGGCCCCTTCTTGAGCTGCGCTCCGCCGCCCTCTCCCGCCGCGCCGCCGTAGCCGTTGGCCGATCCCAATGCGGCCCCACCTCCATCGTTTTGCGAGCCAATCATGATCTCTCTCTCTCTCTCTCTTCCCGACGAGTAAATCAAAGCAACAAGAGACGAAAATTTTGGAAACAACGACAAAATTCACTTGCAGCAGCAAACCAGAAGTAGTTTGGTGGGTCCCACGGTCTCG
This sequence comes from Stellera chamaejasme, assembly GCA_024586325.1. NCBI lineage: Eukaryota > Viridiplantae > Streptophyta > Magnoliopsida > Malvales > Thymelaeaceae > Stellera > Stellera chamaejasme. The sequence continues at coordinate 42,640,419 of CM044987.1, forward strand.
TTTCTTTGTCTCTTCCTTTCTCTCACTTCTGTAGAAGCGAGAGAAAGAAAAACAAGAATGAAAAAAGAAAGCTCTCTTTCCTTTCTTTTTTCTGTGCAATTCTTCTCTTTTCAAAAAAATTCACCTGGGTTTTGTTTTTCTTCTTTTTCTTTTCTCACTACTCTGTTGTTTCCAGAATGAAGTTTGTAGAAATGAGACCTGGAAGAATGAGAAAGACACAGAAAAAAAAAACAGAGAAAGAATGATGAATGTCTCTGGGTCTGGTCAGGTCTCTCCAGGATCTGATGATAAGTGATAGGCCTGCTCACAAGCAATATTTAAATTAATTTATCACATAACAGCTCATTAATGTACATCAATCAAACTTCTCCCAGTTCCATACAAGGAAAAATCCTCAAAGGCTGTTTTTTTAGTTTTCTAGAGAGAGACCCAGAAAAGAAAATAAAAGAATGGGATTTGATTAATGGAGGGTCTCTCTCTCTCTCTCTCTCTCTCCTCTGTTTGAATTGAAGGAGAGAGAGGGTTACAAAAGATTTTACCAGAGATGAATTCTATGGTGGAGCCTCTTAAGCGGCTTGGTTTTGGAGATCTCATCTCTTTTTTCCCTCTGTTTTGGGTTAATGCCATCCAACCCCCTCAAGATTTTTAAAGGTGGCATAAGCCCTTTGATTCCCAGGAAGGGTAGTTATTTTTGCTTGTTTTACGACTTAAATGAAACAGATTATGAGCATAAAAAATGTGCCAAGTTAGTGTTATCACACTGTATATGCCAGATTTAACTCCTGTGATTGTTTGCAATATTTAGAAGTCTACAATACTGATGAGCTTCTGCAACATTCCAAATAGCTTGGGGTGCATTGTGTATTTAGGTCATTCTTTGTAGGTCACCTAGTAAGCATCTACAACAATACTAGCTATCACACTTCTAAGTCAAATATAACTAATAAAAGTAGAAAAATGCATAAATCTTTGATCCAACAATACTAGCTATCATGCTAGCCATAATAGCTTTTGTTATTTGACTCTCCAAATTTAGGAGTGGAGAGAGAGAGAATTTGTTAGTAGCCAAAAATTAAATGTGATTGATTTCAACATAATAATAAATGTGACTACCTGTAATAGCTAGCATTGAAGTTGTGACAATGTTAAACTCACTAGCAAAAATAACTTTTTTGTCATTTTGGTTACAATTTAACTTAAAATTAATTAGTATTGTTGTAGATTTTATTAGGCTTTTAGCTTTTAGCCGGTGAAACTGTGGTAAAATTTTGAAATAGAAAAACTATAGTAGAGAATGTTCTGTGTTCATCAGAATATTGCCAAGCTTAACCATTCCTAAAAGATTCTTTTTTTTACATGCATTTAACTTTTATTGGTATATATATATATACATGCATATAGAAATGTTTCTAATTTAAGCTTATATTGAGTTACCCCACCTTAATCTTATGACTAATTCACAGAGAAATGATCAGAATAAAACAGGCAATATCATGAGATCATCAAAGTATATAGTAGCCAGATATTTAAATTTTGAAAATTTGACATTACATATGCATATTAAATTTGAAAAATTATTATTAACCTATGCAACAATATTTTCAATGTTAATATTTATAATGATCCTCATTCTTAGTACTTCGAGAGAAAAAAAAGGAAAGAGATCAATCTTCTCTCTTTTTTTAATTTATCAGGATTTTGACACACGCACGACACTGTATTGCTAGTAACGAACATAATCAAACTACGGATATCGAAACCAATTAATAAATTAAATAAGGAAATAAAAACAATTAAGGGAAAAACGTACTAATATAATATACAGAGAAAAAGAATCAGTTAATACCTAAGTAGTGATGATTGAATGACGTCGGAGGCAGAGGTGGAGTGTGCCGTGAGACTGCAGCTATCGCCGCCGTGATCCGCCGTCTTGTGCGGTGGAGAAGTAGCTAGTGTTAATTAAGCTGGCAACGCATGCAGAGGCTGTGATGGTGAAAGAATTGAAGCAAAGTTAATAAAGAGGGAGAGAGTTGAGCCAGAAAGAAGGAAGATGTAAAATGCATGAGCAAGAGAAATTAGCCTTATCATTAATTGGAGGAGGACCTAAACTGGTCACTTAAAAATTTAGGGATATTAATTGCCAAACTCTAAAACTTTGTGACTTATAACATAATTTATTGGGCATAGAGATTAATGTGTGTTAAAGAGTTGAGGGTAGTAGAATAAAATTGTTATATATAAAATAAAAGGGACTTTTTATATTGAAATTGATGATAATAAAGTAAAAATGATATTTAAAATTATCCTTAGGAAATGTATCAATTTTTCCAATTAGAGTCAAGTTTTTCTATAAAAAAACAAGGTGTGAAATTTAAGACTGAAAAGTTTTGAGAAATAATTTAACAAAAAGAGCATATATATATATATATGTGCAATTTACGGCCCCAAATAAAGTATTTGTGTCCTTACAAATACTCCTATTATTTATTGATTTAAAAACAATTAACTGAAAATAATTTAGTTTTGATATTTCGGCATATAACATTTTAATAATCAACCACAAATTATATAAAATATTTTCTACACTGGATCAAAGTTTTAAAATATCCATATCAAACAAAAATGGAACATAGGTAGCTTTTTGGGAATACTTTTTGAAGAAATTACTGCAGCCAACTTATAATTAGATTCCTCTCATAATAATTTCATAAGAATTCCTTATGACTCTTCTAAAATAATTTTGAAAACAAATAAAATTTTAAGTTAAGAAAATGTTTCTTAGTTTTTTAATGAAAATACTTGATTATCCAAAAAATTTCCCAGACTTTCTCAACATCAATTATAAGTAGTGTTATTGTCCTGGACTGTGTATCATAATTTCTCGAGATGTCTTATAATTTTAGGGACAAAACAAACTCAGCCTCCCTACCCTAATGTTTTAAGGAAATGACATTTTCAACCCGAGTGTTTTTAAGATGTCATGTTCGTACTCAGAACCGGTCAAGAGACAATCCGTCAAAAGTCAAACCTCTTAAAAGGCAGCACAATTAAAATTGATGTTTCTGTCATCTGTATTAGGAGTATTTTATTTGCCTTTTATTATTAAAAAATTAAGGTTTATTAATCTCCAGTCTAGTCCAGGTCAGTCACCACCACGTTTTCTCCGTCAAGTTCCGTTAAATCGCCGTCACCGCCGCCGACGACCATTCTCTCCCTCCCTCTCTCTCTCAGTTCCATCCATCCATCCATCGACAATTAGTCAGGAGTTCTCACCATCGACAGCGATCCCGAATCCAACCAGCCGAAACGAATCCAATGAATCCCCGGCAACCCAGAGCCGCGGCTGATGTCCTCCTCCGTATAGGGACGGCGGTGTCAGTGAATTGGCAGGCGAGAGAAGCCCGGCCAACGTGAGGTCAGTCGGGGCTCCGAGTGCGCGCGATGGGTCAGGTTTATAGGAATTCATTTTGGGAAAGCGGGGTGTTTGATACTATTAGAAAAGAAAGATGGAAGCTTTTTTGGAGATGGCTAAGAGAAGAAGATATTTTGATGGTGGTGGTGGATCGGATTTTGGGGGCCAAGCCAAGGGGTTTGCTTTGCGTGTGGCTCTCGAGGATTCCCGATTACTTGCTGAGATTTCAGGATTTTTGGGTATGTGGTTAAGATTTTAGTAAACGTTAGGCCTATGTTAAAGGAGTCAATTGTGCTATTTAGGAACTTGTAGGGTACTAGTAGTCCATAAATATTGAAAAACTAGTTCGTGAATCTTATTACGGATTTTTTATATGGGAGATGATGAAAAATAGAATATCATAAAAAGAATCATACTAATTAGATATTTTGACTTTTGTAACCTGGCCTGTTTTATGGAAATTAATTAGAATTTTCAAGCTTCATCGCGTGAGCACTGATACAGTCTTTTCATGTTTATCTAGACGACTTAAGTATAAAAAGTAAAATTGAACTTAAATATTATGATATTAAATATTTTAGGTTCATATTCGAATATTATAAAGGAAAATGACTTTTTTATGTAATATAGTGAAATTGGGGACATTGGTGTGCTTGAAAATTTTAATAAAATATAGTAGTAGGGTTCTTCAAAAGCTGTACATAAGAAAATGCACATAAACATTGAGGGGGAGAGAGTGTTTTAACGTGCAGAGAAGCAAAAAAAACTACTAATTATATTCAATTAAAAATGTATGGGGTTAATATGCATAAACCATAAAAATAAAGAATTAGAGGATAAATGAAAAACTATAAAACTAAAGGATGTTTTGATTTTTTTTTTTTTAAATGTAGTACAGTGGTTGCAAAATTGTATATGAAAAAAAACAGACAAAAACAGTAATACATACTCTCTCTCCGTCCGTAAAAAATTAAGGTTGTCATTTATTTTGACAGTTTTACAGTATTTAATCTATATTTTTTTAAATGTTTATACATTGAAAATTAAACATTTTATATGTGTATCATAATTTGAAATCTAAATTTTCTAAATATATTTTTCTAAACTTTTTTATCTTTGTTAAATTTTGAGTCAAATATTGAACCGCTAAAGTCAAGTGGTTTAATTTTTTGCGGATGGAAGGAGTATTAAATTAAAAAAATCAGGGGTCAATGTGCTAAAAACCATAAAATTAAAGATGAAAAATTAATTATTCCCTAAACATGTAAAAGCGGAAAGAAAAAAAGGACAAAAAACATTGTAGCAGTTCGGTGACAAATGTATAGATTTATAATTATACTCCCTGTATCAAATAAAAAATAAAAAAGTATGCTCCCTTCATCCCAAAATAAATTGATACATATTCCTTTTTGGAATGTCCCTAAAAAATTTAGCATTTCCCTTTATAGAAACTTTAACTCAGTTGTTTTACTTAATTACACCTAACATCCTTTGTCCAATTTTTAGCATTCATCCTCTAAGTTAGAACTGAGGATTTTTTTTACTAAATTTTTTCCTTTCCATCATTTCTTTATTTTAGTGTAAAAAAAATACACTATTTATTTAGGGACGGAATAAGTAAACATTATGGTTTTCATTACTCCCCTCCATCCCTTTATTATTGTAACATTGTGAATTTCGATATTCTTTGATTTCAACTTATCTATATTAATTTGAAGTATAAAGATTTCCAAAAAAAATATATTTAGAAACTAAACACAGTAAATTTTGTTGTTGACTAAAATTTGTAAATTTATATTAAAAATATTATAGAAATAAAATTATCGATTAAAAGTCGGAAAATAAAGTATTGCAATAAATGATATATTCTCTACCATAAAGATTGTCCACTTTATTTTCATATTTATGTGGTATTTAATCTTTGAGTTTTATTCATGAGTGTTTGATAAAGACTTGAATAGTTTATAGGGAAATTTTCAAAAACCCCCCAAAGGTTTGCTATATTCTTCAGTTTTCCCCTCGCATTTCTGGAATTCGTTGTTTACCCCCCTGACGTTTGGATAAATACGCAGTTTCCCCCATAAATCTAACCATCGTTAAAACAATCTGTTAGATTTGAAGGTTATAAACAAGATTTGGATTTCAGTTTTCTAAACATAACAATTTACCCTAATATCTATAAACCTAAGCCTTTTAACCCTCCCCTTCTTAACCCCAACTTGTGAACCTCCGCATTGGCTTCCGCATACCACTCGTCCCTCCTCGCAACCTGTAGGCCAGCAGACCACCCTCTTGCCTCAAATCTGACCATGGATGCCCTTGCCCAAATTTTGCTAGATCTGAAGGCAACAACATGCCCAACAGCCCACCTGCCCTCCGACCCACGACGAACGCACGCACGCATGCATGAGAGGGAGAATGGGCCGCGTTAGTCGAATGGAGGAATGCGATCGCGAGATAAAATAAGAGTCGCGACTTCGAAGCCAGATTTGGCTTCGGCGGTCCGACATGGTAGAGACTCGCGGACGGTTTTGCATTAGACCCGATTGAGGTCGATGTTGATGTTCTCGTCCCAAACCAGCAGCAAATCTCGGGTTGCTAGCTAGCACCCATCGTTTCCCAAACGTTTTCCGATCACCATTCACTCGAACCTTGGTCGTCAACGTCGCCGAGCACAACGAGCGATTTAGAGTGCTGGGGCTAGAAAAGTTTAGATCAGGACACGAGTGTTGAGGAAGCCTCTTGCGATAGACGACAGGTAGAAGGCGGCGGCCGACGGTAGCGGGGGGTCGACTGGCAGCGGTGGGCGGCGATCGACTGGCATCAAGAGGCGGTGGTGGAGGCTTGGTTGCAGATTCTGAAAGGATGCTTGTGGACTGGAATTCGATGATTGTTAGGTATTGGAGGTGAGGGGATAGAGATGAAGCATGTAGATTGTTGTGGCTGGTGGGGTAAATGTAAATGCTTAAAAATTTTAGGGTAGAAATGTTAGAGTTGAAAACTTTGAAGTGTTGTTAGAGTGATTTAACCGATAAACTAACCGGAATATAAACGGATGTTAACACTGAAGGGGGTTTTTGTATATTTATCCAAACGTCAGGGGATAAACAACGAATTCCAGAAATGCGAGGGGGAAACTGAAGAATATAGCAAACCTAAACCTCAAGGGGTTTTTGAAAATTTCCCTAGTTTATATGAGTATCATAACTTGTAGTATGAATTTTATAATATATATATATATATATAATTATCATTATATATCTTACTTATACTCAAACACAAAATATGAAGACCAAATTCTACATTTGTAAGACTAAGTGAGTAGGGGTGCAAACGAGCCGAGCCGAGCCCGGCCCGGAGTTCGAGCTCGAGCTCGTGAAATTCGGCTCGGCTCGAGCTCGGCTCGAGTTCGAGCGAGCCGAAAATTGAGCTCGAGCTCGGCTCGAGACAGGCTCGAGCTCGGCTCGAAGGTTCGTGAAGCTCGAGCTCGTTAGGCTCGCGAGCTCGGCTAGGCTCGATTCGGCCCCAAACGAGCTCGCGAGCTCGAGCTCGTTAGGCTCGATTCGGCCCCAAACGAGCTCGCGAGCTCGAGCTCGTTAGGCTCGATTCGGCCCCAAATGAGCTCGCGAGCTCGTTAGGCTAGTGAGCTCGTTAGGCTCGCGAGCTCGTTAAACTTTGAAGTGTTGTTGGCCTACGAGCCGAACTCGCGTCGGGCGAGCTCGGCTCGTATATTATCGAGCCTCAAACGGCTCGAGCTCGAGCTCGAGGCTCGAAAAGCTCGGCTCGACAGGCTCGTTTGAGCTCGAGCTCGCGCCGAGCTCGAGCGAAATCGATTCGTTTAACAACCCTATAAGTGAGTACTATTTAAAGATTGAAAAATGGCCCAAATGCAGGTTTTCCAAATATTAGATAGAAATGTAAATAAATTCAATATCTAAAGGGGTAAATAGTCAGAGTTGGGTCCAGTTCTGCCAGCGCGCACGGTCGCCCTTGGGCTTTCTCCTGTCTCTAAGTGGAAACCATGCCCAATTCGTTCTCAATTATTATCACCAAAAATGCTAGTAGTATCTTTTCTTCTTTCTTTTTTTCTTTTTTGTGATGAGAAAAATACGTAGTTGATTACTTTCATCTTCCTTTTTTTAAATATTTTTTGGGAAATTATCAAAACCTCTTGAGGTTTGGCATAATCTCCACTTTGCCCCCATATTTTCGGAATTCTCGAAAAAAACCCATGAGGTTTGATGAAATATACAAACCCCCAATGCTAACTTCCGTCAAAGATTATGTTAACTTCTAGGTTTAATGACAAATATGGACCCTAAATGTTTCTAACCCTAACCAATATACCCTACTTGTTTTAAGCTATACAAATTAACCTAACTAGTTTCAAAATTTACAATTACAAACCTACCCCCGCCCAACACCATTCGTCCCTCCCTCTTTGCAATCTACAACCAGCCAAACTCACCCGCACCTACTAAACTCCATCCGCTAGCGCTCCTCGTTTCTTCAACTTTCGACCGCTGGAACTCCAGCAACTCAATGGTGACCTTCATAGCCACAAGTCGCCGCCAAAACCTCCAGACCCACCGAGGAGAATCGAGAACCTCTCTAGCACGTCTCGAGCCTCAATCTTCTGATCAGAGGCTGCCGCTGGTGCCCTTGACCGCCAATCACCACTCCCGATCAAGTCCGCCGTCGTTTTTCGTCGATTTCGCTGCAACCCAACCGCCGAACAATGAGATTGTGAAACGACCCATGATTATTGGGGTATTGAAGTTCAAGCAGCCATCGCTTGCTGGCCTGGGTATGGATTGTAGAGAGAGACGAAGATGTTTGGGTTTAGGTGCAAGGGGTAAAATAGTTTAGGGTAAAATTGTTAGGGATAAATAATTTAGAGTCCAAATTTTGTAATTAAACCTAAAAGCTAACGATAATCTAACAAGAGTTAACTTTAGAGGTGTTTTGTATATTTTCACAAACTTCATGGTTTTTTTGAGAATTTCGAAAATATGGGGGGCAAAGTGGAGATTATGCTAAATCTCATGGGAATTTTTGTTAATTTCCCTAATTTTTTATAAAAAAAAATATGTCATTTGAAAAACTAATGTTTCACAAACATTATATAACCGGAACATATTTTACTATAATTTTTCAAAACTTTTCATCTTTTTATTGAATAATAATATTATTCAATGATTGATTACTCTCTCAATAAACTTGATATATATATATATATATATATATATATATATATATATGTGTGTGTGTGTGTGTTTAAGTTTCAAATGACAGGTTTCTTGGTAAAGATACAAAATAAAGTATTTGTAAATGATTTTTTTAGAGCAATAATTCCTAAGGTCCAAATTTATTATCTACGGTCTGCCCATTTAGGCGGCACCTTTGAAACGTGAGAGTTCAACCATTTTAGTATATTCAAAATTCAACAATTTAGTCCAAGTCTTTCACAAATTAATGGTTCCTCTATCCCAAGTCCCAACCCAAAACTCACATAATATATAGTGTTTAATCTTTTATATTGTAGAAAGAATTGATGATTTTTTTAAAAAAAATACTTATTCCGTTTCTGAAAAATTGAATACATTTCCTTTTCAGACAGTCCCAAAAAAATTGATCACTTTCCTTAAAATGAAACTTATCACTTTCAAAGTTACTAAACTATCCATATTTTATCTTTATTTTTACCTCATTTTTTGAACAATTTCAACCAATGAGCAATTAAGTAAACATATACAAAAATCTTACAATCACCTTAATCTCAGCGTCCAGTCAAAACTCTTTAATCTTTTGGGGATGGAGGAAGTATATATTTATACGCAGCAATTATCCATTTATCATTTCCCTTCATCCCAAAAGTAATACTACAACACTTGTTTTTCAGCATTTATTCTATAATTTTATTTCTATATCAATTCAAATTATAAATATATATTTTATATATTTTTATTCATTAAAAAATAATATAGATTAATTAAAGCCGAATTAACATAAAAAATGAACTGTTTTATTACTATTGGAATGGAGAGACTAAATATTAAAATGATAAGTTTTTCTTTAAAAAAAATCATGATAAATAAAATGCTGAAAATTATGGAAGTAGTAAGTTTCTTTCTTCTTTTTTTCTTCTAAATTTTTGTGAAACGTATGGCTGATATAATAGAAACGTGTGCGGTAGTTGAAATCTGGAACAAAATGGTCCTCCAATTTGACCTCTGCTTTTTTTTTCCAAGAAAAATCTTCATCAACCACCGCTTAATTTCTCCTATATATGGAGGAATATAACACCACCAACTAGACAGATACTTTCATCTGCATCTCTGTTAGACACCTTCAGTCAGTTCTGTCTTATTAATGGCTTTGTTTCAAAACATTTTGGGGTGTTTTGCAGAATCCGGCGCCGGCGCCGGCGGAAATCCCAAGCGGCGGTACGTGTGTGAAGGCGATGTGTGTGTTCTCAGGCCTGTTGAGAAGCAAGTGGGGGAGAGAAAGAATAAGTTGATTAGCAAGAGAGGATTTTCCTTTGCCTTCTATAAGCCACTCAAGAGCTTTTCATGAATCATGATACTTTTTTTGTTTTAAAAGATAAAAGAAAAGAAAAATTAGAAGATATTTGAATAAAGTTTTGAGCTTTATAGACGAATTCATTTTGGTGGTGGCAATTTGAAGCCTTTGTGTTCTTTAATTGGTCTTTGTATGTTGGGTCACTGGGCGGTATGTTCATAAAATTGTTACTAGATGTTTATTCATTTTTTTTGTAATGCTCGTTTCAGTAGAGAATATTGTTTATTTTAAGAATAGGTAATGTTTATACGAAAGAGAAATTTGCCATTTTTTAAATATTTTTGTGTATAATTTTGATACCAATATTAGGTTTTGGGTTGCTGATGAAAAATGTGCGTAAAATATCAAGTTTAGTTCAAATCGTTTTTTTTAAGATGACAGATTTAGTCATTTCCAAATAAAGAAAACTAACCAAAAAATAAAAATAAAAATAAAAAATAATCCTCCTTTTTAAGTTTGCTGCAAGCATATGATGGAGAAATATTTTTGCTTTTTAATTATTTCATACTCGATGAATGAATGTTTTTTGAAAGGCTCACTCTGTCAAACAAATTTCTGATTAACTTCACCAATTAGATTTGGACCTACAAGTAATACTAAAAATAAAGATACATGCCAATAATCTCACGCGTTTTTTTCTTCTTTTTTCTCCTGCACCTGTTTGAAAACAGTAAAATTTATTATTATTATTATTATTATTATTATTACTTCTTTAAATTCTCAAACTGAATGAAATATTATGATTTAAGAACAAAACATGAGATACAATAGATTGAAGACAATTTTAGGAAATATGTGCTCTTGTTTCCCTTGGCATACAAGCATCAAATTAACATTGTGATTTATATGGAACTTTACATGCTGTCATCTTTACTATTATCACATCCATTGGCATTGCCATCTTGTGCAAGAGTGGAGGTTTCTTTTCAAGTCATCAAAACTTATTAGAAACCAGAGTTGTGGCTTCTCTCTTTCAGTAACTGAATCAAAAGAAGAAACTACAAACATATCTCCACAAGTTAGATTTGAGCTTCAGATGTAGGCAGACAACAACGTGGTACACTGAGATCAACCAATGGACAGTGTTCAAAGAAATCAAAAGATGACTACTAAGACCTAAGCAACTAATTCTCAATGTACAATGCCTCAACTCCAGCCATCTGATTGAGGAAACTCTTCCCGAACACGACAATGGAGCTTCAGCTTTTCCAACTTCTGCAAGATTTTAGCTTAGCTCCCCCTCTTATGGTCTTATATATGTGCCATCCTCTGTAAGCAAATGCAAGTTAGGAATACAAAATCAGTCACCGGAGCTCTGTCCAAAACAAGTTCCCCATCTTCTGTCCCACGTTCCTTGTCATCGATGTGCGCCTCTCTCTCCAGCAGATTATTATTCGACTAGGCTGGCAATTCACCATGCCACAGTGAAAGAACAAGATACTCAGGTAGCATGTACCAGTTATTTTCCAGAAACATGGGATGTTTCGATCTCTGCAGTTCCTTATCAATAGGCTTTCTCATCCTCAAAGCTGTAAAGCTAGGTCTGGTTGCTGGGAGTCAACCATAACACTTGAAGACTGTTTTGCTGGCGAACCCGGAGATTGGAACCCGATATTTAAGTCGGGAGGACGGGTATCCTGCTTTTGTTTTGGTTGACCTTGTGGACTCAGACCTCGCCAAGGCAACTGAATGTGGTATCGAGACATATCTGCTCCCAAAAACTGGGGGAAGGCCATATGTCTACTCTGAAGCTGCGCTTCGTTTACTGTATGAACAGGTTGGGGCACAAAAGCCTGAAAGGGGTGACCGTTCTTCTCAGACTGAACCTGAAACTGAATTCCTGCAGGAAAAGGAAACCCCGCTCTGATGTGAGACATTTGTGGATGAAATTCTCTAGCTGGGTTACAGAATGCACCAGCAGGTATCTGGCTGTTTAAAGTGCCAGAATTTTCGGTAGTTGGCTTAAAACCTCCCGCCCCTATTGACATCCATGCACGAGCTGCAGCAGCAGTGGCATTGTTCGCATCATCTCGTTTGGCAGATGGCATAGCTTGAGGTGCATCATTTCTTGACTGGTTTTGGTTTGAAGAATTCTGCTTCTTTTGGGTCTTTTCAGCTGCCATTTTCATCGATTCAACAGGATCATCGAGCCGCTGTCCACCATGTCCTTGTCCATGGGGAAAATAATTTACAACCTTCGCCATTTGATGGGGAGCACTATCAGATGAAGAAGTAATTACTCTATTATCAGAGCTGCTAATTGAGCCTTTTCCACTAGGCAAGCTTCCATTAAAAACTCCATTCTCGTTTGGTGGCTGCCTGGAAGGCATTGGCTGAACAACACTTGAGTTCCTTGTCTGCATATTTTTCGGCCCTGGAGCAGCAGCTTCTGATTTTTTAGAATTCTGCTCAGCACCATTTTGACAAGCTGTAGGTGGCAGGTTTAACTCAACTGGTTTTTGAACCCTTTTCTCAGACTCGTTTGACTTTCTTGGCGCTGCAATTTGCTGTTGAGGAGAAATGTTGACACTATTACTGGCCTTAGCTCCTGAAGATGACAATGAAGAGAACTTCCCTTCAGAAGGGGCCCCACCAAGGGAACAGAAAGGAAGTGTTTTTTTCTCTGTAACAAGTCCACCACGTTGATGTCCTAGTAGCGGAACAGAGGTATTATGAGTTGCATCATTCTTCAACAGAGCTGTTTGGCATAACTTTGAGAGCAGGTTAGGTTCCTTTAGCTGAATGTTCTCACGCATTAGAATTGGTGCTGAGAGTGGCTCATACTCGTTGACCCACCCGCGGCCATACTTACATCCAACAGGAAGTGCTTGCTCAATCCTTTGCGAAGCAATTTTCCAAGCAATGGGCCCAAGAGTTGCAGCAAAACGAGATAGACTCCTCGCATAGAAATATTCTGCATGAAGCCCAACCTATCTCCAAAAGAAATAAAGACAGTTAACATTACAACCAATTTCTTCCATCGAAAAAACAGTTAAATTGATACATAAACAGTTAAATTGATACATACAGTAATTAGCTGCTTGGCTTCACCCTCAAAGGTCGTAAATACAGATTCTGATGTGACAGACGGTTGATTTGAGATGTTGTAAGTACTCCGACGATTGTCATCAAGGATTAACGATCTCTTGCCAGATTTACAAAGACCCTTCCCTGAAACAGTTATAATATATCTAAGACTGCAGCAGACCATCAACCATCATAACTTGCGATATTGTACATCTCATTGGAGTTTCAGAAACTTTGGGGAAGGGGGTAGGATGGCAGAAGATGGGATGATGTAAAACAGTATCTTTCCAGTTCACCATATGATGCTTATGCAAGAGAGATACGTCTATCTTACCTGAGGATAGTTCTTCAGCCCTTTCTAGATTAAAATCAATCATGGAAGTCGTCTCTAAACAAATATCACTATTACCAGCCTTCTCGCAACCATTGGCTTGAAGGACAAGTGAAGTGTTGTGCACATCTACAGCAGCAGGTAGAGTAACACCAGGAGAGAAATCTGAGGCAGCTAGTTCTTGGGGAGTTCGATATAAATGTTTTTTAGCCGGTTTCTTTGGCTGGAAGCTGGGTTTTGTCTTAGCTTCTGATTTATTTTCTTTCTCAGGGCGTTCCAACCTCTCTTTTTCAGTGCGTTCAATGTAAATTCTAAGCTTTTGAAACTTTTTCTTCGCCATCTCTTGTATGGTCCGAGCCTTTATAGAATTGCAGGAAGGTTAGATGGTAGAACTAAAGAAAAAATGAGAGACATCATAGAACTTGAGGAAGATTTTCCCTCTTACCTGCTTATAGTAAACTGTATCTGGTGTATTGTATTGCATTGCATTTGAGCAGATAAGGAAGACATCGCCCTGCATTGAAGAGAAACTTTCTTATATATTGTACCGACGTAGATTGATTATTTCCTTCAAAGCATCAATCCCCAAGTAGATGCACAATCGAATGAGAAACCGAGGATTTCCTTGACACACTACGATGCTAGAGACCCCAGGACACCCCCAAGAGGAAACAACAGTAATACAAACCACCAAAAAACGTTATGAAGCCATGATGTACCTCAAACTGGTCCACGGTAGAATATGATCCATTTGCCAACTTGCTCCTCACTGTCTGGAAGTCCATTGGAGTATCAATCACATCATGATAATCAGGCAGCTGCGGAAGCATGAGAAATGCAACTACATAAACAGAATCAAATGCCAACTCGGAATCGCAAATCAAATGGCAACACTGGATGCATAAGAGCAGCTATACCTCCTCTGGATCAACTGGTTCAGCATATACACCATACGTGTCCTTCCTACCAGGTTAGCCAATATCCACAATAAGCAACAAAACCATTTTTGTGTCTACTCGTGCTTATGAGAAAGAGAGACAAATCATAGGAGGGAGGGAGGGAGGAATCAGTAATCACTCACTTCTGAAGCTTATCAAGGATCAATTCTATTCTCTTCTTATCTGAAGGCATTGGTAGGGGTGATGGAGGTTCCCATGGTGTACCTAGCAGAACAAGAAAGTGAGAATCAAATTTCAGAAGTTTGAATCAAAATTGCCAGCTCTGTAATCAGTGGAAATGCAAATGACACATTGAATTCAAGTTCAAAGAAACAAAACCAACCTGGCGCTGAGTCCCGTCCTTTAGAGTCCCCTTTTCTTCCTCTTCCCTGCAAAACAACCAAGAACAGAACTTTAAACCTCCCCACGAGCGCTTATGCCTCAAACATCAGAATCTGTGTCTACTAGAAACAATGGAAGAAGAAGCAGATAATAAAGAAGAGAGATAGTGACAGGAGACAGAGACAGCAAAAGCAATGCGCTTCGTTGGTACACAACAAGGAGAGAGAGAGAAAGCTGAGTAAAAGACATAGATTTTAGAGAGAGAAGGAAACAACTGGGGTAGATAGAGAGAGAAAGGTGGGAGCGTGATCAGATTCTGTTGGGAAATGTTAGTTTTTGACAGTTGACCTCGACCATTATTCCCTCTCCATCACAAATCTCTCCGCCAACACCCAAACACAGCTTTGCGGAGTAGAGAGAGAGACAGCAAAAACCTAGAGAGAGAAAGCTCTGAGATTTCAGACATATAGCCTATGTCGACGGAGTAGACTAGAAGAAACAGAATCCAATATAAAAAAAAAAAGCTTTCCAAAAATCTCGGAATTTCTTGACCCACTTCATGACTTCCTCTGCTCGAGAGATAGATAGATTCGTACCTCCATATCGCAATCTTCATCGCCGTCGTCCTCATCGTTATCGTTCAGTTCATCATCCTCATCGCCACTGGCGGCGCCGCTGATGATTCGCCGCTTCTTCACCTTTCTTCTCTCGCTCTCTTCCTCGTCGTCCCCATCATCGTCCTCCTCCTCGTCGTCAACCGCGTGCCTCCCACGCGCCGCCGACGGGCTTGGCGGTGTCTGCTCAGCCTGGTCCAGCTTCATCACGAGCTTGACCTTCTTTTCCCGGCGCCGCTCCTCCTCTTCCTCCTCCTCCTCCTCCTCATCTTCGAAGTCCTCGTCGAGGTGATCGTCGACGTCGAAGTTGTACCTCACATTCCGGCGGCGAAGACTCCTCCGACGCTCGGTCTCCTGCTCCGGCGCAGCCGAAACGAGCCGGCGGCGAGCCAGATCCGCCTTCGAGGGCCTCCCTTTCTTCTTCCTCTTCACGATCTCGCACATATCTCCTCCACCTCCACTGCTTTCCACACTCTCTCCTGTTGTTTTCTTCATCTTCATGGTTCCCATTACTTTCAGACGGAATGGGGTGTGGCTCGGCAGACCGAGGTGGGCTGTTTTTCGAGCTTGTGAGTGTCCGAACCAGAGTCCGAAGCAGAGGTTCGTGTGGAAAATGATTGAAATTTGGTTTTGGCCAAACGAAGATGACGGCGTTAGATGACGGCGTAAGGTGCTGCCCGTTGCCCTTGTTTTGGTTTGGAGTGTCGCATTTTCTGCTGCCCGTCCGGTCACATCATGCTCTCTCTCTCTCTCTCTACTTGCTGGTATTTTTCCAAAAAAGTGGTCCTCTGAGCCGTGTGAATCACGCGCCTCATGATTCGGTAAAGGTCAAATTACCAGATATTAGTGACATGAATGATGGTGAATCTGACCACAAAAGTTGCAGTAAGTAGGGGTAAAATTATTGGAGATGGAATAAAAATGGACGGTGAGTATGTTCTTTTGATAATTTAGCTATATTAGGGTTCAAACCTTAATATTTTGGGTTAGTTTCTCCAAATTCACCTCCACTTATACAACCATGTTAATAGGGGGTGTCAAACCTTTGATAGTGAGAAAAAAAATTCACTCATTTTTTTATAAAATCACCATTAAATTCACCACATCAATTAACCCCCTCAAACCACCCAACTTTTCCAAAAATCCAGGCAGCCCGAAATCCCACCGGCGGCGGCGATGGCGGCTGAGCTGCGACTTCCGGCGGCGGACCTGGGTCTGGGAGGTTCGCCGTCGACCGGTGGTTCCAATGGTGGTGGTTGGGGTGGCCGAAGACGGAGAGAACGGCGGATCGAAGCGGTTAACCGCGAATTCGTCGTGGCGGTTAATCGCAAATTTCTCCTTCGTCGGAGCAGTTCCGGAAACGTGGGAGGGTGGGTTAGCTTCGTCTTCTCATGGGGAAGCTAACCGTGGTGGTTGGTGCCGGCGAAAGGGCCCGAAATCCCACCCCACTCATCTCCGGCGGCGGCGGCGGCTGAGCTGCGACTTAGGGCGGCGGACCTGGGTCTGGGAGGTGCGCCGTCGACCGGTGGTTCCAACGGTGGTGGTCATGGTGGCCGACGATGGGTATAACGGCGGATCGAGGCGGTCCAAAATTTTAGTGAAAAATTTTTCACGTGAACAATATATTTTCACTTTGGACGTGAATTTCAGAGGTCCTATTTTCAAAAATTCATTAAGTGAAAAAATGAGGTGAATTTGCAAAAATTCACCTCAAAAATGTAGGTTTGAAACCCCTAATCATCACCTTGTGATTTTTCACTCACTTGTTCAAATGATTTATCTATAAGGTAATTTGGAAGCTCAAACCCAACTAATTAGACAATTACAAATCTATCCTCCATTTTTCAAGTGCTCTAGGTGGGTGAAAAATCACCCGAATGATAAATAACATTGATGCCACTTATACGGTGAGTCACGCCTGATGATATTCGGACCTTACATGAACGCCAAATAAGTGAGAATGGAAAATGGAAAATGATTCACTTTCATTTTGCGGACCCCACCCCCTCTCTCTTGGTCACAGTTTGCTGCGCAAAGCAAACTCACCCCTCCTCTGCATTGCTGACCCCACCCCACTCTCCTTTGCATTGCTGACCCCACCCCCACTCCCTCTGTCATTCGCTGCTGACAAAGAACTTTGAGGACTTTGAGGACCCAAGGTTTTGATAGTGAATTTGTTTGGTGACTTTGCCAAAAATTGGATGTTTTTATTTTCAACCTCAACCAATGTTTGAAACCCCCTATTGTCAGTAGTGTTCAAAAAAACACGTATTTGCCGAGAAACCGAATTGCATTATCATAAACCGAAAAATTTGTGAACGGAAGAAATTGATAATTTGGGTTTTAATTTTAGAAATCAGCGGATGCCAGAATCAATCCGTTTATTTCTATTTATAAATAATTTATTTAAAATTGTTTATTTTATCACAATTTTTCTTTTATATATCTTCTGTTCCCAATTAATTCTACACTTTGTGTGGGTGCAGAGATTAAGGTGAATATAAGATTTTATATAGTTTGACATAATTACCGATGAATGGAATGAATGGAGATTGCACAAAAAATTAAATAGAAAAAATTAAGATAAAGTATGGATAGTTTGGTAACTTTAGAAGAGAGAAGTTCTCATTTCAGGAAAACGTTAAATTATTTAGAGACAAAAAAAATGTGTATAATTAATTGGGGACGACGAGAGTATTATGTGTGAAAACTCATTTCATACAATAATGATACATGATTTGTAATATTATATTGTTGTCTCTAAGTATATTAAAAGATTTTATATGATAAGTATACTAAGGAATATATACGGATACTATTTTTCCCACTATCCGCACAAAATGTGGTGAAAATTTTTTCTCCCCCACCAAAGGTTTGAAACCCCCTAATGATTATTGTTGTAAAGAGTCCACAACGGAGTGAGAAATAGCAAGAAAATGACACATAATATTTACATGGTTTGGTCGAGATGACCTACGTCCACAGGCAGAAGCAGGAGAAATTTTCACTATAATCGCAAAGACTTACAAAAGAATACTCAAAATGCCTCACAACCTATAAGCCCAAATTACACACGAACAGTCAAGAGAATTTTCCTAGTGTCAACCCCCTTTTTTATACATTTGGGGGTAGTGGTTGGGGATAGGGATGGTGGAAACTTGAACTAAAGACCTCCACCTCATTTCTTTAGGAGCACAACTACAAGACTAGATGCTCAGGACCCTGGTGTCAACCCTTAGGAACAAGAGTTCACTAATTTCTCTACAAATAAATACAATTCAATATTTGCTTCTTTGTTGGTGTGTTTTTGCAAGATGAAGAATAAGGCGTATAAACTTAAAGCATGACATCACTTGTAAATAAGCGTGAGCTTCATCATGACAAGAATGAGTCTCCATACTTTAGACGATACTTATCTTGCTCGTACTTTGAGAATACATGTCTTGCACACCCCCTTTTACCCAACAAATTATCTCAATATTATTCATGTTCAAGAGTGCAAGAAATTAAAGTAATCATTGACAGTTATGATGGATGGAAACATATATAGGAAAACTTATAGAATTTTTCAATTAAGTATTCCAAGAATATGAATGAAAAAGTTTAGAGTTATTGAATATTGTGATATAATTGATAGAAAGATAAACTAAATTTTATTTAAAGTTGTAGTGCATTTTTGGAAAGAGAATTAAAGTAAAGATATTATGGTTAGTGAGGTAGGGAAAAGCTTCTTTAAAAGAAAACTTACAATTATTTATAGACTTTCCAAAAATTATAATGCAACAATTAACAACTTAGGTGGAATGAGAATTTTAAGTAGATGGCTAAAGTTGGTTAAATTGTAACATGGACAAATATTAAGGCCGTAGGTGAAATGAGAAAATTCAATAAAGTGCTAAAGTTAGATAAACTCTAGTGGATTTATTATTACTCTTTTTCCCCTCATTCTCATTGATGTCTTTGAAGAAGAGAATTTGATATAATTGTGACATGGACAAACATGGGCTAAAGTTGTATTTTGTCATTCAAGAAGAAAATCGGAGATAATTATTAGAGGGTAAGCATTAAAAACCTAGATGAAATGAGAAGATCAAATAAATGGATAAAGTTGTATACAATCAATGTCATTCAAAAAAACTAGACGTAATTATAACATGGAAAAATATTAAGAACCTAGTTGAAATAAGAAGATTAATTGGATAGTTAAATTTGGATTATACTAAAGAGCGCAAGCCTCACTCACACATAACAAAAATATCAAAGAAGTATTCATATTGTCACATTAAGTTTCTAATTGGGACATGGATCTAATAAAAACCTCAATTAATTATTCATCTTGTCAAATCATGTTTCTAAATGTTTATGCATCGTCACATTAAGTTTCTAATTGTGACATCGTTCTAATAAAAACCTCAATTAATTATTCATCTTGTCAAATCATGTTTCAAAATGTTTATGCACCGTCACATTAAGTTTCTAATTGTGACATCGTTCTAATAAAAACCTCAACTAACTATTCATCTTGTTAAATCAAGTTTCTAAATGTTTATGCATATAATATAATATTTTTGAGTTCATTACTCTCCAAGTAAAAAGTTTTGGAGATAACAAAAATCATGAGGTTATTTTGTAATGATTGAGAAAGAACAATCATCGTTTGGTGTATTTTACCTCTTTATTAATTACTTGATTGTTTTCGGTTTAATTTCTTAATTTTTTAAATTTGAATTGTTCAGAATGTTTCATTTTTCCCCATTTTGAAGAATGAGATGAGGAAGGCATTGGACAAAAACCCTCGAAATTCTCCAAAAATGAGCATTCCAATAAAATGGAGAAGCTGTCGGAGATGCTCTTAATAATCAACTCAAGAACGACACCATATGTTCTAACATTCTAAAAAACGTCTCTTTGAATGTCTGACTCTATAAATTCAATAAGACTCGAAGAGAAGAGTGACCAGTCCTAGAAAACAAGTTGAGTTACGAAAAATAGTTCACTTAAAACGTTGTTTTGTTAGGTGTTTTAAGACAGTTATGAAAACTAAGCGTGTCTAGGTTCTCATTTACCATTAGGAAAACTAAATGCCCATTTAGTTATGTAGAAGTTTCAAGTTTTCATTTCTAAAATTTATTTGTAAATATTTGATCACATATCTAATTTTTAAGAGATGGAAAACTTTGTTTTTCAATGATTAGAAAACTTTAGTATTAAAATGGAAATCTTCCAAATAAGGTTCCCTAATTTAATACTCCTCCGTCCTCGAATAATTGTACACTTTGTTTTTACTGTTTTACGTATTTAATCTATGATTTTTTTCATGAATTTTTAGACTTTAAAGTTAATAATTTATATGCATGTCATAATTTGAAGTATAAATTTTCTAAATATATTTTTCTGAATTTTTAAAACTTGTTATCTTTATTAAAATTTGAGTCAAACATTGAACTCAAACAAGAAAGTCAAAGTGTATAATCTTTCGGACGGAGGTAGATTAGAGTTTTCCAAAGTTTGGAAAACCTTTTTTTCCATACCTTCAAACCTATGTATATGATCAAACATTTACAAAGAAGTTTTGGAGATGAAAATTTGGAAACATCTCTACAACTAAACGAACCCTAAGCTTGTGAGGTTTCTAGTTAATACCAGAAAAACTAGATGTGTAGTCAGGTTTATAATTAATTATAAAAAATTAGATTGTATGCTATTAATATCAGAAAAAATAGATTGTAAGTTACTCATTCCGTACCAAAACTAATGAAACACTAGTTTTGTTAGCATTTAATATATTATTTATTTATATATCAATTAAAATTAGAAATTTGAAACTTTTATATACAACTAAAAATTTGGTGTCTTAACTTTATAAATATATTTTTTAATATTTTTTCCATTAAGAAATAATATATATAAATTGAAGTTAAATCGACATAAAAAATCAACTATTGCGTTACTTTTGGGACAGATGGAATATTTGAAGAATATTGAAGACAAACTCTCAACTCAAAGCTTGAGGATATGACATATATCTTTTTTACCGAATTTCTATAAATTGTTGGTGTTGATCTACATTCCGCAACCGCAACAATTCGATGAGAGTGAACTTGAAGATTCAACTTGCAATCATTACTCAACATTAGGGGTGAGTTCGAGCCAAGCCGAGCCCGAGCCTAGCAGGTTCGAGCTCGAGCTCGTGAAATTCGGGTTCGGCTCGAGCTCGAACGAGCCCGAAAATTCGAGCCCGAGCTCGGCTCGAAGGTTCGCGAAGCTCGAGCTCGTTAGGCTCGCGAGCTATGCTAGGCTAGATTCAGCCCCAAACGAGCTCGCGAGCTTGTTAAGGCTCGCGAACCTTACGGGCCGGACGTTTCAGGCTCTAGCTCGGCTCGTATATTATTCGAGCCTCGAAACCGGCTCGAGCTCGAGGCTCGTGAGGCTCGGCTCATCGGGCTCGTTAAAGCTCGAGCTCGAGCCGAGCTCGGCTCGATTCGTTACTCACCCCTACTCAACATTGAGTAATCTGCGACTATTCTACGTACAACGCAAAAATAATTCGGGTATCAACTAATTTAACCTCTCTTCTTGATGGCTTATCTGATAACAAATATAATATAATATACTTAATTCGTTTCATAAAAGTTGTTGGATTTGATTTCCATATTTTGTATTTGAGTGTTTGATTTATATTTTAAGTAAGATATACAATGAAATTTTTTAAAAAAAAATATATTTAGAAAATTCATATTACAAATTATGATATTCATATAAATTATCCAAATTTTTATATCAAAACACTCATAAATAAAAAATAGATTAAATACTAGAAAAGTATGAAAATAAAGTTGACAATTTTTGTGAGAGTAATATAATATAATAACTGCAATTTACTCATGATTTTAGGTTAGTTGACTTTTTTCACCTCCGATTTTGGAGGTGAATTTTTGCAAATTCACCTCCGTTTTTTCACCGCGTGATTTTCATTTTCTGACCAGATTTTCACCTCCGCCACGTGAAAAATTTGCACCACCGCCCGAGCACCACCACCACCACCGCCACCGCCACCGCCACCGCCGCCACCGCCGCCGCCACCGCCACCGCCACCACTGCCGCCACCGCCGCCCCGCCACCACTCCGCCGCCGCGCCACCACCGCCGCCACCGCCACCGCCAAGACCATCGCCACCACTATCGCGCCGCCGCCACCGCCATCACCGCGCCACCGCGCCGCCACCGCCACCACCGCCACCACCACCACCGCCGCCGCCGCCGCGCCACCGCCGCCGGCGCCGCCACCACCACTCGCCGCCGCCGCGCCACCACCGCCGCCACCACCGCCACCATCGCCGCCGCCACCACCGCCGCCGCCGCCACCGTAGGGAGGAGAGGAGCGGGGTGGGATTTCCTGGGTAGGGAGTTCGGGAACCGAGGGGTTCAAAGGGTGAATTGGATTGGGGTGGTTTGAGGGTGAAATGGAGTGTGGTAAATTTAATAATTTTATTTGATACTCATGAAAAATTAGGTTAGTTGACTAAATAATACTGTAATGGTCAAGGGCTCATAATGTCTCACTTCTCATAGTTCAGATCCAAATTGCATCTAGTTATAGTTTAAGCACTTAGACGTCCGAATCACTAAAGTTGAAGATACTGAAAAACATTTTCGCCTTATTAAACCCCTCTATATATGTACTAGTGTCCACTATGCCGGACTCAAACTCAAGTCCAGAGACTCCAAACGCCAGCTTCAATTTGGCGCAAGCCTCTCCGGTTAGAGGGCAAAATGGCCGACACCGTCTCAAGCAGCTCGGCTTCCGCCACCGAAGCTCCGCCACCAGCAGCGGAGGAGGCGAAACCTTCGTCGGAGCAGCCTAAGCGGTGGGCAGATATGGATGACGAGGGCCCTCAGGAGGCAACAATCACCTCGGCGTCTGACGATAAAGCTGCCTCGGACTCGGAGGTTGATCTCGAGAGCCTGACGATTGACGAGAGCAAGAAGATCAACAAGTTCCTGGACGAGCCCGAAGAGTCTAACATCAAAGCTGTAATTACTGTTTTCCCCTTTGCTCGATGCTGGTCTTAGATTTTTCACCTTATCTGTTTTTCATCTTAGTTTAATCGAAGTTCAGGGTTTCGCCATGTAGATGGATACTATTAGCTATGAGTATGATTTCTGGGTTAAGAGCGTTAATTTGTTTTTCTAAGTTTGCTATTATGTTGGTGTAGATCACATCCACTGATACGCCTTACACTTCTGCAAGTGCGTTTGAAGACCTGAATTTGTCACCAGAATTGTTGAAAGGCTTATATGTTGAGATGAAATTTCAAAAGCCCAGTAGGATTCAAGCCATTAGTTTGCCAATGATCTTGACTCCTCCATACAAGGATTTGATAGCTCAGGCACATAATGGATCAGGGAAGACGACATGCTTTGTGCTAGGGATGCTGAGTCGCGTTAATCCCAAGCTGAAGGCACCTCAGGCTTTGTGCGTTTGTCCAACAAGAGAATTGGCCATTCAGGTCCGACTGCTCTATCCCCCCCCCACTCATGTCCCCTCCCCCCCTTTTTAAATTATGTTCTATTGTTAAATGTATGATATGATGTGTTTTGTGTAGGTATGAAGAAAAAAACTTAATTGGTTTAAATCCGTTATTATTTCAGTTTCACAAGATTCCTTGAGTAAGATACAACACATAATTTCTTCTGCTTGGCAGTGATTTCTTGCAGATATGACTTCATATATGAATTTCTTTTAACTGTAATCTCACAGGCAACAATTGTAGATAATATTTTTCTCATGCATTCTAATGGTGTTTAACGGATCTCGCAGAATATTGAAGTGCTCCAGAAGATGGGAAAACATACTGGGATAACATCAGAGACTGCGATTCCCATGGACAGTACAAATTACATTCCTATGGCGAAACGTGCACCAATTTCTGCTCAAGTAGTGATTGGTACACCTGGAACCATAAAAAAGTGGATGACAGCGAAGAAATTGGGGTTCAGCTGTTTGAATGTTGTTGTTTTTGACGAGGCTGATCACATGTTGGCTGAGGTAATCTCTTTCTCTTGATATTCATAACTTTTTTTAATTCTTTTTGTATTACGTGACAGGTAGTCATCATGGGCTTATTTTGTGATAAGAATTTTAGCGAGTTTGTTGATACTCTAGTAAGTAAATTAGGATCTACTATTAATTCACATTGAGAAGTCTGTAATTCCATTCTGCATGTCTTGTTACCCGCTTTTCTTATTTGGTGGAGACTCCTGTTACTTAGGAGTTGGGAATTAGGTCATGGTATTGTTCCAATCTTATCAATTTTCAGTAAGAAACTGTAGCTCTAAAGCTAACATCTTCAAGAAATTTAAAGAATACACAGGGACAGTTTAGTAATGAATTTTGAGTGAACCGTTAGGTGTCCCTTGACTAGTAATCACATGTTCACTGGTCTCTCTCAAAAGGAATGGTTCCTTAGCAGAAATCATCATGAAAGATGGTATAAGTGACAATGCTCCTTTCAAATTACTCCTACTAGTGTTACTCTTACGCTAAAGACGGCTAGAGGCTTCTTGCTGCTGGTAGTGCCCTCTATCAATCAAGATCATGTTTGGTTTATTTTTCTACTTGACATGTAAAGTGGAAATTATCCCAATTGACTCGAAGGCGTTCCTAAATTTGTCGGATAATTTCGAATAGTTTTCAGTTACTGGAAAGAACTGCTTAAAAATGAAGTCCCGCAAATACTTAGAAAGAATAAACAAAGGGAGAAAGAAAGAAACCAAGAAAGAGAACTCTTCCCCTTTCTCCTCTCCATTCTATTGCTTGTTCACATGTTCATTAAGAGTGGACCATATTTTGAAGTACCATGACAAGATATAGTTGAGTGCTGGGTAAATACATCATAAGCAGGGAGTCTATAATATGTTCTGTGAAGTGAACAGAAATGAAAAGATGATATAAGAAGTACAGGCAGGCCTAGAATAACTATGTCAGAGGACTGTGATAGCATCCTTGTGATAGCATCTTCTGCTGGTTGTTTTACGCTGCGTTAGATATTCAGTAAGTTTGCAGGCATGTGCTGGTCAAAATAAAAATTGATACTGATGGGAAGCTGTGATGGCAATGGCCATTAGTGTCTCTAGGGACTATATAAGCTTTCATAGGTTTATGGCTTTGTGCATATTGGTGTAGTTGGGGTTTATATGTACTGACTCAAATTCATGGTTTTTGTGAAAAGTTGACTTCTGTTTAAAATGTATATGCATATGGGCAATTGGTTAATTCATTTTGTTATTGTTGTTGTTGTGGATGTTGTTGTATCCTGTTGTTAAATATTTTGTCTTTATTTACTGCAGGATGGTTTTAGAGATGACTCTCTTCGGATCATGAAGGAAATTCAGAGAGTCAATCCGCAATGTCAGGTTCGTTTGACTGCCATTCTCATTGGCTGAATCCAAAAAAATTGCTCTAGTAAAATTCAGCTGTTTGCTATCTTATGCGTGCTTTTCTTGCTCCATGACTTAATGTGCGAGTGACCTCAGTGTTCCTAATCCTAACAATTCTAAATGCTTAAATACCAGTTACTTGAAGATACTAGTAGTGTAGATAGGTAATGGAATCATTTCTAGGAAGCAGGGTTTTGTATTGCTTTATGTTTAAAGGTGTTTTTGAGTGAAAATCTGAGATCCTTCATCATTCAGATGAACTTAGTTCACCCTTTGAAGATTGCTAATTTATGCTTTGAAGACCAGTTAAATATATCAGATGTCTGAGACATGATTTTGGCTCTTCAACAGAGAGGTACATCCAAAATTTGATGATTCTGGCATGAGGCAATCCCTAAAATCAAAGCAGCTTGACTGAAGCTAAAGTTAAGCCTGATTTCTTTCCACAGCTAGAAAGATATCATTAAGAGGCTGTATCTTACTGGAATGCCATGTTTCCTAAATCTATTGCTGTGTCTGAACAATATTGACTTAATTGTTCTGGGTTTTTTAGATGATTTCTAGCTTCTTTAAATAGATCAAACCGCTATTGATGCACCAAAGATAATGGAATATGAACTCTGTGATAGTAGTGCCACTAAATGACCATTTGTCAGGGGCTTTGATATGGAAATGACCATTTGTCAGGGGCATACACTGATAATAATTGCTTTTGATTTTTCATGTGCTTCTAGATGCTTCTTTTCTCTGCCACATTCAATGAGAGTGTTAAGGACTTCGTATCCAGGAATGTGAAACCAGATCACAATCAACTGTTTGTGAAGAAAGAAGAGCTATCACTAGAGGCTCTTAAGCAATACAAAGTGAATGTCCCAGATGAACTGTCTAAAGTTATGGTGATTAAAGAGAGAATTCTGGAACTTGGGGAGCATTTGGGACAGACTATTATATTTGTGCGCACGAGAAATAGTGCAAGCACTTTGCACAAATCATTAGTAGAGCTTGGGTATGACGTCACCACAATCCTAGGTGCTCAAAAGCAAGAAGACCGGGACAGAATTGTGAAAGAGTTCAAGGATGGCTTGACTAATGTCTTGATTTCAACTGATCTACTTGCCCGTGGTTTTGACCAGCAACAGGTACTCCCTTCTTCGAATCTGCTTATCTATAAAAATTTAATTTCTGAACTTGAACATGGTTTTTTTTTTGTAGGTTAATCTGGTAATCAACTATAATATGCCTAAAAAACATGGCACCCATTCAGAACCTGATTATGAGGTTTACTTACACCGGATTGGTAGAGCTGGGCGATTCGGCCGAAAAGGCAAGTCTTTTTTCTACTTTAGCATACATGTGCTGCGAAATGTGAAGCAAATGTAAAATGAGGCCCAAGAAAAAGATGCTCACATTTCTTATATGCAAGAGTCCAAATTATCTACCAAACTCTGTCCAATTGTTTGGTTTAATAAGATACGTGATTATACAGGTGCTGTATTTAACCTGCTATGTGGTGACGAGGATCAAATGATCATGTCGAAAATAGAGAACCATTTTGGCACCCAAGTAACGGAGGTAAGCAATGCAGGTGCGGAAAAAACACTCGGTGGTATGAATTTGGTCTTTTGTTTATTGGATGTTTCTTTGCCTGTAGGTCCCCAACTGGCGAAGTGAGGAGGACTTCAAGGAAGCTCTCAAGGCCGCAGGTTTACTACTGTAAACTGTTCCGGTCTAGAATTCATATAGCGGGATTGAGATGCTGCGTGGATTGGAACCTCTGATGAGTATAGGAACAGCAGCGGCCTGACATCTCGTGTGTTCTTGGTTGTGTTCATTCATGAATGAGACTGGAAGTGTCTGAGAGCCAGATGTGTCTTTGCTGGGTTTTCTCTGGGTGTGTTATGTGATCCACTAATCATGCCTGTGGCAGGAATTTTTGTCTTTAAATTACACGCTGTTACCAGTTCATTTTTTAGTTTTTTCCCCCGAGGTTAATTTACATGGAGAGATTTGATTTTAATGTAAACCTATATTGATTATCTGTTTTTCTTCATAAAAAATATAGAGAATGAAGACAACTAGTATGAGATTGAGATATTATATGGAGTATTTTTCGAAAGCTGATGATGAACTTTATTAAGCTTTGTCCGGGGCAGAGATTATGTGTAAATATTCTTAAAACTGTTTGTGTTGCCTAAACGTTTTCTCAAACATTTCAAATTTAAAACTTTTGTTTTTTTTTTTTCAAATCAGAGATTAACCTTTTTCAGTTGTTTTTTTTCTTTTCAAATCAAAACTATTTTACAAACTATTCTCAAATGGATTTAAAGGCCAGACATAGTTGCTTAAAGTTAAAAGTGTTGTTAGAAGGTGCTAAGGGACAAGGTGCAAACTTATACTACTTTGTTGGTCCTCAAATGATTAATTTACTTGACTTTCATGTTTCAAAGTTAAATATTTATTCAATTTCAAAGTTAAATATTTATTCAAGATATTTATAAAGATAAATTGTGACAATAAATCTCAAAAAAATATATATTTAGAAAGGGTATGTTGCAAATTATGATATACATAAATTTATCTAACGTTTAATGCGTAAACATTCATAAAAAAATTATAGATTAAATATACTAAAATAGCAA
The DNA here is from genome assembly GCA_024586325.1 of Stellera chamaejasme. Classification (NCBI taxonomy): domain Eukaryota; kingdom Viridiplantae; phylum Streptophyta; class Magnoliopsida; order Malvales; family Thymelaeaceae; genus Stellera; species Stellera chamaejasme. The sequence goes on from CM044987.1 coordinate 42,668,743, forward strand.
AAACAAATGGGTCAATTATTTGAGATCGGATGAAGTTAATATTTCAATTGTATGGATTTGGCTATTAATAATCAAGTATGAATTTCACTTTTCAATAAATTCACAAAAATATTCTAACAATGGGAGTTTAAAACAATAAGAATGCTGTTAAATACAGTAAGTCGTAGCAATCAAATGTATCAAATTGAAATAAGCACTTGCAGAACTCCTGCTAGAACATTATTACATAGATTAAAATTGAATAATACAATTTTTCTTAAAAAAAAGTCATAAACTAAACTGAAAGTGGAGGAATGCTTAGTTCATATTGAAAGAAATTTGTAGGATCAACCTTGGCCTTAATCTGTGCCAATCTATAAAAGTTGTTCTTAAAATACTTGAACCCCCAAAGGCTAGCTTCTTCAAAGCTTGTGTGCTGCATTCTGTTGCTTCCAATGTCAAGATCCAAGTAATTCAGATAAGCTCCTCTTGGAGATTTTGAGACATAAGGTGTCATGAAGCTGTAAAGCCTCCTACTCCAATTTATGTACCTCTCAGATGCTGCAACACCTTCCTCTTTCCACCTCTCAAGATATCCAATCATGTACAAGTTTCCAACTCTATGTGGGAATGGAGTTTCTGTCTCTGAAATCTCACTCATCCTTCCTCCATAAGCAATGAAAGATATTCTAGCAAGCCTTCCTTCTTCTTCAGCAAGCCTTTCAAATATCCCTTTGATTGCAGCTTCAGGGACAGGTTCCTTGACATAATCAGATTTGATTTTTGCAAAGTAATTGAAGGAGAACACATTTGTGGAAAGAGTTCTATTCAGCAAAGCCTCTGGTTTTCCAGCTCTTAAACCAGCTTGCAATAGAACAGATTGAATCCAACTAACCTCCACACAGTTTTCACTTCTCAATCCAAGCTGAGGGAAACTTTGTTGAAACAATGGTATCAAATCATCCTTTTTCCCAAGAAAGTAGAACAAGAAAGAAGCTTGCACAACAATCTTGTTCGCTTCCGCGCTTGCATTTGCGCGGCTGATGAACACACCACTGGTTACCTCTTTTGGTAGATTAGGTGCAACTAGCTGCCAGTCATGAATGAGCTTAACAGTATTCTGGTGGTCTGAAGTTCTGACAGTTGAACATACAGTCATGGATGAAGGAACATGAACCAGTTGTATCTTGAATGCAACAATGATTCCAAAACTAGCACCGTTTCCTCCTCGAATAGCCCAGAAAAGATCCTCTCCCATGGATTTTCTGTCGAGCACTCTTCCATTAACATCGACTATTTGCGCATCGATTACATTATCAGCAGCAAGGCCATATTTCCTCATCAATGCCCCATAGCCTCCTCCACCGAAGTGCCCACCAACACCCATTGTAGGGCATGTTCCTGCTGGAAATGCTAGAGTTTTACTCTTTTCAGCAATTTTATAGTACAGTTCACCTACAGTTGCACCCACTTGAACCCATGCAACTGCATTTCCTGCATCAACATGTATTGACCTAAAGTTTGCCATATCAATGATGATAAACGGCACATGAGAAACAAACGAAAGACCCTCGAAGTCATGTCCTCCGCTCCGAGCTCTCACCCTAAAACCAAGCTGTTTGGAGCAGGCGATGGCCGCTTGCAGATGTGAAACCTGTGTTGGTGTAACAATGGCTGAGGGTTGTGGTGTGGTTGGTTCCGTGAACCGCAAGTTATGAGCAGTGGATTTTAAAATGGATGAATAAGAATAGCTGTCAGGAAGGTGAGTGATGTTAGCAATGGAGGTTGATGAGTTTGTGGAATGAAGTGAGAGGCAGTGGAGGAAGTTTTGATGGAGATGTTGAGCTGAACATGATGATGATGATGGGTTCCATGGCAATGTGATGAAGAGGATGAGAAGAAGAAGAAATGGAAGAGATTTGGTCATGTTTCTGCAGCCACTTGTAGTAATTAAGCTTCTCTGATTGTTATGGCCAACCAAATTTATAGTTCAGCATTATGTCCATTTCAGTAATTAATTTGTAAAATGTTATTATACTCTCAAACAATATAATTTATTCTCTGCTTCATTCTTATTGGTAAATAAAAAATCCAGGCAGCTGTAGTGATTTGTGGCCGGCTAATTAAATTTTTGGTTTTCAATTACAGGACTGCATAAGGCAATATAGAAAGGACAATTGCAAGTAGCTGAAAGCAAATGACAACTACTCAGTCGGCTGAAGCAAATAAAAAAAAAACCAGCCTTTGAAAGAGTATTCTGAGTAGGACAACAGCTCAATGGATCGATCAACCATTGATCTGTCCTTTTGCGAGCTCCATCTTATTGGTGGATATCCTATCCCATTCATTGCAAGGTGACTAAAGTTTAACTTTTCAAAATTTTGGTAATCTTTTAAAACTTTCAACATTCAAGATTAGATATGTAAATTTCTTAGTTATCTGGTAAATTTTTGAGTAGTTTGAGGATCATTTGTATTTTTTAAAGTTAGAAGACCATTTTGTATTTTTCCAAAAGTTTGAAAACAATGTTGTAAATATTTATTTTATTAATGGATATCCATGGAGCTCCAATGGATATCAACGACCTAAATCAACATTGGTAAATCATAGGTATGATCCGCTCCATTGTGGAGTGATCCGGTGGAGCTCCATCGGAGTGGCCAGTGGTTGCCCATCACTAATTCTAAGTATGATACTCCTATTGTTTTACAAGTATCTAATCTCTTGATTGTAATATATACATAAGGTTCTGTCTCAAAGGTTGTGTGGTATGAGTAAGGATGACAACAGAATGGATAAAAACAGTAAATTGCGAATATTCGCTGCCTATGTTACAGTCATATCCATGGTTTTTAACCATGATTTTGTGGTTATTGGTGAGAAATGGTAACCGCGACACTAACATTTGCATTACGGTTTAGGGAGATACACCTTGAATAGTTGCTAACTGTGATTTTTAGAGTTTGATATTTCAAGTTATCGTGTTTAATTCAAATTAGTATTAATTCAAAAAAGAAAGAAGGAAAATTTAGACATCAAATTATGATAAACATGTGAATTACTATTTAACTTTAAATGTTTAAGGGAAAAGGGGTCATTTTGCCACTAATGTTTCGGGATTGACGACCTTTTGTCAGTAAAGTTTTTTCTGGGGTCAAATTGCCACTGTCATTAAATGTTTGACGGATTCCGTTAATTTTTAGGGCTAATGTTGTATTTTCATATTAAAGTTTGTAAACCTGAAAAATTAACCCTGAAACTTTAGACTTCTTACACTTTGACCCCCTCCCACCAGTTACAGCCTCAGCCCGCCACCGCACCACCGCCCAATTAATCAAAATTGTTTTTTTTATACTCTCTCCATCCCCAATTAATTCTACACATTGTGTGGGCGCGAAGATTAATGCGAATGTAAGATTTTATGTAGTTTGACATAATTACCCTTAAGTAGAGGTTGCACAAAAAAAGAGTTAGAAAAAGTTAAAGTATAGATAGTTTGATAACTTTTTAGAGGAGATAAGTTTCAATTTAAGAAAAGTGTATAATTTTTTAGGGACAAACAAAAAAGTAAATGTGTAGAATTAATTGGGGACAGAGGAAGTATTTGTTTTTGTAAGTACCAAACTTATTTTGATTAACTAAAACATATTTGATGCCTCTCTTCCAGATTCTCACCGCTGCCAGACGGACTCCTCCAAATCCACACGGCTGTTCTCTTTGACTGCGTTATCGTCGTCCTCTCTGTTCTCCTTCTTGTCTCGGTTCAGGGCGGCCAACTGCAGGACGTACAAGCCTTCCTCTGCCCGCATCGATACGAGGTCAAGGCTTTTCTCAGCCGGTGGTTTGGGCCGACACCGAGTCTACGTTCGTCTCCTTCAGTGAAGGAGGCCCTCTTCGCCAGTCGCTGGCGTCAACCACCCTAGGATCTACTTTCAGTGGCGACTGGTCTCCGGTGCCGCCCATGTGGCTGCCTCGACCTGCAATGCCCTTTTCTTTCTCCGCATAAGTGGATCTAGGGTTGTAGCAAAGTCCCTTTCCCGCTTTACATCCTCCCTCTGTGTAGCCCCGTCGTGGCAGCAGGCAACATTTATGTTGTCGGGAGACTCGAGCAGCAACGTGTCGAGGGGTGTGGGATGTGGTCAAGTGCGTAAACGTGCGCGGATGTTCAGAAGGGAGGAGGCCAAGATAGTGGATGCTAACACGGCAAGGTTGAGCCAGGGCTCACTGTTACAGTCGCCATGTGTCGAATGACTTCCGAGATAGTTTCTGTGTGATTTCCGATCTGTTCTCTGATTTCGGTAAATATTGGGACTTGAAGTTAAACATGTTGGACATGTTTTCTGTGTGTTATGAAGTCCCGGAGTTAGTATCAGAGTTTCAGTTCAGTTGGAGATTCCGTTAGGAAGCTATGTAAGTTGCGGTTGGACTAAATCGCAACTTTGCAAAGTTTGGGAACCAATTTGTAAATGTGGGAAATTGTGGAAGGTTTCCCCTTAAGGAAGGTAATGTGGCGCCATTTGAGAGAGAAGGGAAGAGAAGTCGGTTAAATGGAATAAGAAGGAGAGAAAGGAAAGGAAGAAGAACACTTTTCATCTCTTTTCTTCTTCGTTCTTCCACTCTCTCGTTCGCCTTCTCCGTGAGTGCTCAAGTTGAAGCTCAAAGTGATCTTCATCAATATTGGTACAAACTCTGAGGTAATGAATTATGTTGTTCACGGAGAAGAATTATATGCTTCCTACGGATCAGAATTCTTATTGCATGCTCTGTTGATCAGTTGTGAAGAGAGAAGAATTGAAAATATGCAGGACCTGGTATCGCGGACACTTCACTTCACCGCGGTTTCGTGAATTACGATTGCTTCCTTGTGCGTGAAATGAATTGGTTGCGTGGAAATCTTCAGTGTATAAAGTAAGGGTTCAGTTTTTCCATGATTTTGCATTCTAGGATGCCTATAAAATGCATATCGGAGTAAATTGGGGCTAAGTTTGGCTAAAGGGTCTGTCTGAGGGCCATCGCTGATCTGGAAAAAAGGCTTCGCATGAATCTGGGAGAAGCTTCATATGAATCTGAGGCTTTACATGCATCTGAAGTTTCGCGTGTATATGAGATCGTATGAATCAGAGGCCTTGTATGGACGCTTCGCGCTGGAGAATCCCATGGCTAGCTTCGCCCTGGGGTCTTCGCATTCGCTTAGAGGTTCCGCCCGGAAGGACTTCGCCTTCGGCCGGACTTCGCATTCGCTCTGGGAGGCTCCGCATTCACTATAGGAGTCCTCCCATTTGTTCTGGGAGGCTTCGCCTTCGCCAGGAAGAGCTTCGCTTTCACCAAGGGGTTTCCTCACCCTCAGACTTTTAGTATTGCGATGCGACACTTAGCTCCCTTTAGCCCTGGCATTGCTAAACTTAGCTTATGGCATAGGTTGGGTATATGCGTGGATTTGGTTATCTGTTTCAGGATAACTCGCTTGACAAGTTTCCTTCTGTATCTATTATCTGAATCTGTTCTATTCGGCAGCGGGGATTCCGGACCCCGGGCTGGTACCAAGCCTCTGATATTCTGATATATCTGTTATATCTTTAAAACCTCTTTTGTAAGGCTAAGAGCCTTAGAGCTCTGGAGAATCTGTCTGACTAATGATTTATTGTTATTATTATTATTATTATTATTATTATTATTATCTGTTTGTATCTATATTTTGGTGCATGTATTGTTAATTCAGTATGCTTCAGACTTCAGAAACCCTACCCTATGCCTGACCCTTACTGAGTTCTCATCGAGGACTCACCCTTATTTTGTTCACATTTTCAGGCTCATCTGATAAAAAGCCCGAGGAGTAGAGTCTCTCGGTGCTTTCTGGTGTTTGAATTTCAGGTATTAACAATTCCGAGTCTGTCTTCTTATTTAGAAAAAGAATAGTTCTGTTTGCGATATCTGCAAGATCCGATTCTGAATTTTGAGCACAATCTGAGATGTCAGACGGTTATTTTCTGTTCTCTGTTTAGCAGCAGCGATAACCTACGTGGAGTTGCTTTCTGAGGATCTTGGCGTACCAGATCCCTCCGCACACGTAGGTATTTTGGATAGTAGGTTCTGGCTCTGTAATTGTAAACGCAAGCATGTATAGTATGTTACATCACATATGTATCGGCTTGGATGTTTATAAGTATGTTTGAATTCATATGATTCTCGTTACTTGTACTACAAGCTTACTTCATGAGTAAGTGAAATTTTAATCGGGTGGGTTTGGACCACTACACTCACCGTGTTCCGTCACCCACAGCTCGGTTCTCGCCTCCGCAAAATGAAGGAACACTCACCCGCTAGCTTGGGACTCTCAGGGCTTTGGATCCCCCCGTTTGTCCCTGGCCTCGGGTAGGGCCGTGGTCGGATCCTAACCAGTTGTATTTGGCATTCGATGTGTCGTCTTGACAGTGGTCATCATATTTTTACTCCTAGGTTGTACTTGGATGGATCGCTTTATGGGATATCATTGCAGGGACCAGGTAGATTGCAGCTTCTTTGAAGCTGCCAAGGCGGAGGTTGGTTGCTTTTGGTTATCTTGAGAATGTTGCGGACCGGTATTCCTTCAAAATCCTTATGTGGATTAGAAGCGTCCTCTGTGTTCGTCTATAAGTAAAGGAACTGGTGTTTAGTGTTGAGAATCTTGAGATGGTGTTATCTCCTAGGTGTTATTGGCGTTTTATTTGCTTTTGGTTTGTTGCTTGTTCTTGTTTTTTACACTTTGCTAGTTTCTTTGTAAGGCGACGCCTTTATGGTATTGTATTCTTTATTGCTCATTGTGGTTTAAAGCACGTAGGTAACTTTGATAGGGATCTGTTCCCTATTTCTTGGTTTTTGTCAGTGACAGCCGTGTGATTTTGAATGAAAGTCATTCTCTTAAAAAAATTGATTTTTTACGTAACTTTTATACTGCGATTCTACGTACGTTCCATTTAATATATAATTTTTCTCATGAATGTTTAGATATTAAAGTCAAATGATTCATATGCATATCATAATTTGAAATCATATATTAAATGGAACGCACGTAGAATCGCAGTATAAAAATTACGTAAAAAAATCAAATATTTTTTAGTTAAACAAAACAAGTTTGATACTTAAAAAACAAAAACAAAACAAAATAATTTTGATTAATTGGGCGAAGGTGCAACAACAGAAGGGGCGGTGGTGCAGCGCGGAGGAACGGTGGTGCAACGACATGCTGAGGCTGTAATTGGTGGGAGGGAAGGGTCAAAGTGTGGAAAATCTAAAGTTTAAGGGTTAATTTGTCAGGTTTACAATCTTTAAGGTGAGAATAAAACATTAGTCCAAAACATCAACAAAAACCGTCAAACCATTTAATGACAGTGGAAAATTGACTCCATTTCTCAAACATTGGTGGCAATTTGACCACAGAAAAAACTTTAATGATAAAAGTTACCAACCCCGAAACATTAGTGGCAAAATGACCCTTTTTCCCTATGTTTAAACATTTATGAAAATAAAATCATAAATTATGTAAAATAACAAAAATAAAAGCGGCAATGTTTATGAAAAAGAGAGTATTTCTTTCTTTTTCTCTAATCAAGCATACGTATTGAGCTTAACAATCTTTAACCCCAAATAAAAAATCAATCTTTCATTGAATAGAAAGTTGAGGAATGCTTTGTTCATATTGGAAGAAATTTGTAGGATCAACCTGAGCCTTGATCTGTGCCAATCTATAGAAATTGTCCTTGAAATATCTGAACCCCCAAGTGCTACCTTCTTCAAAGTTTGTTTCTTTCTTCTTATTACTTCCAATATCCAGATCCACATAATTCAATAATGCTTCTCTTGGAGATTTTGAGACATAATGTCTCATAAAGCTATAAACTTTTCTACTCCAATTTATGTATCTTTTAGATGCTTTAATACCCTCTTCTTCCCACACCTCAAGATATCCAATCATGTATAAATTTCCAACTCTGTGAGGAAATGGAATTTCAGTTTCAGAAATCTCACTCATTCTTCCTCCATAGGCAACAAAAGATATTCTAGCAAATTTTCCCTCTACTTGAGAAGCCTTTTCCATATCCCTTCAATTGTTGTTTCAGGTATAAGTTTCTTAAGATAATCTGATTTGATCTTTGCAAAATAGTTGAAGGAGTAAACATCGGTGGAAAGTGTTCAGTGAGCAGCACTTTTGGTGAAGCACCTTGTAACCCAGCTTGGATAAGAACAGATTCAATCCAACTTACATTCACACTATTGAAGATTGATTTGCAAGTTGGTGATTAGCTCGAGATTGCTTGCAAAGCAAGAATCATAGTTCAAGTAGGGTTAGTACATTTTGTGTTAGGATTAGAAGTTATAATTCAACTAGGATTGTGACAAGTGTAAGCCTATAGAAGGCAAGTTTCATTAACCAATAATGGTGTGTGTGTTGATGCAATATTGTGCCATCAAATTCAACTACTTTCTATGCTAAACCCCAACATTGTAGTATCAGAGCCAATGTTCATCGATGGCTGGTGCAAACAGTGGTGGTTTTATGCCCCAACCTCAGGTGCCAATTCTCCATAATGGCGCATCCTATGATTTCTAGTGCATAAAGATGGAAACATTATTGCAATCTCAGGATCTATGGGATCTGCTGGAGAAATGCATCATCGAGGATGCAGAAGAAGCAAGCAAAAAGGAGGAAAAGAAACGAGATGCAAGATCCCTCCTCTTCATCCAACAAGCCGTATTATATGAGATTTTCTCTACCATATCGGGAGCAAAATCTGCAAAAGAAGTATGGGACGTCCTCAAGACAGAATTTAAAGGATCAGAACGGGTCATTGAAGTTAAACTTCAAGGACTAAGGACTGACTTTGAAAATTCTAAGATGAAACATAATGAGACATTGCAGGCCTATCTTGCAAGGATCACTGTCATTGTTAGCAAGATGAGGAGTTATGGAGAGGTGATCTCTAACAAATCTGTTGTAACAAAAATACTAAGAAGTTTGACATGCAAATATGATCATGTGGTTGCAGAAATAGAGGAATCCAAGGATTTGAAAACACTCTCGGTTGATGATCTAATGGGTTCTCTACAAGTTCATGAGGCCAGAATCAATAGATCATCTACAGACAAAGAAGAGCAGGCCTTCCAAGTTCAGGGTGATCAGAGAATGAATATGGGAAGAGGAAGACCATTCTTTCGATCGAGAGGTAGAGGAAGATCTAGGGGAACCTCAATCCAATACACATATTGCAACAAGCCTTGGCACAAAGAAGAAGACTGCTGGGGAAAGCTATATTGTTCACATTGTAAGAAGGCTGGACACAAAGAGGATGAATGTTGGAACAAAGTGCAATGTTCTTATTGTAAAAAAATGGGACACAAGGAAGAAAAGTGTTGGAGCAAACAGAACCAACCCAAATATGCAGAAGGAGAAGCCGATCAAGAAGATAATTTGTTCATGGCTAAAAAGGGAGGTAACAACAATTCCTCTGATGTATGGTATTTAGATAGTGCCTGTTCAAATCACAGGTGACAGAAGCGAATTCAAACAGTTGGATGAATCATATAAGTCACAAGTCAGGCTGGGTGATGATAAGCAGGTTCAAATAGAAGGAAAAGGGTCAGTGGAAGTACTTGTAGGACAACATATCAAATTGATCAAAGAGGTGGAATGTGCACCTGGGATGGCTCACAATTTAATCAGCATAGGCCAACTCATTAATAATGGTCATCAGGTTACACTTAAACACGAAGGATGTGAAGTGAAGAACAACAAAGGAGAAATTCTGTTGGAGGCAAGAATGACTGAGAATCGAATGTTTCCTGTAAACCTGTTTACTAAAACCTTTTCAATGGTGAGCAACAAGAAAAATGACTCAAAGCTATGGCATCTCAGGTATGGTCACCTACACTTTAAGGGACTGCAACTCTTAAGCAACAAAGAGATGGTCGATGGCTTGCCTACTATACAAAATGAGACTCAGATATGTGAAGGGTGTGTGTATGGAAAGCAAATCAAGAGGTCATTCCCTCAAAATCAAGCCAAAAGAGCTACTGAAAAATTGGAATTGGTCCATGCTGATCTTTGTGGACTAATGGGGACACCTTCACATGGAAATAACAGGTATTCTTTCTTGCTAACTCATGATTTTTCTAGAATGAGTTGGAGATATTTTTTGCAAAACAAATCAGATACCTTCTATGAATTCAAGAAGTTTAAAGCTCCAACAGAAAGAGAAAGCAGTATGAAATTGAAGATTCTTAGAACGGACAGAGGGGAAGAATTTTTGTCTACCGAGTTCACAAAATATTGTGAAGATGAAGGAATTAAAAGGCAACTAACTGCTCCCTATACACTTGAGCAGAATGGAGTTGATGAGAGGAAAAATAGGACCACTTTGGAGATGGATAGGTCAATGTTGAAAGCTAAGAGCTTAACAGATGATTTCTGGGTAAAGGCAATGGCCATAGCTATCTACTTACTCAATATATCACCAACAAAAGCAGTCTTGGATAAAACACCGTTTGAGGCATGGTTTGGGCATAAACCATCATTTTCTCACCTAAGAGTTTTTGGATGTGTGTGTTATGCATTATCTACCAACAGACACAAATTGGAACATAAAAGCAGAAAATATATCTTTGTGGGATATTCTCTCAACTCAAAGGCTTATAGACTTTTTGATCCAACAACTTATAAGCTAACAATTGGCCGAGATGTCCAATTTGATAAAGGAAAAAGCTGTAGTTCTGCAGAAAGCATTCAAGTTGGAGTGTCAACTGAAAATGTTCAAGGTAGTGTTTCAGTTAAAAACACAGAAGAAGGTCCAAGGCAACCAGAAACAGAAGAAGTTGATGATTTTCTACCATAAGGAGATGCAGGCCTGGAAGCCACAAAAGAACAACAACATTCAGACCTGGAAGTAGGATCATCACAACTAGTTCGAAGGTCTCAAAGAGCAAGGAAACCTCCAACTGACCTTTCTGATTATGACACTTCTCTGGCTATGTATACAGAAAATTCAGCATCAACTGAGGTAGCATTACAAGAAGTGTGGAGAACAGCTATTAAAGAAGAAATACATTCCGATTGTCAAACATCAAACTTGGGTATTAGTAGATAAACCCCAAGGAAAAAAATGTTATAGGATAGAAATGGATCTTCAAGACAAAATATAATGCTGATGGAAGTCTACATAAGCATAAGGTTAGGCTGGTTGTAAGAGGTTTCGATCAGGAACAAGGCATTGACTATGAAGAAACTTTTTCTCCAGTGGCTAGATCTGAAACTTTAAGGACCATTTTGGCTCTAGCTGCACAAAATCGATGGAAGGTACATCAATTTGATGTGAAGTCAACATTCTTGAATGGGGAATTGAAGGAAGAAGTGTATGTAGAGTAGCCTATTGGTTTTGAGTCACCAGGATAAGAAAGTAAAGTGCACAGGTTAAAGAGAGCCATTTATGGCCTCAAGCAAGCACGTAGAGCATGGTATGGGCGAATAGAGCAGTTATTTCAACAAAATGAGTACATCAAATGTGCAAGTGAACCAACATTATTTATAAAGAGGGAGAAAGATGAGAATATAATCATAGTTAGTCTCTATGTAGATGACATGATCTACACAGGTTCATCACAGAACCTAATTCAGGAATTTAAGAGGGATATGATGAGCACCTTTGACATGACATACCTTGGCAGTCTGAGTTACTTTCTAGGCTTGGAGGTGAAACAGACATTTGAAGGTATCTTCGTGTCTCAAGAGAAATTTGCATCTGAAATGTTGAAGGCCTTTAATATGGAACAATGTGAACCAACCTCAACCCCCATGAATGTAGATGAGAAGTTGGTATTGGATGATGGTACGGGTGAAGCTGAAGCAAGAAGGTTTAAAAGTATAATTGGGAAACTGATATACTTAACACATACTAGACCAGATCTTAGTTATGCAGTAGGACTTGTGTCAAGATTCATGCACAAACCTACAAAACAACATCTTGGTGCTGCAAAAAGAATTCTAATGTATGTAGCTGGTACCAAAGATTATGGAATTTGGTACACAAAGAATGAAAGGTTTGAGCTGCAAGGGTATGCTGACAGTGATTGGGCTGGAGATCAGGTAGAGAGGAAAAGCACCTTAGGTAATTGCTTTCTGTTAGGGTCTGTGGTTGTGGCTGGTACCACAAATGGTCCAATCCCATAGTTTGAACAAGTAGGAGCTCATCCCACATTGCTTGTTTATGAAGGATGGCTTGGACTTCTAGCTATATAAAGATGTCATTGTCCTTCATTCTAAATCATCCCAGTGAATGTTCCTTCACTTGTTATTTCTTTCTCTTGTAATATTTTCACTTGTCATTCTTAGTGAAATATATTGGTGGAGTCCGAGGACGTAGGCAAATTACCGAACCTCGTAAAATACAAAGGTGTTCTCTCCTTTCTCTTATGCTTTAATTCTGGTGTTCTTTATATTGTTATTGTCCAAGTAGCTGCAATAGGGTATAGCTGTAGTGATATATTGTGCTCTAAAATTACATAGAGGAAATTCTGTCTAAGGAGTCGGGTCTTAAGCGGGACCATTGTGACCCTCCGTCATTCCCGGGAATTATCCTTATTGTGGTTTTATAGTTCAATACTTCACTCGTACCTATTGGGTAGAGGAATTATTTCGAGTTTCCGCACCAATTCCCAACAAGTGGTATCAGAGCCGAGGTTATTCTTAGTATGCTCTGTGGTTGCAGTTTAATCTGATCTTCCACATCAGAAAAGATTTCCTTGGGCTAGTTGGCATCCGCATTCGCAGCAGGAGCCGTGGTCAGTTCTAGATCATGGGAAAATCAGAGATGATTATGCTCGACGGGACAAACTACAGGACATGGAAGGGTAAGATGGAAGACTTACTCTATGTAAATGATTTAGCAGATCCGATAGAGAATGGAGGTACTATGCCAACGAGTTATAAAGAGAAGGAGGCCGAGTGGAAGAAGCTGACGAAAAGCGAGGTTTTATCCGCTGCTGGATTGGCGACACCGTGATACATCACGTTGAGGAAGCAACTACTGCCTATAGTGTATGGTCTAAGCTCGATTCTTTATATGCCAACAAGAATGCAGTAAACAAGGTGCGTCTTATTGATAAATTATTTAACTCAAAGTTCTCAGATGGGAAGTCCGTCACCGCACATCTCAATGAATTTCAGAGCGTATTCATTCAATTGAAGAATATGGAAATTTCATTTGATGATGAAGTGCAAGCTTTGCTGGTCTTGGGTTCTTTGCCAAGTTGTTGGGAGACGCTCCGAATCTCTTCAAAGAATTCCGCACTGTGCGGAAAGTTATCAATGACGACAGTACAAGCAGCTCTTCTGGGAGAAGAGATTCGTAGAGGGGACGATCAGAGTTCCGCTTCTACCTCAAATTCTGAAGCATTGATGACAGAAGGCAGGGGGAGATCCAAATCCAGGAAGCAGAATAATTACCGAGGAAATTCCAGGGGTAAGTCAAGAGACTACATGAAGAACAAGCCATGCCACAACTGTGGTAAGTTTGGGCACTGGAGAGCTGAGTGTAAGGAGCCGAAGAAGAAAGGTAACAAGCAGAAATCGAAAACGCAACAGGTACAACCAGAGACAGATATTGTTACTTCTGATGAAGAACTGATGATAGTCTCAGATACGGTTGGTGCTTGTACAAGTACTACCTTCGTGGAAGGTGAGTGGGTCATCGATTCTGATGCTTCTTTTCACGTTACCCTCATAGGGAGTTCTTCTCATCCTACATAGCTGGTGATTATGGTAAAGTACGGATGGGTAACAAAGACACTGCCAAGGTAGTTGGAAGAGGTGAAATCCGATTACAGATGGGCACAGGTTGCAGCTTACTTTTGAAGGAAGTAAGGCATGTCCCAGAGTTAAGATTGAGTTTGATATCAACTGGTCAACTTGATGATGAAGGCTACATCAACACTTTTGGAAATGGTACATGGAAATTGACGAAGGGTTCTTTGGTGGTCGCCAAAGGAAGGAAAGACTGTTCGTTGTACAGGACTCAGACAAAGCTCAGTTCAGCGCAGCTGAATGCAGTTGAGAGGTCTTTTGAGGTTTGGCACCAGCGGTTAGGACACATGAGTGAGAAGGGGTTGAAGCTTCTTTGTAAGAAGGAATGTATACATGAGCTACATGATGGTCCGACATACAAGTGTATTGATTGCTTGTTGGGCAAAAAACAAAGAGTGTCATTCTCCAGAGAGTCGACAAGAGCAGCAGCGAAGCTTGATCGTGTACACTCCGATGTGTGTGGACCGTTGAAGGTAAAGTCTCTTGGTGGTTCTTCATATTTTGTGACTTCCATTGATGATTTCTCCAGAAAGTTATGGGTGTACCCTATGAAGACCAAAGAGCAGGTTCTTGAAAAGTTCAAGATGTTTCATGCACTAGTTGAGCATGAAACGGGAAGGAAGCTGAAGTGTATTCGCACAGATAATGGGGGAGAATACATTGGTCAGTTTGATTCTTATTGCAAGGAATATGGCATTCGTCATGAGCAAACAGTTCCAAAAACTCTCAGCACAACGGGGTGGCGGAAAGGATGAACCGGACGCTGATTGAGAAAGTAAGATGCATGCTTTCATGAGCGAAGCTTTCGAGATCCTTTTGGGGTGAAGCTTTGCTAGCAGCTTGTCACATCGTCAACCTATCTCATTCCAAGGCTCTAAATGGTGACAGTGCTAAGCAGTGTATGGTTCGGTAAAGACATGGATTACCAACACTTGCAGTGTTTGGTTGTCGTGCATTGGTTCACATACCAAAGGATGAAAGGACGAAGATTGATGTCAAATCTCGTCAATGTATTTTCATTGGGTATGGTGATGAGAAGTTTGGTTACAAGTTTTATGATCCAGTTGCCAAGAAAGTGATCAGAAGTAGAGATGCTACTTTCTTCGAAAACCAGACTCAGAAAGACTTCACAGAAGGTGATCAGTTTGAGGCTTATGATGATGATTTGGTTGATTTGGACGTTCAAAACCGGTTGATCCTCCTGCGGGCAGAGCGAGCTCCCACGGGGAGCAAGATGCACAATCTGACTCCGACGAAGAGATTGTGCAACCTCATGTTGGCAACCATGAAAATGATCATGCAGAGGATATGGGTAATGAAGTTGAAGTGCCGGAACCGGTGGCACAAGAACATGACCAAGATCAACCCCAACAAACCCACGCATATCAAGTTACACAAGAGGTGCGAAAATCCCTAAGAGAACCGAGACCATCGACTGTACCCGGTGATGATTATGTGTTATTGTCGGATGGTGGTGAGCCTCTTTGTTTCCGTGAGGCACTTGAAGATTCTCACAAGGAGTGGGTAACAGAATGCAGAAGAGATGAAGTCTCTCCACAAGAACCACACCTACAAGCTTGTTGAGAGACCACCGACACAAAGGTTCTCAAGAACATATGGGTGTACAAGATCAAACAGAAGACGGAAGGTCTAGCGGCTTCAAACTTCAAGTGAGGGAGAAAAAATTTTCACCAAATTTGTTGCCAAATTCACTTAACAAATTCATCACCTAGTCCGGGTTCTTCAAAGTTAAAACCAACACACACAAACACAACAAATATTGGTGGGCCCCACCCCCACTCTCCCTAATTCTAATTCGCTGCCTTGGGGTACGCACACAAAAACAACAAATACTGGTGGGCCCCACTCCCACTCCCCGTGATTCTGATTGGTTGCTTGGGGTGGGCCCCACCTCCACTACTCTTTTCCTAACTCACTCTCCACTTTAAACAACAAATTCACATTCACTTTTAACTTTCTCACATGAGATCCGAAAATGTGGAGAGAGGTGTTCACTGATTTTGGAGAGGTGAATTTGTCAAAAATTCACCTCCAAAAATCCAACTTTGAAGCCCGTGAAGAAGATAAGGTGAAGATGAGTAGAATACCATATGCATCTGCTATCGGAGTTTGATGTATGCAATGGTGTGCACAAGACCAGACATTGCTTTTGCAGTTGGCGTTGCTAGCGTGTTTCTTGCAAATCCAGAAAAGACCATTGGGAAGCGGTTAAGTGGATTATGAGATATCTACGGGGGACTTCCAAGTTGTGTCTTTGTTATGGTGATACCAAACCAGTTCTAACTGGTTATACAGATTCAGATATGGCGGGTGATGTTGATAGCAAAAAGTCAACATCAGGGTATTTATTCACTTATTGTGGGGGAGCTGTTTCATGGCAGTCCAGACTACAGAAGTGTGTTGCTTTGTCTACAACAGAGGCAGAGTATATTGCCATTACTGAAGGCTGTAAGGAGATGCTTTGGATGAAGAGATTGTTCAGGGAAATTGGTTTGAAGCAGGACAAGTATGTTGTATTCTGTGATTCACAGAGTGCAATACATGTCAAAAAATGCCGCTTCCACTCCAAATCCAAGCATATTCAGGTGAGGTATCGTGGATTAGAGAAGTTCGGAAGAGAACGAGCTCTACTGGAGAAAATCCATACTGATGACAACGTTTCAGATATGCTTACAAAATGTCTGCCCAAAGGTAAGCATGATTTCGCTGCACCAAGGCTGGGATGAGCTTGGTGCGTTCTACCGCTGCTTGAAACATTGGTGGTGACATCTCCTCCTTTATTGGGATTGGAGGGGGAGATTGTTGTGGTTGGTACCACAAATGGTCCAATCCCATAGTTTGAACAAGTGGAAGCTCATCCCACATTGCTTGTTTATGAAGGATGCTTGGACTTCTAGCTATAAAAAGAGATCATTGTCCTTCATTCTAAATCATCCTAGTGAATGTTCCTTCACTTGTTCTTTCTTCCTCTTGTAATATTTTCACTTGTCTTTCTTAGTGAAATATATTGGTGGGGTCCGAGGACGTAGGCAAATTGCCGAACCTCGTAAAATACAGTGTGTTCTCTCCTTTCTCTTACGCTTTAATTCTGGTACTTTATATTGTTATTGTCCAAGTAGCTGCAATAGGATATAGCTGTAGTGATATATTGTGCTCTAAAATTACATAGAGAAAATTCTGTCTAAGGAATCGGGTTTTAAGAGGGGTCATCCGTCTTTCCTGGGAATTGTCCTTACTGTGGTTTTACAGTTCAATACTTCACTCTCGTACCTATTGGGTAGATGAATTATTTCGAGTTTCCGCACCAATTCCCAAAGCATCTGACCAAAGACTTGGTCATCAAAAAAACAGGGAACAGTGGCTTCGTCCTCTGCAGAGGCCGAATATGTATCAATTGCAGCCGCTGCATGCCAAACAGTATTGGAAGAATACTTGAAGATCTTGGAGAAGGTCAAAAGGAGGCAACACAGATCTTATGTGACAGCAGGTCAGCTGCAGCCATTGCCAAGAATCCTATGATGCATGCTAAAACTAAACATATAGACATGAGGCATCACTTCATTCAAGATCTCATACAAGGAGAACAAGTCAAGGTGGTTTTTTGTAGAATTGGAGAACAATTGGCAGATATATTTACCAAAGCTCTGCCTCCAGTAAAGTTTGAATTACTGAGACAACAACTTCAAGTCACCAGCTTTGGATCAAGGGGGAGTATTGAAGATTGATCTACAAGCTGGTGATTAGCTCGAGATTTCTTGCAAAGCAATAATCATAGTTCAAGTAGAATTAGAACTCCATACAGAAGATGGTGTAATACTAGGGGGTTAGTACGTTTTGTGTTAGGATTATAAGTTATAATTCAACTAGGATTGTGATAAGTGTAAGCTTATATAAGGCGAGTTTCATTAACCAATAAAGGTGTGTCTGTTGATGCAATATCGTGCCATCAAATTCAACTTCTTGCTCTGCTAAACCCCAACATACACAGTCTTCAGTTCCAAGTCCAAACTCATGGTAGCTTTGTTGCAATATTTCTACCAACTCATCAGATTCTCCTAAGAAGAAGAATAAGAAAGAAGCTTGTAATACAGTCTTATTTGCATGGTTCATGAAGACAGCACTGCTGATCTCTTTTGGTAGATTTGGTGCAACATGTTGCCAACCATGAACAAGTTTAGTTGCATTATGGTTTAAAGTTTTGGTCTTTGAACATACAGTCATGGATGAAGGAACATGAACCAATTGTATATTGAAGATGTTGTGATGGAGATGATGAGCAGCTGAAAATATATGGCTTCCATGGAAATGAGAAGAGAACAAGAAAAAGGAAATGAAATTTTGAGAACACAAGAGGTTTATATATTCATGTTCTGCCACTTGTTGTTTTGTAGATTGTTAACATATTTATAATTCAATAGTAAGTATGAAATCTTCTTTTGCTATTTATTCATTTATAACACTTTCTTATGCGCATGCTTTTTTATTGTTTTTTTAAAAAAATTATAAACACTTAGATGTTTAATTTGATATACACAAGTTATAAACATATACTTCTTCCTCATCTTTTAATTGTTATATATAAACATTCCAGAGCTAGATGCATTTGGTAATTGAATGTATGCAATTTATTACATTTCTTTTAGAATTTGAACAGTTATATGTTGATGATCCAGTCAAACACAAATGTCAATATAAAAAATAACAATTAAAAATGGCAAAGATTTTGATTTGAGAGTAATAAAATAAAATAAAGATATAAGATAAAATTTACTTTGAATATGGAAGAAAAAGTGATGGTAATAATGTAAGGTTAGCTATAGTGTGAAATTATTTTCTATGGAATATGATAACTTTTTTAGTATTGCCATGAGACTATAGTGCAATTATATGGGAATACTAGGGGTCTAAATTAGTAGTTCTTTTTTTAGGAAAGACGGCTTATATTATTTCATTGATTGAAAATAATAATGCCAAGGGGAAACATCCAAATTTCAAACATCCAAGAAGAGAAAAATCTACTAGACAATCGAAAGTTCGTAAAGGGAAAATAACTAGAAGTTCTCGGTTGTCCACAGAATGCAGTGGATCTTCCAAAGAAGCTAGCAGAGGTCTTCCAACAAAATCGAGAGGCCTGAACGCGCTAGAATTACTCATGGTATAGGTTTGAGCCGGACTTCAACTGAATCCGTGACACACTAACTTAGCTGCACGGGAGCTAAAAGCCAACTTGCCAAGATGTTACGCAAAACAAAAGACCATCCAACTTCGTCAAAGTAAACCAGCCAGCAGACACATAAACCAACATGAACAATGAGATAAAAAGTACGCAGTACAAAAAACAAAACCAGAAATCTAGGCTTATCGAAAATTGGAGAGAAAGAGAATTCAAGATTATCTCTCCAAATATGTCCGAAGATCATTGCTCCAGGTGAGGTAAGAATTCCCCGGGCTCTGTCAAGCTTTTCTTCTTTCCACGTCCCGACCCCACTCCCAAGCCGGACAATCGACCTTGCCAAGGAGGCCTTTGCAAAGCCATGCCACCAGAGGGCAAAACATCAGTGTCGCCGATGGCAGGCATCGCCAGCGACCATCAAAGGTGAAGGGACAAGAGCCACTCGGGCGAGTGATGCTACCATGAGCGCGAGTGTGAGGGGAGACCGGAAGATCGTAAAAGAGCGGGCAGTGATTCCCAAAGGAGGGGTAGCGATCGAATCTAGAGAAAACCGCCGCCAGTGCCAGCCGATGAGCCCATATTGGAGATTCGGTGACATAACCTCGCGATTCCAATAGAGGCGGATTCGACCACCGTAGCTTTTCGATCCAGATGAGCCACCGATTGGGGACAAAGCCCTAAAGGATGGGGATGCCGACGCCAATGACCAGGCCTTCGGCAGCGCAAAACTCTAGAGAGGAGCATCCGGATTTTGTTACAGAGCCTAAAGAATCACTAAATTTTTCGAATTTTTGAATATTCCTAATGATTTTTTAAAATTAGTAGTTCTAAACTTTTGAAATTGCTAACTTCGTAAAACTCTTTAAAAAATGAGGCTATGTTTATCTTTTATAAGATAGGTTTTTATAGGATTATATTTTCAAGTATAAATTAATTATGAGTGAAGAGGGTTCTAGAGCATCTTTCTAATTTAAGCCACCTGGATCTCAACTCTTCCGGTAACAAGCAAAAGAAATACTGATAATAATTACTTATTATAATAATAATAACAATAAAACACAAAACGTAACAAAAGAAAAAAAATGGTGTTTGACTTGGGAGAGGCAGGTTCCTTTTCTCATGCCAGGATTATTCATGCTGCCGTGAAGGAAGAAATAAAATGGGTTTTCACATTTGGGGGGGGGGTGGGGGAATAAAAACAGAAATACAACCTGTCTCTAAAGACTTGAGGAATTGGTTGACGTACCAGCTCATCCTATAAAATTATAAATAAATTTTCTATGTTTCGGTGATGGAAATGTTTTTATTTTTCCACCATCATTTTTTATGGATAAATGGATCTACAGATTTGTTATAAAAATATAATTAATATGATGGAACCCACATAATTGTTTCCATAAAAAGATGATAGTGGAAAAAAACACTTCCACCGCGAAGCATAGAAAAATTATCCTAAAACTTGTACATTCCCTTCCTTTAGCAATAATTGTCAATATAATTTTGTTTTTCCTTTTTCTCATGTATTTAATCTATGATTTTTTTTCATAAAAATTTTGGTATAATATGAATATCATAATTTGTAATATGAATTTTTTAAATATTTTTTTAGAATTTTTTCATTATATATCTTTAGATTTAATTGATTCAAACACTCAAATACAAAACATTAAAATTGTTAACAATTCCGTTTTACCAAGGCCCGGGGAGTCTCGTAATGGAGGAGATCCGATATAGAAGATAGGGAGGAAAGGTTCTTGCGGGAAGAAGGTGTTAGGGCCCGAGGGTTGTGTCCCCGGGAACCATCTCTAATGCTCAAATTAGTTTAGTTGGAGTGTACATTATAGGAGAATATTTAGTATATAGAAGATGTCTGGAGGATGATCTTGACGGTGTTTAGTAGAGATAGGAATGTCATTATGGAGAGTTAATAGGAGTTAATACCACTAATTCCCTTTCTATAACGGAAGCATGCCATATCGGGCAAGGAGTTGATTTTGTAGAATCAGGTTAGGCTTCGGTCGGGTCGGTGCCCGATTGAATTAGGCCCATATATACAAAAAATAAAAGACTACACTTTTATGGGACGGAAGGAGTATATGAAATGAAATTTGTTGTACATAGGTTATAATTTGGGTAAATTACATTTTTAGTCCATCAGTTTTGATACGTATCTTATTTTAATATCATTTTAAGAATTCATCATATTTTAGTGTCGTAAGTTTGGTTTTGTGTCATATATTGGTACAACCGTTAATGGAATACCTGGAAGCTCCCCTTATTTGCCAGAAAACTAACAACAAGGAGAAACCACCAACACACATCAACTTAACACAACCCAAAAGAGACTTTAACCACACGTCGTGCGCAGAGACTTTAACTTTTTATGAATGTTTTGAAATATAAAGTTGAATAATTTGCCCATGACACGTCAAACACTACTACTGCGCAATGTCAAACATATATAGTCTGTTCAATTCAGTAGTTGCCCCTCATAGGGCATGGGTTATTTGGGGGACTGAGACCTAGACATTTCAAGTATCTACACCATGGCTCCTAGCAAGGCAAGTTACCTCAACACCTACCATCCTTGCATTTTTGCGAAAACAACCGGTCCCAACCCCTCGAGGCTAGGTAAAGTCCGGCTGAACTAATCACATGCAGAGCACCTTCACCACCACAATCCGCCCTTTCTCCGTCACACTTGCCTTCGCCAAGAGCATGAACCGGCCGGTCGGTCATCCTCAGACAAGAGTGCCTAACTCTCCACCCTAGGTGGAAGGACTTTGTGGTGCCTTGGGCGGCTTGGTTGGTTAATCCATTAGGAGCGGTCCAAAATTGTTGTAAAACTTAACCACATCCTTCTCCCATATCTTGCATAATTTGTTGTAATCTGTTAGTTAGAGTCCTACTCCCATTACATTGGTTGTCTTTCAAAAACAAAAAAAAAAAAAACAAAAATGCTTCAAATATACTTCAGGTTTGTAATAAGCATTTTAATCTATCAATTTTTGTTTTTTTTTTTGCTATATAATCAATACTAAAAAAACAAAAGAAAATAGAACCAGCTGTTTCAAAACTTTAAGCCTGACCTTACAATCGATCAAGATGTCTCCTTGCTGACGTTAAAGATGAGAAGGCAGAATAAGACTATGAGTGAAATGGTGAGGGGCTCAATGGATCAGTCCAGTCCAGGCCCTGCCGACTTGTTATTGTGGGCCTTACTCCTCGTCTGAAATCAGATATATTTGAATTAATTGCTACCAATTTTCCCATAAGGAAATTAGCATAAACATGCAACATTTTAACTGGAATGTAAATTAATAATTTGTATTAATTTGAGAGTAAAAAAGTAAAATATGTGTATACCATAAAATTAACTTTTTTCAGTGAGAAGAAAAGGTAATGGTAATAAAGTAAAATTGATGTAAAAACTTTTCATAAAAAATGTGTAACAAGTTTTTTCGGAACAACTTATAAGGTAAATTGTAATCTCTTAAAAAGTATATATGTAGAAAAGGAAACATCATTAGTGTTTAAGGGTATAGGAAAGTTGAGTTCATAAAATAAAATAGATAAAAATATATAAATAAATATTATAAATCATCCTGATTATTTTGTTGTGGTGAGTCCATATGGCTTTACATTTTATTTGCCACACGTGTTTTTAATGCTTTAGGTAAAATACACTTGTTTTTCCGCTCCAAAAAGTAATTTTATTTATATTTCATTTTAAATTATAAATTTAAAACTTTTTTATATAACTAAAAATTAGATGTTTTAACTTTATAAATATATATATATATATATATAATAATATAATTATATTGAAGTTAAATTGGTATAAAAGTAAATTGTTGTGTTTTTTTTAGACGAATGAGTACTAACTAACAATGGCATCAAATTTTCAAGACAAATTTAGTAAGAAATTAAAAAAGAAAGAGATTATTTTATTATTTTCATCTAATTATCGCAATAAATGGACAATTGAGGATTAAAGGAAGACCAACCAAGCTGGACAAATTTAGTCTGAGGTCGGTGCACTTCTGCTGTGCCTCACTTCCAAATTTTCATCACCTCAATTCCTCGCAAAAACAAACAAAATTAAAGTCATCATTTTCACACTCCAATTCCCCAATAACTTCCTTCCTCTGATAAATAAAACACCATTGATTAAGGATCAAATAATGAAGGAAAATAATTTCTATTGTATTAAAGATAAAATGAAGAGAGGGTGAACACGAAATGTTATCACTTTATTTCCCAAATATAATGATCAATACAATACCAAAATAATAAATAAATAAATTAAAAGCAGTAGCAGTGGAGGATAGGATAGACCGTCACTAAATCGAGTCTTTTGTTTGGCCTCCACATGTTTTAATTTGAGAAAAATGTTAAAATGCCACTAAAGTATTCGAAATCTCTCAATTTGTCACCAAATTTTATTTTGAAGCTAAGATGTCATATAATTTTTGAAACTGGTTAAAATGCCACCGCCGTTAAAAAATCTGTTAACTCTATGGTTTAATTACAAAAATGAGTATTTAAAGTTTTTATACATTTATAATTTGATCCTAAATTAATTATCTGCAAGCCTCTGTCGCCCCTCCACCTCTAGCCTCGTCATCAGCCTCCTGCTATAACGACCACCGGCCATCCGCACCAGTAAACCACCACAGAAGCCCACCACCATCCCAAGACCACCGGTGACCTCCCCCTAGCCTTCACGACCCCCAGCCGAAAGTACCAAATGCCACCGCCGGAAGTACCAAACGCCATGAATCGTTGGCGGGACTCGCAGAACCTGAGGAGAACTCGGTGATGCCATCCGGCCTGAAGTCCGCCTCCACCAACCACTGCAACACTGCCAAGGAGCTCCCCTACTGCTGACGCTCCTCCTCGGAACGAATCTGCCGCGAAGCGCCGCCGCCAACCACCAATTCCAACAGACTTGCAACGCTGGATCTAGACCCAGCTTGCTTCAATTCGGCTTCCCAGGGAGCTGTCCAGCCGAACCAAAGCCTCTGGCGTGCTCTCCGGCCACCAACGTGTCGATCCCCATCTCCTCTGCCGCCAGACGACGTGTCCCATCGACGAATCGCCTCTTTCGGCCTCCAGCGAGCCTCCCCGTGTGGTTCCAGCCCGATCCACCGCCCAAAATCGCCGGAACGGTGGTGACTCGCCTCAAGCTTGCGAATCAAAGATTTATGATCAAATTGTAAGTGTATAAAAACTTTAAGTGCTCTTTTTTGTAATTAAACCATAGAGTTAACAATTTTTTAACGGATTTTAACGACAATGACATTTTTAATCCAGTTTCAAAAGTTAGATGACATTTTAGCTTCAAAATGAAGTTTGGTGGCAAATTGAGAGATTTCGAATACTTTAGTGACATTTGTACCATTTTTTCCCTTTTAATTTTTACTACATTTCTTGTTAAACATTTAAAATTTTTATTTAAAAATTTGCTATATATTATCAAATAATTTATATGCATAAAATGAATCTATGATATATATTATCAAATAATTTATATGCATAAAATGAATCTATAATATATATATATATATTATTGTTTCTAAATGCACTATTTTTTAAAAAAATTATTAAAACCCTACATACTAAAAAATAGTTCAGATAAAAACTTGAAAATAACTATTGCAATTTAATATAACAATTAAAAAGGAATAGAGATGGAGATGGTACAACCGAGTTCATGTGGGTAATTAATATTTATAATATGTTGAATCAATTTTTCACCTCTAATATTTTCACTCACAAACTTCATTAATTTTCAAATATTTCAAAGTTTAATGTGACAAATTTCCAAAAGAACAAACCCCTAAAGCACAGATCTATGCTATAGGAGGTGATGGTTGTCATGTATTCGTGCTGCTCCCTACCTCAAGGGGCTCATTCACCTATTCAACTAGTCACCCTCCCTCTCTTGTTCTTGAGGGATGCTATTTACCAACTAGTTGGAAAAACCATTAGCTAATTCTAACACTATCTAACTAATTTAACTAACTAACTAACAATTTTAAAGACTAAAATACTCTTCTAATTAGGTATTTACACACATAACACAACTAGTGGTTTTTCCAACTAGTTGGTAAATAACATCTCCCCTTGTTCTTGTTGTAATTGTCATTTCTTTCTCTTAATCAAAAGTATTTTGTTAGCCGTTCAAAAATAAAAAGCACAGATTTATAGTATTTTTGTTTTAAAAAAACACAAAAAGCGGTCACCAAATGGAAAAGCTTCCATTTTACCAGCCTGACCCCCACTTCTATATATTCCTTCTTTTATTTTATTTTATTTTATTTATTTTATTTTGATAAGCTTTATTCCCTCTATAAAAAGCATGGACCTTCTTATAAATAAAATATACACCACACCTATAAGTAAAGCTAGCCATAGCCTTGAGAAAATTAATACAGAGCTACTATATATCTTAGCTCTTTTCTCTTCTTATAATTATTAAAGTACAATTAATAATGTTTAACATATTATTCCTCTTTGTTTCTCTACTTGTTCTGAGCTGTTTTGATGTTGAGTCGTCGGAAGCTCAGATGATTCCGGCGATGTACGTGTTCGGAGACTCGCTGGTCGACGTTGGAAACAACAATTATCTTCCGGTGTCCTTTGCGAAGGCCAATTTCCCTCACAACGGAATCGACTTTCCGACCAAAAAGCCCACCGGAAGGTTCTGTAACGGCAAGAATGCTGTGGATTTGCTTGGTAAGTTTACTATGACAATGAAATTAAACTCAGTCTGTTTTTGCACCAAACTTGTTAGTTCGAGGGCTTACTAGTGCATATTTTTGGGGTGCGAATGTGAACCGGCGGGCGGCCATATACAAATACAATACTCTTTTCATAAAAATTATCTTATTTATTTTAACAATTTACGGAATTTAATTTATTAATTTTTATAAATATTTAGACATAAAAATTAGATAATTTATATATGTATCATAATTTGAAATATATAATATAAAATTTTTAAATATATTTTGTATAAATCTTTTACTATATTTATCTTTATTAAACCTTAAATCAAATATTAAATTTTGAAATATTAATATTAAATGAGATAATTTCTTACGGACGAGGGAAAGATGCATAAAATCTCATGTGTATTACTTAACTCTATTAATTTCTTAAAACGGACACTATCCTCAATTTCGATTTTAATTTATTATCTTCAGCCTTGTTATTTATTTATTAGTGGATAAAATTACTAGTTGATCATAATATTATCTAACTAATTAATTAAAAATTTTAAAGATTAAAATACATTTCTATTAAATCTTTACACAAATAACATAATTAATGATTTTTTCCACTAATTGTTAAATAAACACAGTCTATTATCTTAATTAAATCTCCGATACTCTTTAATTTCTATCTTCAACCAAATAAGTATATTTTCTTTTCTTTTTTCTTTTTTGAAACAAAAGTAAGTATATTTTCTGGGACAGAATGGATACTTTAATCTTATGCTGGGATCGTTTAACCTTTTTTTTTACCATCATTTATAGAAATAAGTTGTGGAGCAATTCTAAAATTATTATGGCAAAAAGAGAAGTTGGAGTTTTCTAAATAAAATATCTATTAGACAGGATAAGAGGACAGTTAATTTCTAGCCCCCCATTAGAGATATTATGTACTCCGCGACAAATTAATTCTGTCTCTCGCATAATGTGAAATGGAAGCCCAAAATAATTAGTTCACATGCTCATATAGCAAAACAAATACAAATCAAAGATCCTAATGTATTAAAAAAATTTGAAAGTTGCTAGAAATTTTCAAATTTTATATTAACATTTACTTAAAAGTAAAACTGTCATTATCTGTGGCGTACCATAATTCTTAAAAAAAATACAGTAATTTTTAAAATTTGAATTTAAAGAAATAACATATTTTGTATTTATATACATTTTATAACAACATTCTATTTTTATTTTTTTTTAAAACATGGAACCATGCAGGAGGGCAGCGATTAGAGGTTAATTTTAGCATTCAATCAAGAATTAAATTTTGTTATCAACTTGCTTTATCATGGAGCGGATCAACTTTTTGATCCGGTTGCGTGGAATAAACCGGGGATATCCACCGAAACTCCATTAATTGACATAACTTTTTTAAAATAATAATCCTTAATTTTTTGAAAAGTCACATAATGGTCCTCCGATTTTTATTATTTTTTAAAATGATGCTCAAACTTTTAAAAAATTTATAAAATAGCCCAAAATTATTTACATATTTAGTCCCAGAACTTTGTTGAAAAAATGAAATAAGGATCGAAACTTTAAAAAATTACACTTTAATCACTATGAGAGTGAAGCAGATCTGGTCGATTCACCAACAGAGTGGATTGATCCACCAAAATGCGGATATATGTAGATCGATCCACAAAAATGCGGATATATGTAGATCGATCCATGGAGTGGGTCAACCCGCTCCAACACCCATCCCTATTTGGACAGTGGTGGAGAGAGGGAAGGGAAATAAATATAAATATGAGGTTCTTTTGAAGAAATAAAATAGTTTAGGAATATTTAATTATTAAATAATGATTGTAGAGTTTCTAAAGTTATTTAATTGTATTTTTTATGATCTAAAATTATTAAGAATTATAGTTTGGTCACCGTACCGTTATAAATTTAACGGTATTAAACGATTTACTGAGTCAAAGTTCTTATATGCACTACTTGACATAGTTTGGGTATCGAATCAAGGCGAATCATAATCTCGATCTTTCTTTGAACGAGTTGTGAAAGTTCATGGTAGTAATAATTAGGCCTTTCAAATGAGGTGTTGACTATGTTAGCATTAAGAGTTTCCCATCAAAAAGCTGATACTTCTATATTTTATATATATTTGCTACGTGACCTTAATCGCCCAAAGCATTTAAATCTAACAAAAAAAAGTGTATTTGTTATATACAATAGTTTTTGGTGTTTAAGAACACGTAGTATAAAAAGTATAGTGGGAATAACGTGATTAAACATAGACTATAGTGACAAAATTAGGCTAGAAGTTTCTTCAGTATCAAAATATTTTGGGCTAACATATTTTCATATTTTTTTTGAGTGGCAGATTCTCACCTTTATAACTTAAATAAATTCAATTGATATTGACAAGTTATTTATTTAATCAACAATAATTTTCTCTATATATTATTGTGTTTGGCATTATTTTCTGGGCACCATTTCTTGGATGATTAGCATATGGTTAAATCATACTAATTTTCTCAATTACCGGGCAGCTGAGAAAGTTGGATTGGCCACGTCGCCAGCATATCTGGGGGTGAAGAACAAGGCTAGTAACTCGTTCGCCGGCGGCGTTAGCTTCGCCTCCGCGGGCGCCGGAATCTTCAACGGCTCCGACCAAACATTTGTAAGTAATCCAAACTCTCATCCATCCACCCTTTTTCAGTAATATTTTTATTTAATTCTAATTAAATTGCTGCTGTGTCTTCTTTTAGTCACATAGTTTATATATCCTGGTTTCTAGTTTTCAAAGAAATTAATAAATGTTGGAGTATACAATTAAATCCATAATTTGTCTAAAATCGTAGACATAGAAAATAGAAAGATATTTAAAAAAAAATATATAACTCAGAAGAAAATTCAATTAATTAACTTTAGGAGCTTGAAACCCAATTGATTTTGCATGTTTATTGTATCACACGATTCAGAATATTTTTACATCTATGAACTACAAAAAGATGGAGAATAAATTTTCCAAAATTTTATCGATTCCTTTTCTAAAATATTACTACAAATGTCAAATCTAACAAAAATAAGTCTCTTAAACAGACAATAGGAAAAAGTGGGGGGGGGGGGGGAAACCTGTTACTGTGCAAGTTGGCAACTACATTACGGTGCACGGTGCTCTGAGTAACAACAAAAAAGTCTCTTAAACAAATGTTAAATGAGTATTAATTAAACAAAAAAAAAAGGATTGTTAGAAGAAACAGAGCTTTCAAACGGAATATGCACAGAATGAACGGAACGAATTTGGGCTAGGCCCAAGAAAGTTGGGCTAATAACCATCGTAGTAAGGCCCAGTCGAAAGAAAATGAGCTCTCTAACGAAATATGGGCTACAGAATAAAACGGAACAAATTTGGGCTAGGCCCAGGAAAGTTGGGCTAATTAGTATCGTAGTACGGCCCAGTAAATAAAATAAAAAATGAAAAGAATGCGGTGAGCGTGGATCGAACACGCGACCTTCAGATCTTCAGTCTGACGCTCTCCCAACTGAGCTATCCCCGCATTTGAAACACATTCATTTGACATTTATTTAATTGGTTCAACAGGGTCAGTCAATACCGTTGACTGGGCAAGTTGGCAACTACATTACGGTGCACGGTGCTCTGAGTAACGCCATGGGAGTTACAGGCGTGGAGAAGCACTTGTCTAGATCGCTCTTCGTTATTGTGATTGGTAGCAATGATCTCTTTGGGTATTTTGGTAAATCCAAGCTCAGAGACACCTACACTCCCCAACAATATGTTGACCTCATGCTCACCTCCCTGAACCAACTCCTAAAGGTACAAATTCTAATCACTCTTCTCATGGTGAACTTGGGCTCATTAGATTTTATGGGATCAATTTGCAGAAGTTGCACACGTACGGTGGAAGGAAATTTGTGATGGCGGGGATAGGGGTGATAGGGTGTGCACCAGCACAAAGGTTGAAGAGCCAAACCCAGGAGTGCTTTGCAGAGGCCAATATCTGGGCTTCAAAGTACAATGCAGGACTCAAGGGAGTTCTTCAAAAGTTGAAGATGGAGCTTAATGGCTTCACCTACTCCTACTTTGACACCTTCTCAGTCTTTCAAACCATCATCAACAATCCTTCTAACTACGGTATGTTTTAATCTCTATACCTAGTCAAATACTATATCGGTTTTGTAACGGGACAAAAGGTTCTTTTTTTATTATTATTTATATAGTATATTGGTGGATGAAATCATTGATGTGTTGGTGTAGGGTTGAGTGAGGTGAAATCTGCATGCTGTGGGCTTGGGGAGCTGAGGGCTGAAGTTCCATGCACACCCATTTCCAAGTATTGTTCCAACCGAACAGATCACATGTTCTGGGATTTCTATCATCCAACGGAGGCTGTTCACAGGATCATGGCAGATTCCATTTTCGAAGGATCTTCCATCTACACACAACCAATCAATGTGAAGCAGCTAATTGCTGTCTAGCTGATCATACAATTAAACAACCTTGATATTGGCTGTTGAATCTGATTTTGATCAGTGGGGGAGCTAAATCAGAGTTTTTGGGAAAAATCAAATTTTGGTTAATGTGAAAAGATATAAAATATATATAGTTGTAAGATGTTAAATTTTTGGCTTATTTATTGTTTAGTTCCCAGAACTATTATCACTCGTTCAGTTTTGTCCCTAAGTTATAACTCGGAATTACTCAGTCCCTGAACTATGTAGTTTCCGGCACTTTAGTCCTTGGAATCGGTAACTCGGTTAATGTTAGATTAACGGTGTTAACTTTTTAACGGTTTAGTGTCTGATTTGTATAATTTTAAAGTTTTAAGGTTGCAGTTGATAAAAGTTATTTTGTGGGGTCGAATTAGAAAAGGAAAATAAACTTAAGGACTTACATGCTATTTCTCCTTCTCCTCCCCAAGCCGCCGGATCGCAGCCCCTGGGCCGGCGAATCGCGGCCCTAGGTCGCCGAATCGCAACCCCGGGCCGGCGAATCGCGGCCCTAGGTCGCCGAATCGAAACCTCGGGCCGGCGAATCGCTGCCCTAGGTTGCCGAATCGCAACCCCGGGCCGGCGAATCGCGGCCCTAGGTCGCCGAATCGCGGCCCTGGGTAACCGATTCGTGGCCTGGGGCCAAGATCCGGTGGCCTTGGGCCGCAATCTACGTTCCCATTTTTTTTGTGTTTCCGGCATTTTTCGGCGGTTGTCAGTGGTGGTTGTCCGGCTGCGGTGGCAACGGCCCGACGGTGGTTAAGTTTAAAACTGTTAGGGTAGGGGTGTGAAACGATTCGAGCCGAACTTTAACCAGTCCAACGAGCCGAGCCTCGAGCTTGAGATCGAGCCGGTTTTGAGGCTCGAATAATAAACGAGCCGAGCTCGAGCTCGAAACGTTCGGCTCGTAAGGGTTCGCGAGCCTTAACGAGGTCGTCTAAAATTACGATACTACCTTTCACGAACCATCGAGCCGAGCTCGAGCTCGAGCTCGTTTACTCGGTGTTGGGGCCGAATAGAGCCTAGCCGAGCTCGCGAGTCTAACGAGCTCGAGCTTCACGAACCATCGAGCCGAGCTTGAGCCTGCCTCGAGCTGAGCTCGAGCTTGAATTATCGTGCTCGATTGAGTTCGAGCCGAGCCCGAATTTCACAAGCCCGAGCTCGAACCTGCTAGGCTCGGGCTCGACTCGAACTCACCCCTATGTTGGGGGGTGTCTGAATGGTTAAGTTTAAAACATAAGGTAATTGGAAAAGAACTTTTAAATTTTCGGACCAAAACAAGCATTTTACCCCGAGGTCAACTGACTTTGCTTCGGTCAAAGGGGTAAAGTGCTTGACGGAGCATAATTGAGAGACTGAGTAATTCCGAGTTATAACTTAGGGACTAAACTGAACGAGTGATAATAGTTCAGGGGACTAAACAATAAATAAGCCTAAATATTTTTAAAAAACTTTCTTTATTTTAACGTTTGTCATCCTGTTAATGTGTTACACAATTTTTTCATCAAAATTTTTGGTTATTTTTTTTGAATGGCGATAATTCTATTAATAAACTAAAAAATTGATTAGGTCCATCGAAATGCTAGAACGAGGATTCGATACAAGTAAAAATCAAGTTTCTTTTTGCAAACCCAAACTCGAAAAGTAAAATTTTTCAAATATCAAACATCCCTTGTTCACCCTAAACTTTCTAGTTTATGAAATTCCATTGCAATCTTTTTAATTCATTTTTCAGTTTAATGCAAGACCGATAATCTGAAACTCCCTTTTTGATAGATTTGAACGCTTCATCATAAATTTTCAATGCGATTTCTTCACATCCCTTGAACGAGCACCTAACGAAATTATAAACTTTATCAACACGTCTCTTATCTCGAACTGGATTCTCTCCCCTCTTAAATCTCCTTCGTCGACCGGATCCACTCACCTCTTTAAGAAAACATATCTTCCCATCACTATTCTCATTTGCTAATAAAATCTGATCTAAGAAGGTGGCACTCGCGAAAAAATCAAATTATTAGAATTACTATCTGAAATTGCGACCCCGTTATCTAGAACGTGAAAATCCTCCAAAGTCCACTTTTGAATCTCCACCACAAATTAAAGGGGCACAATGTAATTTTGCACCCACCCGACCACTCCTGTCTGACCATCACTACACGCCGATACCATACCAGCGGCGGAAACTGTGGCACTTGACCGGTGAGCTCTTCTTGTACCTCCATCTCGCATCTGCCCAGTAACTCCACCTCCGATGCGCCGTGGCCTGACGCCACCACCTGAAGGTGACAACGGCCTAATATCTCCGCCACAAGCCCGCCGTGTCCCGACGCAGATATTCTATATATATAAATTAATTAGTACCCCAGATATTCTCATACCATGTAAGACGATTCCCCCGATTCTGTGTCCTTAACTAGAGATAATTTTTTATTAACTTGCCATATATACTGTGATATTTATATCCCCAAAAGAAAGAAACAAGAAAAAGGAAAGAAATAAATCTTTCTGAATATGTCTAGAAAATTCCTAACTATGATAATAACATATTTAATTCCCGTAAGGTTTATTAGTAAATATAATTATGAATAAACCTTTTTAAATTTTACACACTTTCATCTACTCCATACTTTTTTTAACCAACAACTTCTACGATGCTACTATAAAATACTGAAAGTTAACTTTAATCCAGCTTCTGTTTTTCATAGTGAATAAACATTTGAAATTATTAGCTTTTGTACCAAGAAAACACAAATTAAACAAAAGTTTTAAAATGTCAGTCAACTAAAATGAAGTACTATAATATAATACTTTATAGCTTGAAACTAGTCAACTACTAGGGGTGTGTGAATGTACTTCTTTAAATATCAATAAATCAAATAGGAGTACTATTCACTTCTCTCTCTCTCTCTCCATTTTCCTCTATATTTTTTCACCATTTCTCTCTGCTCTCTCCAAATATCAAACATCAAATGTCAACAACACCAAAAAGAACACACCGGCCCTAACATATATGGAAATCACACCCTTTTTTTTTGTTATCGACATCACATGCACATTTGAAATTAAAGCTCATGAAGAGTTTACAAGTTATTGACAAACAATGTTAAAAGTTTAAGGGGTTAAGTGTACATTTTGAAAAAGAAAAAGGTTAAACTGCAATTTATACCAAACTTCGAGCTTATAAGTGCATTGTGCTCTTGTTCATTCCTGCGACAGCTTAGAGAATCGAATATGGCTGCTAGCAAATCAGCGAATTCAATCTTCTTCTTCCTCTTCTTTCTCTCAACACTTGTCTTGAGCTATTCTAATATTTCGACGTCGAAGAACACTCCGATGGTTCCGGCCATCTACGTATTCGGAGATTCGCTCGTCGACGTCGGTAACAACAATTACCTGCCGGCCTCTCTAGTCAAGGCTAATTTTCCTCCCAACGGAGTTGATTTTCCGGCGAAGAAGCCGACCGGGAGGTTCAGCAATGGAATCAATGCTGCAGATCTGCTCGGTATGTTGATGATTACATATTAATGGTATGTATATATATGTATGTATATGTTGTACCCCTCAATTATTTTTCAATTGTTACATTTCTTTTCCAACGTATAACAATATGAATTGGATGAAGAGAATTGTGTTTTGTTTCATGAGCTAGAAATTGGGTATAGATTAAAATGATAAAATTGAAAGAAAAAAATAAGGAATTCATCGACTTAATTAATTAGTTTTTTTTAAAGGCATCCTCATATTAAAAAGAAAATTAAAAAGAAAGAGAGAAAAACTTGACCTTCAAGGAGGAGGGAAATAGGGGGATTACATTAACAGTTCCCTAAAATCCCAAGTGGATTTAAAACCCAAATGGACCAAGAAAAAGACGCCTTGAGATTTATTAGCTTTGTCACACTGTATTTCTCTTATTATACTATCTATATATGGGGATTGTTCACTGCTGGTGAACAGTACGTGATCTCTATATATGGGGATGGTTCACGTTGGTGAACAGTACGTGAACAGTGCACGCCCAATAGGGTCGTGCCACGTTATCTTTTTTTTAAATTTTTAAATTTTTAATTATATTTATTATTTAGATTTTTTAAAAATTTTTTAAATTAAACTTTTTTAATTATATTTATTATTTATTTCATTAAATTTTTTATTGTTTCCCATTTTTTTTAATTATATTTATTATTTATTTCATTACTTTTTAAAAAAAAAAATTTAAATTAATTTTTTTTCATTTTTTAAAATTATAATATTATTTATTTATTTTTTAAATTATATTTATTATGTTACTAATATAAAAAATTTAAAATTTAATAAATAGTAGTATAATTTTAAATTTTAAATTATATTATTAATTATTTATTATGTTACTAATATAAAAAATTACTTTAAAGTGTGTTAGTTAATGCTTTTATGGATATCAAAGTTTTAGTAATTTTGAAAACGAATATAAAATTTGTAAAAAATATAGTTTTGTAAATTCTCTTCTTCCATTACTTACCTTTAACTATTTTGAAAGTATGTCATTTTTTTGTACGAAAAAAAATTCCATTACAATTTATAACTATTTAAAAAGTATGTCATCAAAGTTTCAAATCTTATAAAATAGTTTTTTTCTTTCTTTGAGCGTTGATGATTTTAACGAAAAGTAATAATGTGTAATTAGTATTTGTATTAAAACTCTATACATATACATAAAATTTTGTATGAATGATATCCACCTAATAAGATTGTGTCACCTCATCATAATTTAGTGATTTTATCTATTTACGTTTCAAATTGTTTAAAAAACTAAATCTCTATTTTACTTTTATTTCTTATTATTTTGCGTTTTGTCCCTAATGATTTAGACTTCATATGATAAAATGTAAAAATTCTGAGACCTAATTTTTTCACCCATAATAATTATATACTTTATCATTTATTTCATAAAAATATACTTTTGTTTCACCTATCATTACATCCTTATTAAATTCTTATAAAATATTACAATTTACACCGCTACGAAGTGCGGGGAATTAAATCCCTGTTTAGTCTCACACGCATGTTAAAGTGTGAGATTGGTAGAGTGAATTCTGTTGAACTTGAAGATGGGGATTGCTGTGACAATTACTCCATCAGTCCCAAGGAGGTTGTAAATTTTTTTGGGCACAGATATTAAATAAACTGAGTGAACAATAATTTGTTGACTTTTTTACCCTTCATATAAAAAAAAGTGTATGAAAAAAGTGTTTAAAATGGTAATGATAAGTAAGGGTAATTTGGTGAAAGTGGTGGTGAAAAATTTCCATTTTAGGAAAGTTGACAACTTTTATGGGATAACCCAATATAGTAATGTTGACAAACTTTGTGGACGGATGAAGTATTTTAGGGGTAATTATCAAATCCCCCCTATGGTTTGGCATTATCTCCAATCCCCCCCTGTATTTTGGGAATTATCGAAAAAAACACCATGAAATTTGTGAAAATATACAAAAACCCCATGAAGCTAACTTCCGTTAAAATTATCTGTTAGATTTTAGGTTTAATTACAAAATTTGGATGCTAAAATTTTAACTCTAACAGTTTTACCCCAATATTTTAAAACTTTCACATTTTTATCCCCAAATATCTCCTACCATCAACCTCCCCTTGCCATCCTCCTCTCCCTTCGTTGTTCTTCACGCGTCAACCAAACAACAATTTCTTTGATTTCTACTTTCCCAAGACCATCTCTAGTCATCCTTCTTCTCGATCTGCCTCTCCCCGTTGCCTCATTTACAACGCTTACATCAGACATTTTAGTTGTCGGACTTAGCTTAAAGTTGCTTTCAGCTTCACAATAGCTTAATTGTAATCCATTTCCAAGGAACTCTGTTGAACATCATCACAAGACACATCTTTCATAGATAACTTCACAAGACGGCCCATATCAAAGAACCAAATTTTCAACAAGAAGCCCGTCAAGCCCTCTTCCTCGTCTCACTGACAGCACTCCATTCTGATCCGTTTAGCACCACCAGAAATCTCCCTGCAATTAAACTCTTCCAATCTCAAATCGCGTCGCCACCGTTTTCCTGTTGATCTCGCCTCATTTTAACCATTGGATGTCAATCTGCGAGTGTAGACATGGATTGGTTTCCATAACCGCCATCGGAAGTCTTCACCACTAGAAGTCGATCTATGACTACCTTTTGATCCGCCGATCGATGTCAATCTCCGCCACCGGAAGTAAAGGTCTGAAGAGATCGACGAGTTAGGTCTGGAGGTTTGATGGCGGAGGAGTATACCGATCACGATTTCCAGGCCTGTGGTGTTGATCTAAGCGGAGGGCGGAGCCTAGCCCGGGGAGGCAAGCGGCGACAGACGATTTTCGAGAGTATATGAATCTGAGGAGGAAAGTGATAATGGAGAAGCTTCAGAGACGGGAGAAAAAATGAATAGTGAAAAGAAAAAGAAGGGCTGGGATGGTGTGGATGATGGGAGAGAAATTTGGTGTGTTTTTTATGTTTGGGTTTGAGAATATGTGAATTTGGTGAAGAGGGTTATGGATGTGGAGAGTGGTGTTTAGACTCAAAATAATTAAGTTAGGGGTAAATTTGTCAGAGTAAAATATCTAAGGTCCAATTTTTGTAATTTAACTTAGAATTTAACGGTTATTCTAACGGAAGCTAGTTTTAGAAGAGTTTTTGTATATTTTCATAAACCTTAGGGTGTTTTTCGAGAATTTCTAAAATATTGGGAGAAAACTGGAGATTAAGCCAAATCTCGGGTGTTGATAATTACCCGTATTTTAGAATGGAGAATATCGTTTTTAAACAAGTGTAATTCTAAAAGAAAAATTACTACTCGTATAAAGGACTGGAAAGGGTGCTTTGGGAGTAAAATTTTTTACTTGTATGCAGCTGAGAAAGTGGGACTGCAGTCATCACCTCCATATTTGGGGCTTTTACAGAATAAAAGTGATTCTTTCGAAGCCGGCGTCAGCTTCGCCTCCGCCGGTGCCAAAATTTTCAACGACTCCTATGAAACTCTTGTGAGTAACTCATACACAACTACTAATGTGAATCAAAATTGTGGATAATAATGTAAAATATATAGGTACATAGATAATTTAGTAAATTGTGTTCGTTGGTGAGAAAAATGGGAAGAAAGCTGAAGTTTTTGAGAATTATTTACTTAAGGAAAAACTGGAGGAAAAAATCGATCTCATATGTTCGATTTTTTTTCAATTGGGAAATTTGGTAAAAGAACACACCTTTAATGAAGGTATGAATTTTGAGGGAACGAAAAGAGCGGTAAACATTGCCACATTTTTCTTCTAATATTGTGCTTTTGGACAAAATAATTTTACAGAAACATTCTTCATTTCAAAAAGAGAGATTAGTTTATAGTCCATCTTAATTACTCCTTAGCGATACAAATCAAAGTAGTTACTTTTTAACATATATATTGCATTTACTAGTTTAATAAAATCATGCAGGGACAAATAATCTGCTTAACGGATCAAGTGGGCGGCTATATTTCAGTGTACAAAACTCTGGCCAAAAAGTTAGGAGAAACGGGCATCGAGCAGCACTTGGCTAGATCACTCTTTCTCATTTGGATCGGTAGCAATGATCTGGACCGTTACTTTCGAGTACCCGATCCATCGCACACCACTCCGCAGCAATACGTCAACTTGATGCTTGATTCACTATTACAACAGCTACAGGTTTGAAAAACTGAGTTTTACTACTACAACCTCAATTTAATTGTTAGGTCCTCATTTATTTGTTAAGTTAACTTTCAATTTTTCATTTGATTCAATTTTTTATTAGAAAGAATTAGCTTAAAGAGTTTGAAATAAAAAACATATTTCTAGAAACAATACATTAATTTATCTTATTTATATAAATTACTCAATTTTATATACCAAAATGTTAAAGGGAAAAAACGCATCATATGTTAAAAAAGAAAACGTAACTATTTGAAATTTTTTTTTGAAAGAGGCATACGAATTGAATGAGAGATGAGCAGAGGACCAAAGGTTCATTGCGAGTGCGGCCAACAAGGCGGTGAGGCAGAGACTCTGTGAGACCGCGGCCGCGGGCAACAAGTGTCTGGAGAGCAACGCCACGGCGGGATAATTGTAGACGGGTTGGAAGCCTATCCAAAGCAGCCCTCCGAGATAAAGGCGTTGAGCTTTTTGGGCAGCCACGAAATCCATGCCGTTGAAAGTCCAACAAGAGAGTCGGAGAGTATTTCGGCATCGATTTTTACGGAGAGGCAGCGACGGAGAATCGCCCTTGTGCGTCAAGTTCCAACTCAGTATCGGGAACGCTGCTACGCAATTTTACACCACCTGCAAGAAATTTGTCGATTCTTGAAATTCTCCTAATTCTCTTCCCTCGATTTCTCCTCCAACACCGGCGCCAACCCCATCCCTGCGAACCCCAAACCACTCTATCCGCCACCTTGCACTCCACAACCGACTCAAGTCTAACTAAACGCGGAAACGTTCTTTCAAAGGTTTATCTCCCACCCACTTGTCTACCTGCACAGTGTTTCCTCCCATCTCCTACACTCACTTGCTAAAAGAGGCTGAAAAGTTTATGCCGGTCTCATCGATTAAGGCCCTGTTTTAATCCTGCCCAAACTCCTCCAAATTTACTACAAGCCGCCCCCTCCCATCCTCCATTTACTCCATACAGCTCCTCTATAACCCGAACCCAGAGAGCCCCTTTCTCCTGAAGAAATCTCCATTTCCACTTCCCGACTAAACCCCAGTTTTTTGCTTTGAGGCTTCCCACCCCAAGCCCCCCATCCTCCAAACTACGTAAAACCGATTCCCAATTCACCCAGTAAATACCTTTCCCATCCCCTTTTAAACCCCAGAAGAATTGTGATCTTAACCTCTCAAGTGTTTTGGTTACCTCTACCGGGGCACGTAATGTGAGAAGAAGAACAACGACATGCTTCCCAAGACAGAGTGACCGAGGTAAGACGTCCCCTACCGAGATCATACTGGACTTCCAAGATGCAAGCTTTGATTTGCATTTATCAATAAGCGGCTTCAAGCCGCAATCGACGCCATATTTGCCCCACTGGAAGGCCTAAGTAGGTGAAAGGAATGTTTCGGCTTGGCAACCAATAGACCTTGCAACCGAATCCACTTCACGGGGAGAGGTGCCAATACCAGAAATAGTGCTCTTGGAGAGATTGATTTTCAAACCTGAAACTTGAGCGAAGCATTTCAAGACCCGAATCAGGTTAAATACAGTGGGAGTTTCCCAAGGCCCGAAGAAGATAGCGTCATCAGCGTACTGAAGGTGAGAGATGGAGAGACTGTGGCTGAAGTTGAAGCCTCGAATGATCTGTTTGTGCAGTGGCTTCCTCGATCATGACGTGCGGTGCTTCTGCGCAATTAGGAATAGGAGCAGTGGCAGTGGGTCGCCTTGTCGCAAACCCGCTCAGTTGAACTCCTTTGAAGGACTTCCATTTACTAGCACGGAAACCGAGGCGAGTGGAAGCGAGCTGATCCAACGAATCCATTTCTCATTAAAGCCCATCTGTTTCATGACATCCAAGAAGAAGTTCCGATTGACACGATCAAAGGCTTTCTCGAAGTCGACTTTCAAAATCATGGTCTTCTTCACGAATTTTTTTGCACATTGGACAAGTTCATTTGCAATCGTAACCTCGTCAAAATCTGGCGGCCTCGATGAAACCGGATTGCGTTCGAAAACTGATGGGATGACCTTCTTTAAGCGTTACGCAAGTACTTTCGCAAGGACTTTGTCGCGGCAACCGATGAGGCTGATTGGGCGGTACTCCTTGAGACCGATTGGGTCCTTTGATTTTGGAATTAGCACAATAAAGATGCGTTACAGCCGCGACCCAAGCAACCCGAGGCTTCAAAGATCATGATAAATCTGATAGCAACAGCATTAACACCCAGTTTGCCTTAACTAAGTTGAAGGATATGCCATCGGACTGGAGCCTTGGAGCCGCCACATGCCCAAACGGCCTGCTTTATTTCAACATCAGAAAAAGGGGAAGTCAAGTAGCTTGCTGATTGAGAGGAGAGTCTCTTGAATTTTGAACTTGTAAACAGAGGTCGAAGTGGTTTTGGCTCTTTGAAACTATTCAAGAAATGTAACCTGATTTCCTCCATGAGTTCTGTCGGATGATCTATCCAAACACCATTGCAGTATATTCCTCTGATTTCATTCCTCCTTCTGCGATGTTTGATCGAAGTGTGGAAGAAATGTGAGTTGTCATCTCCCTCTGCTGCCCATTTGATTCGAGCTCGTTGTTTCAAACTGCTCGCCCATGAGATTTCCGCACTGATCAAACTGCTCTGACTGGATAACCGTTCCTTGATTTCAGAATCGGATAGAGTCGTTTCCTCATCCCTTTTATCCCACCAATCTTTTTATGCCCGTAGTCTATGAATTTTTCCTTCCAAGTCTGCGAATGAACCCGCCTTCCAAATTTTGAGATTCCTTCGAGATTCTGAATTTTTCTTTCAAGTGTAATCCGCCCTACCATGTTGCGCATGACCAACCCAAGCCTGCTTTAAGACCCCTTCAAACTCTTTATGCCTCATCTAGGAATCAAAAATTCTGAACGGCTTTGGCCCCAAAGAGGATGGGCTTATCTTGCGAGGATAATAGGGCGGTGATACGAGACATGCCAACATAAAGAAGTGCGAAAGAATTCAGCCAGAGATCGACGAAAGACTCGAGCAAAGGAACCGGTCAAGCTTGCTTAGCTTGGTTCCATCCTGTTTATCCAAGTAAACTTTCTATCCTGCATTGGATATCATTCAATTACGCCTTATTGATGAAAGCATTGAAATCGAAGCTTCCCTTTTCTTAAAAAGGTGCCCTTTCTCTCCTCTTTTCTTGACCACATTGAAGTCACCAACAAAACATACAGCTGCAGGATGAATGAGATCACTAAGCTTGAGCAACTCATCCCACAGAAGGAGTTTATCGGAAGCTTCCTGCGGACCATAGATGTTGACTAGGACTATTGCTTGTGAATTTAGAAGGCACCTCCCTTGAATTGCTAAGAAACCATTACCAACAAATTCCCCTGTTTTCTCAAAGAAGCTCTTATTCCATATCCATAACAGCCCCCCAGAATTTCCAGAAGCATCCACTGAAGAGAAATCAAAATCCCCTGAATCCCACAATGAGTTAACTTGATTGTTCGAAATACCAGAGATTTTCGTCTCTGAATCAAGCTAAAGTGACACTTTGTGAAACCTAACCTTATCCTTGATCCACTTTCTTTTCCATGGCTTCCCCAGACCCCGTGCGTTTATGGACATCAATTTTAACATTTAAACAGGTAAAAGCACCCAAACTCATCACGAAGGATGGAAGGATTACATACCAACAGCAGAGCCCGGTGAGGTCTCTTTTGCCGCCGGAGAAGAGCTGACTTCGTCCAAGAAAACCACGCCAATGTTCCTGCCAATTTTTCGCACATGTTCCTCTTCCATGGATGAGTGTCTTGGGAGCCATGTCGGTTTGATTTCTTGTGCCGAGGTTGCCGCTTGTATGTGAAAACGAGTGGGTGCGAGTCCGCAGACACGTGCCGAGGAAGGGCCTTACTTCCATTTGCTTTAGACCGGGCTTCATCATTCTTCCTCCACTCGCAGCTCTGTTTGCGATGGCGTCGTCGGAGTCGAGAGAAGGTGCGATACGAAGATTGCTTGGAGGAGTGCACTGCACGACGAAGAGGCTGAGGGAAGTAAGACCAGCTGGGTTTCAGAGAATGGGCTAAGGTAGTTTGAGGTTGGTTTAGGAAGGGGGAGAGGGGAGTGGGCCTGTTTGTGGAGGCGGCTGGGGTTTGGGCCTGGGTTAAGGGTAAGTTTGGGTGAGCTGGGAGCGAGTGTGGGCTTGGAAGGGGGGATGGGTTTAAGGGTTGACTTAGGTTGGGTAGAGACCGCAGATTTCGAGGGAAGTTCGAAATCCGGCGGCGTCTCAGGGATGGCAGCGGACGAGGCAGGTGCAGGCGCCTTGGGACTGAGGAGCCATGATGGGGCATTGGTTTTCGGGCACGACAAGCTGTTCATCTTCTTCTTCCCAAACACCAGTTATCGAAGTCGTAGCCATTGTACGACGCATCCGAGACAGAGGCGGATCCGAAATCTGTTGAGTCATCTGAAGAGGAGACAAACCCGAAATCGATGCTTGAATCCAAGTCTTCAGTTACCATTACTTGAACAAGCTTTTCATCCGCCTGAACTGTTACTGTCTCATTGATCAAAGACATTGTGGTTGTTAGGACGCAAACCTTTCCTCTGTTCAAATGCACAGCCGGCGAAAGGATGTTATCCACGTTCAAAACGCGACCCCAACAGACACTGGTTTGAGCGATTTTTTTACACATTTTCTCATTAAAATTTTACCACTTGACCATTAGAGTTCTAAGTCCCCTTTCACTCGGTCAGCCCCTTTTATTTCGCATAGTAAAATTGATTTAACATTATTAATCAATCGGTTAAAATTAACAAAGTAAAATTAACGAAACAATTAACAATGTTAATCAAGTACAATAGGTGACAATTAACAATCTTGATTCATTCTTTCTGACCCCAACATGCTTAAAGATTAAATTACTTGATCAACTTTTTGTTAACATTTCTCATTCTATTAATCATTTGTGGTTTTGAAACCAAGAGAACATAAGCATTCTCAGAAGTATGGTTGATTTTGAAGCAGAAGTTGTACACGTACGGTGGAAAGAAGTTCGTGGTGTTGGGACTTCCAATGCTGGGGTGTACTCCAGCGAAAAGGATGATGAGGAATCCAATAACACATGAATGCTATAAAGAACTCAATTTCTGGGCTCGAAAATACAATGCAGGGCTTAAGGAAATGCTGCAAGACTTGAAAATGAAACTCAGCGGTTTCAGCTACTCCTATATCGATACTTTCTCCATCATGGAGAACATTTTATGGAGTCCTTCAAATTATGGTAAGAACTTTACACCGTATTTGGTTGATGCAAAACGTTACAGCTAATTAAAACAGCTATTCCCAAAACGGGACGGTGATCACGAATATGAAAAGCCATTTATGTGACTAGAACTGGAATCCATTCTCAAATTGAGTAAATTTAGCCATTCACTCCATTTTTCAAGATTTTTGTTAAAATGTAAATAAATGCAAAAAATTCTTCATATAAGTGATCAAGTGGATGATAAGTCATCGACTTCGCACCAACCATTACACAGCTAACATTTCACACCTACTGTCTTGAATCCTTCTGCCATTCAAATTATGAGTTTTGCTAATTATGAGTTGATCTAGGGTTCAAGGAGGTGAAGGCTGCATGTTGTGGGCTAGGTGAACTGAGAACTACAATTCCATGCCTGCCCATTTCGGAGTATTGTTCAAACAGAACAGATCACCTATTCTGGGACCTCCACCATCCGACCGAGGCTACTGATCGTATCCTGGTGGATGACCTTTTTGATGGGTCGTCGCACTATACGCAGCCACTAAATGTAAGGCAACTAATTGCTAGTATCTGATAAAAACTCTTCACATGCTAGCTCTCCATGGGAATAAACACTTAAAAATGATACTACTGAGCAATTTTATTGGGAATGGGTGCTTCTGATGGTTAAGATTCAATGCAAAAGAGACTAAATTGTGAATGATGCTAAGAATCAATTTAAGGACATGATACCTTACGTAGTTCAGGATTGCTGAGACAACACATCTTCGAAGAAGGCCTTTAGGTCACCGTTATGAACATCAAATGCCAGAAGTTTGTCGACTGCTCCCTGCATTTTCAACCCGAAAGTAGGAGTTTGATTGAGCAGAACAATTAGAGAGACCAATATACTGGTATTCTAAACGGATATACATGGTGAATATGAACCTTGTATAGCTGATCTTGAGCTGATATTTTCTCATTCTGCAATCGCTGGACATTCTGATTGCTCCCAATTGCATTCAGTACCGAAACTGCTCTCTTGATCACTTCCTCGGGAACGCCTGCATGTGTGGTAAAACTTAAAGACATAATCTGTAGTCATCAAGATCAACTGTCTACAAACTTTTAGCATTACTAAAACAAGTTGAACATGCTGGCATAGCAACAAGAGTGAGGCAAACTATGCAAGAAAGTTCAGATGATGTGTTTTTCCTCCTTTTCCTTGTGTATGAGATGGTTGAAGTACCTGCCAGTTGTGCACAGTGCAAGCCTGCAGGATATAAATGAAGAGCTTATTTGCATTAGCATTCCTTTAACTGGCACTCGAAAAGATACAGCAAGGGAAGAACTCACCATAGCTGAGAAGGGCATGTCCTGGTATTAACCTGCAAGTCATGATCACGAGTTATAGCACTCATCTGGAAGTGAGAATTTCATATTTTTGGCCATTAAAAACTTATCACATTAGAATATGAAATACATCCACGAATTGATGGACAAAAGTTACCAAAAGCAAAAAAGTACAATGTGGAATTCAAAAGTTATATCTGTATATTGTGACAACTGGAAAATAATTTACCGGTACAAGAATACAATGTCTTCAATACGAGTAGAGTTATCCTCTGACTGCAGCACACTCATGGTGTAGAACTTGATTTTCTCAGACTGAAAGAATTCCACAATGAGGTGAACAATAGAAAAAACAACCATAAATAACTGTATCC
This sequence comes from Stellera chamaejasme, assembly GCA_024586325.1. Classification (NCBI taxonomy): domain Eukaryota; kingdom Viridiplantae; phylum Streptophyta; class Magnoliopsida; order Malvales; family Thymelaeaceae; genus Stellera; species Stellera chamaejasme. The sequence continues at coordinate 42,713,626 of CM044987.1, forward strand.
GAGGGCACACAGCTGCAAGTACTAGTCATTGTTTTGTAAATCAACCGTCCAAAACTTTTGTAAAGGGATATCCATAACTAATTAAGTGGAGTGTTTGCTTAAGGGTGCATTTGGTTGGTAATAAGCCAATGGCTTGATCACGTATATGAGGAATTGTTTTGCAATTCTATCATAAAATTTGATAAATATACGCTTATGAACACTAAGTATACTCGATTCGAGATTGAATTGCAATTTTTAGTCACATAAATTAATTAATTTAGTGTATTAATGTGTAAAAGTATCTTAAGCCATGGAGCAATTTCTGGTCATGAACCCATCATAGAGCGCACCTGAAGTAAGCAGTTCTCAGTAATTAACTCTGTCAAGTGAGTACACACAAAAACCTGAAAGTTGGTTAGCATGCTACAGTGAGCCATCATAGACAGAAATATAATATCATCATTCAGCCCGTAGTTTGTGCTAGTTGGTTGGAAAACTCATTTCTATGTTACGCAAATGGCAGTGCATTAATGAGATCAGCAAACAATGATAATCTTGTACAAGCAGAAGAGCAGAAATGCTTGAAATAGTCACAGTAGCATTTCATTTTATCTATTAAAGCCTCAATTCCTAAAATCACCAACTGAAAATGGGAGCAATTGATTCACTGCAGTTTAAAGCACCAACAAACCCCTTAAATCCTTTCCCTTCTGGTTGCTGGACATCTATGAGGTTCAAAAAATCATACAGGACGCCATACCAATTTTTCTACAGTACAGAATAGTTTCAGAGTATTGGTTATAAATATCAGACGTCCCAGCTATGTGTGTCTGTTTGTGGAAATGTACATATAAGGAAATTAGGTATATATAAATATATGCGAAGATATCCAATGCATCATTTCACTCTTTGTCATGTTTTGTTTGTGGTACCCATGTCACACCTTGCCAGAATGAGATTAAGTCTATAACACCTAATACCCCATAGCCGCAAGCCAGTTAAATGAACCAGGTCTGTCACCTGAAGTTATGGACCATGACATTGACAATTAGGCTAACCAGTGATACCCCAATACAATATGACATTAACGAACTTTCTGACTTACAATAACATCAAGCTTAGAGGACAATATCATCAAACCTTTGGAGAATCATCCATTGAAACAAAATGATTTATTGTTCCACCAAGCAGACCAATGCCATCTGAATTCCACAGGAGAACGAGTTCATTAAATCAAATCTTTGATCCAGATAACAATGCATATATAGAGGATATGACAGTGAAAAAAGAGCGACAAATAATCACCTTCGGCAAGGGTGCCTTTACCAAATTCATCCAATAGACACAAGGATTGTGAAGTTGCCTGTCTACAAAGTACACAAGCATTAATCATGCAGTCAGTGTATAAATATGAACTTTAGAGATCCATATTAGAGAAATGACCTATGCAATAAACATACATAGAAGAGCAAGTTAAGATCAAAGTCTAAAATCTGAAAAATGGAAGTAAATTGTCATTAAGAAAGCATTGGAATTATGAATTAGACTGACTTTATGGAGCCAAAATGTTACAAACCTTAGAATCGTTCCGACTTGTTGCAGATCAATCATAAAAGTAGACTGTTCGGCAGTCATGTGCTTGCTTCCCATTGCACAAAAAATTCTGTTGCAGGAAACTATGGGTTATGCTACAATTTGGAAAATGACTTACTGATGCTCTTGTCAAATGCTCAAGATGGCCAGAATGCATACCTATCAGTCAATCCCACTGTAGCTGCTTCTGCTGGTACAAAACTTCCTATGTGGGACAGGAAAACTATTAAAGCCACCTACAGAAGAAAAACTATTAACCCACCAAATGTTGTTAAGAAAAAAACAAACAAAGAAGCAAATCAAATCTAACACTTCTTTACAAGATGGTTTAGAAACCAATGGTTGCATATTGATTACCAAATTATTCTGGGATAAGATGCCTTAGAATTTCTAGAAATATACACACCAACTTACCTGTTTTATATAGATGCTTTTTCCTGAGTAATTAGGACCAGTAATGATATTAATCCTTCCTGAAAGCATAACTAGAAGTTAACAGATTTTATTCAAACTTGTACAATATGATTGGGCACGGACTTCTACCATTATAAGACATTGGACAAAGTTGGCTACAAGAAAACCTCCATTTACCATCATTAAAATTTTTTGTATCATTCGGAATAAAGGTGTCAACAGTCATTTCCTGCAAAACATGCCTGTAAATCGACAATTTATAGTTACTTCTAGAGTTAAGAATAAACTTGAAGGCAGCTTATCGTTCTCTCTAATGAGGCAAGTGAAAGTGACGGAAAGTTAAATCAATTTTCACCTTCCATTTTTAATGTCAAGCAAGCTTTCTGTTGTTAGTGTGGGCCTCACGTAATTGTTTTGACTAGCAACCATTGCCAATGACAAAAAACTGCATGTCCATAAGATTCAACACTCAGTAATCAGAACAACTCTCACTCGAAATACATACAAGGATAGAGAGGGCAAGGCTCATCCAACTATGTTTACCAATCAAGTTCAGCAGCAAAGTTCACAGCCCTGAGTAGATGCTTTGAGAAATTTGATATATGCGAGACCAATTCCCTGGTAATTGCCCTTTCCATGTCTTAAACACAAATGAATAAGTAGAAGTCAGAAAGATACTCTAAATTCACTAAATGAAGCTTCCAAGCAGATTGGTGGTCGATATATATGACACTTCAAATTTACTTTACCTAATCACTGAATTATGAATTAAGGAGTTGGATTACAGTGGCACACAATAACCTACAGCTACCTAAGTAATCCTGTCATTAAATTATGGAATCAAGTGCTGTAAACACTTAGCCAAAGATCACCAAAAGAGAAAAGTATTGACGTACCTAGAATTTTATGGTAAATATCTCCAAGAACATTGTCCAACTCACGTGTCTTTGGGGTACGGTAGAAAAATCTTTTTGTCTCCCCATCGGCATCAGAAAACTGCAATTTCAAATTTTCCCAAATATATGATGTATATATATGATAGATAAAATACAAATGTGACACCTGAAACAAGTACAAATTACAAAAGGATCAACTTACTGCAAATTCAAAATCGTGAAGTTCCTTTAGCATCATGTGATCGAGTTTATCCTCAAAAAAGCACATCAAATATCCTACATTAACAAGGAAACACAAAGATACAAGTGACAAAATAGAAGCATGGTATCATGAACTATGGAACTAACTAATGATCTTTAATACATCCTCTATTCCAGCAAACATGATACGTCTGATTGAGCACAGAGATTAAGGAGTTTTGAAGACTTGAGTAATAAAGTAATATAGGCATATGAGACAAAAGTAACTTTTTGATTGAAGAAGGGTAAGGGTAAAAGGTAAAGTTAGTGTTAAAAAGTTTCCTAAAAAGGAAACGTATCAGTTTTCCCGAGACAACCCAGAAAAATAAATGTATCAAGTTTCAGCACCAATGGCCCAGTCTGCAATGCATTTAAGTAAAGATATACAAAAATAGTACTATGACTTTATCCACTGTAGCAATTTTCAATCCTCTGATGCAATAAAACCTAGCCTTCCTAAAAATCACACATAAACATTGCATCTGGTATATCAGATATGATGAAGAGCATCTTCAGCTACTATTGTAATTGTAGTCACAAAATTTCATGAGAACGCTAACTAGTTCTAATGAATTCAGGTGGCAGATCATGACTTCTTCCCCTTTCTCACATGAGAAGGTTGATCTGACATTTCAGTCAGAAATAAGTGAAGTGCTGGAACATTCATGCTCACCTATTTGGTGTATATAGACAATGCAAGGCACAAGCTTCTCATCCTTACACAAGTTGGGAAATTTTGCACGCTCTAGTGTTGAAACCTGCAGAGATGTAGCCATGTTTTAATAGTTCAAGTACCAAGAGTGTTTCAGATTATTCCAAAACTATATTTTACTAAGATGCACCTCATCCAGAAATTCTGGCAATTCCTCATATATTTGCCGTAGCTCATCAAGCTGTGCATGAAAAAATAATGCAAAGATCATATAATAACCATACAATAAAGAAAATATAAGAGGGTAGCCTTGGATGGTTTGGGCATATTTAAAATAGGCCAACAAATGCATGGGTGCCTGAGAGTGAGGATCTGTAGGAGACAAGAAAAGAAGAGCAGACCTCAGAATATTTGGTAAGAATTGGTGGACAAGAATTCAGCTTCTCTGAGTTTTCGATTGAAACTTGCCACCAATCAATAGGAAAAAAAAAACACAAGATTTCAAAAATGCTAGGTTCAAGCGTTTCGGCAGGAATGTTGCAGAAAACCAGCATGATGGAAAAAGAAAGATTCGAATGTTTGTTTAATAAGGGATCCATGACATTCAGTTTAGACCAACCTTCTTTTAGACAATTGCATATTAAGAACCAATCAAGCAACAACTTTTAGCTAACCTCATCAGAGAGGCCCTCTTTTACTATTGTTGCATACCCCTTCTCTTTACTTCTATTTACATCCATTACACCGACAACCTGTGAAGAAGTTGTTTAACCTCATAACATAAGGAAACATATTGAAGAAAACTAGAAATGCAGCAATTATGTGTTCATTAAAGGGAGAGTTTCCTCTTCCAAAATACAAGAAAAAGGTGAAATAAAGCACTTTCGTGATAAAACTAAGAGGAAAGTTTACTCCCCACAAGAAACTATGTACAAAACACGCGCAACTAGGATTAGGAAAACAAAATTAGGGGAACAAAAAGGAGACCAGTGAGGAACAAGAATATAACTATGCAGATTGAAATCCCATCAAATTTACGATCTTTTCCTTTATTTGGCTGAATAATAAGAAACCTTGGGCTATGGTACCATGTTCAACTGTGCAACCTTAGACCAACTGGGAATGAGTGGAGACTGGAGAGGCCACACCACAGTATAAAGCCTTATTTAACCCCGACTTAACTATGTGGGTAACAAGGTTGAAATTACTGCCAATAATCACCTAAAAGCTTACCCATTTGGATTAATAAAGAGGCTTTTAGGCTATGCTTATCAGCCAGTCTCAGGTCAGAATACCAAGTTACTTTTGGATCAGAGAGAAATTTATAACAGAATAAAATGAAGAGTACTAGAAGCTACTTGTAAAATTGCAATTATAATTACAGGTCGTCCAATTGAGCCATGAAAATCGTAAAGAACCAGGAACACATTTACCAACAAGAAAAAAAAGAGAAAGTAAAGATCTTAATGATATGGAAACTGAAGATTAGGCGTAGCTTATATGTGTAGCAAGCTATCACAGTTGAAGCCTAAAACCTAGATGAATAAGCTCCAAAATAGCTCAACTATCGGAGACCACCTGAAATGTAAGAATCAGTAAATTCTTTTTGATTTATCTATTTAAAAAAACTAACTGACCAGTTCATACACATATTCCAACTCCGTTGAGATGCATGAGGTGCACTGCAGATTGGAAAAAATGACGGGACAGTAAGATAATAAAAGAAGTGTGCATGTGACGCATGCAGCTATTGTATGTGAAGTGTTCAATGACTATAGAACTGAAGTAGTTCAATACCTTGTCAATAATGTCCAAACTTAAGTGCTCCAGATGCGCTCGAAGAATTTCAGAAATACCTACTTCAAATATTTTGTTCAAGTGCAACAGCGCACAAATGCTCTAGAAGAGGAAATCTTTTAATTAAAGTCTTTTCAAACAAACAAGTTGTTCTTATATGTAAAAAGCCTACTATAGCGCAGGTGACCAAAAAGGGGGATACTTAATAGCTCAAAAGCAATTAGACTGAATGGTATTAAACTGCTTACAGTATACCAAGTAAATTCCTAAAACATAATCAGTTACCATGCCACAGAGTAGACATGAAAGCATCTGGAGTAAAAACTTGCCACTCTTGTATTGCATAAATTTACAATTCAAATCTTTCTACCTGGTTTGGGTTTCAGAGAGAGAGAGAGAGAGTTGGGTTTCAGAGAGAGGGGGTGGGGGTGGGGGGGAGGTTGAAGCAAAGTAAACCAACAGCGAAGGAGTTGTTAAAAGTTGTCTCGTCCCTCTATTTTCTGATGAAGGGAAACTGTTTCAAATGGATACATCAGCACATATAAGTTCAGAAATATACCTTCAGAAAAGCTGCCCAGTCACTACTTGTACACAGAGAACTTGGAGAATTGAATTTCTTCAAATATGAAAAAAGAATACAGCTTCAATAAGAAAAAAAGGTCGTAAAACCATTTAAAGGAAACAAAAAAGTTGGCTTAAAAACTATTTACGACTTGTTGGACCCAAACAGGCATGTTCTTCTAAAAGATAAGTGTTATATGATAAATAGCTCATTTCTGAATCCAAACGGCAAAAATGTTTAACAAAATCTAGTATTTTCGACACATTAGACATTAGCTGTCTTTCATAAGTGGTAGAAAAGAACTTCGAATATACTTAGTGGATAGAATATTTATGAAACCCAGAATCAGAGATGATGTGAACCACACCTTCAGCAAGTGGGGAATGTCCTTCACAGACTTCAGAGTTTCTCGTAAAGAGACCATGAGCTCCTCAGAAGAAAGGAAAAATGATACCTTAATTCTGTTAAAGTCACTGAGCTATCTCATGACTCATGAGGAAATAACGATAGTGATTAGGCCAATAGTTTCATAATCTTCACCTGCATACCCACTTTTCTTCTTTCTTCAGCATGTCAGTTAACATACAACTAATTCTCTACAAGAAAGGAATAAAAGGATACAGCATTGAGACGATAGTTCAGATTTTCAAGATCCAATATGGGCCTCAGGAACCAGTTCCTGGTTTAGAAATCCATTTAAACGATCCTCTGATCAGCCACAAGGCTACTTTAAAGTGTTGTGACCACACATCTTTAAAATTTGGTTTACCTCAAAAGACGTCTTCCCATTGGTGTCAGACACTGGATCAAAAATAACAATCAGATCAATGTAGTGGACAGAAATGCTGCAAGTGAGGACCGGGAACTGCACCTTGTTCATCATGCCGAAAACTGAGAATCTACAGTTCAGGAATTCAATGAAATTTTTTAAGTGTACATTTAAGATAATTAGAGTGCACAATGTACACTTTTAACACAAGAGTCACCCTTCTTTTGCTCTGCCAATGCCCATATGGCTCGGATGCTTGTCTGTCTGAAAGATCTGCAGTGCTTCATGTGCTGCTGCATCTAGCTTAAGGAACTTGTTTCTGTATCTACTTGTAAAGGTGAGCAATATAGATTGCATTCAAATCTGAAAACTAACAACTGCATTATGAACAATTCAAAAGTGCTCTGAAAATCATTGAGGATACAACGAAACTTGGGTGACAGATTCAATTGTTATTGATGCACTTCCACATTCGTTAACTTGAATAGTATCTACAATCCTTTCATTCTCTAATACAGCAAGAAGGCCTCCACAGGCCCGAACTTGGACCTCACTTCCCATATCCATCATAGAACTGAGCTGAAATCAAATTAATGAGAAGCATAAATAATTATCATATCTCTTTGGCTCTAACAGAAAGAGACATGTCACGATTTCTAATATACTATAGTATAGAAAATGCAGCCACAGTTACATTTCAAGGACCCAGCCCCCCAGCTCCCTGACAGATTCCTCCTTTGGAAAATACCTCCCCCCATCCCTGTTTATTTAATACGTTCCCCTTTTTGGAAAGTCCCTAAATAATTGTTATGTTTACTTTTAGGGAAACTTATCTTTATACTTACCATATTATCCCTACTCCAATTTCTTTTCATCAATTTAGTACAACTTCCATCAACTTTACACAAGCTTCAGTAAGCGTAAATTTTTTCAATTATATCTGAAGGGTAAAATGTGAAAAACACTCTTCTACTCTCTTAAATCTTCATGTCTAGATAAATGTAACATTTAATAGGAGCGGGGAAATAATAATACTCCGTACAAGGAAAAAAACCAAAACCAAAGGTACAAAGAGCTATGACCTATTCAATTTGCATTAAACTAAGTGCAGTAATCTTATCTATAGTGGTTATTTGTAAAATTATACTACCTCCATCACAGCAAAACTGATACATTTGTTTTTTAGCATTTAATTTATGATTCATTTCTTTCAACCTTTTCCCATATAAAGTTAAATAACCTATATGAAAATGATAAACTTGATGTTTCTAGTTTCTAAACACATTTTTATATAATTGTTTTAACAAATTCTTCCTAAAGAACATTTTTGAGCCAAACACAAGTTCGAAAGCCAAATGTATTAGTTTTACTGGGACGGAGGGAGTATTTATTAATGGAACTCGAAGTTTAGGAAGTCAAAAAAATTGTAAAATAACTTATATAAATGTTTATGTATTTTTGTTCACTTTAGGATTGCTAAGTAAAAAAATGATTGAAGTTCTGATTTTCATGCTTCTAATGTATGATAACACGTTTTATTAATGTAAAACAAAGAGGGGTTATGTCTTAATGAGCCAAATAATCTAAAGCCAATGCCAAGAAACCTTTCCCAAAGACACAGGCTAGAGGAATTTTATTTGTAAGATTATCTGAACAGCTAATTCTTCCCTATTTGTATAAGGACTTTTAGACTATACAAAAAATGCCACGAAACCATAAAGAAGAGATAATAGACAGCTTACATAGAGTATCCTTTCTTTGATGTCGAGTCCATCATCCATTCCTGTTACTCTTAGGTAGATCAACCTATCAAGGAAAAAGTATTTGACTGTGAAAACAAGGGACGGGATAGCAAGAAGCTTAAATTATTTACTGAGGTTCTGTGTCCTAAATCTGTAGGAAGTTGCTGGATCTCTTTCCATTGAACTACAGTTTTGCTAGACAGAATCACAAAAGAATTGGAAAAGAGCAATTTAAACTGAGAGGGGAGCAAGTGCTACAGAAGTTTTACTGACCTATGCCATGCTTGCTCATAGCTGAAAATTGAACTTTTTACTAGTTTAACTGTTGGAGCCTCAGATGTTCCATCTGTATCACATCATTTCTTACATCAATTGCAGGATTACTAGTGATAACCCATGCATCATATGGAAATAACATACCGCATCGCTGCAAAGCAGTCACGAAGGACTCTTCACTTTTAGTGCTTGTGTATATAATCAAAGGCTTTGCTTGATATTTTACTGGCCAAATTTCAGAGCAAGTAGGAGAATGAACAAAAGTTATCAAGTAAACGAATGAGAGAAGGTACAACAGGGCGATTGCACAGCAACCACACTGACTTGAACTAGAATAAATAATGTAACATTGTTTCATTTAGAACAAATATGCAATGCTCATAGGCGAAAGATGAGGGAAAAAAAACTACCCAAGTCTATAAGAAGAAAGTCCGAGCTGCCATCTTCCCAAAACTCCAGTACATGAAGTTGGCGAATACTTGAATCATAATAAGAAACTCCAACCCTGAAAGGAGGATTAGGAGAATATCCCTCAGGTGTAAATCCACGATATTATATAGTTATGATACGCTTAGAGAAGTGGTAGCATGACAAATCAGCAATAGTTTCATTCTGTGGGAGAGTGGGGACGCAGTCAAGAACAAGTCTGCAAGTGGAAGCTCACCGCTGTCCTTGCATGATGCATGCCATGTGGACCTGCGTTTTGTTCTTCATGTTACACATCAAGGAGCAGAAGTGATTCATCAAAGTTTAACAACGTAAGGAGAAATGGTTCTTTCAAATTACCAAATCAATTTCTATGCTAAACCAGTATGCGAACTACCAATCAGAAACAGATCATCAACCACTTCATAAAAGTCATGAAGCCATAGGAGATATTACTTCAATCGGAAGAGCTTCACATAAATTGATAGCAATTTTACTGAATAATAGAAGTAACGTATAACCAGACGAATTTTCACGAGCAAAGACAACGCAGATCGAAGTAACCTATAATCAATTAGGAATTCGGTTAATAAGAAGAAAATGTAAGGGAAAACTTTCTTGAAATTTTAGGCGCGAAATTTCTTCTACTCTATTTTCAAAGTTTTAAGGCAACATTTTTGACGAATATCAGTATCAGAGGGAAGGGAAAATTTGAGCTAAACAATCAGTGAAATGAAGATGATTTGAACTTCCTGGCAACCAAACGGACCGAGGGAAAAGGACATTTCTAACTTAAACGAAGATGAATTCATAGAAGCAAGACGAAAGAGAATATCGGAGATCGACCTGAGGCAAGGCGTCTGATTCGTCAATTTCCTCCTCCATTGAACGGGGAGCAACCGGCAGCCGCAGCGATCGGCGGTGTGAGAAAACGAAGACCGTTGAGGATTATGAATTTTGAAAGCGAAGAAGACCTTTTTAAATTTGAAAGAGAGATTGAGTGTAATTTAAGATGGAAGACTTAAAAAGAGGTTGGTTTGTTATTAATTTTTGGGAAAAATGGTAAAAATGCCACCCAACTTTCAATAATGTCTCATTTTGCCAACCATCTTTTTTTGGGGTTAGATTGTCATCCACGTTTTCTTATTGGGTTCCGTTTACCAAGTTGTTAACTCCTCCCCAGTTTGCTGATGTGGCGTGACAACTGGATATATTTTGGACAAATAATCCTTGAGTTGGACAAAATGGAGGACACGTTGGCATTTTATGGAGGGAGGGGTACATTTTAGTTTGTTCATTTCAAACCCAGACTCGACGAGACGAAGAGGAGAAATAGAGCCCTCAGCGAGGCGGAGAGAGTGGCGAGAGAGAGACCTGTGGTTTCATTCTGTAGAGCCCTAGAATTTCGCCATGGGCTTGGAGTGTCGAGGAAAGCGTCATCACAGACTCAAGTAAGTAGATTGGGATTTATTCGCATCCTTGTTAATTGGGGTTTTTCGTTAATAAGGTTTAGGGGTTTTCAGTCTTTGGCAGATGAAGCATGGGTCGTCCTTCATTCTTCGTTCTGTTGTGCATATGGAATTGTGGTTTAGGTTAGGGTTTACTGGCGTTTGATAGGATAGGGATCACCTTTAAGTGAGGGTTTTATGAACCACAGTTTAATGATTAGTATGGTAATGTTTTTTGTGTTTGGCTTGAGCCAATTTTGATATGAGGATTGTGTCTTGTGTTCATGAGCAGGAATAGTGATGGTGATAGAAAGATGAGATTCAAGTATCACATTCATCATGGGGGGACCTTTAAAGATGCGCCTTTTAGGTATGATGGCGGCGAGCTACAAGTGTTAGAGATAGAAGATTATTTTAGTGAGTGGGGCAGTTTTGTGTACTTCATGCGTAAGAGAGGGCTTCGAAATGTTCAGACTATACATGTGCAATTCTCTGATGAGGTTCATGGGCCAGATGACGTGAGATTGATTTGGGACCAAGACAGTGCATGGGCTGCTACTTTACTGTTGATGAACAAAAGGGGCAGTCCTTATATGATCCGGAGTTGCCTAATCAGCCAGAACAAGTTCTTAATTTAGAGGAAATTTACTGTAGGAATGAACTTGATGATATGAGTAAATCATCAAGTGAAGGAGATGGTGATAATTGTTTTCGCTTGGGAGTTGAACCTATGTCAAATGAAGAGGGGGAGAAAGGGGATGAAGATGATAGAGAGGTGGATATGGATGCTGAGTTTGTGGCTAGTGAGGCTGAAAATGTTGAAGATTCGGATGGCTCAGAGTCCAATTCGGATGAAGGGGGAAATGTTGGTAATGATGGTTATGAAACAGACACTATTAGGTCTGATGAAGAAGTGGAGACCGATGAGGAGGGGGATAGAGGGGATGCAGAAGATGAAGCAAACCTCACATTTAAAAGATGTGATTACCCTAAACCTCACATTTAGAAGATGAAGCAAACCTCACATTTAAAAGATGTGATTACCCTCACATTAGTGGAGGAGCGCTTCTCAAACGTCTCTTTTCTGTTGGATTCCTGATTGGTTCGTTGAAGGACTCCACCAAATCTGCTCCACCAAAATAGCTAGTTACTTTCACGAAAGAAGGTTGTTTAAACTTAAAAGGTTTTGATTTGAACACAACTCTTAATAGGCATATTAAATAAACAAGTGGGTTTAAAACACAACGGGTTTTACAACAAGTTGGGCTGAATAAGTTCTTAGCTGAAACCCATTAACAATCATATTAAATAAAGGTAAAACTGTTAAGCACACATCACACTTTCTAAACTTTGCACAAATAACCCAAAGTTTTGTTATCATCAAAATCTAAGTTATATGGGAATAAACCCAACAAAAAAAAAATTCACAAAAATATATATGTAGAAAATGAATATTGCAAATTATGATATGCATATAAATTATTTAACTTAAAATGTCTAAAGATTCATGAAAAAAATCATAGATTAAATACTCTGAAACAGTGAAAACAAATGGTTCAATTATTGACAGATGGAGGGAGTATTACTTATGTATCCCTAAATTCTACTTAAAGCACTTTAAACCCCATGCCTTGCTAGTAAGATTTTGATACTTGCCACTACTTGCTGGTTTATTTGGAAGAACAAAAATTTTTCTGTTCATGTATTTAAGTGCGCTAGGCCGAATTCTATGGCTATAGTGATTGCGGCATGGGTGGCTAGTTGGAAGGCAATGCACGACAACACAACTATCTACCCCAACCCCAAGGCTACAACCTGCATGGTCTCCCTCGCCGTCGGGAGTGGTTAAGATTAATACTGATGCAACTACTCACGGGTCAGCCTCAATGGGTGCTATTGGAGTCATAGCAAGGACCTCTACTGGGTACATATTATACCGTTTTTTCGGTCGGTCTCCCATATTCAGGGAATGATCCGTTATATTTAGAGACTAGCCCTTCTTTGGGGCGTACAACAGTTCATCAACACTGGGAGGATTTGATCTTTAAGTCAGACGCACAACTTTTGGTGCTTGAGATGTCGAGTTCTCATTTGTCATCTTTGTTTTATTTTGGTGTACTTATTGATGAGATTCGTTTGCTATCTACTGCTTTTATTTCCTCCTCTTTTGTCCATGTGAACCTAGGGGTGAGAACGAGCCGAGCCGAGCTGAGCCCGGCAGGCTCGAGCTCGAGCTCGTGAAGTTGAGGCTTAGCTCGAGCTCGGCTCGAATTCTACTCGAGCCTAAAATCGGGCTCAAGCTTGGCTCGAAAGCTCGCAAGGCTCGATATGGTTGAGGTAAGCTCTTTTCAACTCGGCTCGATTAGGCTCGAACCAAACTCGCGAGGCTAAAAAATTCCTTACTTGTATAATATGAGGATATTATGGGTATTTCATGAAGCTCATTGGCTCGAGCTCGACTCGAAAGCTCGTGAGGCACGATATGGTTGTTGGGTAAGCTCGTTTTTGCTCGGCACAAACCAACAGGCTCGCGAGCCTAATCGAGCCGAGCCGAGCCTCTAAAGCTCGGGCTTGGCTCGTATAATAGACGAGCTTAAAAATCAGCCCGAGCTCGAGGCTCGTGATGCTCGGCTCGTTAGGCTCATAGGAGCCCGAGCCCGAGCCCGAGCCAGCTCGGCTCGTTTCTCACCTTATGTGAACCGCCTTTCTAATGGGGCAACCCATTCACATGCTCATCATGGTTTTGAGCATCTCTCTTAAGTAGTCTCATCGGACAATGTCTCTGCTTGGTTATCTTTGGCTTTAGCCAATTAATGATTTTTAATATATTTCCCCTAAAAAACCCTCATACCTTACAAACTTATCATTTTAACCATTTAATCTCACCACAATATGTTGTAGTTTATATCTATATATATTTCATGTAATAATAGTTTATATAGCTTCAAATTTGCCCCCATAATATTCAATCCTGGATCCGCCTTTGCTAACAACATTAAAAATTCCGTTAATGGCACATTCTGCCCACGTATAAATTGGAATTCTCCATATAGTTGTTCAGATTGGTCCTTAATTGATTTGCAAAACGAACCAAACAAGGGCAACGCCCCTTGGAAGAATGGTGGCAAGGATGGGAGAGAATAGAACACTAATGGTCAAATTGCCCGACCATATAAAGATGAGTGTCCAGTTTGCTGTTCTTCATAAAGTAATGAAAGGAAAGGGAAAGAAACAAGTTTCAAACTACCAAGAGCTCAAAGTCTGTGCGCTCGATTCTCTCTTCCTTCCTCAGAAAATGGCAGAGTTCTAGCCATTACCAAAATCTGCGAGCCCCCAAAACCGAAGATCTTAACCTGCGCACGCTATGGAGGCGCCCTCGTTTGTGTCCAAAGCGAGGACCGCCTTCAATTCTGCTGCGGCTAGAGCTGAGCGCGTTTTCACGGATTTCAAGTCCGATCCACGTAAGAGCAATGAAAAACCGAAATCTACTACCAATCGCCCATTCCGTCTGTGTTCCTTATTTTTTTCCCCTTAATTTTTTTTTATTTATCGGAGGAAGGATATTCTATTTTTAGATTTCATTTTTTTTGCTGAAATTTCACTGGTTTGGACCCTTATCTATTTAACGTTTTCATTTTTCGGTTCATTTTATCTAGTTCGTGAAGAACCCGATCAACTATCTCCGAGAAATGATGCTTCAAGTCAAGAAGCTGATTTGAAGGTATTTTCTGGGTCTTCGGGTGAATTATGACTCGCATGCTTCTTAGCCAGTGTTTCCATTGTTTATTTTTGGGTGTTTTAGTTTAAAATTATTCGGGGTCCAAACAAGCAGAGAAAGTATGAGGGATTTGAAATGGTATAAGTTTGTTCTTTGTTCTTTTGGGATGTAGAGTCACAGAGAGGTTAAGCAGTCTCGGTGGAGGAAGCAGGATTGGCAGGAAAGAATAAAGAACATAAAACTTGGGAGGAAAGCCGTTGAGGATTCTGAGAAAGTAGATGATTCAACAATGGCTGCACTACCATTGTATTATGATGATAGTATGTACATACTTCAAAGAAATTATGAGCTTAAAACGAAGGTATGACATGAATTTATGTTTTCAATTGCCATCATCATACATGGTCTTTTTCAAAAAGAAAAATTTGTTACAAATACACCTGTCTTGAACTGTAAATGTTTAGTTTTTGAATATCATAGGTTCTGACCAGTTGTCTTGAAAATTTTGTTTGCAATACCTGGGTTAAACTTTTCCGCTATGTTTTTTGAATGAATTTACAGTGTTCACTAATATTTAATAAATTAATTGACTCTATAAAGTTCATGATACCGACCCTAACATAGGTGTATGATGATGATGGTTTTACGCTTTTTTCGGTTTAATTCATCATGAATGAAGAAGGTTTGCTAGTGGTGCTCTTGTCTTGTAGGCAATAGAAGCAGTTCCCTCAGTAGAAGTCTTAAGTATACAGACAAGCGTCATTCCTCCTACTTCTGTCATCAAGCAATTGGCTCTTGCTGCTGAGTAAGTTGTTGGTCCTGAAAACCTTTTTTTCCTGAAAGGCATTTTCCCCCCGTTTTAAAACATAGTCATCTCTCTCTCTGTTTTTTTAATCTGTTTCCCAACTAGTTGAGATCAATCTTTAGCTGACTGATTGATTGATGCTGTCTGAAAGGGTTTTGGCTCATGAATGACTCCATTGTTTTTCAGGGCTGGGAAGATGTTTAAGTCAATGAAAGATCTTTTTGCATCGTATGGCACCCCTTCACCTGGCAGGGAGAAGACAGGCTTAAGTCTCTCTGCAGTGAAGTCATTAGTTCTTCGTGACAAAGAGGATAGATTTACATCCAAATTTGAGGATGAGAGGATGGCGGTTTTGATTAATGCACTATTCGAATCAGGTAGATTGGATATATCTTTCTTGTAATGTGTAATGCACTATTCAGCCATCTTAAGTCCAGGATGATTTTCACTTTAGTTGTAATATATGCAAGATGTTCGCAGAGGGAATTAGCCTTACAAGGAGGATAGGCTCTAAGTTGGATTCGTGTTTGGCTTCATCTTTGCCTAGAGATATACATGGAGCACCTCCTGAGAGCTTCCTTGTCCAATTATCTGAAGTCATTGGAAATTTTAAGACTCTGAAAAGAATGGGATTCTTTTGGTGCAAAGTTGTTGCTGAAGTAAGTACAAATTGTAGCTTACTGAATCGGTATGTCTGCTTCAAGCAGAATATTAAGTAGTCTTATCCTTCCACTGGCCAAAGTTGTTCATGAACACATTGGTCTGCAAGTTATTACATGTGGATGAGATTAACCGAACCGGATTGTGATTACTTCTGCTGTTCAACACCATCTTTAGTTCCTTTTATCCATATGAAAATGCAGAGATTCTGTTGTTTTAGTAGTTTGTCAGCTATATTCAGAGATGGATGTTTCAACTGTCATCTTACTAGTATTGAAATTGTTACCATATGCAGTTGAGAAGATTCTGGTCTGAGGGGAAACATATTCCTGGCCTTCCTTTAGATGGAGTTCCAGATTTGGGATCCTGTCTCTTATACCAGCAGTTGCAGGTTATCAATTGTTGCCTTTCTAGGAAAAG
Organism: Stellera chamaejasme; assembly: GCA_024586325.1. NCBI lineage: Eukaryota > Viridiplantae > Streptophyta > Magnoliopsida > Malvales > Thymelaeaceae > Stellera > Stellera chamaejasme. The sequence continues at coordinate 42,730,026 of CM044987.1, forward strand.
GCGACGTGCCGTAGCCACTGAATCACTAGAATCTTTAATGAGCAAATACAGTTTAAAGAAAGAAGATTCAACCATTTCTAGATCCAAAGAATGTGTAAATTCTCATCCGTATGCAAGAGCTAAAAATGGGGAGCTTGTTCTTCGATTAGGAGTTGATGACCTTACTGAAAATTTGGTTATGTTGGAGACTGGCGAACCTATATATGCTCCAGTTGTCCAGGTTCGGCTCACTCACTCTTGACTCTTTAGAGTTGAATTTAACTTGTTTGACTTGAAGTAACTTAATGCTCAAACAACTGAGTTGTGCAGGACGGGCCATTGCTTACAGAAGATCTTATGAAGGAAACAGAGGAACTAGTGCTTCGAACCGGGAGGTTGGTATATCAACCATTTAGCCTTTACTTATATTATGGTGTTGGAGGCTTTTGTGTTATCTTTTGTTGAATGCGTAGATGCTTACTTAAGTATGGTATCTTTTATGATGCATAAGTAGGTTAGATAATACTACGTATCAGTCTCATGATGGAACACAACCATGGTGCCCATTGTCATTCATTGCCATCAAATGAAACCATTTTGCGTTATTGAAGAAGAAATTTGATGATTATTATCGAACTTCATCGCATTTAATCTTAAAAAGGTTTCTTCTAGTGGACAGCCAACAAAGGAACTTCTATTTCGTTATGTGCTCTAGGTTAATGTTTGCATGAATCACCAAGTAATTAATACCCTAGAAATTCTCCACCAAATTTCTCCGTGTTTCGCTTTCTGTGGGGTCATCATTAGAAATGAGATAAATTATTGGAAGCTTTTGCCTATTTTACATTTGAGAAGTGAGAGAGGTGGGGGGCTAGAGAAGTTGGAAGTTGGATAAATGCATGAATGGTAGAGCATGTTAGATTGATAGTAGTTTTTACTGGTCAGAAGTGTGGGAGGAAGCTTTTGCATCAGTATATTCTAGCATGTTGCTATCACCTCTAGTTTTCACTTAATAGTGTCAGATCTCGATTTTTGTCTGTCAACTTAAAAGCTTCCGTTTCATTATTCCGGGAAATATTTGACCAACCCTTTTCTTTATAACAGTGTTGGCGCTGGCTGTTCTCAACTACTATCAGACATGCAAGCCTTCAAGGTAATAACATGAAAATGATATTCAAAATATGACCTCACTTTAGTCAAGTGGTTTACTTATCTCTGAATTATTCTGTAGGCTGCAAACCCTGGTTGTATTCTGGAAGATTTTGTAAGATGGCATTCCCCGCCTGATTGGACTGAAAGTGAATCAGATGTTCAGACCGAAAGGGACTCGAGTAATCAGTCTAATTCCTTGGTTGTGAGAGGTCAACTAAGCAGCAGAATGCAAAAAGAAGGTATCATCTACATTATGTGATTTGCTATTCCAGATACCTTATATCAATTAAATACATTTCTATTTTCTAATACCTAAGTAAAGGCTCTTCCCAAGCTTTTGAATTGTTTGTTTTTTATTTGTATTCTAGGAGGTGATAGTGACACTAAAGTTCCAAAAGTTGCTTATATTTCTCATTGATGATTTTTTCCCTCAAAATTTAATGTGGACTTTAGTGGCTTCATATTGATGCATCTGTTTCTTGTTGCACTTTGTGCTCCAAAGAAGACTGACGTTTTGCTAAACCCTGATGTCGGAATGCTGCAAACAAGTAAGCCACAGTGTGCTAACTTATCAACTCTGTGTGGGTTTTGAGTGTGGATACTTTGGGTATAGTCAAGTTACAACAAAGGAGGCTGCCCTTTTCCCCTTGGCAATTGTCTTTATTGTGTAGGTGGAATTTTTGTAATGACATTAATAGAAACCATCGTTAGGGTTGAAGTGAAAATTTAACACTCATCCTTCAATTACATCACCATAACATGTTCATGCCATCATAACTGAAAGAGATGCTTGCTGAACAACACTTTAGAACCATAGAAGTCCAGGAACATGTTTTAACTTGTAATATTTGACAAGAAATGTGGTTTATCTTTTGATTTCCGTTGAACAAGATAAAAGTAACGATTAGCTATCATGTTACTTCTGATCACTGTCTACTTTCAACTTAGTTGGTTTCAGTTGCATTTTCTGAAGCAGAAACCTGGTCAGCTGGAAGTGGTAATGCATGGATTAGATGGTTTTCAAATCACTATTGATTTGAATATCTGTCTATCTAGGGTTTTTGATCTGCATGTATCTCTGAGCATATTCCTTCATAAGAAGGTTGCGAAAGGAAGGGCATCTGGCATAAAACTATGCCACTATGCTTCTGCATGAATTTGTTGTGTTTATTTTTTTACAATTGATTGACACTATAAACTTCATGCCACCAACCCCAAAATAGGTGGGCTTAAGGTGCTGTTTGATGATGATGATGATGTGATCTCAGAACAATTTGTTTTGTACTGATTTTTTGTAGTCAGTTTGCTGATGAGTTTAACAGCAGCCAGTACTTGCATGGACTTTTGATACTTTACTGTTTCTTCTCTTGTCAGCCCCAATTATTGATTCTTCACCTTTTCCTTTTTGTCAATTTAATGTCAATTCACTCTATCAGATTTTATAGACTGGCTTTCATGTATAGTAGTTAACATTTTTTAGGTAACCTTTGGCTTGAACTGTGGGAGACAGCCAAACCCATCCCAGCTGTCAAACAAGCACCACTTTATGATGAGGACTTAGCCGTGTGAGTCGCCTTTCTGATTATTATTCTTGCAACTATTTTAGAAAGTGTTATCATTATTTGATGGGAGCAACTTGGCTTGTGCAGGGATGGTATACTCGATTTCTTAGAGGATATTCCTCCGTCTGAACTCCTTGAACAGCTGTTTATTTGTTTAGTAAGTTTTGGAGTACTAAATACATACATGATGATTGTTGGATGCTGTTCTCTGCTAATCCCTTATCAATGTATTTGTAGCTTGTAATTTTTGCTGTGTTCATACATCTGGTTAAGAGATGCTAACGCTTCCTCATTTCCTAAATTACAGTTGAGTTCGGGGTTTTTCTTGGTGGAAACCCTGCTTTCCACAGATGATAATTTATTGAAACTGTTTAGTGAGTGCAAAGAATATGTCATCATGACTTTCCAAACAAGTAACTGGCAGGACAAAGTTGGCGATCTTTGCCAGGTATGTTCTAGCAAATGAGCTTGCCAAGTAGTCTTCCAGTTTACTCTCTTTTGCCAAGATTGTGGGCCATCCAGAAGTTAACACCCTAAAAGCTGGAAAAGCATTTTAGGACATCATTTTGCAAGAAACTTTTGTTTTGGTAAATTTTTCCTTTTATTCTTGCATCAGAGATGAAGCAAGCATTTTAAGTGGATCATTGTTGGAGTATGATTAAGATGGCCCCTACTTTTTCATAGAACTGAGAAATGCTAGCTACTGTCACTTTGGACAGTCACTTGGGCACTCTCCCATTAACTATTTGTCCTATATTCACTTTTGTGGACCTACTTGATTTTGGGTTCACGAAGTGATTGTCCAAAGTGACTCTTGCTAGCATTACTCAACAGATTTTATGTGATTTTCTGCTGATGCTTAGGTTTTGGCATATGACCTTTCAGATCGATGAGTGCTTGATGTATATCATTTCTTCACAGGTGTATGAGACTGTAGAAACAATGTTAACTTCCCCCGAGGAAGTGTTGAAGACACTGAAGCAAGTGGAGGAGATGGGGGCTTGCGGGGAGCCAGATCATCCTGGTGGCGAACCAAAACGTGGTTTCAAAAAACTCCGTCTCTTTGGCGGCAGAGATCGACAACAACAGAGGAAGTCCCCTTCAAGTTCAGAAGGGAGCCCTACCCTTCAACCATTTGCTAGTTTTTTTGATAGCAAGTCATCTCTGTTCTCCAAGAAGTCTCCAAAGGCAGAGAATTCGCCTACGGCTGTCGAAACTGGTTCGGATGGAGCGGATTTCGTGATTGTTTGATCATTCTTCTGTTCTTTTGATAAAGTGTCTAGGGTTTGTTTAGTTGTAAAGAAGTTTCCAAGTTTTCATTTCCAAAATTTCTTTGTAAATGTTTGATCACATACCTAGTTTTTAAGTGATGAAAAACCTTATTTTCCAAATTTTGGAAAACTTCAGTATTAAATTATGAAACTTTATTTGGAAGGTTTTCATCCCTTAAAAACTAGGTGTGTGATCAAACATTTACAAAGGAATTTTGGAAATGAAAACTTGGAAATTTTCTCTGCAACTAAACGGACGCCTAGCTTTTCATTTCTTTTGGAAGCTCAGTTGGGTTTGCAGATAGTTGTGCATCAGTGTAAACGATGTCTCATGTTACTTGCTATTGGCATGAATTGGAATGCTAAAAGTTTGTCAGAGAAGGAGGGAGTTTGTTGTCCTCTCCTGAAAAGAACTATTAGGGGCAACTCAGTTTCAGTCATAAAGCTTAACAAATTTCTCCATTTCAACCCAAAAATATTTCAAATTTCTATTTAGCTCCAACTTCTAAAACGTCTCTCATATGAGTTTCAACCTTCACGGGTGTCGATATGTGGAACGGCAAGTCCAATCTGGATTCCCTTGATCCATCTCACTGCATTGCATTTTTGGCCAACTTTTTACCTTGGAAAATGGTGGGAAGAAATAAAATAAAAATATCTAAAAATTTGAGAAGAATCGGATCAAATTGTTCCGTCGGCCGTGAGCTTGTATAAATCCAACTTGACTATTTCGCCTAATGTGGTGGATCTCTGTCCAATATTTTCTTAACACTACTAGGACACAAACTCGAGTGTTTAACTTTTCAGTATGGAATTTTGTTCAAATTTTGTTTAAAATTTTGAAGTTGTGTTTGATTCAAATTATTGTTAGGGAGAATTTGCTTAAAATTTTTTAAAAAAATTTATATTTAGAAACTAGAAACGTTGAATTATCAATTGTATATAAATTATTTAGTTTTTTACATTAAAATGTAAAAAAAAAAATCCGAATCTTTTTTTGATAGAAGGGGTTGAACAAACTACAGAGAAGTTTTAAATTGATCAAGTTCCAAGTCAAGCTTGAGCATTTCACTATCAATAAAAATAGCTATATAAAGTTGAGACGTATGTTCATGCTTGGTTTTGAAATATGTAGTTGAAATATGTATCGAACTAGAAAATTTGTTCAAGTTTAACTTATCAATTAAATCAAACGAGATTTTAACCGAGTCGAATCCGAGTCTACTTGGAGCTGTTCATTAATTTTTCACCCTTACTATCAGCAACACCAAGTCTATCTATTCACAAAAGTTCAGTGGCTGATACGCAATGGTTCATTAGTACAGGACAATCTCGTTCTATGTATGAAAGTTTGATGGTCACTAGAGCAGTTTGTCCCCTGGTGTCCACTCCTCGCGGTTCCCCTGCAGAAATATCACCCGCCATCCCAGCTGCACGTGAACTCCTTCCTCCATTGCCTCTCATTTCCTCGCTCCGATCCAAATTTTGCTCACTTTCTCGCTCCTTTTTTCCCTCTAAATATCTCACTCCTCCGAGAAAAAGCACATTCCTGTATCTCAATCTTCCTCTTTCGTTTCAGAGGATTGTCTTATGGCGCAAAAGAATGGCGTTCCGGCCGCCGCGCATCCCTTGTCGGAGGAGCCGTCGGAAATCGCCTCCAACATCAATTACCACGTCCACTATAGCCCTCATTTCTCGCCGCTCAAGTTCGAGCCCGAGCAGGCGTTCTACGCCACTGCCGAGAGTGTTCGAGATCGCCTCGTTAAAGTAATCAAAGACCTAGCTAATCTCTGTTTCGTGATCGATTATGGTGTTCTTCACTGTGTTAATAATCTCATGTCTTGTTATAGCAATGGAATGAGACGTACTTTCACTTCCACAAAGTGAATCCCAAACAGACGTATTACCTATCCATGGAATATCTTCAAGGTCGAGCTCTGACGAATGCGATTGGGAATCTCAACATCCAGAACGCCTATGCTGATGCTCTCAAAAAGTTGGGACATCAACTTGAGGAGGTTGTAGAACAGGTAAGCGAGTTTTGTTTTTGCCTTCATAAGTTCAACTTATCTAGAGCTAATCATTCTTCATGGATATATGCGTTTTTTTTTTTCTTTTCTTTTTCAAAAAAATTGTACATTAGCATATATTTGTAGCCTCATGTATTCCTTGCCTGTTTTGGTTTTTTGAGGGTTTATTTTGGCTGGCTAGTTCTTCATCCATCATGCTTATCGTTGTGAACTTTGTAGGAGAAAGATGCTGCATTAGGAAATGGTGGGCTGGGAAGGTTGGCATCATGTTTTCTTGACTCAATGGCAACGCTAAATCTGCCTGCATGGGGCTACGGTCTGAGATATAGATATGGTTTATTCAAGCAGCGGTTTAATAAAGAGGGACAAGAAGAGGTTCCTGAAGATTGGCTTGAGGTTATTATCCATCTAATGATTGTATTCTGCGTTCTGCATAGTACTTAAACTGGGCTAACCTTCATATTTGTATGTATATGGAATCATTGCAGAAGTTTAGTCCTTGGGAAATTGTGAGGCATGACATAGTTTTCCCCGTCAGATTCTTTGGCAGTGTCGAGGTTAATTCAAATGGATCGTAAGTGTTCTGAATATTTCTACTGTTCAACTAGAATGCTTTTTAAACATTTTGTTTCTGAATGTCTCTGAGTAATCATAAATCAATGCATCAAGTGACCTTGGGTAATGAATCTGTTACAGCCGAAAATGGGCTGGAGGAGAGGTTGTTCAAGCCCTCGCATACGATGTGCCAATTCCAGGATACAAAACGAAGAACACCATCAGTCTTCGTCTCTGGCAAGCAAAAGCCTGTTCTGAGAATTTTAATCTGTTTCAATTTAATGATGGGAAACATGAATCTGCTGCCCAGCTTCATTCTCAAGCTGATCAGGTCAGTCGTCAAGAATCTTTAGAAAAAGCATGAAAAACCACAATATACCTTTCCAACCTTGAATTTCTTAATTCTTACTATGTTGAGTTCTGAATAAAAAAATTCTAATGTACAAGTCTAGAATATATGTTAGCAGTTTTTCCTAATATTTTTCATCAGTTACCTTTCATTTAGAAAGTACTGAATGACCTTCTAGACTTACTCGATTGAACTCATTTACCAGATCTGTGCTGTTCTATACCCTGGAGATGCTACCGAAAGTGGTAAAATTTTACGACTGAAACAACAATTCTTTCTGTGCAGTGCATCCCTTCAGGTTGGTTTATACAGCTTTCCTCATCTTCGCTATTTTTAAATTTGGCCACGGCTCAAATAGCTACATGACGAAAAATGTTTAAAAAAGCATCCTGCTAAAAGAGCTGAGGGAGCTGCATTGTCACTCTGCAATAGGTTCTTTGACATGCTGCTTGAGTCGGTCATAATGCAAAGAAAATTTACACATCTTAATTATTACAGTGGCTGTTTGGGTTAACACTAGCCTTTAATAGATTTGTAATGTATATGTTAGTTTGAGTCTATTAAGGAGCTTTGAGATCAGTACATATGTCCATAACAAAACCTTTACTCATTTTAATGTATACTGTTGTGCTCATTTCATTATATTACCAGTGTTCTGATGCCGCAGTTGAGACCAAGTCCATTTATTTTAGTGCTTTACCTAAGAAACTGTGTATTTTATGAGCTCTAATTTCGGGGAAACAACAGGACATTATTTGCAGGTTCAAGGAGAGGAGCGGAAGCAATGCATGGAAATGGTCAGAATTTCCAAGCAAAGTGGCTGTGCAACTGAATGATACTCATCCTACTCTTGCTATTCCAGAGCTGATGAGATTATTGATGGATGAAGAGGGGTTGGGTTGGGATGAGGCTTGGGATGTGACTTCAAGGTACCATGTTTTATGACTTCAGTCTGTTTTTTTAAAAATAAAATTAGAAAAAGTTTCTTTATGTTTAACTTCCATAGGTTTTGTCTCCATAATCTCTCTCTTTTTCTCATTAAATAATTCACTAGATTCTAATAATCTCACCAGGACTGTTGCTTATACCAATCACACTGTCCTTCCTGAGGCGCTTGAAAAATGGTCTCAAAGTGTGATGTGGAAACTTCTTCCTCGTCACATGGAAATAATAGAGGAGATTGACAAGAGGGTATGCTTTTAAATGTGTTTAAATAGTACTTCTGTAAATTTATTTAATTTTGTAAACATCACACTGCTTGCATGTAGTTTGTTACGATGGTGCAATCCAAGCAAAGTCATCTTGAGAGCAAGATTCACAGCATGCGTATCCTGGATAACAATCCACAGAAGCCAGTGGTTAGAATGGCAAACTTGTGCGTTGTATCTGCACATACGGTAAACACAACCCTTTTTCAATTGAGACTCGAGGAAAATCTTACCTGATAATTGTTTATTTCTTAAAAAACAGTGTGAAGCTTTCATTTCAATTCTGTAGGTAGTCTTTTTGGCTTGAACGTCTATGAAACATGCATCATCACAATGTAGAATTTTTTTCCTGTGTTGAGTACTCACTAACATGTCTGTAGTATTCTGAATGAAATACTTTTGAGGCCAAAAAATGCGCTGATATAGATTTTATCATAGGTTCTTTTAGTGTCAAATCCCGATAATTATTTTGTAAGGTGGAGCTCTTTTCTTTATATAATGCTCTTGATGAGAGTGAATTAATGAGTAGTCTTGTTATTTACTATTTCACTTTATTTGCAATACCTTACTTTGTTATAAAAGACAACCATCAAGCGGGAAAGTAGATATCTGATTTTTGCATCACCTTTTCTGTTTCCTTTAAAATGCTGTATGGAGTAGTTTACGGAAAAATATAAACTAGCATAAAGTATTGATGTTTGGTTTCTTTTATTTCAGTTTCTTCAGAATACTTCTTTCTTCAATTGTTTTGGTTTTATTTATTGTTATGTAAGTTAAAAATCTTGTGTACAGGTTAATGGTGTTGCACAGTTGCATAGTGACATTCTGAAGGCTGAGTTATTTGCAGATTATGTCTCTGTATGGCCTAAAAAATTCCAGAACAAGACTAATGGTATTACTCCCCGTCGTTGGCTCCTCTTTTGCAGCCCAGAGCTGAGCAATATCATTTCGAAACGGTTGAAAACTGAGAAATGGGTTACTGACCTTGACCTACTTGTTGGTCTTCGGAAGGTGTGTAAATTTATTTAAATCTGGCATCTCTATCCTATGGAAAGAAAATGGTCTTCTCTTAGCAATAAATATGATGCTTCTGCTGATGCTTCCCCAATAGTTCGCTGATGATGCAGATTTCCAAAATGAATGGGCAGCTGCTAAGATGGCTAACAAAAAACGCCTGGCGCAATATGTAGAACGAGTTACTGGTGTTAGCATAGACCCAAACAGCTTGTTTGACATACAGGTCAAGCGAATCCATGAATACAAGAGACAACTGCTTAATATTCTGGGAGTAATTTATAGATACAAGAAGTTAAAGGTAACAAGTGATAAATTGAGATTACTGGCTGTCCTTCAAGACTACTTTTTATTATGCATGCTTGAAGATAATTCATCAGGTGGACATGATGGATAGTGATTATAGCTCATAGTTTTCTCATCTAACTCTACACATTAGGGTTCTCTCAGTTGGATGTGGTTATATAGCAAGTTATAGAGCAATTATATATTTACCTGATGGTAATCATATCTTTTAGGCTTAGAAGAAGTATGTCTGGCATGTCATAATTACAGATATCATTTACTAACCACTTCAAAAATTAATTATGGTAGGAGATGAGTCCTCAAGAGAGGAAGAATACAACTCCACGCACTGTAATGATTGGTGGAAAAGCTTTTGCAACTTATACAAATGCTAAAAGGATTGTCAAGCTGGTGAATGATGTTGGTGCAGTTGTCAACACTGACCCTGATGTTAATAGTTATTTGAAGGTATTCATCGAATGTTGTTCAATATGATAAACTGCTCAGTTGGATCTACAGAATAGTATATCATGACTCTAGATCTGGAACTATCACAGTTTGGTTGCTCTCAGTTTCCTGTTATGTCTGGGTCAACTCTTAAAATACCTGATGGTATGCTAAATGGAATTTTCAGGTGGTATTCATACCAAACTACAATGTTTCAGTGGCTGAGATGCTTATTCCAGGAAGTGAGCTTTCTCAGCATATCAGTACGGCTGGAATGGAAGCAAGTGGCACAAGTAACATGAAATTCGCACTCAATGGTTGTCTCATCATAGGAACACTTGATGGGGCCAATGTGGAAATAAGAGAGGAAGTAGGGAACGATAATTTCTTTCTTTTTGGTGCCAAAGCAGATGAGATTGAACGACTGCGCAAGGAAAGAGAGGATGGAAAGGTATGAGAATTTTTCTCCTATTTATATAAACTTTCTTCATACATCTAAGTTTCAAGTAACTACAAAATTTACAAAGCCGAACATGTACTGAACAATATACCGGCAAGGTTCTTATACATGTTATATTTAATGTCGCCGAGTGAAAAGGAGTTCTCTAGTATACAAGCTAGCTGAAGGGGAGGCATAGTAATCTGGTAGAATGGTTTTGTCTCCGTGTGACCAAGAGGTCACGGGTTTGATTTGTAGAAACAGCCTCTTGCAGAAATGCGAGGGAAGGCTGCAGTAGAGTAGACATAAGTCCGTCCATAAAATGGGTCTAATCATTCCATAAACCCTGCACATAGCAGGAGCTTTGTGCACCAGGCTGCTGTGTTAATATACAAGTAATCTGGATTTTTAAGCTGCTGATATTTCCTTGATTTATTTATATCATTAATCGTCATGAGCTACTCTCTACATGCCAGTTTGCTTTACCCTGGAACCAAAACATGGATTAGCCGTTTCCCTGTGCATTTTGAAAGTCCCGTTGAATTCCCAGGACCATTTTGCCTTCTTTTGATGTTAATTCATTGGCTGTTAAAACAGTTCAAACCAGATCCACGGTTTGACGAGGCCAAGGAGTACATAAGAAGTGGAGTATTCGGAAGTTATGACTACAATCCTCTCCTCGATTCTCTAGAGGGGAACTCTGGCTTTGGGCGTGGTGATTATTTCCTTGTTGGTCATGACTTCCCCAGTTACCTCGAGGCCCAAGCAAAAGTCGATGAAGCTTACAAGTAAGAACCACAGACCATTCATCTCCTCTTGTTCTTACCATCATATCGATTCATTGTTGCTTCTGCTACCCCTCCTTACCTTGGAGGCAGCATGCGTTATTGAACTTTGGTTTGTGTTACAGAGATCGTAAGAGGTGGTTGAAGATGTCTATAATGAGCACTGCTGGCTCTGGCAAGTTCAGCAGTGATCGCACAATCGCTCAGTACGCCAAAGAAATCTGGGACATCAAGGAATGCCGTGTCCCGTAACTCAGAGGGAGTGGAAGTAAGGATCCAAGGAGTATTCCCCTTTTCTTTTTCTTCTTCTATAAACAGAAAAATACTGAGCAAATATAGTGCTCACTTTAACTTATGTGCATCTACGTAAGTCAAATTCTCAATAATCCAGACACCTACCACATGTCCTTGGAATTCATACTTTCTTTTTGTAAATAAGAATATGTGGTAACTTATCTTTAAGATTATTGCTTAATATCTCATTGTTTATGATAGCCTCGTAGTGACTATTGTGTGCATTGAGTTGTTGGATCTGTAGGAAGTAGATAAGTATATTACTGAGAAATGAATGATAAAATTTGGAAAATTTGACAAACCAAATTGCCTATTAAAGTTCTAAACAGAAGAGGAGTCTGTTGAATTATGTGATTTAAAACAGCAAACTTGGTTAATCTGGGTGTTGGCTACGTAAGGCTATAGCAGTTTATTGCAATTATTATGTGTTTATTATATCTGTTTTAATAATCATTATTATTACAGCAGTTATAGGCTGAATGCTTTATGATTATTTATGGCAGTTTATGTCTTAGGGAATTTGTCAGTTTCTATTATGTCAATTTCCAGCAGTTAACTGCAAACATTGTAAAAGCTATTTAAGTTGAATGTTATGAAGTGAAGTTTGAGAGTCCAAAATTTACATCTATTTTTCTTACAGTTTTATATTTTCTTCTCCTCTCTTCAAAAACACCAACATGAATTCTGCAGATTTTAGTTTTATTCGTCTCTTTTATTCCCTCTAAAAAACCAACCATTGGTATCAGAGCCCTTATATCTTGAGGGTCCAGTGTTGATTTCTGATTTGTCATGGATGGAGAGCCAAGTTTCTCAACAATGGCACCAATGGTTTTTTATGGATGCAACTATCAACTCTGGGCAGTCTGCATGGAGACATACCTAGAGGCGTGGATTTGTGGGAAGCAGTGGAAGAGGACTATGATGTTCCAGGCTTGCCTTAAAATCCCACCATGACTCAAATTAAAGTACATAAGGAGAAGAAAACAATGAAGTCAAAAGCCAAGGCTTATTTGTTCGTTGTCTGTCACCCACAATCTTCACCCGAATAATGTCTTTGAACTCTGCTAAAGACATATGAGACTACCTCAAGGAGTATGAAGGGGATGCAAGTGTTAAACTTGATTATGGAATTCGAACTTCAAAGGATGGAGTATGAAATTGTCAATGAATACTCAGACAAGTTGCTGGGTTTGGCGAATAAAGTAAGCCTGCTTGGTTCAGAATTCACAGATGCAAGAATTGTTTAGAAGTTGCTTGACCATACATGAAAGGTATGAAGCAACCATTATCACTTTGGAGAACACCAAAGATTTGTCTAAAATCTCTCTTGCTGAATTAATCAATTCTTTGCAAGCACAAGGACAGAGAAGGTTAATGAGAGAGGATCAGACCATTGAATGAGCCTTATTGGTCAAACATGAATTTGGAAAACAAAAGGAGAAATTCAATCATACAAAACTCAAATTCCAATGTCAAGATTGATGGCAAGAAGAAAATATTTCCTCCTTGCCAACACTGTAACAAGAAAGGTCATCCTCCATGAAAATGTTGGGGAAAACCTAATGTGAAGTGCACAAATTGTCATCAGATGGGACATGATGCAAAAATTTGCATGGCAAAAAATGCTCACTCTGAAGGGGAAGCAAAAGTTCATCAAGAGGAGGAGGATCATCTCTTTGTGGCAACAACCTGTCGTTCAAGTGCAAGTTCAAATGGTTCTTGGTTTATGGATAGTGAAGAAAGTTGACGTTTTCACGAACAAGCTAGGTGTTTGTTGTATCTAAATCAAGGAGTGTTGAATTATGTGATTTAGAACAACAAACTTGGTTAATCTGGGTGTTCTACGTAGGGCTATAACAGTTTATTGCAATTATTATGTGTTTATTATATCATTTATGTTTTAATAATCATTATTATTATTACAATAGTTATAGGCTGATTGCTGTATGACTATTTATAACAGTTTATGTCTTATGGAGTTTGTGTCAGTTTCTATTATGGCAGTTTCCAGCAGTTACAAAACTGCAAGCATTGTAAAAGCTATTTAAGTTGAATGTTATGAAGTGAAGTTTGTGAGTCCAAAATTTACATATATTTTTCTTACAGTTTTATATTTTCTTCTTCTCCTCATCTCTTCAAAAACACCAACATGAATTCATGAATTCTGCAGATTTTAGTTTTCTTCATCTTTTATTCCCTCTAAAAAAACCAACATAGTCTACTAGTTCTCACAGGGAATGAAATTGACCTTTCCCTCTTAATATTTATTTACAAATAAACTTGAATTCGGTTTAGTTTTCTCTTCATCTCCCTTTACTAGTTGCTTGGTTCATACTGAAAAAATGAGTCTTAAAAGCTTCTGCATTGAGCTGAGCCAAATCATTAGAAAGGGGAAAAAAGTGAAATGTTAACAACAGATGCTTGAACACTCGGTGTGCAAGCAACTGTCCAAGCAACTGAACAATCTACATGCACTGCGACATAACGTTCAGGTTTATGATCGTTTGGCACCAAGATGTTCCATCCAAATGCAAAAACGAGTGCTAAAGAATTGGGGTAGGTTGCATGCAAATTGCAAAATTTAGACGAGGACATGACTCATTGAATGAATGCCCCCATCATGCAATCCAGGTCCATGATAGTATATCAACAAAACTTAAGAGATTCCCATTCCACAGGTCTTTACATTCAAATCTTGCTTCTCATTCTCACCAACTTGGCTAGTGTCTCTTGAGCAGCCAGGGTGAGTGCATGGTTATGTCCTAGCATCACTGTCCTTATACTGATGCACGTCCTGCACAGCTCTTCCCCACTGTCGAAATGCCCACCTCTCAGCAGCAGCTTCGCTCTCGTCTCCAGCAATGTCGCCTTCAACAATGTCACATCCTGCCACACATACTCATCCACTCTCTGGCTGCCTTGCACTTTCTTCCAGCAGAGTGAGCCATGGCACCAGTCCTGTACCTGTGACACGAACGACTTCTCTACCTCCTCGAGGATGTTAGTGCACACTTTGAGCAGCTCTAGTGCTGAGTTGCACCTCGAGAAGGTCATGAAGGCTGTGATTGCCAGAGGCATAGCTGTCTTCTTGATGTATAAGACCATGTCTATCGCCTTCATCTGGACAATCGGTGGCTCAGACTTGAAACCGAATACTAAGAATGCAGAAGCCCATATATGATCCAGGTTGGTTGATGGGTTCCCCACTTTCCTCATGCCTTGAACCGTCGCTTTGGTTGCAGATAAACACTCTGTTCTCTTACCAAACGTTTGTGCAATTGGGTGGAAATGAATCCAACACCCTGATTGTCTGTTTGCTCTTCTTGCCAGTCCCAATCTCACTAGCTGTAGAGCTGAATCTTCTGCACTTGGTGATGTCAAACTGCATCCCTGACAACACCCGATTGATGCGAAGCCCAAGCACTTGGACCATCTCTTCAACCGGCTTCCAGGCACAGGCATGTTACTAGCTGCACTAGCAAGTAGACTGGCTGAGACGGGTGCTGGGGCAAACCAAGCTCCAACCAACAACATTCTCGAGGAAAGGTTGTTCCTTTTCCCGTTGATCTGTTGCAGCATGATAAAGCAGAAAGATAGAAGCTTGATCAAGAATGGATTGTTTTTGAAGTACTGTTGATCATTGATGCTCATGTATTGAGACGTGGAACCATCTTGATCAAGCAAGACCTGGGTTACACCTTCATACAATGTAGATGGAGTGATACTGAGCTCAGAAAGTAAAGACCCAACAACCCACAGACCAAAGCTCAACCTTCCTAACTTATCATCGAATTTTTTCAGGAACTCCGTCTCCTCTGCCGAGTAGTCCCTTTTCCTCCGGCCTCTAACTAAGATCATTGCATCGGGCAAAGGAAATGGACGAAGCTGAAACATATCAAAGTTGTCAACTTTGGACAACCTTGTGGTGATGATAATGTGTGACCCTCCTGTGCACCTTGGGATCAAGTCATGCAGATCTTTTCCTTCCCACCAATCCCTCTCACTCTCAAGGTTGTCAATGATCAACAGGTAAGGCATGTCCCTGAAAAGCTCTCTCTTAACCCGCTTGAATGCTTCAAGCTCTTGCTCCTCAAAGCTCTTGATCCTGCCCCTTTCCTTCTCCTTCTCAGCACTCACATCCAAACCCAGATTAAGAGATAGATTGAGCATATTCTGCCGGAAGTAACGGGCCTCTCCTCCAACCCACAGAACCATCTTATATCTCTGCCAGTGCCTGTAGGCAAATTCAAGAGCTAACTCGGTCTTCCCCATTCCAGGAAGCCCATTTACACAGATCACACTGCTGCTGACTGAACTCTTAAAGTTCCCACTTTTAGATTTCTTGTATCTGGACCGCTTCATGGAGTTCCTTCCCAAGTCCAAATCAATGAACCTCCCAGCTCCTCTGCTGGAAGTGGTATCACTTTCTTCATCAGCAAGGCCTTCAGTACTTGCTTCACTTCTAGTTGACCCATCTTGATCCAGAGAATCACCAAACAATGCCTTCTCAATCTCTGCAATTTCTTTCTCCCTTCCCACAAAGAACCTGTTTCTAGGAAAGGGAAGCTCCTCAAATGTCTCTCCACTGGCAATGTCTTGTTGGGCCAAGCTCTTCCTACCCAGCTTTGCTCTCAAGATCCCTGCAACCTTGTTAACACAGCTTCTCCAGTTGCCATCACAAGCTTCCAACTTGAACTCATGGTGACACTTGAGCAAGCCCTCAATCGCTTCCTTGCACTCTTTATCAGTGGAGGTGCAGTTAAGAAGCGTCACAAGCTCACTTGGCCCCATGTCGAAGAACAAAGGAACCAGATTTCTCTTCTGGGCGAAGAATCGAATCTCCTCCAGAGGGAAAGGGCTGATGAACGTATCTCTGCTGAGCACCACGACTCCATAGGTTACAGCACAGATGACCCTGTCGGCAATCTCATGGCTCTGAGAGTCGGAGTACTTGGCTCTGTCGGCGGCGAAGCAGGCAATGCCCTGAAGCTCGAGCTCCGACTTGAGCCACTTGCAGAACCGGACCAAGTTTGGATCTTTTTGAGCCTGGAAGCCAATGAAGACGTCGCAGCTCCTGAGCTTGGTGGTGGTGGTGGGAGGAGCAGGAGAAACAGGGGCTTTCGTGAAGGAAATCCGAGGAACTGGGAAAGAAAATGAGACTCTTGGAGCGGGATCTGTGCAAGCTAGGAACTTGACCTTTGTGGGGTCGTCGGAGTACTCGTACTGATCCGACGGCGGCGTGTAGGAGCTGCTGGGAATGTCATCGGAGTCGGTGGCTCTCGGGGAAATGTAAGGTGACTGGAGTGCGGAGACGAAGGCAGAGGACGGCGGAGACACCAGAGACGGGGACAGGTTGCCGGGAGAGGAGGTGGAGGTGGACGTTTTAATGGTGAGACTGATGAGAGCAGATGGCTCTTGTTGGCTCATACTGTTGTTACCACTAATCAAGGTTCTGATTCATATCCCAACTGTAAAAATCTCATCTTTAAACCAAAGTCACAGACTTTGAGTATGAAATGGTGATTCTGACCATTTCTTTTGTTGGTGAAGACAGACAGAGCAGCAGTAATGGAAGATGAATATGAATGCAACAGTAGTTGTATGGGGGAGACTGAAAATGTGCATGTGAGTTACTATCTCACTGCTCAGTGTTGGTGGGCCTCTTCTCTTCTTCAGTCAGAGTCACTTCTTCTTCTTCTTCTTCTTCTTCTTCTTCTTCTTCTTCTTCTTGTGATTGTGATTATATTCCTACACTGGTTTTTGACCAGTCCTGTAGGTATTCACACCAACAAGCCACCCCATTAATCTCTGCCTTACTTATTCTATATATAGATAGAGAGAGAGAGAGAGAGAGAGAGAGAGAGAGGGGCTACTCATTTCCAATGCTAATCTAGAACTCTCAGATCCTGATCCCACTATCAAAAAAGAGGAAGCTCATCACTAATCCTAAGATTCCTAACAGTAATATCTATCTAAAAACTTCTTTTTATAGTATCATGAGGAGGAAAAACAGGGGAAGCATACCTTATTTTGTTTTTCAAATCTTTCTGGGCTCACTTGATGAAATGAAAGAATGAAGGAGAAGAGGTTTTTTCCTAAGTCTTGCTGCAATAGATGATCAACAAAGTGCTTATCTCTCTGCAGTACAGCCAGCAGGGGGAATCTAATTCTAAATTTGTTAATTGCCAATTTATGGCTGGATATATGAGCATTTGAACTTAGAAAATTGCACACAAGGACACCAGGCTAATAGATTAATGGCATAAAAAGGAGCTGCAGAGTGTAAATTCCAATGGTCAAGTGATCCATGATTCATCCATTAACTTTGGTGACTTGTTTAATGGAGATTGTCTTGGATTAAGTACCTCATGTCATTTCTTTTTGTTTCATCTGTTGAAGTACACACTTTTAACTTCCACGGTATTATTCTCCTGTTTCATTTGTATTGAAATTTGATGCGATGAAGTGAAGGTAATCATAAATTATTTAGATTCTTCTCATTTATTTTTATTTATTTTTTTGAACAGCTAATTTTTATTATTATTAAAGAAAATGAAGAGTTCCAGCAAAGTATCAGAACAACAAACAAACTCCAAAATTAAGACCCCTAAACTTATAATACCCATACTAAACACCTAATAAAATACTTTAATACCCGAGAAAAGCATCTCACTTCACCCTATTACAAGCACACGCTAAAATCATCCTCATAACCAGTACATTAATTTCAACACGAATGTCTAATGCCTAGATAAACCCTCAAAACATGTACCACAACCCACGTACATAATACAAAAAAAGTAGCCCAATCATTGTCAACTAACTCTTGATACTTCATTCTAGTCTTCAAGCTCATTCCTCAATTTCATAAAAGAGTTAGTTTTCAATACTCCCATTTTTTAAGGTTTGTAAAGATCATCATAAATCTCCAAAGCTAAATTTTCACATATGTAATGTTATGTAAAATTGATAAAAAAAATAAAGTGAAAATTTTTATTGAGAAATTGTTAGAGGAAACGATGATAATGATGATAATGATAATAATAATAATAATATGGTAAATGGAGATGGAAATAACCAAAATCGGTTCTTGTAGGCATTGGAATTTGGAAGAGAATCCAAACCTCGTTGCTTGGTGGAAATTTAGGATTCAGACAACATTCAAAATACAATAAACAAATAAAATAGTCCATTATCTATGGGTTTGTGTCAAAAAATATATATATGTATCGAGGTGTGATAATATTGTATGGATTTTGGGTGCAAAATCAAGACTAAACTATCTCAAAAAGTACAATCAACCGTCTATCCTTTTCATCGGCCCAATTTACCCACTCGTCTCTAATTAATAAGTGCAAATTAAAGACTTTCGATTTGAAAATGTGCAAAACAAATATTGGAATACGTAAGGGAATGAATATTCTGTTAAATGCATCTAACTCAACAATCCACCTCACCTCCATCTCCACCGTCCACCTCACCTCAACAGAAAAAGAAACGTCACTATTGTCGCCCGTGGTGACCTAGAAATCAGAAAAGTTGCAAATGGATCCAGAGAGTCCTCCTCTGCCATTACCACCGACTTGTTCCAAAACTGCTAAACGGCTTCAAATAGCTGCGTTTGAAGCGCCCTTAATGGAAGTCGGCTGCGATTCAAGTAGCGGAGAAGCATTCGAGCGGCGGAGATGTATTCGGTTGGATCTTAAAATGTGCTCCCAAAAGTGTACAACCGATTGCCCAGTTATTGACTGCTGCCTCAACGGCGAAATTCCTTGTCGTTCTATCACCGAGATAGTGGCCGAGAGTGGATCTCTGGCAAGCTCTCGTCTTTCCGGCCTCATCGTCTCCGAGTTCTGCTCTGCCTAAGTTCCAAAAAGTGCTTCCTCTTTGGATCGATTATGCTCGTCCTTTCCTTGTCCAACCTGCCTCCAAAATATTCGGCCAAAATCTAGCCAAGATTCTGAGGGATTTTGATATGGATCTACAATTGAACTCATGGATGAACCGAAGAAACCCTAACGAGCCTTCGATTAACGCGATCGTTGCTCTCCATTATCTCAATCGAATGTGTTCAAGATCTTTTGCACCATGGTTATGAGATTTCCATGAGACAGATATGATCAGAGATGGTCTACGACAAGAACAAGATGTCTCGGTTCGGAATTCTGTGGGTTGATGTGTTGGATTACTTTTGCTTCCACTTGTGGAACACCTGAGAAGAACCGGAGATTGATTTGGTCGTCATCATGTCGAATCCGATCTGAAGACCATGATATCCACTCGCCTGCCAATCATGTCGGAATCAGAACTTGGAATTCGATCAGGTGAACCTGGAAGCCGGATTGGTGAATCGGAAATTGCTCCGGAGGAAGAGCCATGGCCGAAAGTTTCAGGCTTCGCAGAACGCCGCCGTTCTCCGCCAAGCTTCCTCTTCTCACCAACTCCAAGAACACGTTGTACAACCTTTCGCCACATCGACATATTACCCAACCAGTTGGCACACTACATCAGCACCACATCATCACTAAATCAGCAAAAATGTGGCTCATATCACACGTAGCGGCTGATGTGGACGAATTAACGGTTGAGTATTGAATTTGCATCAACGGAATAAACATGAGTGGGTAGATTGCACTTTTTGACATAGATTAGTCTTGATTTGATTTTGCATCCGAAGCCTATTGTATGGCATCTACATACATCCACTACAACAAGGCTATTCTGTCAATAATTTCAATTTAAGAGACCCACTTCAACCATAAAATAAGAAAATAATGTAAACAGAAATATAAAAAGAGTTTATTGCAAAAAGATGTCATCCCCATAAATGGCTGTGTACCCACCTGACAACTTTTGGAAGTATTTGAACTTGGGAGTTGAAGCAAAGACCAGGCCAGTCCAACTGCATATACTATTTGGTTTCAGTAACTCTGTTTCCTTTCCCGCATTCAAATTTCAGACTACTTACACTTGCACCACTTAAATTAGGACATTTTTATCTCAATAAGAACATATTGGCACCCCTTAAAACCAAACCTTTCATCAAGTAGTTCAAGGGAAAAATACATCGCGGTGTTTGGTTTAGTAGATTTTGAAGAAAATATGAATGACAGAGATTCATTAATCGAAAATCCATAAATTCTCATGTTTGGACTTTGGGTTGAGGATTTTGTTTTTAACACCGAACTTTAAAACAAAAAAGTCAAATAAAATAATTTTTTGCAGATCCGAGTACTATAATTTATACTTCCTACGTCCCATTATCTTTAAACATATCAATTGGACATGTCATTTTAGGTGGACTAGTTTTGAGTTGATTTTCCAATTGGAAGAGAGGGATTAAGGGATAACTGGGTAAATTAATGTACAAAAATTAAAAATAGAAAGTGTTTCAATAATTTTGGGATAACCAAATAAGGAAACTGTTTGAGACGGTAGGAGTACTAGAATTTTTACCAAATCATTATAGTTCAAGGAAGAAATAAGCATTTTTGACCTTATGATATTACTTGTGCCTAAGGGTGTGAAACGATTCGATTCGAGCCTGCCTTGCAGCTTAAACACGAGCCTCAACGAGCCGAAACACAGCAGCCTCGAAAGGACTCCGCGAGCCTTAACGGTCGCACTGAGATCTCTTCATAACCATCGTCGAGCTCGAGCTTGAGGCTCGACTGTGAAGGGGCTTCACGAACCATCGAGCCGAACTCGAGCTCAAATTATCAGGTTCGATCGAGTTCGAGCCAAGCCCGAATTTCAGAAGCCCGAGCTTGAACTTGCTAGGCTCGAGCTCGGTTCGGCTCGAACTCACCCCTACTTGTTGTGCCTGCCAAAAAGGTACATTCTCAAGCGCTTTACATGCCGTTAAAAGAGAAGATAGAATTAGATATTGTGTAGTGATGTCTCTAATACATCTATCATCAAACAATCCTGCATACCATGGCTGGGCACACCACAAAGAAACAAACCAAATTAAACCAGAACTGAAGTTGGACAAAACACAAACTCCAAGGTCCTATTTGCAAATTAACCAGAATTCTGATTCCTTGAGATGCACACCATGTTCTCACATTTATTAAAGCTATAAGCTTCCATTCATCAGCTTTCATTCATCTGATTATGATATCTGTTAACATCTGTCTTCCCCATTGACCAGAATCATATCCTCACCTCTATGCCTTCTTGCAATAAGTGCTCCTTAACGGCTTGAATGGGAACCTAAAGAGTTGAATGATTTTCAGCCAAAACATTAGAGCCAGTGTGAGCACCCGAAATCAGAAACAGACTCACCTCTTTTCGGTGGAAAATCCCAGCAGCAAGAGCTGCTGATGCGTTGGTTTTCTTGAACACTTCCGAGAAGTGTTTGGCAGAACCAGCGCCACTGCTTGCGATGACAGGGATGCTAACAGCATCCGAGATCAGGTTTATTAGGTCTATGTCGAACCCCTTACCTTGACCTGAAATAGAACAGAGAAGTCTGTAAATTAGATGAACTGCAAGAAAACAAGATGTTATTGCTGTTCATGTAGACACGGGGACGAGAATCAATCGACCCCCGAAATCTGTCCTGAAAGACATGAGAAATAGTAGAAGCTTGATCATACCATCACAGTCAATGCAGTTTAGAAGTATTTCTCCAGCTCCCAGCTCTTCAACTGCTTTTGCAAGCTCATATGCACCGATTGGCCTGCCTTCTCGTCCACCATTAACCTTATAAATTACGTGAAATTTAAGATGCAGAGGTTAGAACCTACCGGTCTGATTACCTTTGAAGATTTCCAGTAGCTTCAGAATTAAGATAGGGAACTGATTATGAGCCTCTAGTTTAAAAATACTAGGATCCTTAATTTATGTCTAAATCTCAAAGATGAGAAAACAATGATCAAAGGCCTTACCGTACATTGATACCAAGCATATTCTTCACCATGTGGACCTGACAGCATTTACAGAAGAGCAGTTAATAACAATCTTAATGAAACCTAAACAGTAAAAGCTTAGAATTTCATCTCTTTGTTTTCTTTTTTTTTTTAGTTTTTGTTTTTCTTCTGTTTTGGTGAACACTGGATATCAAACTTCTCAAATCACATGAATTAACTAAACATTTCTGTTTAAGCTCCTGCATTCATATGAGCAGGCATAATATATTCTTATAGGAAGAAAAGGATGAATCACAAGACTGTTTGCCATTGCTACGAGAACAAAAGATATGGAGGGAGATATTACACGACCCCTGCCAACTGCCTGGCGAATTGATGTCACCAACTAGATTTGTCATTTAGAGTTATAAACAGAAGAACACCAAGTGTTACGAGGGTCTCTTGGTGGTGATTGAAAAGCATCTTAATAGCAGTTGCAGTCAATCAATACCTGGGTTTGTCAGCCTTACAGTTTCGAACTGCACATCATTGGGATTACTGATGTAGATTCTTCGTGGATCAATGCTTACAACTACAGCCTGCAAATCAAATATTGGAAGAACTCATCCAAGGTTCCGAAAATTCATAAACTGACAAAGTTCACTAAAGAAAGTTATAAGTCATAAAGATAAGTCAAGAGCATATATCAGAACCAAAACAATGTAATACCTGATTCCCATAGACTCTAGAAATCTGTTCTAAGCTACTGTTACCCGTCTTTACCTGGCAAAGGTATTGAAAAGGAATTGTAGTCAGACATCTTTGATCACTAAAATCAAATTGCCATATCATTTCCATGACTTCTAGAATAATTTAAAATGTAACATACACCCGTTTTCAAATATTCTTCAGCAGCATAAACAGCGTCACTTCCAATGGAAATTTTATCAGCTCCAGATCTGAAATATTCAGCAGCAACTTCCAAACTAGAATAGTATCTGTCAACAGGACCATGGAATGAATAATTTTTAAAAAAGAACCAAATGAATACATAGATCCTAGGAAATTATTAAACTACCCTTCTCAATAAAAATACATCATAGTATTGAACAAGGTTAGTATCTATAATGAACTCAAGAGAAAGTATTTGATCTATAAATATCAAGTGATAAACAACAAAAGAAAGAGAAAAACCTTCCATTTGCATCTGTAAAATCTCTGATTCCGCCACCAACTGTCAGTGGCACAAAAACGTTTTCTGAAGTACATCTTAGTACCTGCAAAAGATACATGATACAAATAGATATTAGAAATAAGGCTAAAAGCTAAACGAAGAAATTTTCTTTTTCAACCGTTTTCTTGTTGGTTTTTAAGAAAGAAACCTGCAGCATAGGCAAATCACCTAATGGGAAGTCCCGGAACCCTGTAATATTAAGAAAACTAACCTGGAAATTAAAAGAAAAACATTTAAAAAATAGAAAGGAAAAGCTTTTTGTACCAAATTTGGAAGCATGAACAGATTAAATTCACTGAGGATATCAAACGTATTAACTTACTTCATCTGCCCCATCTGTATAATACTGCCCAGCAAGTTCTACTGGTTTACCCAAGTTCCTCACCTGCAGTAAATGCAAGGAAGCAAAAATCATATTTGTGCGAAAACCAACTCTTTAACATGTAGAAATTATCAAGGTACTTGAGAGAAAGCATGGTAGAAACTGTTTCAGTGAAGTCCCGAAATGGTGTGGGATGGAAGATAGAAGTTCAGAAAACATAGACTCCAACCCCTAATTCCATCTATGTCAGGAACCACCATTTGCTTACCTCATTGTCCTTTGTATGCTCTCTTACATCATATTGGTCCCCCTTGGTCACAACAAGGTCCCCATTATCATTTGTTCTCACATCAAGACAAGCAATCACCTTAGGAAATATAAAAAGCATAAGTCATACAGATAAAATATCATATTATGACAAACTTGATGAGTGATGCTCCATTATTCCCTCAATTCTTGCAAAACTTTTCTTCTTGGGATATAGCATTTCCCTTTCTAGTATCAAATTACTCTATTACTCATACGTTAATTCTCTTTCCATCAAAATTGACACCACCAAATACAGTTTCCTTTCACTTTATATCAAGTCCATACAATTTTCAAAAACTAAAAAAAAAAACCTTGATCCTAATCCAAACAAAAATGTTGCAAGAATTAATGAACGGAGGGGGTATTATATAGAAGACTAAAAACAAATATCCAAAAGCAGCAGCCCAGGATCAGTGAAGTATTACTCTTTTAGCAAGTTTTGACGCCTTCCCTTGAGATGGTTTCTGTCTTCAAGCAAACAAATACAGGTTATTTCTGTCAAGCAAAGAAGATAGAACAGATAGGAGTAAGCATATTTTCAAGGGTAAAAATGCTACCTTTGCCACATGTGCTTTTGGATGTAAGAACCGTCTCAAAACAGAAAGCCCAATATCTGAAATAATTATCAACATCCACAGAAAAAACAGCTTAAATTTTTTCAACTGAGAAATTGAGATATGCAAGTATGCTAGAACTTGAAATGTGACTGAAGTCTTACAAGCACCAGATAATGAAAAATCAACAAATCAAAACCTAAAAATAAAAACTCATATATATTAATCTTGCCTCCACTTTTCTCAGGATGAAACTGAACCGCATGGACATTTCCCATTCTAATTGATGCTATAAAATTGTCGCCATATTTGCAAGTTGATGATACCCATTCTCTGTTGTCATCTGACTAACCAACAAAAAGTGTAAAATAGTCAGGATGTTTAATTCCCTGAAACTCACAAGTAGTGGGTAAAGATGATAGAATTAATGTAAAGAAAAGTGAATAAAAAATCAAGCCTGAGAATAGTTGGAAATAACGTACTGGCATGGCTCGGTAAGAGTGAACAAAGTAGACATGGTGGTCTCCAATGTCATCCAATATTTCAGAGTCATTTGCAACTTGTAAAGCATTCCAACCAATATGGGGAACCCTAATACCATTTGAAGGGTCAAACTTGCCAACAACACCAGGAATCAAGCCAAGACCATTCACTGAGATATGTAACATGTTCGAGTCAAGTTCAAATATACTCAAGAAATACATACACATATTGACATATAGACAAAAGGTAAATACTTTCTGTAGCACTAATCCACATTAAGAGGGGACTGCAAAAAACTTGCCTGGTCCATTCTCCTCACTAGATTCAAACAGCAACTGCAGTCCAAGACAGATTCCTAGGAATGGACGATCTTTCTTAATGTATGTACACAATGCTTCACCCATCCTGCAGCATCATGAGAAAGTACAGGTTGTCATCTAAATGAACATACTCCTTATAAGTTGTCAAAATCATGATGGAACAGCTTCAGCACTCAAGTTAATTTGACCTCAAGAGAAACAGACACAACAGACATACACTCCTATTAATGACAGCTAGCTCAGGTTTCGTGAAGCAGAAGAAACAAATTAACATATCCTTTACCAACTTGGAAGTAAAGGTAATACAAAAAAAATAAAAACAAAAAAACCTTCCTGATTATACAATTAAGTAAAGCATATACCCGGTCTTATTTAACACATCCATTGCTGGTGCGAATGCCCCAACACCAGGAAAGATAAGGCGGTCTGCATTTAAAATGTCTTCGGGAGTTTGTACCTGCAGTTCACATATTAGTTATTACAAGACAGAACCAGTTACTTGCCAGATATCTGCTTCACGTGATACAAACTGATAAGGTATTTCATGCAAATGCCACCCATACACAGAGCAATTCAGATGAATAGAAATGAAAACAAAAAAATAGAACTTTACATCTCTGATATCGAAACCAAGACGACGAATAGCATTTCTAACACTCCGTACATTTCCAGCTCCATAATCAAGCAACGTCACAACTACACAAACCATGAGCAGGAAACATAACAATCAAACAAACGAAATAACCAAGTACAGAATCCAAATGAATCACACTACGAGGAGAGGAAGTACCAGAATCAGAACCAGCAGAAGCGCGAACAGAGAGTTTCCGCAAAGACTTGAATTTGACGGAACTTCTGTGGACATTTCGAGCAACGAACGGGAGAAACGACTGCGAGAAAGCTGGGGGAGAATAAGAGAGAGGCTGTTTTGAGAAAAGTTCAGATGAAGAGCAAAACGGCGGCGCCTCCATTGCAGAGCTGAGCAGAAGACCAGCAGCAGAAACGAAGAAGTTGACGACAAGAAGAGGAAACTGGCCTCTGCACATCCTTATTTTTTTCATGGGCCAAAACTATAAGGCCCAATTAAATGGGCTTCAATTTAAAATTATAAGGCCCAGATATGGAACTCAGGCCCAAATAAAATCTCGTAATGGCTCACACGTGCGACGAGAATTAGGGCTAGGGTTTTGGTCTTTCATAAAACCGTAGTCTGCCGCTAAGTTCTGTTTGGATTGCGGAGAGAGCAAGAGCGGAAGAGGAACGTCGCAGAGCAGCCATGGGTAAGATGAATGAGCTCGAAAAGATTTAACATTTTGGTTCGGAAATGTCTTAATCGTAAAGCTTTTTTGCTGAATTCGTGTTTTGTTTTGGGGGATGTGAAGCGAGAATCAAGGTTCATGAGCTTAGGAACAAATCCAAGGCCGATCTGATGGGCCAGCTGAAGGATCTGAAGGCGGAGCTCGCTCTGCTCCGAGTTGCAAAGGTGACTGGCGGTGCTCCCAACAAGCTCTCCAAGATGTAAGCAGCTTCTTTCTTCACTTTCAGCTCCTTGTTTCAGGAGGTTTTCTAGTATTTTTTTGGGGAGCGGGGAGAATTTATGGTTTTGTGATTTGAGTTTCAGTAAGGTGGTTCGGAAATCGATCGCTCAGGTCATGACGGTTGCGTCTCAGAAGCAGAAGGCGGCGCTCAGAGAAGCTTACAAGAACAAGAAACTGTTGCCTCTTGATCTCCGTCCCAAGAAGACCAGAGCTATTCGCCGACGCCTCACTAAGCACCAGGTTAGTTTTTGAGTTTCATTTGATTTCTCATTTTGTTATGATGGATAAGTGTGCTTGTATGCCTTGGTTTTTGAGTTTCATTTGATTTGTCATTTTGTTATGATGGATAAGTGTGCTTGTATGCCTTGGTTTTTGAGTTTCATTTGATTTGTCATTTTGTTATGTTGGATTAGTGTACCTTGTATGCCTTAGTTTTTGAGTTTCGTTTGATTTGTCATTTTGTTATGATGGATTAGTGTACTTTGTATCCCTCTCTCTGAAGCAGCAAAACATTATCAGTACCATGTTTGTTGGGTATAATGCTTTTGATTGTGGATACACTTCATGAAGCTTCAGCCTCTATAGTCAGCTGCACATCTTATTTAATCTTTGTGAGTTGGGATAAATTGTTGTGTTGAATTGTGCATGTGGGGATAAAAAATTTCTTATCAATCACTAATGTAAGCTTATCTGTGTGAAAGAGCTACTTGTTTGTGCATTTATTGATTTATGTATGGTTGCTGAACTGGGAAATGGGTCCTAATTTTTGCACTGGTTGATATTTCTAACAACTTACTTTGCGTGGCCAAAGTGCTGTTTCATCAGCTTAGCCTCCTTAGTTATTACTTGCTAGAAGCTTGATATTTGTAAAAAGTACTGTAGTATAGTTTTTATGTCCAAATTGTGATGCTTCTGCCCCAATTTACTTCCACCCTGACTGCATAAATGCATAATGATATGAAGGATTAATGATATTGTGAATGTTTTGCTTAATCCTTGCCATATTATAATGTGTTGCATATTTTATGTTGATCAGTCTTCTCAAACTGAGGCACCATTCGGTTGGCTTAAGCCATTTGCCTAAGTTCAATTATTTTTTACATAGATATGAAGATTTTCTTTGTATTTATTACTTTTGAAGATATAATTATCTATGTTTAAGTAAAATACAGTTAAATTCTTCAAATATTTATCTATTTGGTTGGCTTAAGCAACATTACCTTTGAAAAATCACAACATTACCTAGCATGCGTTCTTAACATATGTTTCTCTGTGGGTTTCAGGCATCTTTGAAAACTGAACGTCAAAAGAAGCACGAGATGTATTTCCCTTTGAGGAAGTATGCCATTAAGGTGTAAGAGAAGTTGTTGGAATCTGATTGCATTGTGCTAGGTCTTGTTAGAGGAGCAATTCTGCTGAAATTTTTGTTTTCTTGTCATAACTACTACTTTGACACCTCTCGTTTTGCTATGAAATTATGAAACTTTCATGTGTTTGATTCTCTAATTGTGAAGTTATGATATGTAGCCTTGAAAAATTTAAGCAAGACTATTCTTGTAAAATCCCCCCTCACTACCCAATGTTGCAATACCCTTGAAAGTATAGAATACTTGTTAATTGTTGAACTTAGAAAAACACAAGATTTTATTTGTCCGGCGGATATAAATTGCAACATACTATAATAATTCATTCAGGATGTAACATCAAGTAAAAAAAATTGTATGATTTCATTAAATAAATGATAAAGAAAATAATTATTACAGTTAAAAAATAGTTTAGATCTAAGACTTTTCACATTTTATTATATTACATCTAAAATTTTGGGGTCCATTTGCAAAATGATAAGAAATAAAAATAAACTGAGAAAGTTAATCCCTTAGATAATTTGAAGCAAAAATAAATAAATCACCAAAATAAGATGAGATGGTAAAATTTCATTAGGTGGATACTATTTATCAATAAATTTTATGTATGTGTATTCATGAGTTATAAAGTTATAAATAGTAGCCTCACACATTTCTGTTCATCAAATCATCAATAGAAAAAAAAATTGTCAAACCATTGAATTGTTAGGGAATCAATGATTTATTTTATAAGTAGTTAAAACCTGATAGTGGAGTTTTTCCTCAAACAAATAAAAACGAAAAGATAAAATATAGAAACTGAGTGAACATTGAATGATATTTTGAAACTTTAGCCCCACACATTCATTTTCATTAAATCATTAACAGAAAAGAAATATAAAAAATGTCAAATCATTTAATCATTAGGGGTTAATACTTTATTCACTACGTAGTTAAAAACTTATAATGGAGTTTTTCTTCAGAAAAATAAATATGAAAAGAAAAAAGATAGAAAGAGAATCCACATTTAATGATGTTTTGAAAATTTAAGGATTAATTATCTACTTTCTAAATAATTAAAGGCAAGTAATATAATTTCTCCTAAAACAAACAAAAAAGAAAAAAAATAGAAAGAGGGACACATTTGATGATGTGGTAAAATGCTATTGGGTGGGTACTATTTATCAATAATACCCACTTCCATAAATAGATAGAAAGAGTAATTTGTCACCATTATCCCTTAAGAGGCAATTTAATTCCAAATTAACTTAGCATTGGTAAATTGTGCAAAAGTGTTGTACTACGAGAGGTGCACTTTTTAGTCCTGCAATAGGCTGTCTCCTTCCTAGTTAATGCCCTTAGTCAATACAGGGTTTCAAATTTAGAAATTGGAGATGAGTTTTTCAACTAATAACTAAGGGTTCGAGATGTGAGTGAGAAAAGTGAAAAAGGGAACCCAAGTTTGAGGAGCTCATGAAACTGAAGGGGACTGGAGCGTGAATTTCGCGCACCAGCCTTTTCCCATCACTTTTCCCATACCTTTTTTCTAGCCTGTACGTTTACTGAAAGTGTGTTATATTTGTACACTTATTTGTGCGAACAGTTGTGTGCCACACACAATGTTGTGCGAGATTATGTACGGACTGTCTTGCGCCGTTCACATATTCGTGATCCATCGGCGTTCAAAATAACTTTGATGTTGTTCTTCTACTTACTGTACCTACTTGATTGATCAGCATAAAATGGTGATCAGCATGATGTGTTGTTTAGATCGACATCACTATTTTGTTAGATCGACATGACTACCTAGTTAGATCGACATCACTATCTTATTAGATAGACATGACTACCTAATTAGATCGACATCACTACCTTGTCAGATCCACATGACTACATTGTTAGATCGACATACATACTTGTTAGATCAGCATAAAATGGTGATCAGCATGATGAGTTGTTTAGATCGACATCACTACCTAGTTAGATCGTCACTACCTTATTAGATCGACATACATACTTGATTAATCAGCATAAAATGGTGATCAACATGATGAGTTGTTTAGATCGACATCACTATCTTGTTAGAATGACATGACTAACTAGTAAGATCGACATCACAACCTTGTTAGATCCACATGACTACCTTGTTAGATCAACATACATACTTGATTGATCAGCATAAAATGGTGATTAACATGATGAGTTGTTTAGATCGACATCACTATCATGTTAGATCGACATGACTACCTTGTTAGATCAACATACATACTTAATTGATCAGCATGATGAGTTGTTTAAATCGACATCACTACTTTGTTAGATCGACATACATACTTGATCGATCAACATAAAATGGTGATCAGCATGATGAGTTGTTTAGATAGACATGACAACCTTATTAGATCGACATACATACTTGATTGATCAGCATAAAATGGTTATCAGCATGATGAATTGTTTAGATCGACATCACTACCTAGTTAGATCGACATCACTACCTTGTTAGATCAACATACATACTTGGTTGATCAGCATAAAATGGTGATCAATATGATAAGTTGTTTAGATCAACATCACTACCTAGTTAGATCGACATCACTACCTTGTTAGATCGGCATACATACTTGATTGATCAGCATAAAATGGTGATCAGCGATGAGTTGTTTAGATCGACATCACTACCTAGTTAGATCGACATCACTACTTTGTTAGATAGACATACATACTTGATTGATCATCATTACAAGATGAGTTGTTTTGATCGACATGACTACCTAGTTAGATTGACATCACTACCTTGTTAGATCGACATGACTACCTAGTTAGATCGATATCACTATCTTATTAGATCGACATAATTACCTAGTTTGATCGACATCACTACCTTGTCAGATCCACATGACTACCTTGTTAGATCCACGTGACTACCTTGTTATATCATCATCGTCTTTAAGGCTAGGGTTAGATATGGAAGTGTGTCAATTATATTTGTGCACTTAATTGTGAGCACAGCTGTGTGCCGCACACAACATTGTGCGAGACAATGTGCAGACTGTCGTGCGTCCCGCATATATTCGTGATCCATTAGCATTGATAATATATCAGCATGATAAGTTGTTTAGATCCACAACATTATCTTGTTAGATCGACATGACTACCTAGTCAAATTGACATCACTACCTTGTCAGATCCACATGACTACCTTGTTAGATCCATATGACTACCTTGTTAGATCATCATCGTTTTTAAGGCTAGGGTTAGATATGGGTTGGGTTGGGCATAACTTTGATGGGATCATATGTGGGCAAGTGAAAAATGTGATAAAATGGCTCTACACATGATGGCCATCGTCTAGAGTTTACGTGAATCTATGAAACTGTGCGCAACGCACAAACTTGCGCACAGCTGTGCGCACAATTCCTCTGCTACAATGGCAGGCCCCCTACTGCGAGGATCCGACGTCAGGTTGTGTCTGCCCTCGACCCAAGGGATAAGAGCGTCTTGCTGTCATCTTCTTGCGCTTATTCACTAGCATGATCTCGGCATCTGGCTGCGGCACCTCACTTGGTTCAGTAGTGTTGACACCCAATTTTGTCTCGAACATTGTGAGCTTTGAGGCATTTCAGGGGCCTAAATTACTGATTATAAAGAAGTTAGTCATCATAAGTGAAATTTGAAAAGTCAGGGTTTTATTGACAAATTTTATAAAGTTGTGGGCCAACTTAGTAATTTCTCCCTTAATTTTTCTGAATGTAGATAAACGTGGAGGCTGAGGAGCTTCTCTTGGAACTGTCACG
This sequence comes from Stellera chamaejasme, assembly GCA_024586325.1. Taxonomy (NCBI): domain Eukaryota; kingdom Viridiplantae; phylum Streptophyta; class Magnoliopsida; order Malvales; family Thymelaeaceae; genus Stellera; species Stellera chamaejasme. The sequence goes on from CM044987.1 coordinate 42,762,149, forward strand.
GATTTGCAGTTGCCTCATCTCTTCAACGATCAAGACGGTTTACGCATTAGGGAGAAGACGAAGCAGTTTCCTATCATTGGCTATAGAAGAGCAAGCACAAGAGAAGATATATAGCAGAAAACCAGCAGAAAATCAGAGCAAAAAGGCCAGCAAAAGAAATTTGATTCAAAGGAGAGCAATTTCGCGTCTACTACGGTGGTGGTGTTCCTACTTTCGCCAGCTCCTTCCAGTTTGTCTCGTCTTGTTAGGCCGCCGCCCCACCACCATCGTGGGACCTTCCGATCGTTTTATCGTCGTTCCACCAAATTCCTTTGTTGTTGCGTCCGGTTTTGAAGCACAGCTCCGTCCGATCAATTAGAATCCCTGGCTACGGCTCCGCTAGAGATCCTTGCTTGGCCATTTCCTGCTGCAAACTTTCTTCCTTGGTGCAAACAGAGCAGTTCACGAAGGTCACACATCAATTGGGGAAGAAGCTGAACTGTTTGGCTGGGTAAAACTATAAACTAGTCCTTGTTCTCAATTTATGGTGCTATTTAAGTCATAGACTCATGATGTGTGACAGTTTAAGCACTCTTTTTGTTAATGGTTAATGAATGAGATCAATGGCCAGACTTTCATTTTTTGTTGCTTATGCCTTTCATCGATACATGTGAGTATTCTTTAGTTTAAGTTAATGGTTCAGATGTGGATTATTCACAGATTCTTGTTTGGATCCCTTACATTCATGCTATTCAATTGATATTAGTTTCATGTCTTATGTGTCTATAATTCGTTTCTTTTCTTCTTTTTTTCATTCTATTCTTATTTCTTTAAATATTTTTTTTTAAATTCGAAGAAAACTTGTCTTTTTAACTAAATTAAAATCAAGTGAAAATAAAATTAACTCGTGACACCAATGTTGGGCGTATGAAAATTATTATTTTTGTACGTAATTGACTAACGGACTTGGAGTTTCTCGTAGACCATTTTAGGTTCCCAATCGATCTTGCAAAATAGATTGGTGGCGACTCCGTCGAAAAATCGTCGCTACAGCTGGTGACTCCGCTGGGGACAGTCTGGCCACATGACCGGTTTATTTTATTTTCCTTCACTTGATTGTGTTTTATTTTGTTTTACTTTGTTCCTTTATATGTTATATTATTTTGTGACATACATGACATTGAGCTCTCTTCCCGAGCTCTTCATAACCTCATTTTTGTGAAACTTTCGGGATAGGCTAGTCGTGTGTGGAAATAGTCATTGCACTTTCTCTAGACCGTAGTGGTTAGTAGCGTTGTTCGGGTGTGGCGGTACTCACCCAATTGAACCGCGAAAGCTGCGACCCGAATTAATCTTTCCTTACATAACCCTCGTGGGTAAGGAATTGGGCCTTTTCTAGTTCAATAGAACTTAGTAAGAGGAATTCGGGAACCTACCCTTGACTTTTAAAAAAAAAAAAAAAGACCACTTATTGCATATAATGGACGTAGATCCTTCCACCAGGTTCGACCCTATTTCCTCTTGAGAACTGTGATAATTTTGTGACCATTTTTATACATGTCATATTTGTCATGCATCCACATGCCATCTTCATATAGCATATCATATCACTGATAAACATGCACTTGACTAGTTCAGAAAGTACAAGATTGGTTCTCAACATACACATCATACTAGATTTCGAGCTAAGAAGATGGCCGAGAATATGGAAGGACGTTTTTCAGCATTAGAGAACAAGGTCAATACCATCACTCAACAGTTTGAACGCTTGTTTGAGTTAGTGAAGGACAAAGGAACTCAGAGGTCCACTGAGGATGATCCTGAAATCCCACCTGGATTCACTCCCTAAAAGAACAGGGATGCTGAAACTTCGAATTCACGAATCGAGCAAAAGAACCAGAAAAAGAATGAAGATGGAGACCAAAAGTTAGACATCTTGGAAAAGAGACTACGTGCTATCGAAGGAGGTACATTGCTAGGTTCTCTTACGGTAGAGGATTTGTGCCTAGTCCCTGATGTGTTTATTCCATCTGATCTCAAAGTCCCCGAGTTTGTGAAGTATGATGGGACCACTTGCCCTGTGACTCACTTGACTCTCTTTTTAAGAAAAATTCAGCCACTAACAAAAGACGAACAAGTTTGGATAGTGTTGTTCCAAAACAGCCTGACAAAAGCTCCATTGCAGTGGTACCTTGGCTTAGGGCCTAAACTGATCAAGACTTGGGCAGATCTGGTTCAAGCGTTCATGAGCAATTACCACCATGTTATGGACTTGGCACCTGATCGCCAAACTTTGCAAAATCTTGAGAAGAGAAAAGAAGAAACATTTAAGGAGTATGTCCATAGGTGGAGGAATTTGGCTGCTCAAGTCCAGCCCGCCATGACAGATAAAGAAAAATGGTTACCATGTTTGTTCGGACTTTAAAGTTTCCATTTTATGATAAGCTCATTGGTAACTCCACAAATAGCTTTTCAGATGTCGTGCTATCCGGAGAACGTATTGAGTATGGCATCGGGACTGGGAAGATAACAGAGTTCTCAAATAATGATGGAAAGCGGATGAGCATACAGAATGTCTCAACAGATGGTCAACACTCAACACCATTAAAGTTATCTAGAGGAACATGCCAAGGAGTTCAAGGGACAACCGTAAAGAAGAATGAAAAGTTTGATCCAATTCCAGTTTTATACACAGAGCTGTATTACAAGCTACTTGGGGGCCGCTTGATAGAACCTATACAAGCCAAGCAAATTCAACCTCCTTATCCTAAATGGTATAATGAAAAAGCTATATGTCATTACCATAGAGGAGTCTCTGGACATTCTTTGGAGAATTGTTATGCGTTGAAGAGAAAGGTGCAACAATTACTTGAGTCGAAAATGCTTCATTTCACCGATGAACCCTGAGGGAGAGCATTGGTTCGAGAAGTCTTTTTAAGTCAAGTTGATCTTTAAGTTTGGACACATTTGTTTTCAGTAGGAAGGTTTAAAGTGGTTTTGTCGTCATTAAGATCTTGTCAAAATAACTTATGTCTTACTTGATTCTGGCTTTCATCTTTGTTACAATTGATGTTTTGTTATTCTCTTCCTTTGAACGAGGAAACGCAAGATGTGCGCTATGACGTCCGTCATCTAAACATCATTCTAATTCATCTTTACCGGTACCTGCATTCTTGTGGAAATGTCACTCATAAGCCTAAAGTAAAGACTTGATGGTGGTGTTTTTGTCGAAAACAATGCCAAATCTAATGGAAGTGATTTCAATGTAGCACTTTAACTTTTATTGCGAAGTTCATTTTTTAGAGAAGTGTCACCTAAAAAAAGGGTCGGCCAAACAAAACCTTCAGAAAGCTCTTTTCGACCATAAACATTCCATTCATCACAATGATTCCTTCAAAGGAAAGAACCTCATTCTCCGAAAATGGGGAGCATAAGGAGAAAACATTTGAGATCATTGTTACGTCACCACAATTGGATCAAAATGCCTTCAACACATCAATAGTCAGGACTCAAAGAGAAAAGGAAGAAATAGGAAAAAAAGGTTAAAGTAAATTATATTCCGTTGTCTTTAGCTTGAAAAACTGGAGTTATAAGTAGTGCTAGTAGCCATTTGACTTTGCATTTTAGTCGAGTAATCGGGAGTAGGCACCATAAACTGTTTGCTCTCGCATGAAAATGGCTAAAAATAGCAAACCAGACAAGGTCCGACCGGGATAAAAAAAGAAAGAAGAAAGAGATGAATGAAAGAATGGTGAGTCATGAAATCTAAACTGAAAACCTGCAAAGGCTGTTTAGAATGAATGCATGATTTGAACCAGCTGTCACCAGCCAAATCTCAAGCAGTACAATCCATTTTCTAAGAAGCATCACACGATCATGAGAGTTAGGGGGCAACATTTTGAGATCTTTTCTATTCGGTATGACAATGATATCGAGACTAGAACCATCAAGTTTTTCAAAGATATTAAACCTTTGAAAGTGTGACGTTAAAGATCCTTTTCTTGGACATCCTACTTTTTCATTGAGCCATTTTCATATCAAACGTCATTTAACCTTGAAAAAAAATCATTCGCGTTGGATTCATTCTTCACCAAATCAGTGCCACAAGATATCGATAATCATCTTTTTTTCCTTCTTTTGATCGTGCACATTTTGTTTATCTGACTTGAAAGGGAGAAGAATAAAAAGTTAGTTTTACAACGTCACTTATTTAATTTTTTTTTCATTTTTGTGATATTTCTCATTTTGGAAGTTTAGTCATTTTGTCAGACTTCTACATTTTTAAAAATTCACTCATTTTGTGGCATCTGTCATTTTTGAAAGTTTAGTCATTTTGTCGAACTTTCATTTATTTTAAGAAATTTACTCGTTTTGTGGGATTTCTCTTTTTGGGAAGTTTAGTCATTTCGTTAAACTTCACCATTTTCAGAAATTTGCTCGTTTTGTGAGATTTCTGTTAGGAATGAGTTAAGCAATAATCAGAGTTGGATTAGGATTCTGTTAGTTGGTTAGATTAGCTAACTTGCTCTACAAGTTAGACCTGCTTGAGAAGAATTCTCGCAGTTGTTTGTTAAGTTACCTTAGTCTTTTAGGATTCCCTTTTCTAATAGGAGTAGGTTTATTGTATCTATTTATAGTTGGTATTTCAATGCAATCGCTGAACTTGCATAATCCCTGTTGTGAACTAGTGTGCTTTAGTTCTTTTCTAACATCTGGTATCAGAGCGGGTTAAGAGTTGAGAGAAGATCATGGCAGACACTAGTTTCACACAAGCTGCAATTCCCAGATTTGAAGGAGATTATGAGCATTGGAGCATGCTCATGAAGAATTTGCTAAGATCCAAGGAGTATTGGGTGGCTGTTGAGGATGGCTTTACCGAACCGTAACCGTGAACAAGCATGTCGTAGACACAAAAGAAGGCAATCGATGAGATGAGGTTGAAAGACTTGAAGGCCAAGAACTATCTATTTCAAGGAATAGATAAATCTGTGTTAAAAACAATAGCACAGAAGGAGACAGCTAAAGAGCTTTGGGAATCAATGAAAGTGAAATACCAAGGTAATGAAAGGGTGAGAACAGCACAACTAAATCTTCTTAAAAGAGATTTTGAAATCCTTGAGATGAAGGTGGGAGAAACAATTACAGAATATTTTGGGAGAGTGATGATAATAGCTAATGAGATGAGGAGCCTTGGCAAAATAGTATGTGAGATAAGAAGATTGTTGCTAAGATTTTAAGAACTTTAAGAAAAGTTCAATTATGTTGTTTGCTCCATAGAAGAATCAAAGGACACCAACAAACTTTCTCATTGATGAACTTCAGAGTTCTCTTCTCCTCCATGAGCAGAAGTTCAAGACCAGAGAATCTGAAAATCAAGTTTTGAAGACAACCGATGACAGATTTGGAGGAGAAAGAGCTGGTGGCTTTAATGGATATAGAGGCCGAGGCAGGAACAATTTTAGAGGAAGAGCTAGAGGAAGGGGGCAGTATTTTAGATCAAATATTCAGTGCTGGAAGTGTCAGAAGTTTGGACTTTTTCAATCAGACTGCCCTGATCAAATCAAAGAAATCAATTATGCTGAAAACCAAGAGGGAGAAGAAGATATGCTGTTGATGGCCAGCCAAGCAAATAACAGCAAGGATATACAAAACGAGTGGTACTTGGACTCTGGATGCTCAAATCATATGTGTGGATCAGAACAGATGTTTGAGACACTAGATAGAAGCTTCAAACATTTTGTGAAGCTTGGAAACGACACCAGACTACAAGTTACAGGGCTGGGAACAATCAAACTATCATTTGAGGGGTATAACTTCACCTTAACTGATGTATTTTATGTTCCTGATCTCAAAACTAATCTTCTAAGCCTTGGACAACTTCAAGAGAAGAATCTGACAGTGGTGATCAGTAAAGGAGCCTGCAAAGTATATCATCAAGAAAGAGGACTAATTCTTAGAACTAATATGAACAAAAACAGAATGTTCATCTTAGTTGGAGAAAGCAGAATAGAATGTTCATCAGCAACCTCAAAATGTCTTCAAACAGATTCTCAAGATCTCACACAGCTATGGCACAAGAGATATGGACATATCAGCCACAAAAGACTTGAAGAACTGGAAAGAGGAAAGATGGTTAAAGGCTTACCCAAGATAATCTACAAACAAAGTATGCTCAGCCGCATGAAAGGTAAGCAATCTAGAAACTCTTTCCCAAAGAAAAGTTCATGGAGAGCAACTCAAAAACTTGAGTTAATACACTCTGATCTCTGTGGACCAATTTCTCCCGAGTCCAACAGTGGAAAGAAGTATATCTTCTGCATTATTGATGACTTTAGTAGAAAAAGTTGGGCTTATTTCTTAAGGGAAAAATCAGAAGCTCTTGCCTATTTCAAGATATTTAAAGCAGCAGTAGAGAAAGAATCAGATTCGGCACTCAAATGCATCAGAACAGACAGAGGAGGGGAGTTTAACTCTGGAGAATTTAATGCCTTTTGTGAAGAGAATGGCATCAAAAGGCAATTAACCACTGCATACACCCCACAACAGAATGGGGTTGCAGAGAGAAAGAACAGAACCATTTTAAATATGGTTAGAGCTATCCTTGTGGAAAAGAACATGCCAAAAACCTTTTGGGCGAAGCAAACCGGGCATTCTACCTCCTAAACAAGTCCAACATCAGCATTGAAGGATAAAACCCCACAAGAGGTTTGGAGTGGACAAGCCATCTGTTCATCATTTCAGAATTTTGGTTCTTTGGCTCACATGCATGTTCCCAATGCGAAAAGAACAAAGTTAGATGACAAAAGTCTTGTTACCATCTTGATTGGAACCAGTGAAGAATCTAAGGCATACAAACTCTATGATCCAGTGAGTAAGAAGGTGTTGATCAGCAGAGATGTGATATTTGAAGAAGAAGCTCAATGGGATTGGGGTAAATCTTATGAAAAACAGATAAGTGCAACTCGACCGTGATAGTACAGATTATGAAGAAGAAGAAATCGAACAGAATGAGGTGCATGAAAA